>OX456525.1:2079991-3279991 GCA_949748255.1 Eustalomyia histrio
ATTACAATATTTGCCTGGCAACATATGTATAAAATATAATAATTGGAGCAATATTTCAAACATATATATGGTAGTTTATAAACAAAATATTTATTCATTTAGTTTAATTAATAATACAAATTCAAATTACATCCAAATAACCTCAGCGAGCACTAGCATCGAATGGGTTCACTGTAGCGTAAACAGACCAAAGCCTCTGGTGGGAATCGAACCCACGAATTCCGAACTAATAACCTAGTACGCTACCAAATAACTCACCGGGGCTACAATCATATATAATTTTTATTGTGCATAAAAGTGCTTAGTGTTATTAATTAAGTATTAAGTGATTTATTTTTTTTTTTTTTTGTTTTTGTATTCATATTGTTAAGACGGTAACATTGTTCTTCGAATATGGTCATCCCAATTATATTTATTCTTTGCGTGTAAGCCTTGAAAAAATATACAGAAATATGAAATGTGTTCAAGTTTGGAGGACAGATTACTTTTTTTAAGTAATTTGTTTACAAAATACTTCAAAATAAATATATAAATTTTAATTATTATGTCGATACCGAATTTTACAGATTTTTTTTTTAAAGCGAACAGTTTTTAAATTATATATCGATTTTTTATATATTTTTTTTTTTTAATTTTTATTAATATCGCTTAATTTGTGCATATTTTACCTTTTTATAATAAAATTTATAGATACTTTATGTGAGTTAAACCAAGTTTTTAGATTGGTTTTCTTTAAATTTTATCATATGAGATCTGTGCTGTCAAAAAATCGATGCCGCTACCATGTGAATAAAATGTAAATACTTTCAGCAAAAGTGAGTGAAATACCTCAGATCTTAGCTGCTCTAATTTTCTATTAGTTATCCCATACATGTAGAAAGAATGTCTCATATATTTTTGTTTTTAAAAAGAAAAATTGTGAAAGTGCGAAAAAGTTATTTATTCGTGAATACTTAAAAAAAACACATCTTCATTTTTAATTTCAGTGGTGAGCGATATTGTTGTGAACGCCAGAATTCAGTGTTGGATAAAAAATAAACAGCAATTCTAAATTTGACAATAATTAAGGTCTTAAGGTATATTTTTTAAAAGTCCATCTCATAAACTTTTTGTGATATGCAGTACTTTCTTTAAAACCCAATATGGCATCTCAAAATTAAAATACTTTTAAAATTTAAAAAGTTAGAGCAGTTAAAACATGAGCTATTTTACTCTCTGTTTTTCTAAAAGTATCCAAATTTGAGCGACGATATCGTACACCATGAGCAACACTGAAATTTGAAAAAACCAAAAACAGCATACACTCGCCAAAAAAAATTCCATAATAGCAACTGAAAATTTTGCTGTTATTACGGGAAATTTTGCTAAATTGAGCCCAGCGCTACATTTTGCTAATCTAAGCAACACATGTCTGCTGACGTGTAGTACAATGAAATTATTAGAAAAAATAAAAGGCCACTACTAAATTTAAGTAAACTTTTTGCACAGAGGAATTTAAAATCGGTTTGCCAAAATCAAATTTTAGTAAATTGTTGTAAACTGCAACTTAAATAGATCTGCTAACAAATTTTACTAAATATTAGTGAAATAGAAATAGCTCTAATTAACAAAAAATTTAGAAAAATATTTGTAAACTAAAAAACTCAATGAATTTTAAAATTTTTAAAAATATTATATTATTCCTTCAAATCGAGTTCAAGATCTTTTTACAAAAAATAATAATGATTATTTGTTATTTTCTTCCAATATTTCGTCTCCACATTGGGTGATTTCTTCAGGGAAATAATATAATTTTATTAGAAACAACCTTTCCTTTAAAATTAGTGATTTTTTTTTTTGCTAATTTTAGCAAATCGGTTTTTAAAAATTTGTAAAATGATTTCTGATATTAGCAACAAAATTTTCTGTAATAATTCTGTTATTTGTAAAATATAAATAGCAAAAAAAATTACTAAATAGTAATTTCTCTACTTAAAATCAGTAAAAAAAAACACAAATACAAATTTTTCTATTAACATTTTTTTGGGTGTAGATATCGTAGTATTGTGGAATATCAACGTGCAAATTGAATATATTTCTAATACCTATTTCGAAAATTTTTTTAATGACTGTATAGATAATTCTAAATTCATTTATAATGACATAACCTCACAAAAGCTGTTAAAAATTTCCCAAAAATATATTACATACCTAACATTTTTGTATACACCGTTTCCTTTAAACAAACATTCACGTCATATTTGCAGAAAAAAAATGTGAATCGTTGGTAAACAAGCAACCATTTAGCAAAGGAATTGGCTATTTAATACTTTTTTTTAACATATTCGAGTTTGTTTGATGTATATTGTGTTTGAAATTTATGTGAATTTAACTTCCTGCCACACACATTTACATTTTACATACATACATACATACATACAAACATTCATACTCGTATTTATTAAACATCCTCTATAACTTCCCATTTTATTTCCTCTGTCAACAAAAATAGTTGTAAAAACAAATAATAATACGCATTCGAACATCATACTACATATCAAAACACTAACAACAATAAAATAAAAACAATAACAAAAAATAATAAACAAATACTGCTCACACACACACACACACATACAAATCATTTAAATGCAAATTGTAAGGGTATGTGTTGTCTGTTTTTATTTTCCATATTTTTATTTCAAACATTTTACAGATGTAAGGCAATGTTGCATTGTATTGTAAAAAAAAAACCCAATACTACAAAGTTTTTTGTTTTCTTCGAATGTTGTTGTATTGGTCGGATTTGGAATATGGTTTTGTTAGTGTGTTTGACACTTGTAAATATTTTCCCATATTTTGATGATGTTTTAAAACAAAAATAAGCAAAACAACTATGAGTCTATTTATATGCGGCTGTAATGAATTTTGTATACCCTTCAATAATATTATAAATTTTATTGTTTAAATCAATCATATTGACTGATTACAATATTTAAGTTAAACATAGTATTTTAAAATCTTTAGTTGGGAAAAACATACACTTCCAATATATTTTTCGTTATCGACTGAAATTTATTTAAAAAAGTAATAAACTTCAAATAGTTTGTAAGTTAAAATATTTTAAAACCGCTCTACTTACTATTCATTTTAATCAAATGTTTTTTTTTTATTTATTTTTAAATGTTGCTTCAACAACCGGCACATGAGTAAAAAAAACAAATGATTATTCAGTTTAAAATAAATTTTAAAATTTTACCTACCAATTCCGTAAAAAATAACTCATAATTGACTTATTTGAAATCGTTTCCGTTTTTCATATTTTTGTTTGTTTTTAATCTACAAAATGTATACTCATACAGTCTATAGACATATTTTGTGTTAATGCCCAGATGTGGGTACGTGTGTTTATGAAGTTCTTGTAATTTGAATTGAAATAATTTTGTATTGTATATAAAAAAAAAACAATTTAAATAAAAAAACAAATTGGAATTTTTTGAATATTTTTTTTCGAAACAGACAGCAAACAAAATTTCTATTTGCCATAACGGTAACAAGGAAACCACATATTTCCGTTTTGTGGGTAAATTTTTGATGAATTTCAAAGAAATGGAAAAAACGGTAAAATTATTTTGAACAAATAAATAAAAAAGTTAAAATAAATATTTCTTTGCAAAATCTTTATGTAAACTAAACTGAAAACTTTATTTAAACACAGTAAACTACATAATACCCTGAGTGCACGTTAAAATATATAGAAATATATTTTTAAACTAGAAGAATTAGTCATTACGTATTTTTAGGCCGAGTTTTTGGGATGTAGATTATCTTTAAACTCAGTTTATGGCAGTTTGTTACTGGAAAACTGCTTCTGAAATTTCGTTTTTATTGTTTTATTTCAATGAAGACCAATGAAGAATTCTTCCGAGAAATTTATGTTCATAAACATGGAAATAGCTGACAAAATTCGATTTCGATTTAACTAAACCAAGTTTAACTAACATCACAAAAACTCGGCCTTAGTAGGAGTTGAAATTTTCAGTGAAATCTTAAACTTTATATTTCCTGTTTCCAAAAATAGATATTTAAATAATTCATTTTCGCTTGTTTTTATCAAAATAGTTGTTTAAATAAATAATTATTTGAATAGAAATAACTATAAATTGTTTACACATACATACAAAGATAGAAAATAAATATATGAAGGTATGTGTGTGTTGTGTTTTGTCAGTAAATACAAATGAAAAAAAAAACTTTAAAATTTAAAAAAAAAAAACTATAAAAATCGTTTTTTTTTAAGTTAAATATTGAATATTATTTTAAACGACTTTTAATTAATTTTACTACTTTTGTCGATTACTAAAAAATGATTGAAAATAAAAAATAATTAAGTAGTATTTTAGATTGTTCTTAATAAAATAAGATACCAAGTATACGGATTTATTTATTATTATTGGTAAGGAAATAGTTTACAGCAACAAAAATATAAATATAAATTAAAGATTTGCAAAAATCTTAATCCCTTCAGAAATTATAGCCACGTCCACATTTTAACTTTAGTCTTATATTTCTCCGATGCAGCATTCAAGTTTGGTCATGAAATATTAAAGCGTTAAGGTGATATCATCACAAACACAACGACAGAATTAATAAGACCAACTGTCAATGATGAAGGTTATAAAAAGGTAATCTACCCAATATGTAAAGTAGGTATTGATTGTATATAATATATTTACAATCGTAAATATACAAACAATGTTACGGCAATATTTTGTTTTAAAATACTATCAATTGTAATGGAAAATTTTATTATATATTTTCCAACTTGAAAATGTATTCAAGTTTTTATTGAAAATAATAATGGCATAAATTAGGTTCATAAAAAAATAAATAAAATGATAAAAATGTTTAAACTTAAAAGGGAGATTCATAATATATAAATAATAGAAGATATATACAAGCTCCTGATGAATCCCCTTTGAGATTATAATTTTAACAACATTTTTGTCAACAGTAATTATATTCTTGATATTATGTAAAACTAAATATAAGGTAGAGCGCACAGCAAGCCGCCTTTAAGATTGAAGTGTATGTCCTATTCTTAGAAATGGATCAGTTGAGAAGAGTATTTTCACATCCTATTTCTTAGAGTATTCAAAAAACCGGCCTTTTGAAAAAACCGGTTTCGGTTTATCTTCGAAAAATCGAATTTTGAAAAAACCGGTATCGGTTTCGGTTTTTTTATTTAATTTGAATAAAAAAAAAGAAATTTAATATATAAAGTTTTAAAAAAATAAAAAAATACATTCTTTGAAATATATATATATATGGGCAATGAATATATATATGTGCACGGCGCATGTTGCGCCGTGCACATATATATAAGAAGACATTTTACTGGATACAGCGCATATTATAGGGACTTTTTTGGCTATATATACCGATGTCTTCAAAGTATGGGCAATGAATATATATATATAATGAATATATATATATATATATATATATATATATATATATATATATATATATATATACAGATGTCTTCAAAGTATGGGCAATGCATATATATATATATATATATATATATATATATATATATATATATATATATATATATATATATATATATGTATATATATATTTCAAAGAATGTATTTTTTTATTTTTATTACTTTATATATTAAATTCCTTTTTTGGCATTAAATACGTTTTTTTAATATTACATTTTAAATATGTAAAAAAAAATCTATTTTTCAGTTCTAAAATAATATTTTAGAAATAATATGCAATTTAAACTTTTCTTTTTAAGACGATTTCTTTGTTTGCTTTTGATAAAGCTAGAAGTGGAAAATACTCTTTCACTAATACTAGATGTTGGACAAATAGTCAAAAGACAATTATATAAATTTTCCAACTTTTGAGTTATTTTGTCGCATTTATCAAGATATATAAAATCATCATATAATGATGAATGATTTTGTACAGTCTCTTTTTTAGGATTTTGAATACTGTTTATTGTGTTATTTAGATCAGAAATTAAACTATTTGAATTTGGAATATCCAAAGTTAAGTCTTCATCTGAATCTATCAGACTTACATCTAAATCTTCATAACCAAACAAACGATTATACATAAGTGTTCGGAAAAAATAAAAGAGACCAGTTGGTGATGTAATTAAAAAAACCGGTTAACCGAACAAAAAAGACCGGTTTTCGGTTTTCTTGGAATTTACAAAATATTCTAAACCGATCGGTTTTTAAAAATAAAGAAACCGGTTGACCGGTTTTCGGTTTCGGTTTTTGAATACTCTACTATTTCTCCTTTTCAACCTTAACTCATTCAAACCACAAGTTACTGTTGCATATATATGATATTTAATTTTAAATAAATTATCCGCCACCCTTTGATTACAATTGTAGTTATACAAAAAATTCAATAAAATTTATTTAGAACTTGTTATTTAATTTCCCATTTACAATACAATTTGAGAATAGCTAGCTATATATTTATATTTTAATTAAAATTTTAATTGTAAATCATCTATTCATACATATAAATGCTAAACATTCAAATTTTAATTATAAACCACTATTTTTTTTAATTGTAACATTTATGATACAAAAACAAGTCTGCATGTATTAACATAAAATAATTCAATTTCAATTGCAACTGTTCATATTATGTCCAATAAACTGAGCTAATAAATATTTATTTAAAACTAATGCATAAAGCAGGATTTAATTTTTGAACACACACAAGTGAAAATATTTATAAAATCAAATTTCATTTTATATCATTTATGTTATTAATGTAGAAGAAATAGAAATTATTAGTTACACAGTAAATTTTTTCAGATAGTCGTTACAATAATTTGTAAACTTGCAGATCACTTAGATCACTTTTAATAAAAATATATCTTTTATCACACATCCAATTTAGTTTTTCAGCCATGCCATGCGGCATTAAGCGAATTCCATGAAATTTTTAGTTCAGACGCGTGCCACAAACAGTTCATATTTTTTTTTAAAAAGGGAACACGTGGGAAATTTTGTAATTGTGCGGAATGATCTTAGAGTTTGCAAAATTGTTGAAGATTTTTCAGTTTATAGCCCTGTTATGTTATTTAACTTCGGTGGTGTTAAGCACTATGGAAACACCGAAAGAGGACGTTGATATATTTATATTATTTTTCGAAATTGATGCTGCCCTCGGTATCGAACCTGCAACCTTGTATATAACAGTTCAACGAGGTAACCATTATACCACAATCCACCCAACGCATTGTACCCGCCCTAACCAAAAAAATCAAAAATATAATTTGTTTTTTAAAAGTCAACTCTGTTAAGAAGGGCTAACATTTTACTGGTGGAGTATGGACCGCGTTCTGACTTATAATAAATTCCAAGCGCAAAAACTGACGAAAATAATTCTTTGATCTTACAAAGAAATTCTCCTAATGCTTAAATGCTGGGGTCGAATTACGGCACACGTGATCGTAATTTTTCGATCGAAATTATTTTTTTATTTCTGAAAATAAAACATTTAAACGGATTTTTTTCCATCAGGTATTTTGTAGTTCGGTCCTAGATTGGAAATAAAAGTTAAAGTTGGTGTTTTCATTATTAGTATTATTGTAGTTACTTACTAAAAATTCTGTTTTCGAACGACTTCATTCGATCACGAATGCCGTAATTCGGCCCCTGTGTTTTTTTTTAAATATGACAATGAAATGACAATTTAGAAACACAAGTTCAAAAATGTGTGAGGGCTGAATCCCGAGAAAAAGATGAATGAGGGGCCAATTCCTAGTCTACTTCATTGTTTTTTGCCATGGAAACTAAGCTGTCACACGATTCCGTTGGTGGTCGATTGTGAGCAAACGCGGCAGCTATCTTGCGGAAAACTTTCTTATACCCAAGTGATCGTTCTAAATTGAAACCACTGACCCATGTGAGATGCCTATGTCTTCCACAATCTATCGGCCAACAACATATCGTGAATTTTTTCAATTGTTTTGGCCGACCAGAACGTTCGGCATCTTCTGTGCTTGTAAGGCCACAACGAAAGTCAGTAAACTACTTTTTTACCATTGAAATTGATAGTGCAGAGTCCCCACAGTATTTATTTAATGAGCACTCGAAATTTACTTTTTTCCATTTTTAAAAAAATCCACCAGGTGGTATGTTTTGAATAGCTGTTAAAGGTAAATTAAATGCCGGAACTTGCTCAAAATTTGGCAGTAGTCTATTAAAAGGTGGTACTTGATGGAAGCAATGCTACATTACATAAAACTACGAGGGAAGTTCGAAAAGTCACGGACTTATTGATCCGCCATCGTAACACAATAATAATCAAATAGTTTCAGTTTTTGCATTAATTCTTGATATAATGTTATTATTTTAGAAGATGTTTAGATTATCGCTTTTTGAAAATTACAAAGTTTAGCGAAATTGAAAATAAATATTAATAAAGTTTACAAAGTCTGAGTGTATAAACTGCTGGTTTTTTTTTTTTTTTGAGTAAGAGAAATATTTGTAACACGTGCCCTGGCAGCGTTCTGTGAGTACTGAAGCAATATAATCAATAATATTGGCCGATCGTAAATATTGTTTTAATGATTTTTAAAATAATTTGTCTGTTTTAAAAAGTAAATTTACAAAATTTTGACAATACATCCTTCTAGCTTGAAAATCATTCGTTCAACAAAAAGAGTTCAAAGACTGAAAAAGTAGTGAATTATGCTTTCTTTCGATATAACATAATTGCTTTAATAAAAAAAATTATTATTTAGCCAAAACATACTTAATATCTGAACACCGCTTTTTGATGGTCCTGTGTATTAAAGGGTTAATATACCGCGAAAACGTTTACAGTGTTGAAAAAGGTTACCAATCAATAAATTAGAAAACTTTTCTTATTTTTATAATGATAAAAATAAGTTGTGAGAGGTAACAAATTATTTCATGTTATAAAGTAATGTAGAAGGAAGCTGACAAGAATTTTATGTTTTAAAATAATCAGGAATATAAGGAGTATCATTACATAAGGATAATCATTACAACAAATTATCGTTTCTACACTGGGTTGTTCCAACACTCAATTAGGCATCTGAAAGTACTACTCTTCTATGGAACATTTTTTCGTTAGATTATTTTGTTTAGTGTATTATAATGAATAGTTTACAAAGTAAATATTTTCTATTGTTTACTAATCAAAACTAAAATTGAATTAACTAATCAAAGCCCACTAAACATCCGGTAGAAGATAAAAAAAACAACAACAATGACTGGGACAAAATCAAGCAAAACATAAATGAAGATTGAACAACAATAGATAATACACAAAGCAAATACTTCTAAAATAAATCTGTGTTAATGATTTTGTAAAAAGTAATTGTTTATAACAATTTAGTATCTTTGAATAGTAACAAAATATCAATGAAAAAAATGTTTTTTTTTATATGCTTCATCATAGAGAAAAGAAAAAAGAAAAATTCCAAGAAACTGCTTTATCTTCATAACTAAAATCCCATATAAAAATCGAAATATATATGAACATATATGGTTATACATGGTCCTACATGGGCTTGTATATGATCATACAATGCATGGGCATACATGGTCATATACGTCCATGCCTGGCTCAATATATTAGCATACATAATACCATATATCTTCGGATCCCAAACTTGAGAGTATATGACAGTACATTGTTATATATTGTCATATATTATTCATGTATGCTAATATATAATCATATATGACCATTTACGGCCATATATCCTCAAATTTCGCATCCAAAGATATATGGTCCTATATGGCATCATATATGGTAATATATTAAGTCAGGCATGGACGTTTATGACCATATATGCCCATGTATCATCATGTATGTTCATATATATTTCGATTTTTACATGAAATATTAAATGCTTAATGACGACTATTATTTCCATTTTAATAAATTTTTTATTATTTGAAATCAATTTTAAATGACAAATACTTAAAGTTTGCATTAAAAAAAACAAATATTCGTTATTGCAAACATCTGCTTGTTGAGAATAAATAAAACCTATAAATTATTCATTTCAAAAATATATTTATGTGAACATTTAATATTAAATACCCAGCAAAATAAAATGAATGTTACACTTTAAGAATCTCTTTTTCAGAACATCCAAAGAAGTTAATAATGCAAATTTTTTTATTTGTAAGAAGTCATATTTAACAACTTCTAAAATTTTGATATTAACCCCTACTTATGAAGTCATAAGGATAAAATTGTTTGTAACAATTCCAATAAAAAGCATATAAATTTTTTAATTTTAATATTAATATATGACAATTTACGAGTGCGGCTCAATAAGTGCGTGACTCTGCTCATATCAAGTACCACCTTTTAATAGAATACTCTCAAATTTTGAGCAAGTTCCGTCATTTACTTTGCGTTCAAAACATACAACCACGGGGATTTTTTTTTTTTTGTTTAATGGAAAAAAGTGAATTTCTAGTGCTCATTAAACATTAATTTTTGCGAAAAAAAACCCTCAATAAAACCAAGGAAAAGCTTGATAAATACTATTGGGACTCTACACTATCGATTTCAATGGTAAAAAAAGTGGTTTACTAACTTTCGTTGTGGCCTTACAAGCACGGAAGATGCCGAACGTTCTGGTCACCCAGTTGAGGTCGCTACACCCAAAACAATAAAAAAAAATCGCGATATGTTGTTGGCTAATCGGAGATTGAATGTGCGATAGATTGTGGAAGACATAGGCATCTCACATGGCGCAGTGGTTTCAATTGAACGATAACTTGGGTATGAGAAAGCTTTCCGCAATTTGCTCACAATCTACCACCAACGGAATCGTAAGACAGCTTAATTTCCATGGCAAAAAACTATGAAGAAGACTACGAATTAGCCCCTCATTCGTCTTATTCTCTGGATTTAGCCCCCAGTGACTATTTCCTATTTCCAAATCTAAAGAAATGGCTCGGTGGAAAGATATTTAGCTCCAACTTTAGATCGAACAAATGCCTATTTGCTGGACCTCGAAAAATCCTGCTGTTAAACGCAAAGTAAATGACGGAACTTGCTCAAAATTAGACAGTAGTCTGGTGGTACTTGGTGGGAGCAGTGTTGCATTTCATATAACTACGAGCGAAGTTCGAAAAATCACGGACTTATTGATCCGCCCTCGTATAATTATAGCAAAATAAAAACAATTATTTAGTTGGTCCATAAATGGTTAATTCCTGCAGTCATTTAATGTTTTAATGGAAAATATTTTTTGCATACCAGTGATATCCACTTTGTACTGGTCGGAATAACAATTCTTGGCGTGTTCAAAATCACTTTTTTAACTTTAAAACAAAGCCACTCCCTATATTTATTATATATATTATATATTAACAACTTCCGTAAACTAATTAAAACTGTCAATTTTATCACCGATTTTTCATAGCATCGAAACAAACTATTTCCTCCCAATGACACGACAATGTAAAAATCATTAATGATTCACCGAAATTTTCACAACTTCAGGTTCAGTAGATGTAGTGTTTAACTACTACTTCTTCCTCAGCTCTTATTTTGTTGGGTATGTTACAGTATCAGCATTTCATGTGTTTTTTATTGTTTTCAAAGCTCATTTAAGGCATTGACCTCTTTTACATGACTACCTCTCTATAATAAATTGTACACCAAAAACCCCTTATGTTTAGATAGTTATTTTTAAATATTTTGAATTAAAATCAGTATTATTTACCGCTAATTAAGAAGAATGTATTTCAGAACATTTATAATTTATAATTTACTGGTATAACAAATCCATAGCATTAAACAAAAAAAATGTATTTTGTATAGCTCAATTTACTCTTAATAGTAGTATGAATACAAATACTATTTTTATAATATTTGTGGTATTTTGACAAAAAAAAACTTACTATTGCGCCAAAGAAGTCTACTAAAAAAAACATTTGGAAAAAACAACTTAATACGATTTGAGTTGCTTTATAAATTTATTTTAAACGTCATTTAAATTTTTGACAGGTTGAATATTGTAAATACACAATATGATGTATTTCCATTGAAAAACTTTATTAATTTATTTATAAATTTAATGCAAAAAAATAAATACAAAATATATTAAAGTATACACCTTCCAATATTGTCGATTTTAATAAATTTGTGTGTTTCAATATAACTTTATTATTTTCTTGTTTATAAAATACAGTAAAAATAATAAAAATTAATAAACTCTGTTATACATTTCTGATAATTTTTAGACATACACAAACGCACAAGGTAAATATACTGGTTGCCATTAAAAGAAACTCAAGAACAAACAAAAAATCAATAAAAATTGTATTAATGAACTTTTATATCGACCGTATAAAATACAATTGAATTAATATGTGTACACAAGTAAGTATATGTGTGTGTGTATGGTAAGATGTAGCGATACATGTGCGATAAACGTATGTATGTGTATGTATATTGTCCATTAATAATATGTTGATTTATGTTTAATGAAAGCCCATAAATTGCAATTAATTGTAATTTTATTTAATTAATTAAATAAATAAACGAAGAAACAACAAAGTAAACAACAAAGTAAACTTTGCAATAAAATGTGAGTGCGAGTGTAATTGTTTATTGTTCTTAGAGGTAATAAATTGTATGAAAAGAATTATGAAATAAAATCAGATAAAAAAAATATAATAAGCTTTAAAGAAATTGACTACACGGCGTATACTTGTTGTTTAATTAAATGTAAAAAATTAATCATACGTACTGGTGGCACCATAATTCTTTTGAGATTATCTTTTGAGAATTATTCTACACAATTTGCGTTTAAAGTACAATAATTAATTATAAATATCAACTTTAACCACATAAAGATTTTGCTTGTTAAATGAAAAAAATTATACAATTTCATAGTTTCATTAAAAATGCCGTAAGGGAAACTGATTCAACTTGAAATGGATGTTCTTTGAAACGTTTCAGATTTCACTAACTTTATAAGGTTCTAATACAAGAGTTTTTTTTTTATTTTGCCTTAACAGACAACACTAGTGAATTGCACCATATTGTAATAGTGATCGTAAATTTTATGGTTGTTAGTTAGGGCAGGTAACTGAAGTATTTGGTCTATTTGCTGTATTAAGCACATGTTTAGCTTAAATTTTCATCTATTGTAATGGAATTATTTAAATTGAAAACTTGTAAAAATTAAAACTCATATTTTGTAGGGGTTCAGTAAGAACGTCGTTGAACGCATCCCAGCAAAACCACACATTATCAAGTAATGTGTAGCCATAGGGGCTCATGGATTATTTTACACCTTGTAATGCAGTTTTGTTTTCCAGCCAGGGAAAACTCAGGGGTGGTTGGGGGTATTAAAGGTCAGCTTCCTTTAATGACCAGTATAATCATTTCCGTAGGTGACGAGAACGGAAAACGATTTATGGCATAGACAAGTTTCTTTTAGTTATAGCGATACTATTCTCTAAGTCGGAGTACGACAGGGGGGTCTGAAGTAACCCGAAGGTGAGTCGGGTTAATTCGTGAAATGCGAACGAAAAGGTTTGGTAAATATTCCTAACTCACGAGAATAATCGGCAGGGGAGTCAGGTTAGATCGGGAAAAGGTTCCATGGGTAGTAAATAGTTCTGAGTAACTCACGAGAATAATCGGCAGTTGAGTCTGGTTAAATCGGGAAACGAGTATCTGGTTGGCTTACAAGTTATACTTCGGCTAGTAACCTTTAAAAACATAATTCCTTAAATCAATTTTCAAATCTGATTTAAATTTTGACGAATTAATTCGCGACTAATTTTTTCAGATCGTATTATTTACAACCATAACTCAATCTTTATCTTATTAGAAGAATCAAGTTGGTTTAAAGGATTATTTTTATAAATCAAACAAAATAATTGAATTTTAAAGCAAAGAATCAAATGAATTTTAATTTGATTCGCGAATCAAAAGAAAGAATTTTGATTCTCGAATATGATTTGATTGGCGAATTGAAATAATTTTTTTTTTTTTTTAATCACGATATTTAATTTTAAACCCAAAGGCTTTCATGGAATTTGTATAAAACAGACTCCTAAGGATGTTTCCAGACTGGCTCATTTTTATTATCGCAATATATTAATACCTTAATAGAGAAAATTTTTTGTCAAAATGGCGAATATCTAGAAAACTAAGCGAGATTTGCAAGTCAATATTAATGTTTTTTTATTTTGTTTTAATTTGCAAATCAAAGAACTATGTTCGTAATGATTTGATTCAATTGAATCAAAAAAGATTCAAATGAAATTGATTAATCAAATATGATTTTAAATCTGATTTAATAAATTGATTTATTACAAAAAGAATTATTTTTTTCGCAAAAATTTAATAAAAATCTTTTTTTTTTAGGTCTCGTTACGAGAATAGGAATAGTAATGTGTCTAAAAATAGATTTTCGTAAAAAATTGTATTAAAAAGATTTATTGCAATTATTTTAAACGTTAATTAATATGTGGTAAAAATGCGAATCGAACCTTGAAACTGGTTGCCAGGCGAATACTCTGCTATCGACGCATATAATTTTTGGATTACTTTAAATCTAAATGAATTGTTGCGCTTTAGTTTTTCGTAAGTGCTATCAAAATATACAGACATTACCTTTTTGCTCAATACCAAAGTTTTGCTGGGATTCCTATTTATTAGTATACGAGTAACTACGTATCATACCACGTAAGTTAATACAATATAATTTTCGCATTAGAGAAATATTAGGGTGAAAATATCGGTTTTTTTAACCTCCTGACTCTATATAACCCCTTAAATTAATATCTTATTTTTTTTACAAACATTTTTAAATTAATTATAAACCTTATTAAAGTAAATATGTTTTTACACTTTTACCAATTGTATTTCAGAAATAGTCAATTGTATTTCAGAAATACAAAAAAGTACACTCTTCATTGTAAGAACAAATACAATGTTATATTACACATTTGTTTCATTCCTCAAATATATTTTACTGTACCCAAACGCAAACATTGTCATACTGAATATTTGAGTTTCGATTCCAATCGAGAGTGATGTTTTAAAATTCTGGAATATTGAAATTTTATATTTGGCTTCCCTAAAATATTTTTAATCATATAAGCCTATAATTTTTTGTTAAAATACAAAGCATTTGAAAATACAAAAATTGTTTAGCATAAACTATTGAAAATTTTGAAATTATTAAAAAATTTTTAAATTATTTTTTTGCAGTATAAAACGGGTTAAAAAATTAGTTAATAAAACTATGTTGTTATTTTTTGTTCCTTTTTTTTTTTGTAAATTTTTTATGAATTGAATTATTTCGTTTTTTTAAATAACAGCTTACTGTTTTTGTTAATAAAACCTGTCTTTATCAAATTAAATAAAGCATTTTTTTATTTTATTTTATGATTATTTTTTATTTTTTTATTTTTTTTTTAACAAGGCATTAGCGAAACTAAATATAACAAATCCAAAACGTAGGGTGTACTGTTTTTTATTTCTGAAATACAATTGATTATTTCTGAAATACAATTGACTATTCTGAAATACAATTGACAATTTCTAAAATACAATTGACTATTCTGAAATACAATTGTCAATTTCTGAAATACAATTGATTTTTTCTGAAATACAATTGACTATTCTGAAATACAATTGACTATTTCTGAAATACAATTGACTATTTATGCAATACAATTAACTATTCTGAAATTCAATTGACTATTTCTTAAATACAATTGACTATTTCTGAAATACAATTGACTATTTCGGAAATACAATTGACTATTTCTGAAATACAATTGACTATTCTGAAATACAATTGACAATTTCTAAAATACAATTGACTATTCTGAAATTCAATTGTCAATTTCTGAAATACAATTGATTTTTTCTGAAATACAATTGACTATTCTGAAATACAATTGACTATTTCTGAAATACAATTGACTATTTATGCAATACAATTAACTATTCTGAAATTCAATTGACTATTTCTTAAATACAATTGACTATTTCTGAAATACAATTGACTATTTCGGAAATACAATTGACTATTTCTGAAATACAATTGACTATTCTGAAATACAATTGACAATTTCTAAAATACAATTGACTATTCTGAAATTCAATTGTCAATTTCTGAAATACAATTGATTTTTTCTGAAATACAATTGACTATTCTGAAATACAATTGACTATTTCTGAAATACAATTGACTATTTATGCAATACAATTAACTATTCTGAAATTCAATTGACTATTTCTTAAATACAATTGACTATTTCTGAAATACAATTGACTATTTCGGAAATACAATTGACTATTCTAAAATACAATTGACGATTTCTGAATTACAATTGGAAGTAGAAATATACTTTAAATAAATAAGTAGAAATATATTTTAAATTAAAGATCGAAGTGAACCCATATCCCCTATTAATTTGATTTCAAAGCTATTTCTATTTAATTTAATGTTGCTTGATTTTAATTTTTTATGTACCGTTACATAGTTTTCGCTCATACCATGAAACCATTTCAAATAATGTTTTCTCTGCAAAATATTGGAAATTTCAATGTTAAGATTTTGATTGAACAGAATTGACAAAAAAAAATATATTTCTAATTTTAAAACACGATATTTCCACTATTTTATTTTAAGATACAAACTACGAAAATATTTTAATTTTAATCGGAAATTACATGTACATATTTACATGTAAATAATATATACAATAGTTACATAAGACTCTTGTAACATTGACAAGACACGTGTGTATGTTAGTGCACACAGTTGTATATGATACATCAAACATACATTGACGATAAGAAATGTAAACAAAATTAACAGACATTTAAGACACGCATGGAAGGACAGATGGACGGACATTGAAAAACACAGCTGCCGAACACTATAATGAAAATTGTTTAAATACTCGAAATTTATAATTTCTGGGGCAACATAAAATTAGCAAAGTCAATTGATTTTTAAGTGGAGGTTTAATTTAAACTCGATTAATGAGAAACATTATATTTCAATTAACCTAGGAATATATTTGTTTGCCTTTACCAAATATTTAATATTGGAAATTGGGTTATTACAATGAAACTGTTTTACTGTTGTGTGTTTACATAGAATACACCCACACTGCCAACTTTAATCGCTGGTACGACACTAAAGATTTCTTAAATTTTGTTTCTTTCTTAATTTCCCCATATTTTGTTTAATAATTCGCATTGATATGCTATATTTCAAACAATTCTCAAGGACACTTAATCTTGGGAGTTCATAATATACATGAACTTGAAAACTTAATGAAAACCCAGAATAACTCATCTTTTCTCAACTGATTTCCAATTAAAATTACAACAGCCTTTTCTTAAATTCGATTAACCCATTCTTGCAAGTTTATATTTAATGAAGAAACATGCACTCAAAAAAATACGTCGGTAATTTAGCGAATTAATTTTCCTTCTTTAAATTTAAACAAAAGTTGCTGGCATTAACATTTTATGTCTTGAAATAAGTTATTTAACCCTCCTTAAAGGTCCCTGGGGATTAATCCTTGATGGTCCATGGGAAGTAAACCCAACCCCCACATGTATTTCAAGGAAATTTTTATCTAGAATCGTTTAAAAAAATTTCAAAACGATCCGACCAATAGTTTAGGGCAGAATGTTGTACTTCAACTTTCGGAGAAATATTTGAATACAGGCCGCACAATTTATGCCGACAATTTTTTCACAACTTTGGATTTGGCGCGTACTTTGATCAGGAAGAAAACCGCATATGTTGGAATAGTGCGCTCAAATAAGAAATGTGTGCCCCGGGAATTCCAAAAAAATCATACGCGTCCTGTCAACAGCACATTGTTCGGCTTCAACGAAGGCAATATAGCACTATGTTCATATGTGAACAAAGCGGTAATTTTGCTGTCGACACAACATTATACTTGCGGTGTGGACATGCAAACTGAAAAGAAGAAGCCGTTTGCTATTTTGGATTACAACGCCAACAAATCGGGCGTTGATACAATGGACCAGATGCTTGGCACATATACATGCAAGCGCTCAACAAACCGCTGGCCATTGGCCATGTTTTTTAATATGGTGGACATTGCTGCATTAGCTGCATTTATTTCATACAACAAGATGAAGCCAATAAAAAGAAGTGACAGACGACGGTCATTCCTACTGATGCTGACAAAACAATTGGGACTACCAAACATAGAGGAACGAGCGCTGAACAGCCGCATAACCGCATATCCAAGGATACGGAACGCAATGGAAGCCATTTGATGTAAAGGTAAGAAAAAACTATTCTAATGTTCAAAAGCAGAATAACTACATAATTTTGTTATTTTTAGATATTATCAAGACAGGCAGAAGGAGCTGCACGTTCGTTTGCATCTAGAACAAACAGAACGTCATGTCGCCTATGCCGTTCTGAGTACGGACGGCAGCGGAAAACAAGGGCCTATTGCCATTCCTGTAGCAATCCAGTTTGTGCAGAGCATTCAACACTTATGCATCGATGCTACACCTGCACAGAAAATATGTTGGACGAGGGACAATCTACACAACAATAGTTTTTCAGGCTTAGGCTGTTATATATAAAAAAAAATTTTTTCTAACATTCATTATACATGTATAATTAGTAAATTATAATAAATCAAAACAAAAAAAATTTAAAAAAAATGCGTTTTCATATAAAATTCCATACAAATAGAAACAGGTCCCTGTGGACCTTGTACTTCGTATAAGGGCAACGGATGACTCAACCGTCGGAGGGTTAAAACAAAAAGTCAATTTTAACAAATTTTTATTCCAATTGTTCTTCAAAGCAATTACTATTAAATGGCAGACATATTATTTAGAGTGTTTGATAACAGATTTTCCCCGGCAAAATTTAATTTCGACTAAAATGGATTAATATCTATGAATGAATTGTAATACACAACTTGTCACTTACACTTGTGTTTTTATTATAAATAAGAACAACTGAGTTATTGTTAAAGTTAAAATGAAATAAACTCATAGTAAATTTAAAAAAAGAAAAGAACAAAAAAAAGACTGTTATCAGATGGAAAATGAAAATTAAAAAGTTATAAATACCACAGCAACGACTTAAACAACAACAACAACAAAAATGAGGTACATTCCATGTTATCTTTTAGATTATTTTTTTTTTTCCTTTTTCTGTTTCTGCTGATGACACGATGACACAGTTCAAGCTTGCAAACAAACGACAAGATGACAAGAAAGAAACAAACAAACAAAAAAAAAAAATTAAATAATACCACAATACAAACAGTGTTAGAGAGAGAAAGAGAAGAAAATTAAACCAATAACAGAAACACTCATTGATACACAAAAAACAAATACACGCACATATTGCGGTGCTGTGTTTTATTATCGATTTTAAGACCTTAAAACTTTAGAACCTGTTAAAAGAAACTGCTCATTTTCAGTATTAAATTGCTTGTAATTTCAACAGGCATAGGGAACATCGTTTATTATATCAGTTGTATTCATCTACACTCACCAAAAAAAGTCTGTAATGGCAACTGAAAATTTTGCTGTTATTACGAGAATTTTTGATAATTTAGCAACACATGTCTGCTGACGTTTAGTACAATTAAATTAGTAGAAAAATTAGTAGCCGCTACTAAATTTTATTATACTTTTTGTAAAGTGGAATTTAAAATGCTAAAATCAGCAAAAAAAATTACTAAATATTATTAATATTAGTACAAAATGTTAAATTTATTTTTTTTATCGAGCTTTAAAATTTTTTTACTTTCCTATTTTTTTTATAATATTTTATACAAAATTAAAAAAAAAAAATCAAAGGCTTAAAATCTTAAAAATTGTTAAAACATAAACGAATTAATCATTTTGTTTTAATTTGGAAATTTCTGTTTTAAAAAATATTTTAATCATTTGTTTTTTACTTTTAAGGTCACAAATTTTAATTGTTGTTAGGGCTGATTTTTAGAACTAAAAAAACTTTTTAGTGCTATTTTAAGTGGATGTCCTATTTTCAGACATGAGTAGTAGGTATCTTCACTTTCGGTTCATTTTTTTTAACTATGTAACATTGTAAGGCAACTAAAGTTTGTATGTGTAAGTTTAATTTGGAAATAACATTTCACTTTTTTAAAAATAGTAATTTTTTTGCTTATTTTAGCAAATCGGTTTTCAAAAATTTGTAAAGTGATTTCTAAAATTAGCAACAAAAATTTGTAAATATTCTGTAAAAACTCTGTAATTTGTAAAATGTATATAGCAAAAAGATTTGCTAAATAATATTTTTTTTTACTAAAAATCAGTACAAGAATAGTAAAGTGGGACTGAAAACCGTTTACAAATATTTCTACTAACTTTTTTTTCTGAGTGTAAATGTCTTTCAATTGTAATTCTATCCTGGAAAGACGACCTTCATTATTAAATACACAGGAAAATATAAAATCTAGTTTAAATTTTTAAATCTGTTAATTAATATCTTAGTTTAACTGAAGGGAAGCCCACTAAAAAAGTTGTAGTATCAACTAAATTAATTTGTAGTTATTTAATTGATTCTTTTTCAATTAAAGCTTCAAACATATTAAAAAGAATTTTATCATATCAATCAAAAAATTTGAAAAAGTTCTCTTAAAAATTTGGAACATTTTTATTGTAATATACTTTTATATAAATAATTTTTTACCAGCAGTTAAAATACACTCTAATAAATTTCTGTTGAAATTTACCCAACTTATAGTAGGAAACTGTACTCCTACTATAAATGGGGTAAGTTTACTGCGTGTGCGTAAACGAAAAAAAGTACACACATTATGAGCAAATTGGTACACACATAGTGGGTAATTTTACATTGAAAGTGCGTAAAAATTAAATTAAAATTTAAAAGTAGTTCGAAAATTTACTGAAATTGTGCGTAAAAAACCTATTTTTAGGCATAAAATGCCTAAAAATTTATTTCTATATGCGTAATTATATAAAAATGCGTATATTTACCAACGCATGGTTTAAATTAAACTGCAAAAATATATTTTTTTTTTTTTGAAAGAATAAATTTTTTTTCATGTATGTTTTAATAATAATGAATTATAAATATAATACATAATATATTTCGAATGGTTATTTGATGGGATATTATAAATATATAATGAATTTAATGAATTTAATTTCTCAATATTTACAAATATTATATTTATAAACTATTGAAAAATTAATTTTCGTTTTTAGCTTTTTTTTTTAAATATTTTCCAATTTACAAATGTCAAATATTTATTACCATTCTAAGTTAGTATATTTACAAAATTTGTGCGTAAAATTGTAATTTAACAAAAGAATACTAATTTTAGGCACAAAGTGTTTAATTTTAAACACATTATGTCTAAAAATACTTTTTGTATGTTTTATTGTATATAAAGGTATGTACCAAACATTTTTAGGCATTTTTTGTTTATATTTACTGAATTTTCGTAATATTACATAAAACATTACCAAATTATTGTAGTACATTTGCAAACATTTTTTAGAGTGTATTTATTGAAATTTATTTTAATTTAAAAAAGATAATAAAATAATTAAATAAATAAATCAACTAAATATTTGTATGAGTTTTGTTTTAAACAAACCTGCTTGGAAACAAAATTGTTTTAATGTACAGTGAGAAATCGATTATCCGTGATTCGATTAACCGGAACTTCAATTATCCGGGAAAAAGAAAATTTTTTTGCATTAATAATATTTTTTTTTTTTGTATTGGTTAACCGTGATAACCTCTATTACAAGCATAATTTGTTTCGATTACTTTTGAACAATAATGAATAAAACAATGTGAATAAAATTAAAATGGGGAATTCCCTTATTTGTATATGATGAGTTGGAAGCATATAATTTAGAAAATTGAGATGTGCCGATTGTTGTGTTTATTTTTACTATGACATCATTATCAGCGGTAAAAAGACAAAGAAAAGTCTTAACAATAGAAGACAAAGTTAGGATAATTAATGAACATTAAAAAACCAATGTGTGTGTGAAAATTCTATCACAAAAATACGGAGTGGGAATACAAACAGTTTATGACATTATAAAAAAAAACACAGACAAACTTTTAAAGTTTTGGGCAGAAAGTGATTTTGCTATTGGCTTTCGAAACCTTAAAAGTTTAAAGACTGCAGAAGAACCAAAAGTAGTATTTGTAGTTTATGAATGGTTCCAGCGAGAACGATTTAAAGGAACTCTAATTTCTGGATTAATAGTGAAGGAAAAGGCAAACATATTCCACTCAAAATTAAACATAAATTCGAAGTGTATATATTCTAACAGCTGGGTCAAAAATTTTAAAAAGCGACATGGAATTCACAAACTTAAGGCTGAAGGAGAAAGATCTTCAGCTGATTATATATCCGCCACAATGTTTGTAGGAAAATTAAATGAATTCATAATAATGGAAAAACTTACCAATCAACAAATTTACAATGGAGATGAAACAGGCCTTTTTTGGCAGTGTTTGCCTGAGAGCAGATTGGCTGGCCATAATGAAAATTTTAAGAGATGGTCATAAGGTGTCAAAGGAGAGACTAACCACATTAGTTTGCGGTAATGCTGCAGAGCGTTAGTTATAGGAAAAAGTGCTTGTCCAAAAGCCAATACACAGCAAATATTAATAGAATAGTTTAATGATAATTTTGTACCAGAAGTGAGAGAGCATTTTAAGAAAATCGGTCTAAAAGATGATAGTAAAATCCTTCTGCTATTGGAAAACTGCCTGGCACATCCAGACGTGAAAACGTTATTGTGAAATTTTTTACACCAAATTGCACGTCTTTGATTAAACCGATGGATCAGGGTGTAATATGGAGCTTTAAATGCCATTAAGAAGTCATTAAGAAGGCATTTAACATCAAGAAAGCACTGTGGTCAATTGATAATGCTTGGAACGCTGTTACTTCTGCAGTTTTAAAAAATGCGTGGCGTATGTCCGAAATTTAATAAAATTTATTTCATTAAAATATATATTGATTTTTATTACAGACATGGAAATATTGGATACACAATGTAACACAAATGTCAAATATTGCGGACGGTTTTACCACTGAGTATATAGAAACTTGGTTCAGCTGTGATGAAAATATACGTATGACAAATCCCTCTGATGAACCTGAGAGAGAAAATGGCTAAGAAGAATCTGATGAAGATGATTTAATTGTTTCAAAAATAACTCTAAAAGAAGCAATACATGGATCCAGTACAGCCTTGGCTGTTTCGGCATTACAGAACAAGATAAAGTCCAAGTTTGCCGCACCCAGGAAAAGCTTATAAACGAAAATATATTTTTCTCCACTAAAAATGAACTAAAATGTAATCAAAAATTTTCTTCAAAATAGTTTATGAATTGTCCTCAATTTAAGTAAAATTTTCTTAAAAAGAATAAAAATTCCTAAGTTTGAGGAAAAACGAAATAGTTTATATACTCAGAAATAGTTCATATTTTTCCTAAGTAATATTTCTTGACTTTAAGAAAAAAACAAGTTAATTAAATAAAAATTTATTAATTTTAAGAAAAACCATATTAGTTTTAAGAAAATTGCATACTTAAATGTAATAAATTAAGTTTAGTTAAAAAAAAAAATTTAGGACATAATTTACTCCCATTTAGTTCACAAAATGTCTCTAACTTAAATCGAGAAGGTACTTGAACTCAATGTGTGTTAATTTTTAAGAATTGTGTTCTAAAAAATTAGTTCAGACAATTAAAAATAAAAAGTAATAAATTTTTTCCTATGTAATAATAAAAATTTACTTGATTTTAGAAACTGATGAACTATTTCTAAGGAAACTTTACATGCAACTTAGTTCAGATAAATTTTAAAAATTTTAATAAAATATTCTTTTTTTCAAGTTAAAGTTTTCTAATTTTTAAAAAATAATAAAATTTGGTATAGGATTTTTTTGTTGGAAAACGTTTAAATTATTTTCAATATTCTATTCCACAAAAAACAATAAATTAAAAACAAACTAGTTAGTTTTCCTAATTTCCAAGAAAAAATATTATTAAAGGAAACAAATTAAAGTAACCATTTAAAAAAACTATCGTGCATGATTGAAATTTTTGATTCGTGATTGTGCGTGAGCGTGAGTCGAAAATCTCTCACGTGCCCATCTCTAATCTTAACAGTCTTAAATATTGAACTTAAAGTAACTTAAAATATATTTTAAAATTTTGTTAGCAAAGGGTAAAAAATTTCGAGTTTGCGCTTTTATGTAATAAATTTGTTTTTTGACTACAATACAAAATATAGCAGGTACATTTTATACATTACGGCATAATGGCTTTCCTATAATTGACATAGCGCTTATTAAACTTTATATTTATTAATTCTTTTTTTTCACTTAATAATAAAAAAGTTTAAATTTGTATATGTTAAATAAAGTTTAAGCTAAAAATCCCATAAAATAAACTTATGACATTTTTCCATTTTCCAATAATAACAAGAAATGTAATTGTGGTATTTTGTATTTTTGCAACAATTTCCTTAAATAAGTTAATTTAAGAAGACAAAGGACCCCCAGTGTTAATTAGCCATATATGCCGTGTCTCACGTAGTGCGTCCCTTTTGTAGTTCTCTCAAGCAGAACCGTTAATAAACTACGAAAAGGATCTGACTTTGTCACAATTTAATATGTTTCAGGATATCCTGCAGTACATTTTTTTAATTTGTTTACCTTTTTGCTAATGAAATTAAATTTATATTTTAAATACATGAGTTTAGTGTAATTCAATTTAATTTTAAGACAAAAATGTATAGCAAAAAGCTTGTTAAGAGCAGTGTCCTCACAGAGCAGAAGTCCTCCGAAAGTGAAAAAATACTTACTCAATGAGTGTAAAATACTTTAAAATATATGCTAAAATATATTACCTTTACCATAGAAGCAGGATAAGGATAATTTTTACTTAAAAGCAGTGCCATTTAACTTGATGTTAGAAAATATTTTCTTATTTTTAGGGTGTTAAGTCCTAGTTTTTAGTAAAAAAAAAATATCTAATGAACTTAAATAAAATAAAATTCCTAACTAAAAATTTACTTCTCAGTAGTAAAATTTTTCTATAATTTTGAACAAATTTTAATTAAAATTTGTTTCTTAATTTCAAGGAAAATTTTATTAAATATTGGTAAAAAAAAGTGTCTTTGGCGCCATTTTCATTTAAATTTTTCCTCTAAATAAGTTAATTTTTCTAAATTCTAGCTCATTTTTTTTTTTGAGGGTCTATATTATTTGAACATGTAGACCAGATTCTTGAATAATTTTATTATTATTAAAATATGTACTCAATTAACCGGGAAAATTGATTATCCAGAATGCTTCCGATCCCGACCATTACGTATAATCGAGGTCTGACTATATAATGAGATCAATATTGAGTTTTTACTGTTTTATTTCGTGTTCAACAGCACAAAGAGAATGTAGATAATTACCTTAAATAATTTCCAATTTTTTGCATTGTTTTTAAAACAATTTTAGTACATTTGTTAAAGTTTTTCTTTGCATTTTAAAAAGTTAACTAACACAAAACAAAAAAAAACTTAATTCTAAGATCAAAAGAAATGCTTAATTTTAAATTAAAGTGAAGCATAAAAATTGTTTGTTATAAGTTAAAACTTCTTATCTGTGTATCCTTATCATTTATATATTGATAAGATTTTCTAAACACGTTCCAATAAATATTCGTAGCTGATAGCTACACAAAATCAGTTTTTAGATGGGGAAATACATATAACTAAAAATATAAAATTTATTTTATTTTAAAAATGCATACAAATCCATATACAACACAAAAAAACCGTAAAAATATATAAACTTTTCTTTATTCCTTGAAAATTTTTTAAGATAAATTTTTATTCAATATGTTAAACTTTTCAACAACTTTTTGGTTTTCTTTTCTTTCCTTTCCTTTTTTTTAGTTACCTAAAATTTGTCTTTCTTAAAGTTTTAGCACATTTTTTTATAAAAAAATAATCAAGAAAAGTTAAATACAAAACTTTGTGGATATTTTTAAGAATCATGTAGAGAATATTTCTGTATTTTTTCTGTTTTTTTTTTTCATTTTTTCTTTTAAACTATACATTACAACTACAAATAGCAGTATGTATGTAATACAAAACCCATAAATGTTTAACCTTAAGCATATAAAATGGTTGAAAGGCAATTGCACGAAAAGTAAAAAAAAAGTAAATACTTTAGGTACACTCAAAATAATATATCTGTTATATAACTGAAATTAACAGCTTAGAAAATTAAAAACAGAATTTTATTAGCAACCAAAAAAAACCAAAAATTAAAAGTATTTGTTGAAAGTAGCAGACATATTATTTTGGGTGTATTGGACTACAAAAACTGTATAAATGTTAGCTACTTAACATATATAAATTTATAATAGTTTTTTTTGTATAATATATACTAATATAAACCCCGAATAAACTTAAAACAGATACTTAAATTTATGTACTACGTATAATTTTTATAAAAATAATTGATAACTTTAAAATAAATATATCAACCCTTATTTACAGTTTTTAGATTTTGGATATTTCACAAACTTTTTGTTAAACGTATTCACGTCCTAAAATAAGGGAATAATGTTCCACAAACCTGTTAATTTCGGATAACCTACACCGAGGCCATCATTGGCCAAATTAAAAAAGCCCTTTAAAATGTATAAAAAGAATATGCAAAAATTACAATTATTATTAATTATTTAACTTGGCAGCACTTTTTAAGCATACATAAAAAGTGCTGCCAAGTTTTACTTAATTTAATTTGTAAGTTTTCATTTAATTTCAATTTGTAAGTTTTAATTTAATTTAGAATGTTTCTGGTTCGATATCATAATTAATAAGAGGAGTTTAAAAAACATAAAGCCCTGATCCTTACAATTTTTCCCATCTTCTCTTAATTATGATCTCGAACCCGAAAAATTCTAAATAAAAGTAAATAAGAAAGTGAATTTTCTAGTATACAAAAAGAACAAAAAAAAAGTATAATTAAAGAAACATAAATAAATAAATAAAAATTTAACTAATTTTTTTAAATACAATGGTTTTTTTTTCGAATAATATAAATTTTTGTATATTTTTTTTTTTTTTTTTTAATTTTGAAACGGGATCTCACGACAAGGTTGATGCAATTTTTCAATTTCGTTTTTTTGCAAGAGTACAATTTTTGACTTTAATACCCTTATTATTAGTAAAGGGTGGTCTAAATACAAGTATATTTTTCAAAATTAAATAACATGAACTAAACTTAATTTCTTTTGCTATATTTAGGCTTTATTAGAAATAACAAAAATATTACCATTACACTGTACAACAGAAAAAAGTAACAGGGTTCTAACAACCGAGAGTAACACGTTTTAATTTTTTTAAATTTTTGTTTAGATTATGGATTTGTGGGTTATTTTAACGTCAACTCGAAAAAAGTACGAAATTAAAAATATTGGCTTATTTCTCGCGTTGAAATTAAATTTTGAGCTTTAATGTATTCAGAGACTTATAGTAGAATTTGATGGCAAATATTTTTGTGAAACATTCCCGCCTTTTTACGAAAGGGACAAAAAAGAACCATACCATCATAGGAGTAAGAGGGTTAAAATGTTTCACAATAATGTTCCTCATAATTTGAACATAAATCTGCTAAATACATTTTGTGTCTAAAATATAAAGGTTACATGGTTTCCTATGCCTATGATTTATCATAAAAGTATGGAAAAGAAGTAAACTTTAACTCCCCCAAAAATAAAATTCAGAAGTAAACTTTCAAAACTCTGATACACGAATACTTTTGTTTGTTCCCTCTACCAAAATCCTTGTCGGAACCTTTTTATTTTGGAAAAAGTTTGATTTTGTTGTACAGTGTTATTTTTGGAACACGATTTCATTCATGTGGCTGCAGTAGCTCGTCCTGTCAGTACAATTTTCCAAGATTTAGTTTCTAGTTCTATCTCACGAATGGCTTGGAAGGATATTAGCCTTAAGGGAGTGGATTATTTCTCGATTACTCACAAGAAAAAGTCTAAAGGAGTCAAATCGCCAAGTCGGTTAATAACACGATTACGAACTTAGAGCGCAAAAGATCGATTATTTAATGAGCTGTGTGTCATGGTAAGCCATCCTGCTGAGATTATCCAAGTTCATATCTTCCATTTCATCATGACTCTGTAGCGTTCGCTGTTTACTGAAATTGCGTTTCCAGCAGCATTTTCGAAAAAATGGGCCAATGATGGCACCACTCAAAATTTTTCGGCCACATTCGGTGCCCGATTGAAACTTCTGTAAGTCCCAAACTGAGCAGCCGCTGAGTCAATTAGACTTAGAAGCGAATAATCCGAGATCTTTGTGCAAAATTCTTATCATGCTGGTGCCCAAAATGCCGAGTGGTTGAGATCGGTGACGAGTCGATGTACTTGGATTGAATTGGTACACTTGCGGCCTCAGCAACCACATTCTCATCTTATGACGATGGAGACCATGAGTGTTGTACACAGTCTCAAGAAGTTCAGTACGCGCGGTGGAAACTTCATTTCGGTCAAAACTTCTTTTTAGTAAATGCGCAGTTTGGGCAACACAGCACTCACTTTTGAAGTAAATTTGCTATATTTCCCAACTTTGTTCAAGCATACGAAGACTCATTTTCGTCTGCTGAGGTATAATACTGATAATCAATGATTCGAACAGAAAAAAATCTATCAGTGTCAAAGTAACAAATGATTTAAAAGGATACTATGGTAGGATACGCCTATCATGACTATTTAAAAGTGTTTGAAAAGTATTTTATTTATTAGTACTGAATATGAAAATATGTCTTGTTGATTGTATATTTAACAATTTAATTGAATTTTATATAAAACTTTTCTCGAAATAAAATTTCGAACTCAGCAAGTACCTGCAAAGCCTCTAACTGTTGGAAAGAAACTAATTTTATTAACGGTAGTAATTATAAAAGCATAAATTCATTAGGAAGAGAAGATGATACTTAACCCTTTCGACCCGGATGGTACATATGTGCACCACTTATAGTTTAAACATCTCTAATGCCGGGTCGAAAGGATTAAAAGAACCAGTGCTCATACCTTGCATAATGCGTAGCACATAAAAACCTGATATGGTATATCATACGGTGATTTGCATATTTTACGAAATAAAACCGAAATTCATTTTATTTATTAATTATATAATTACAAATTATATGTTATTACCCTAACCGAGCACTAGCAACAAAGGCCTTCGGCTCGTTGTAGCGAAAACAGACCAGAGCCTCTGGTGGGAATTAAACCCACGACCCCCGCACTGATAAGCTAGCACGCTACCAACTAGCCTACCGGGGCGCTCACGACGATAACAATTCCTAATGGTTTCGGCGGTTAAAAATACTCAGTATAAAAACCATAATTATTTATGCGTTGAAGAAGCATAAATAATTAATTTAATGAAATGTCAAAAGTTTTTAAAATTTTTTTAATAATATTGTATATAATTTCTATCCCAGCGAAACCACACATTATCAAATAATGGCTAAAGTAATGTATAGCCATAGGGGCCCATGGATAACTTTACACCTTACTTCACTGATGAATTTTATAGGCGATGAGCCTCAAAGTAATGTATATGCCTATTACTTTAGAGGTGATAATGTAAGGGGTTACTTATATGGTTACGAGAATGGAAAAAGTTGTGTGTCTAAAAATAGATTTTTAAAAAAGAGGAATTTCTATTTAAAAAAAAAAATTATTACAAATATTTTATTTAAATTATTTGTTATTAAAAATAATGTGGTCATAATGGGAATCGAACCAGGGAACTCTGGTTGCCAGCCAAGAACCACTACCGACTGAGCTATCGACGCATATAGTATTTGATTGCTTAAACCTAAATGAATTGTTGCGCTTGGTTTTTTCGCTAGTTTTGTCAAAACAAACATACATTACCCTTTTGCTTACAAAAACACACAAAGTAATGTATCTAAAAATAGATTTTCAAAAATATTTCAATTATTACTTTACATTTATAAATCATATACTACGTAATAAATAATGAGTAATTTTAATGAAAAAGGTAACGAGCTATCATTACAAGGTAACGCATGAGAATATCGCACCCATTACCAAAGTTTTGCTGGTATGTAATAAATCTTCAAGCTCAGGTCAATTTTACAAAAAATATTTATTTTTTATCCAATATTTCGCTATCTTAATGGAAAGCTAAATTTTTTTTACAATGCCATTGGGCAATTTTGACACCATGTGATTCACCCTGTGCTAAACATGATAAAGTGGCTTATTTTCGATGAGAAAACTTCTCACATAGTTATTTTTAAACATTTTTCAATTATAATTTTGAATATTTTATTTAAATCAATTAAACTCCCACAAATACTCACGCAACAGCTTTAATTTAATTATTTTTGTATACAAATGTATGCAACTTACCTGCAAAGAAAAAAAAGAGTAATAATTATTTTAATTCTTCAAAATTAGTTAATTGATTGATTAATTAATTAATTCGTATATAGATTTCACAAACAATTATAATATACACATTATATTATTTATTAATAATATTTATTGTAAACAATATAACATCAGAAAAACCTAATAAATATTTATTTTATTTTTATAAAATCAGCAACATTAACAAGAGAAAAAAAACTAATATTTATTTTAAATATATATTTTTTTCTATAAAAATAAATTGTTATAATAAAAAAATTGTTATTATTTAAATAAAATGTATTTCCTAATAATATTTATTGTATATTTTTTAAACATTAACTTATGTCTTCAATTAAATATTTAAATGCAATTTCAACATGTATTCATGAATATGAATACAAATAAATTGCATTTCGTTGTTATCACACAAATACCCAATCAGTTCATTCTAGAACAGAATTCTACGATTAACACATACATATTATCTGTATAGTGTGTAATATAAATGTGAATAAATGCAGTAGCGCAATAGAACAAAATAATATTAAATCTGAGAATCTTATAGGTGTTTCTGTTTTTTAACTCAAAATAAATATTTTTTTTATTATTATTATTGCATACTTTTTGGCAGTTATGCAGAAATATAAAAACTACATGATACTTAAAATAACGCACTGTATATGCATACACACACACACATGCACACATAAGCATAAGTACTTATGCAAACATTCAAAATAATAGTTAGCATGTACTCTTTTATCCAGTGTTCCCCAAAACTGCGTTTACATTATGCTTTGAAATAATGTTTAAGCCAGATTTCGAAATATAGTTATATTAACTAGATTTCGAGCGTAATGTAAACGCAGTGGTAGTCTCGCAAAGTCCAACCAAACAACAAAAATGCATTTGTGCTATTTTATAGCTTTTATGGCAGTGATAGTACTACATAGTATTCATATTGGATGCTGCATAATTGTGGAAGTTGCTTTTGGCTATATTCACACTTTTTCCTTTAATCTAAAATGTCAAAGTGTGCATGGATATGATATTCAAAAGGGAACATTTTAAATAATTTTTATTACCCAGTTAAAAACAAGATAACCGATAATTTATTGTTTTTATCAAATGTACGGCTGTAGGCAAAATCGCTTTTTTAAAATTAGCAATTTTAGCAAATCGGTTTTCAAAAATTTGTAAAATGATTTCTGAAATTAGTAACAAAAATTTGTAATTATTCGTGTGACAGCTTAGTTTCCTTTCATGGCAAAAATTAAGCTCTAACGATGAAACTATTGATCAAACAATTGCCTATTATATGGACCTCCGAAAATCCTCTTTTTTGGAAGGGATACAAAAATTTACATTTACAAACTTGTAGCCACTTATTTGGTCATTGCTTATAAGCATACAAATAACTACTTATTCTGGTAAATACTTATTTTTCAATTTTTCGTAATGCAGCGCATAAAGATGTGTACAAATTTCGAGTGTTTTTTCATGCAGCGAATAAATATAACTAAATCTATACAAAACCGACTAATTTTAATAATAACCCTGCGGGAAACGGTCCTATCCCAGGACACGTCACTTGATATGGACCGGTCACTGGACCGGTCACTTTAACATGGACTTGTCCTAGGGGGAAGTCAAAAGTCCTCCGTGACATGTCACAGGGCTGGTCTAAAAGAACATGTCATGACTTTTTACTCGCGTAGTAGGTACTTTAGGAACCGATCCTCTTTTCACCTATTTCTTGATGTTTTTTCTGAACCGATCCAGCTTTCACCAATCACGGGACAGATCCCAATTACCAACTAACCCGTTTTTCCCGCAGGGAAGTTTTGACACCGAATCATACCCTGCGGGAAAAGGACGTATCCCAGGACACGTCACATGACCGGTTCATTGTGAAAGGGACCGGTCACGGGACCGATCACTTTAACATGGGCTAGTCCTAGGAGGGGGTCAACTGCATCTGTTACATGTCACAGGACTGGTGTAAAAGGACATGTCGTGTCTTTTAAACCGGCCACGTGATAGGTACTTTAGGAACCGGTGCTTTATTCACCCATCTCGTGATATGTTTTTTCGGAACCGGTTCAGTTTTCACCTATCCCTGGTCAGGTCTTATTATTTAGATATTTGTAATGACAACCCATTATTAAGATTGTTTTTGGGTATCTGTGAGTACTTAAACTTGCTGGGTATGTGTCTGAGCGTGTAATACACACTGTGAATACACACAATATTTTATCTGACCACGATAGTAGTCAGTATTGTTGTTGTTGTTGTTTTTTTTCGTTTCATTTCGTTTGTGTTACATTTATCATACGCTGTAATATCATGAATAATTCATACAAATTACACAACTTTAACCAAATATGTATGCATTTGCTTGATGTTGCTACGGATGATGCTGCTCCTGCTGCTTTCGATGCTCCTGTGACTGGCTGCATTCATTTTGATAATGGTGATAAAGTATATATACAAAGTGCCAAGTAGCGGGTGTCTGTTATAGTGAAGAATGGTGCTAAAAAAAAGGATTGCATGTCTGTATGTGTGTATGCAGGTTTGTAATTATGTGTCAGATTTATATAAAAATATGAAAATAAAAAGTTTTTATTGTTATTAAACCCCAGTAAAAACCGCAGATTTTTTTAATGTCGGTATGTTATGCAAAATTACAACATAATGCAAAAAAAAAAATTAATTGCGTACATAATTTTTACGATTCATTAAACTTTTATTTAAATTTTACTAACGACTCTAAGCCACTGAAGAGATTTCAGGAATGAGTTTAAATTTGAAAAGGAAATTTATATTTATGGACATTAAAATTTAAATTTAACCGTTTATTTATCTATAACCAACGAATAGAAATTTTCGTTTAAATAAAGAACGAAAACATTTTTGTTTTATTCATGTACAATATAACGAATAATATTTTTTGCCCAACAATAAAAAAACAAAAAATGTTTTCTTCAAATTTTTGTTCATAAAAAACGAAACAAATTGTCAGTAATGTCAAAATCGTACGATAACCAATTTGCATTCGTTGTAATATAATGATGCTTCCATTTTCGTTATTTTTGTTAATAAAAAATTGATTTGCTTACATTTTCTTAATTTTGTCAATGAAAACTATATGTATTTTGTAGTGATGCATGTGGAACCAAGCGGGATCATATTGATAATGAAGTTACTGTTTTTGATATTTTGAAAAAAAGAAGAATTTAAACAATTTTATTAAATGCTTTTTTATATTTTTAATTGATCACCCTCTGTATCCGTGCTTGTTTGTGGACCTCTGATATTACTCAACTTTAAACAAAATTAAAATATTTTTTCCTATAAAAATTGTAATCGAAAGCTTTACGAGATATCACAACAAACACATTTATTCAACATCCTTTAGACAAAAAAAGTATTATTAAAAATAAAACAGACGCCAAAAATATATTCGAAGAATGAAATATAGGGGATTTAAAAAATAAATCAAGCTCACATAGTAAATAAAATCACCAAAATATAATCCCAAAAATAAAATAAAAATATTTATTAATGGAATAAAACTAAAAAGAGACATAAATGGGGGAAAAAATGGCATTTCAAATTGCAATGCTTTAATAAAAATTCATGGTTTTATTCAGTGTCGTAACCATTTTTACACATACAGCAATTAGCATTTATTTCTTTAAAACCGTAAAACATCAACAACAAAAAGTTTAAATAGCCTGAATTGAAAACGTACAGATAATTTGGATGCCTAAAAAACAAGCTTAAATAGCATCCCTTACAAAATTAAGAGATACAGCAAATTGTTACTTTACTCGCATATAAACATAAACTTACGAGAAACGCGCGTAACAAATGGGACTTTATGTCGCGCCATAATGTCTGTTGAATACATACAGTGTGTTGTCGTAATGGTGATGTGATTTTTTTTCTTTTTGTCTCCTCTAAAATGAATAAAAAAAAGCTTGTCAGTTTAATGCTGTCAAATTGGTGCTTTTCGAAGACCCAAAATGTAAAAATTTTACTGATGGTGCCAAAATAAAAAGAAAGATACTAATTTAGTGCTTTGTCAATTTGCTTTTAACTCCAAAATCTAAAGTTTTTCTCTATTGAAAAAAGTGCTTAAGATTTATGGCTTTTCTATAACCAAAAGTTCCTAATATCTGTCGATTTTCCTCGAATTCTGAGTACTTTTTGTATAAAAAAGTGTAAAATCTAAAAAAAAAAATTCTATAAAAAAATGCCTTCAAATATGATGTTCAGAATCTGAGATTTCTGTTACACCCAGAAAACAGTATCAGTTGTGGCCACCGAATTTGTTGCCAATCGAATTCTGGCGGTTACGACAACTGTCTTCATGTTTAATTATATTATTGGCTGTGAAAGCCAATATTCAGTTGTCTTATTTAATATTTATATTCCCTATAAATATTATTACGTTCCACAAAATTTTATTTTAAGAAAAATTTTATTTTTAGATTTTTCCGGTATCGAACCTCAGCATTCAGATTCATAGTTCACACTCTTGCTTACTGCACCAAAACTAATTTAAATTTTCTTTAATATATTTGCCATTTTAACTTTTAAATAATTTATTTTAATTAAAAATATAATTTTTTAAATGTTTGCCTTCTCCGGGATTTGAACTCGGAAATTCGGAGTACTGATTTACCTCTCTACTCACTACACCACAAACACTTATAAATTTTGATGGCAAATTTTGAATTTAAACAATTTGTAAGGAAAATAAATATAAGTATAAAATTTGTTTATCAATACCAATCATTAGTGACGTCTTTTATCAATACAATCCACAATTGGATTGCTTCTACTAAAACCCCATTTAAATTATATGTTTAATCAGAATAACCGCACTTGTAGTTACCACTTTTGCATATCGACAATTTTTTAATAAATTTGATAGATTGTACAAAATTTCTAATATATTCACTAAATAAATGGTTGCTTCCACCGCACACAAATACTTAACGAATTTTATTTTTAAAAATGATTGGAAATACCAATAATTGAATAATAGGATTGATTTTTGGTTTCTTTTCCCTTTTTTTAATTCCCAATGCAACATTTTTGCTTTATTAATGGATTTTATGTTATGTCAAATAAAATTAAATCCCCACAAATAAATGTTAATAGTTTTGATCGAATTGCAACTTATATTTTCTCTGGGTGTACAAAAAAAGTGATCAAATAGATAAAAGTGGTCAGAAGAAAATTAGCAGAAAATCACTCCAAATTTGAGGACTTATTCTATAGAAAAACTCTAAGATCTTTATTTTTTAATTTAGATTCCGTGGAAAAAAAAAAAACCTTCAAATCGGTACACATTCCTCAGATTCTGAGAACTTTTGTTAAGCCCTGAGGTAGTTTTCGTATAAGAAAACCTTGGGATTCCAACGATTTTTTCCTACAGAATAACTCGTAGCTTTCTGGTATTTTTCCTATAAATTTTCCTCTGACTCTGATAACTTTTTTCTTTAAAAAACACCTTCAGGTTTTTGGGAATTTTTTTTTTATATAAAATTCCTCGGATTTTGAGAAAAAGTTCCTGTAATCTAAGACTTTACTTGTAGGAAAAAATTCTCAAAATCTGAGCTATTTTTACAGGAAAAAGACTTTAAAATCTGATGATTTCCTTTAAAATATTACCAGATTCTAACAGCCATATGCATAAATATTTTTTTGATGCTTATAACAGTCTTATAAAGAAAATTTGTTGTTGTTTCACATGGTAATTTGATTTATAAGTGTGTTATAAAAATCAATAAAATGTCTATGCATACGGCTGTAAGACTTTTGCTATTAAAATTCATTTAAAGGAAAAATGCTCCAAAGATTTACTTATAAGAAAAGTTCTCTATAGGAAAAAGTGTTAAGAATCTGAGTTTTTTTTATAGAGAAATATCCTTAGAATCTGAGCGTTGTATTAGTTTTAAATTATAGAAAAATTTGTTTTAAAAAACTGCTTTAAAAATTATTTTATTCTTTGATTTTACAAAGTGGTAAAAATTACACATAATTTATTGAAATATTGGGCGATATTTCAACATTTTGTCTATAATTTGCTGACGCATAATGTTTGGTTAATGTTTATTTTTACACTTGGGAGTAAAGTTACCCAATTAATAGTACAACGGTTTCCTATCATAATTTGAGTAAATTTTAACACAAATGTATAAGAGGGCAAAAACATTGACGCTTTTTGACAATTTTTGTTGAGTTTTTAACTCTCAAAACGTTGGCATCACTGATCCAGTTATGTAGAATTTGGGTAAACTTTTCTTCTAACCATTTAGCGGGTTTGTTGTGATTTCATTGTTGTTATTTTTTTTTATTTTTTGACACCATCCATGTTGTTGGAGTTTTCCTTTTTTATTTTCATAAATTGTTTCATATTTTTCTTTTAACTCGCATACATGTAAAATGTAAAAAAAAAAATGCTAAATAAGTATGTACATATATTATGTAACATTAAATGTAAAATTAACATGCTCCCATAATCATTATTCTGATTAAATAAATTCCTTTACCATATTTTATACCATACAACTTTTGCTGAAGATATTTTTGGGAAATAATGTTAATTTTTTTTTTTTGGTGAAGAGACCACTTTTTTTATCAAATTTTCAATCATTATAAAATTTTATATAAAACTATATATGTATATTAAAACCGACATTTACAATTTAGGACATTACCATTAAATGTATTGAAAATTCCATTTGAAATTCTAATTTAAAATTAATTTTTTGCATTTTTTTATCAAAAATTATTTAGGAATGCAAACAAGACAAGATCCATATGGTGCCGGCCGTGGGGCCAGATATTGACTTAATAAACTATTAAATTTTTTATTGAATTTTTAATGAAAATTTAATTCGTGTGATAAAATTGAGTTCATCAATTGAAGCAGAGCCGCGAATAATGTTGTAAGCGACAAAATTAAAATTATTGAGAGAGAGAAAAATAAAACGATTTAGAACTTGTAGGTGTATCCCACTGACTGACTTCTTTAGGTTGCATTTTGATAACGAAATCCTGCATAATTTTGCCTAATTTCATTTTTAAGTCATAAAAGAGAGTTTTTCTAATGGTAATTTGGAAAAAAAACAGGTTTTGTAAAAATTGTCGGTTAAAACGTTATTCGCGGCTCCGCTTCAGTTGTATATAATTTATAAAAATCAGCGGATGTCTAAAGTCGAACCTATGCTTAAATTAATTCCAATTTATTCAAAAATGAACGAGTGAAATTGAAACACTAAATGCGGATAACGAAATGAAATCGAACAGGGAACGATGTTTGTATTATCACATAAATTAAGATCAAGATATTCGCTTTATTGGAATATTAAGACAGTACGATAATACAAATGGGCTAGATCTGTTAGAGATTCCGAGGGATGGCTTTTTATAAAATAGCCACAGGGTTACTTATTTTTTAACAAGCTTTTATTGCTAGCGATTTACCTAACTGTGAGAATTAGTAAACGTTCCAGTAGTTTTTTTTTTTTTTTGTAAATTTCGGAATTTTTTAATTTGTTCGTTTTTTGTTTTTATTTTAGTAACTTTTTCCAATTTGGTAATTTTTTTAAATTCAAATTTTTAAATTGATGTAATTTTTTTAATTTTATTGTTTTTTTTTTAATGTTGGAGATTTTTTTATATTAACTTTTTTATTAAATAGCTCAGTTGTCTTAACGCTATGTAACAAATGCTTTTTTTTTCTAAGGCGCGGGTTCGAATCCTACATCCGGTCAATTCAACTTTTTTTTTGTACATTTTTTTTTTTATTTTCTTAAGACTTTTTTTTTTTTTTTTTGTTTATTTTTTGGTTTTTTTAATATTTAATAATTAATTTTAATAAAATTTTATATTAATAATTAAATAATCCATAAATAGGTTAAAAACATCAAAATTTTTATAAAAACCCTCTGATACAAACAAAATACAAACGGTTTTATTTCTATTTTTTGCTCCGATTTAAAAGAATTTATAAAAAGATTTTTAAACTATTTTATTTCTCATATATTAGGCATGATTTCTTTGTACACTTAAGCTAGCAAGTTATTTCATTTATATGAAGAATTAAGAGAATTAAGAACTAGTCGCTTAGTACTCGCTTAATTCTCCATATAAATGAAATAACTTGCTAGCTTAAGTGTACAAAGAAAACATGCCTATTATTTTAGAGCTGTAATATGACCTATGGATATGTCTTATATAGCAAAAGATCGAAAATCTTTAGTATAACATATTTGCTAAAAAAAAAACTCGGAAATATCGGTTCAGAAAATAAAAAGTTATGCCCAAAACATAAATTTTTTTAAATACATATTTTCTGGAACCATAAATCTTCCCGAGTCCAAGTTTTATCACCAAACTAAAGGGTTAATTTCCTCTTAAAGGCGTCCGTATATAAATCTGTCCATTCCATATATGTCCATATATATAAACTTCAGTTTTTTTCCCAAACATGGTGAAGGATATATAAGATTCGGCATAGCTGAATTTAGCCGCTCTTACTTGTTTTTCAATGCTAACGATTTTTTTACACAAGTTTTTAATTTTAGCGATTTGTTTTCTCAAAACGCTAAGATTGAAAAATTTGCAATTGAAGCAATTCTTAATATTTTTTAGGGTTTGTTAATATTTATCAGTGGCTCTTATCACCGACATGATGAAAATTTACTTTTTCCAATTTTTTTCTTATCCAGCCAAATAAGAGCTGAGGAAGAAGTAGAATTGAAACACTACATCTACTGAACCCGAAGTTGTGAAAAATTCGGTGAATTATAAATGATTTTTACATTGGCGTGTCATTAGGAGGAAGTAGTTTGTTTCGATTCTATGAAAAATCGATGATCAGATGGACTGTTTTAATTAGTTTATGGAAGTTGTCAAATATAGGGATTACAAAATAAATATATAGGCAGTGGCTTTATTTTACAGTTAAAAAAGTGATTATGAACACGCCAAGGATTATTATTTCGACCAGGACAAATTGAGTATCACTGGTATGCAAAAAATTTTTTCAATAAGGCATTAAATGACTGCAGGAATAAATAAATATTAAAATTAAAAAAAAAATGATATGCTTTTCAATGGAATTCTTACAAAAAAATTTATTCTTATGATTTCATAAGTAGGGGTTAATAGGGCCATTTCATGTCAAACTGCACAGAAAACTGTCATTTTCGGATTTGCAATTTCCGATTTTAATGAAATTCGCCACAAATATTGTAAATGGGTAGTGTTTATCAAATCATTAACATTTCGGTCCCAAACCCTTTCGGTTTTGAAATATGACGTCATTAATATTGGCAAAAACGTCAAAATATCGAAAAAGTGTCCATACAAAGTCGCCCATAACTTCTAAACTATACAACCTAATACTTTTTTGTTAGTCGCTTTTCCATGCAGAGATGCTAAATTGTTTATCAAAGGTGACCAAAACAACAAAATCCCACACCATTCATCAATTTCCTTCAGCGCTAATCCTCAACACGTCGACTAATCTTCAATAAGATGGGGGCAAAAATGCATTTTCTGGTCAGTTACGACATTCATCAACATCTTTCGTGGCTTATAGTGTTAATTGTAAATCTCTTATTTAACACACAACTTAAATGGAAAAAGCTATATACGAAATCATCCACGTTGATTTATTGAGTGGAGATAAAACTTACTTACAAACTCTCCCTAAATTATGATACACAATCTCCATATGTCATTTTAAAAATTCTCATTATTTTAAAGTTCGAATTAAATAAATTGTTTTAAAAACTTTGTTATTTTAAAATAATATTGGTGAATATTTATAAAAATTTGTTTTTTTCAGTGTTTATTTTTAATTAAAAAAAGATATAGTACATATTTTATAGTTATAAAAAGTTTTTTGCAAAATGTAAAAAAAATACAAATTTATCATTTACACTCCAAAAAAAAAATCATTTTTATCACTGAAAAATGAATATATTGTTATTCTGTTTATGTTGACAAAACCGCTAACATCGAAAACAACATCAAACCAAGTAAACTCATCAAGAGTTCTAAACATCAAACTATTTTTACCACATATGAGAACATGCAACATTCAAACAAGCTTAAAAGGGCGTTTAAAAAGGAAGAACATGATGACTTTGGAAAAATTTAAAATTCATTTAAAAGAGCAATTTGAAAAAAAAAACCACAACATATACTTTAAGGGATCTCCTCTTAAACACCCTCAGAATAGTTTTAACTTCATAAAATAAGATACTTTGACATTATTCAGTAAATATTCCATCCATAAAATGCTTTGGTAACTAAAGTTGAAAATTGTTGGTAAAGTTTTATAAAAATTTCGTAACATACTGGAAAATGAATGATGATTTATGTAAAATATCTTAGAAGAACAAAAATGTATAATAAATAAAAGATTTTATGTTGCATTAAAATGCATTCTACAGTGCCACCTTGCTTAACGCAATCAATAGATTTTTAAGCAATTCTAAGAAACGCGATTAGCAGCGAAAAGCGAGTGAATAAATTCTAAGCTAAATATATTGATTTTATATAAAAATAACTTTTTAACGGATTTACAAACGAAAATTACGGCATGTTTGGTGGATGGAATCTTAATAATTTGTTGCCAATCGAATGGTTTGTTTGCACTAAATTGTTTGATTTGATCCATAAAATTTTTATTAAGACGACGAAAGTTCCATTCTCTCAGACAGATATCTGTTATTTAAGCTAATTTTCAATTGTTCGAAATTAAAAACTCAGTTTCTACGACCAAATCATTCGAATTTTTTGTTTCGACTTTTTTGTGTTTATGGCCAACAGAAATTGCATATTTAAAGATAAACCCGCCTACCAAAAAAAATAAAAAATAAAACTCAAAAGTATTATCAATATATTGAAAAACAATATGCAACAATAAGTTTTGAATTATATCGAACCATTTGATTGTGAAAAATTCCTAAACTCAAATTATTCATAATTTTGAAAAAAAAACCTTCAATCTCTTAATTTTTTCTTAAAATGTTAACAAAATTCCATATTTTTAAAATATGTTAAAAGAAAAAGCTTTGGAAACAATTTATAATTTAATTTTAAATACTTTTTGACATGCACTCTACATGCAGCATTAGCCGGAGAGTATTTTTTTTTTTTTTTTGTTAACAAAAATAAATATTTTCGAACCTGGGACTAAAATTTACCACTAACTGCCTTATTTGAAAATTAAATATTTTAGACCAATATTTTTCTCTTTATTAGGAATAAATTTTTAGTTCGCAATTTCATAAATCTATCTATATATATATAAAATTGTTGCAAGTTTGTTGTGACTTTATAACTCACGAACGGTCAAACCGATTAAATTTTTAGAGTTTGTTCGTATGGTCGTGTAGATGGTTTTCACGAAATCCGTCGACGCGTTCGCGAGTTATGGCTTTTCATGTCAACATGTGATTTTGTCCATATAAAAAAACAACAACAAATACGTATTCATGCGTAGCGAAGCACGCCGGGATCCGCTCTGTGATTAACCGGTAAAGGTATAATGGGAAAAATATCTTAAATTGATAAACCATTTATTTATTCGGGTCAAATTTTTAGGAACCAATCGGTTTGAAATAATTCGAAAATTATTTTTTCATATTGCTTTTCAATATGTACGAGGACATCTCACATGGCTCAGTGGTTTCAATTTTAAACGATCAATTGGGTATGAGAAAGCTTTCCGCAAGATGGTTGCCGCGTTTGCTCACAATCGACCACCAACGGAATCGGGTGACAGCTTAGTTTCCTTGGCAAATATCCATGAAGTAGACTACGAATTACCCCTCATTTGCCTTACTCTCCGGATTTATCCCCCAGTCACTACATCCTATTTCCTCGGTGGAAAGAGATTTAGCTTCAACAATGAAATTATTGATCAAACAAATGCCTATTTGATGGACCTCTAAAAATCCTGCTGTTAAACGCAAAGTAAATGACGGAACTTGTTCAAAATTTGACAGTAGTCTATTAAAAGGTGGTACTTGATGGAAGCAGTGTTGCATTTCATATAACTACGAGGGAACTTCGAAAAGTCACGGACTTATTGATCCGCCCTAGTATATTGATAATATTTTGTAGTTTTTTTGAGATTTAATTATTTAAATCACAAAAAATTTGTAGCATTATTTTTTCCCCTCTACACTCAAAAAAAAAAGTTAGTAGAAAAATTTGTAAACGGTTTTCAATCCCATTTTACTATTTTTGTACTGATTTTTTGTAAAAAAAATTATTATTTAGCATATCTTTTTTAAGAAATCATTTTACAAATTTTTGAAAACCGATTTGCTAAAATTAGCAAAAAAAAATATACTAATTTTTAAAAAGTGGATATTGTAGGAAATGTTATTTCTAATTAAAACTTACACCTACAAACTTAAATTACCTTAAAATGTTTCATAGATTAAAAAAGAGATCGGAAGAAAATATACCGATTTATGTCTGAGAATAGAACATCCACTTAAAATAGCACTAAAAAGTTTTTTTTAGTTCTAAAAATCAGCCCTAAAAACAATTAAAATTTGACCTTAAAAATAAAAAAAAAAATTACTAAAATATTTTTCAAAACAGAAATTACCAAATAAAAACAAAATGAAAAATTCTTTTATGTTTTAACAATTTTTAAGATTTTTAAGCCTTCGATTTTTTTTTTAATTTTGTATAAATCATTTTTTAAAAAAATAAATAAAATGAAAAAATTTGATGCTCGATAAAAAAAAATTAAAATTTTGTATTAATACTCACAATATTTAGTAAACTTTTTTGCTGATTTTAGCAAACCGGTTTTAAATTCCGCTGTACAATAAAATTACTAAAATTTAGTAGCGGCTACTTATGTTTCTACTAATTTCATTGTATTACACGTCAGCAGGCATGTGTTGCTAAGATTAGCAAAAAAATACCGCTGGGCTCAAATTAGCAAAATTTCCCGCAATAACAGCAAAATTTTCAGTTGCCATTACAGACTTTTTTTGGTGAGTGTAGTAAATAACGAGAAGTCAAAATCATATTAATCGGTCTTTAAATTTAAAAATTTTTCACTCAAGTTAATGTTTTGACGTGTTCAAATCGCTGACACTACTGTGCGTTTGTACAATTAAAACCATTAAAAACCGATATTATATTTTTGTATTATTTAAAAAATTTCTCAATTGTCCTCCCAACTTCTCAGTTTTTTATTTTAATTTTTGAAATACTTTTAATTAAAAAAATTGTTATTGATTGTTATGTTTACCGAGGAGTTGCATTAAGCGAGGTGGCACTGTATCTTTTTGTATGCGATAGTGTTATATGCATGGTAAAATACAATACATATTGACATTTATAAGTGAGGTTAATGTAGTTGATTATCAATCATCAAATACATAATGGATTATTTGGAAAAACCTACATTAGCAAAAATAATTAAAAAGCAGCCATAAACCATAGTTTAGACCTTTTGAAAAACGCTTTCAACATCCTAAAATCGTTGAATGATGCTCTTTTAAAAACAGTCTCTCAAAAAATTATTTGCACAACCTTTTAAAATATTGCCGAAAATTAAATTTTTTTTTATAACACTCAAAAAGATTTTCGTAAATGAAATTCCTCCTCCACAGTCCACCTGCCATTAAAAATTCATATTAAAACATTTCCTTAATCACTAAACTTACAAATTTCAAGCTTTTGTAGGAAATATAAAATCTATTAACAAAATTATCATATTAAAAATTCATAACTTTTTTGTTGAAAAGACTTAAAATTTAACATCACCCTAACTAAAAATGGTCATTAGAAATAAGTGACAAGTTATAAAGCAAACGGTGGAAAATATAAAAAAAAAAAGAAAAATACAACTGAGACAGTCAAAACAAATTATGGTATAAATTTCCAAATTATATTCTTTGTAACTTCAGTGATTATTATTATTATTATGGTTATTACTGTATTGTGGATTGTTGTTGCTTACTACAAAAAAAAAAAGCTATTTAGGCTAATAACACTAGTTTACAAAATGATTATTTTTACCTTTTCTTTTTCGAAAATCACATTTTAAATTTTTTATCGATTAGTTTTTGCACCGAAAACAGTTTGACTATCGGCCTAAATCAGTATTAAAACAATGAAATATGAAACATTCTGGAACAGTAGTTTCTGTGCTACTTTACATAAATAATACATGTTAAAATATGTAAAATGTAATAATGTTTTCGGTCCGTCATAAACGGAATCCAAATCCATTTACATAAAGTGTTTTTCATTGAAAATGATTCGAATCCGTTAAAAATTCGTCGGACCGTAAATGGTGTAAAAAACGGAATTGGTTCCGTTTTTAGGATCCATATCCGGTTCGTATTCGCACCATCTTTTCAACAAAAACGGATTGGTGTAAATGCCTTAATTTTTTAATTTTAAAAGCAAATTTTTTTCAATTATACCGTCCATTAATGTTCCGTTTGACGGATACGTACACCCAGAAAAAAGATTGGCTGCAATTTGATCAAAACCGTTAACATTTATTTGTAAGGATTTAATTTTATTTTGAATAACCTAAATTTCATTAATAAAGCAAAAAGGTTGTATTGGGAATTAAAAAAGGGAAAAGAAACCAAAAATCAATTCTATTATTCAATTATTGGTATTTCCAATCATTTTTAAAAATAAAATTCGTTTAATATTTGTGTGCGGTGGAAGCAACCATTTATTTAGTGAATATATAGTAATGTGGTACAATCTATCAAATTTCTTAAAAAAAAAATTGTCGATATTCAAAAGTGGTAACTACAAGTACGGTTATTCTAATCAAAAATATAATTTAATTAGGGTTTCAGTAGAAGCAACCGAATTGTGGATTGTATTGATAACAGACGTCAGTCACTAATGATTGATAAACAAATTTTATACCAACATTTATGTTCCTAACAAATTGTTTACATTCAAAATTAGCCATAGAAATTCATAAGTGTTTGTGGTGTATTAGGTAGAGAGGTAGCACAGTACTCAGAGTTTCCGAGTTCAAATCTCGAAAAAGGCAAACATTTAAAAAATATTTTTTTTTTAATTAAAATAAAACATTCAAATGTTTAAATGGCAAATATACTAAAGAAAATTTAAATGAATTGTGGTGCAGTAAGCAAAAGTGTGAACTATGAATCTGAATGCCCAGGTTCGATACCGGAAAAATCTAAAAATAAATTTTTTTTTAAAATAAAATTTTGTGGAACGTAATAAAATTTATAGGGAATATAATATTAAATAAGACAACTAAATATTGGCTTTCACAACTAAAAATATAATTTAATATGAAGATAGTTGTCGTAACCGCCAGAATTCGATTGGCAAAAATTTCGGTGGACACAATTGATACTGTTTTCTGGGTGTATTTTCGGACCTTAAACAGTACAGTAGAAGCCGGATTCATGAATCCGTACGTGACGGAGAGTTTGTAAAAATGTTTCTTGGGATAATACTAATGAATGGTTGTAATATTAATGAAAACATTACTGGCAAAAAAAAAATTTTGAATGTTACTGGCAAGACAATAGTTTTACAAACAAAAAGTGGTTTGCTAGTACTATTTCTTTTTTTGTACGGTTGATAATTTCTGGCTGGGAACTAATAAAACGCTTGGTTTTTCGGTATTTAAAAATTAATTAATTAACAAAAAAAAATGTGTAATAACTTCATCCTAATTAAAACATAAAAGAAAATTCCCCGCGGTTTTTCAGTTATTACGTTTTTATGCATTTGGAGGTACAATATAATTTTCAAATTTTTATTTGCAAACTAAAAATATATTAATTATTTTTTCAAATTATTAACAAATATTTCAAAAATACTGCTTTGATAGTTGTTGTGTTATAATATAAAAAATAACTGCTTTAAAAAACTTTTACAAAATACAGCACTTTTTGTTATTTGATTTTAAGTTTTTCCACAGGAAATCAACTGTAATTACAGTTGAAAACAACAACTACTATTTTCTACACAAACAACTGTAATGTAGTAACTGTGAAATTTTTTGAAACAGTTTATTACGGGTTTCCACGTATTTCTCGTCTCCCGTAAAGTTCCTAAATGTTTAATGTGATTTTCATGTTAAACAGGTATACATAGTTGCATTGATTGTGCAAAATGGCTGTAAACTAGTGTTATCGATGTAATTATCATGTAAAAATAAATTTACTTTACCAAGTTGTGGGGAAATGAATGAATTTAATAAATGAAGTCTTACAAAACAATTCTTTTCATACCATCAATTTTACATTGGTATGATGCTTGGTTTTGAAAATAAATTGCATTTAATATTTCAATCGATTTTAACATTTAAATTGGAAAATTTATTCGGTTTTGTTTGTTAATTATTATTTCTTTTTAATTGTATTTTTACACAGTCTAGATGTCACTTGATTAGTTACCTATTAATATGCTTATCAATATTGAAAAAATAATGACTCTTACGGTAGATATTCAAACAAAACCATATTAAAAAAAAAATACTGGTACCGGGAATCGAATCTGTGATTCCACGTTGTCATTTAACAGCCCTACCGTCAAATTTACAAAATTAAAAATTTACAAAAATTTATTAAGAACAGGTTCTTTTACCACCGGTTTTATGAAACATGTTCTAGAACTGGTTTCCGGGAGTCAAAATGTAAGCCAGATCCAGTGCTATAAATGGTCCTAGAACCGGTTCTAAAACAACCTGTTCAAGTTTGGATAAGACAAACCTATTTGCCAATGGGACAAACTCCATTCAAAAACAACCGGTTGTAGAACATAAATAAGAACTTATGCTAATGCCACATAAGTTGTTCTATAATCTGTTCTTTGGATTCTTTCTTTTTAACGGAATATTTAACGTGTCTGATTTTTTCTTCGAGATTTTCCGAAGATTATGTCTGCCCAGAACCTGTTTTGTTGGATGGAGTTTAAAAAAATATTTTCTAAAATATTTATAAGTGTTTACTTTGCGATATTTGTTTGTATTGATATAACATGCAATGAATACAAATTTAGTGCAATTCATGATTTTTAATGCAATTTTATAAAAAAAAAAACATACATCATGTTTGTTCGATAAATCATAAGAATATAAATTTTAACTTCATTTTATGCATTTAGTATGTGCATTAAATATTATAAATAATTTTACATTAGAAACCCCTTAAGGGCATAAAAATACAATTTTTTTTTTAAACAACTACGAACAAGTGTACGTAATAAAAATTAGAGTCTGTTTAATCAAATTTGAGACTGTGATAAAGATGAATAAAATGTCATTGGATTTGCCTATTAATATTTAAAATGAAATAAATTGAAAAACAAAATGTTAATTCTAATAATAAAATTTAAAAAACTTAAATTTTAAACGATTATTTTCAGAAAAACAAATCTTTATAAATGGTTTGGGATTTGAAAGCTTACATTTGACAAATTTCAACTGAGAAACAAATTCTTTTGAACAAAAAAAAAACTTTATATGCGATATTTTTTGCGAATTATACAATAAAGTGACTTTATTTTTTTTAAAGACAGCATTATCTCCACATTTTCCACTACCACCAGTGCTTCTCATCTCGACAAAAAAAAAAACAGTCAAAACTATTAATAAAACAGAAACGAATTTAGATCAAGCAAAAAAAAAACAAAAAAAAAACGTTAAGGGTTAAAAAGTTTTATAACCAGTAAAAATAAAATAAAAACTGGTAACAATAGCGAAATAGTTGCAGCGCACTCACCTACTGCATCTACTATGTACATGGCTGGCATTATGGGAATGATAATAAAAAGAAATAAACAGAGTTAAATGAAGAAACAAAAAATAAAATAAGTTGAAATGTCATTTAAACTCTTGACAACAGCAACAAAAGTAAAACATAATAACAAAAGAAATAAAATATAAACCCTGCCGGGGTACTACAACTAAAATCACCAGCAGCAAATATAATAATAACAATTCTGGAGCAAAAGTTAGATAGTAAAATATATTTAAAAAAAAAGACAAAGGTTAAGTAGTAGTTACGTCTAAATACAGGCAATAGTGTTTTAACTTAAATGTACCGAGTGTTGGTTGAGTGAGAAATCAAGCAAAGTTAAATTGTTAATAATGTTTTATTACATTTGTTGTATCATAATTGTTTGCTAATAAATAACATTAAAAACAAAATGGAAGGAGAGAGAGAGAGAGAGAGAGAACAAAGTTTTTCCCCTCGTTCTACTTACTACCTTGTATTACAACTAATATTTCATGTTTATTTTAACTTTGAAATTTTGTTTACTTATGCTCTCGCTTAAAGGGTGAATGTCAGAGATTAAAGAGAATTAGATTTGAAATACAATAATAAGTACGAGTGTTATATAATATTGTTATGGAAATTCTCATTATCAATTTCTATATTTTTGTAGAATTATAAATTTCCATATGCCAGCGCCCTGAAATGTAAAACAATTGCCATCAGTGGCAACTCTTTACCACTACTAATGTTGCATTAGTATACTTTTGTGAAACTTTAAAGAACATATTTCACGTTCCCGGTAAACAACTTCCAGATAACGCTGCCACATTCTAGTTATTTTCACCGCACATATAAATACGACCGCGATTTGGCATGGCAGTTTAATTTTGATAATAAAACGCTGAAGAAGCAGCATTGGTGATTAATTGAATGAATTGTGTAATCTGTTATAGTGTAACTTAATTGAGTTTCAATAAACTCTATTGTGTAACTGTTTTAAGTTGTTGTGTAAATAAAGAGTTGCTACAGAAAATTTCAATTGTGTTTATTATTTTCAATATAAAAAGAACTCGATTTATTTAAAGGAAATAAATCAACGAAAAAGAAAGAATTTCTAAGGAGTGATTGGTTTTTGAAAGCTTTGCACTCCATACCACTTAAATTTGTAATTTTTAACGTCGCCCTTGGATTTAATAATCTTCCCAGGTGCTTTATTTACTACTAAGACTTTTTTTAAAAATATCTGAAGTCAACATATGTTTCATCAAACCACGTTTCTGGGATATGGGCTTTACTTTATTTATCTTAACCCAGAGAAAAAATAATTTATGGATCAATATTGGGGAGAAATAGTTCAAAGTACTTCATTATCTTTAGACAAAATTACCTTTTATTTGAGTATAATCATGTTGAGAATTGTTTAAGCGTATTTGAAGGATCTCGGAAGGAACTTTAAAATTTGTTTTAATTTTCATTTGTTCCCTAAAACGTTCATAGTTGCTACACAACTTGGACACATTAAACCCATATTCATAAAAATACTTAAATGATAAATAGAGGAGTCAACCATGCAAATCCATTGAGTTCATCTAGTGGCTGCACTGGTCAATGAATTCCTAGCGTAAATGTCAATCATTAGTATAATTTATAATTCTTTTATAGCTCTGATACTGTATTTGTACTCAAAACTAAAGAATACACAGAGAAAACAGTTCTGTTGTATTTACCCACACCAATTGTAACATGAGTAATTTTACTGTTACAACAGAATTTCAGTTGCCCCAACAACAGTTCGGTAGTCGTATATCGAATCTTCTTTTTCGATATAAGACTCGGAATACCAATCGAAATTGATTTTTTAAAACTTAGAAATTCGTGATGTAAAAAATAAAAAACAGGATCCAGGGATGGATTTGACTTTTTCGGGATGCTGTAATTTTTTGGAACTAAGATCTTTTTTTGGCATTTGGTATCTATTTTTTACTTTAAAAAATACACTCAGAAAAAAAAGTTAGTAGAAAAATTTGTAAACGGTTTTTAATCCCACTTTACTATTTTTGTACTGATTTTTAGTAAAAAAATTATTATTTAGCAAAACTTTTTGCTATTTACATCTTACAAATTACAGAGTTTTTACAGAATATCTACAAATTTTCGTTGCTAATTTCAGAACTCATTTTACAAATTTTTGAAAACCGATTTGCTAAAATTAGCAAAAAAAATTACTAATTTTAAAAAAGTCGATATTGATGGAAATGTTATTTCTAATAATTTAAACTTATACATACAAACTTAAATTGCCCTAAAATGTAAAAATAGCACTAAAAAGGTTTTTTTAGTTCTAAAAATCAGCCCTAAAAACAATTACATTTAACCTTAAAAGTAAAAACAAAAAAAATGACCAAAACAGAAATTACCAAATTAAAACAAAATGATTAATTCGTTTTTTAAAAAATATATTCAAAATTTTTAATGCTCGATAAGAAAAATAAATTCAAAGCTTTTTACTAATATTAATAAAATTTAGTAATTTTTTTTTTTGCTGATTTTAGTAAACAGATTTTAAATTCCACTTTACAAAAAGTCTACAAAAATTTAGTAGCGGCTACTAATTTTTCTACTAATTTCATTGTACTACACGTCAGCAGACATGTGTTGCTAAGATTAGCAAAAAATACCGCTGGGCTCAAATTAGCAGAATTTCCCGTAATAACAGCAAAATTTTCAGTTGCCATTACAGACTTTTTTTGGTGAGTGTAGTAAAAAAATTTCAACTCTTTGTAAAAAATATAATAAAAAAATTAAAATTATATTATATTAAAATTTACATTTATATATAATTATAAAATTTACAAAAAAATAAACTTGCATCTGTATCTAAATAAAGTTTCTATCATTTTTGCAACGTCTACCTAAAAAAATCAATAAATTCTCAGAATTTTCTAAGAGTTTAACAATTTGTAGTTGAATTAAATTATATATTAATTTCCACCATCAATAAATCTTGAGAAATACTATCAGTTGTATTAATTTTTATTATTATTTATTTTTATAAAAAAAAATAGAGGATAAATATATATTGTTAAATTTTGGTTGATGTTAGTTTAATTGTGTGTTGGTTTCGGGTTTGTTAATTTGTTTCCAAAGACTCAATATAAAATAGACAATTATCAAAAGCATTAACCCAACAAGAGCACGGATACTGAAGAGGGTTGTGTAGCGTCAATTTCAATTTTTATTCTCTATAATTTACTAATAAAATTTGAATGTTTCTTTGCATTGAAAACAAAAACTAATTTATAAAAAGAATATGATTATATGATCTAAAATCCTATTAAATATCATTCATTTACCAAAATAACAGAACAACAATACATAAAAACTTCTTTAAATTATTTATTTTAAAATAAATTACCATATTTTTAGAAAATAATAGAAAATACGGGGATTTGAGTTAAAAAATTTAGGGGCACATTTTTGTTGAACAATCCCAGATTTTCAGTATTGGCACGCATAGAAACCAAATTCATTGTGTCAACTGAATGCTTTAGTTGCACCAATCGAATTATTTATTGGTCACAATCAATTGTATTTGTGGTTCAACTAAAATATAATATTTCAACCAAAATTCTGTTGTATTAATCGAATTAGTATTGCCACAAACAAAAATATCGGTAACTGCAATCGGAGCCCGCATGGTTGTAAATAATTCGGTTGTCACAATGAATCTATTTTCTCTGTGTATAGTGCCAGAGGTTTTATTAATGATACTTGAGTGTCAATAATGATGTTGCTATTTTTATTACAGCATTAAACTACACAAAACTTCAACTTAAAAGAGTTAAAAGTGAAAAACTAAAGACAACAAACGCAAACTACTAAAGTTGAATTTAGTTGAAATAAGTTTATGGTTAAATATACACTCCACGATAGTAAATAAGATCATTTCTATAGACTATAGCAGAGATGCAGTCTAATATCCGCATAGCCGCCGCCAAGGACTTTGTTAGTCAGCTGCAGCTACCGCCGACTCTATCGACTTGAACCGGCTGGCAGCTTATGCCTTTATGACACAAGCTTTTTCTTAACTTTCTCTTCACCTTTTTTAGGATTTTTATTTAAGTTTTGGTTATTTATAAAAAAAAGTAATAGCAATAACTTAAATAAAAATCATGAGAAAGTTAATAAAAAAGCTAGTGTCATACGGGCTGAAGCTCAAGCCAACTAAACCGCTGACGACAGCTTTGAGATGTAATTTTCAGTCGGCTTGAATCTCTGATCTGCAGTTATCTCTACCCACCCCCGTATTTCATTCCATCCTTTTTTATTATTATTATTTTATTACTACATATTTTAATGGATGATAGACAGGATATTAGCTTATACTTCAAAACATGTTGTTGTAACTATGATGAGAAGGTGTTGGTGGTAGTAACGTAGTTTTCCTTTAGTTGTTCTAGTTGTTATTTAAGATGATGATGAAGATGATGCTGCATAAAGTTATAATAAACTTTATTAAAAAGTTATATAGAGTATTTTTGAATTTAAAAGCTTATTTTTTTTTTTTGGACGGAAAGGGTATTAATAAGATTAAGTGCAAAAAAGAACAAAATAGTTTAAGGGGTTTACATTAAGATGATTAGGTAATAGAGATAAAAAAAAATATATAAATCTTCAATCAAAAGAGCAGATTTGTTGGCAATCGAATATTTCGATTTCAACTAATTTTGCGCTGTCACAATTGAAAAATGCTTTTAGCACACTTATACCCAAAGTTTTTAAATGTTGCTAAATTTATTATTTTGCCTCTAAAGAAATAAAAAAATCGAGGTTAAACCTTTCTACATTTGGTCATCGATATGTTAATCTGGCACATTTCTTTTATAGATTCATACCACGATTTTTATAATTTTTCATTCGGGAGAAATGTGAAATTATGATAAAAATTACTTTTCCAATAAACTAAATAAAAAAACATTATAAATTTATTAAATAAAAAAATTTAATTCCAGGATATGCCGGAAAAAACATTGTTGTTTATGTTATGAGCCGCACTTAAAAGTGCCTTAAGTAAGGAAACCTAACTAACAAAATAACGAAACAACAACAATGTACTATTAATTTTTAAACTAAAAGGCGAACAAAAATGTTAATGCTACCACTAGTTACAATACAAACAACATAAATGTTAAATTTGTATTCTCTGGGATGGTGGAATGCTGGTAACGTGTGTTTAAAATTTATATTATTTCATTTCATTATTTAAACATTTTATCACCTTAAGGGGGTTGTCTGTTTCGTTTCATTTTGTTTATTTTGTTGTTATTTTTGGCTCATATGTTGTATACTTTTCGAACGGATATGTGTAAGGGAAATGTTATGTCTGTCACATTTTGTTATTAACCTTTAGGCATAATATCCTAGGAAGTTGAATTAACAACAACAAAAAATAAAAATAAAATAGACTCATCTGTCTCTCTCCCTTTCTTTTAGTTAAAACATGTAAATTAGTTTGTAAATTTCTGGTTCATATGTCGTTATTATGTTGTTTTCTATTTTTTTTTTTTCAGTTTAATTAAAAGTAGCTCATTAAACAACAAACTAATTCTTAATGATTTTCATTTAATTACGTTTGTCATAAATATGATTTGTGCCAGCTTTGCTCTATTTCATGTACACGCATACACACACACATAATATTGATACACACATATGGCGCCTTAAAATAGTCTTCATAAATGACATTTTGTAGATACGAAGTTAATTAGTATGTACACGCAAAAATATTAAGAAAAGCAACTCTTAGGAAATTTTTCCTATTAATTAATGTGTTGCTTTCTTTTGGAAAGGGGATACAGGGGAGATGAAATATGGTGAAAGAAAGATAAAAGGTTTTAAATATGGCAACACTGTAATTTCAAGAGACGATAAATCTTAGAACAGTTGTTGGTCGCCGTCTAATGGAGAGTTGGCGAAATTGTGTGAGCGCGACACTGATGAGAGAGTTGGGTTAATGGTTAAGTGCTATGAGAACAGCGAAAGAGAAAAAAACTAGCATTGAGCATTTTATTTGATTTACTAAACACAGCCCGAATTCTTAAGTATTTTTTCAACTTAAAAATTCAACGTAATTCAGTTCTCATATAGCTTTTTCCATTTCAGTTGTAATTTTAATAAGAGATATTTTCAATTAAAAAAGTTGACCTGAAATTCAATTATGTACATAATAGTTTTTTCTGTGTATTCTCTATAATCACAAATATATTTTTTAAAAATGCTTATGTTGTCCCATATGATCCCATTCAAGTAAATAAAATTTTTTATTTAAAATAAATATGGATGAAAGGATATATTTTTGGTGGAAATTTTGGCATATTCTGAAATCGTTTTTTTATTCTGAGACATATAATTCCAATAAGCAAATTATCAATCAAGACTGCTTAAATTTCAATCGATGTAGTGAAATTCATTAACAGATGGCGTGCATACGCTGACATCTACGGTTATATTTTTATGAAATAAAAAATTCTAAACTATTTTCAAAATAGTAAGTGTCTTTTGTTGGAATACTTTTTTCCAATTTTAAATTTGATCGGAAAAGAAGTTGAAAAAGCAGAAGCATACAAAAAGCATCCGTCATATGTGTGAGTATGGCGTAGTCTATTATTTTGATTAAAATGTAGTAAATAATTATTCAAATAGGACGCACGCTGGATGTGAAAAAATGTCTCATGTAACACTTATAGATACATATAGCGCTCTTACATACAAACACATTTGAGAAATATTAATGAAAATTAATTATGTACTTGGCTACAAGGGAAATTAAATGTTTATACGAGGAATAAGATTAATTAATCACAACTAATCAAAAGAAAATTGTATGAAATTTCATAAAAAGAAGAACAAATTATAGAATTTGTTATATTATATTTCAAAACATTTCATTTTTAACGATACACAAAAAAATAAAGTGTCAACCAAATAGAAAAGTGTATTTTAATTGCAACAATAAAAAAATTCGGTTATCACAATCAAATTCAAATAATTTTGAAGAATTGTTTTCTAAAAATTAGTTCAGACAATTAAAAACAAAATGTAATACATTTTTTTCTATGTAATAATAAAAATTTATTGGGTTTTAGAAACTAATGAACTATTTCTAAGGAAAATTTTCATGCAACTTAGTTCAGATAAATTTTAAAAATTTTAGTAAAATATTCTTTTTTTTTTCAAGTAAAAGTTTTTTAATTTTTAAAAAATAATAAAATTTGGTATAGGATTTTTTTTGTTGGAAAACTATTAAATTATTTTTAATATTCTATTCCAAAAAAAAAAACAATCAATTAAAAACAAATTAAAAAATTAATATTAAATAAAAGAAATTAAAGTAACCATTTAAAAAAACTATCATGCATGAATGTAATTTTTGGTCCGTAATCGTGCGTGAGAGTGGGTCAAAAATCTTTCACGTGCCCATCTCTAATCTTCACAGTTTTAAATTTTGAGCTGAAAGTAGCTTAAAATATATTTTTACATTTTGTTAGCAAAGGGTAAAAAATTTCGAATTGCGCTTTTATGTAATAAATTTGTTTTTTGACTACAATACAAAATATCGCAGGTACATTTTATACATTACGGCATAATGGGGTTCCTATAATTGACATAGCGCTTATTAAACTTTATATTTATCGAACTATTTTTTCACTTAATAATAAAAAAGTTTAAATTTGTATATGTCAAATAAAGTTTAAGCTAAAAATCCCATTAAATGAACTTATGACATTTTTCCATTTTCCAATAATAACAAGAAATGTAACTATGATATTTTGTATTTTCGCAACAATTTCCATAAATTAGTTAATTTAAGAAGACAAAGGACCCCCAGTGTTCCTTAGCCATAGATACCGTGTGTCACGTGGGGTGTCCCTTTTCATAGTTCTCTCAATCAGAATTAATTTATATTTAAAATTTAATTTATATTTTAAACACACGACCTTATTTAATTAGAAGACAAAAATGTATAGCAAGAAGCTTGTTAAGAGCAGTGTCCTCACAAAGCGGGAGTTATCCGAAAGTGGGAAAATACTTACTCAATGAGTGTAAAGTACTTTAAAATATATGGTAAAATATATTACCTTTACCATAGAAGCAGGATAAGGACGATTTTCACTTAAAAGAAGTGCTATTTAACTTGTTGTTAGAAATTATTTTCTTATTTTTAGGGAGTTAAGTCCTAGTTTTTAGTAAAACAATTATCTAATGAACTTAAATAAAATAAAATTGTTCTTAAAACCAAGGAAACATTTTCTAACTAATAGTACAATTTTAGATGATGTATGAAGTAATTATGAGGAAATTTTACTGTTTTCTTATAAACTTTTATTTCTCAGTAGTAAAATTTTCTATAATTTAGAAATTTTGACCAAGTTTTAAGTAAAATTTGTTTCTTGATTTCAAGGAAAATTTTATTTAATATTGGTAAAAAGTGTCTTTGGTGCCGCTTTCATTTCAATTTTTCCTCTAAATAAATGTAATTTTTCTAAATTTTAGTTTATTTTTTTTTATTGAAATCGACAAAATTTTTCTCTGTGTGTAGCTCTAAAAATATTTCATATTATTAAAGAAGTCGGTTAAAAAATCCGTAGGATGATAGATAGGTGGCGCCACAAATGTAAAATCCATATGAGTTTTTGGAACTACCAACCTTCAGATGATACCTGTCAAAATTTAATGACAATTCATTCAGCTCTTTTAGTGGCACTACTTTTGTGATTTTGAAAACAATGGATTCAAAGTAATTTCGTGTGTTCACTCAGAATATTATGTAGTTTACTGTTTGTAGTTTAATAAAAAAGTTTTCCGTTCCATTTAAAAATAAAGGAACATACATATATTTTTCAAAGAAATATCTATATTAACTTTTTTATACATTTATTCGAAATAATTTACTATCACTTACCTATTTTTTTCAATTTCATTTATTTTTTCCTTTGTTTGAAATTTAATAAAAATTTACCCGCAACACAGAAATTTGTGGTTTATTTGTGTTCGTAACAGTTATTACAAATTTAAATTTTGTTTGCTGTCTGTTTTCAAAAAAAAAATATTTAAAAAATTTCAATTTGTTTTTTTATTTAAATTGGTTGTATATATATAAAATTATTTCAATTCAAATTACAAGAACTTCATAAACAAACATACATACACAAACACATTCACACAAAAAGTGCCTATATTTATGCATATATGTATATATTTTGTAGATTAAAAAAACAAAAAATACAAAAAGGAAACAATTTCAAATAAATGATAAAATCATTTATTTTTTAAGGAATTGGTAGGTAAAATTTTAAAATTTATTTTAACTGATTATATTATTTGTTTCTTACGGATGTGCCAGTTGTTTAATCAACATTTTAAAATCAATAACAAAAGGCATTTAAATTAAATGAAAATTAAGTAGACCGGTTTTTAAATGAAATATCATTTCTTGTAAATGGCATTTTCTATTATTTTAACTTACTTAAACTATTTTAAGTGTTGATTTATCATTGTTTTTTAATAGGGAAAAACAATGTGCAAGCCAAAGATTGGCTTGATAAGTGAAATGTGTGCCGCGTTTGCTCACAGTGCACTAAAAACCACAAAATGTCTATTATTAAATGATGGCCAAATCGCACGAATTACACTTTTAATTGCCCAGGGATTATCCCAGAGATTTTTTCAGACCAAAAAAATGCTCGCTGGGAAGAGATTTTGTTTAAATAAGAAGAGGATTGCGGAAACAGAGTCCTATTTTGAGGCCAAAGATAAATCATTCTAAAACAAAGTATCGAAATGTTAGCAAGGCGTTGAAGTGATTGTATCGCTCTTGATTGTACACTTAAAAAAGTTTGTAAGTTAAAATAACTGAAAATATCCTTTAAAAGAAATGCTATTTCATTTAAAATCCGGTCTACTTAATTTTCATTTAAATTAAATGCCATTTGTTATTTATTTTTAAATGTTGATTAATCAACTGACACATCCGTAAGAAACAAATGATATAATCAGTTAAAATAAATGTCAAAATTTTACCTACCAATCCTCAAAAAATAACTGTTTTTGTATTTTTTGTTTTTTTTTTTTAATATACACGTATAATACAAAATGTATGTATGCATATGAAGCTATAAACACTTTTTGTGTGAATGTATTTGTATATGTATGTGTGTTTATGAAGTTCTTGTAAATTGTATTGAACAATTTTGTATATATACAACCAATTTAAATAAAAAAACAAATTGAAATTTTTTGAATATTTTTTTTTGAAACAGACAGCAAACAAAATTCAAATATGTAATAACTGTTACGGACACAAATAAACCACAAGTTTCCGTTTTGTGGGTAAATTTTTATTAAATTTCAAACAAATGAAAAAAATTAATGAAACTGAAAAAAATGGTAAATGATAGTAAATTATTTCGAATAAATGTATAAAAAAGTTAATATAGATATTTCTTTGAAAAATAAATGTATGTTCCTTTATTTTGTATGAAATGTAATGAAACGGATAAACCTTTTTATTAAACTACAAACAGTTAACTACATAATATTCTGAGTGTATCTCTCTTGGTTATCCTATAGATTTTTCACCCAATATGTTATTTGTGTCAAAATATTTATGGTAAAATATGAATTAATCAACTTATAGATTTTTTTAAATGGTAATTTTTTTAAAGATCTTAGAGTTGTTCCTTATTTTAAAACAAAATTTTTAACTTTCTACACACACAAATCTAAACACCGGTCTAAATCCAATAACAAAGCTTAAAGTCCTGTCAAAAAAATTGTGTATGAAAGCTTCCTAAATCAGTGGGATGTACAATTGAAAATGTTAAAAACTCCACGATTAACATAAGTTAGAGTGAAGTTGGCTGCAAGTGAGCTAAAATTTGGTTACTGGAACCGGAACGTTCCCTAAGCCTCATATTCAGCTATCAGCAGAAATCCGTTTTTTAGGCGAATGGTTTATACAAATATTCCAAAATCTATCATCTTTGTTCATGTTTAAAAGTCGAACTTACAGCGATATCGTTAAGTTTCCCGGTTGTGTGCAATCATAACTTATAAGAAAAAAAAACTTCTTTAGTTGAAATTTGGATTTGAAATAGAGTAAATAAAGTTAACACACAAACTCTGAGACTTCGTTTCTTCTTGACCAAACAAACTATTTTAAAAGTAAAAGAATTTGATATAAATGCTTATTCCGTGTAATAGTCACATGTACAAGAAGTTACATTGTTTTTTTTTGTTTAATTAGTTTAGTAACGACTGTATTTTACTTAAGTTATTTGTCAGCACATATCTTACAGCAATATTTTGTCTGATTCGTTTTCGTAGTTGATTTAGGAAAATGTTAGTGCAATGTGAATTTTTGGTAATTGTGTTAATTGAGATGTTTACTCAACGAATTTACAAGTTTTCAGGCAATATAATAATGTTATCTAAGATTTATTAAGTCAGAATGTAGTAGAAACGTGGAAAAAAACGTGATAGAACAGAATTTTTGCAACAAAAAGTATAAAACTTACACTTATATATTGTATTTTAGCTTATGTAACTACATATTTAACAAAAAAAATTAAGTATTTCAAACAGTACATAATATCATCTGAAATTTATTGCAATTCCATAAAAAATAAATATGTATACACTTAATGTACCTATACTATTTATTTAAGTAGTATGTATCTTTCGTATATTAGAGCGGCATTTATCTGTATGAAGATAAAATGTTTTTCTTCCTATTTCTATTTATTGTGCGGATTATTAGAGTACATTAAATAATCAATATGACAGTATTGTCCTGTTACCCGATTGATGACGTCGGTAATTCAAAAAAAATTAGCATTTTAAATACGCTAAATTCAACAAATTCTGTAAATATTTAATAAAAATCGCATTTAAAAAGCAGCAATCCTGGTCTTTTCGGTAAATAATTTCTGTTTAAACTGTGATATGTAATAAAATATTAAGAAAAAGATAATAGGTTGTAATATTGGTGAAAACAGTATTGACTAAGAACTTTCTGGCATAACACTACACTTGCAATTAGAGTATTCAAAAAACCGGCCTTTGGAAAAAACCGGTTTCGGTTTTCTTCGAAAAATAGAATTTTAACAAACCGGTTTCGGTTTCGGTTTTTGCAGAAAAAACCGGTCAACCGATTTAATATATAAAGTAATAAAAATAAAAAAATACATTCTTTGAAAAAAAAACTAATTTTTTTATTGTATTTCATTTCAACATTTATATCAAATAAATAGAGATCATTAAGTTTGTAAATCGGGTAAAATTAGGTACGTTAGTAATTTGCACGTTTAAAACGTTTGGCATTAAATAAGTTTTTTAATATTAAATTTTAAATATGTAAAAAGAAAATCTATTTTTCAGTTCTAAAATAATATTTTAGAAATAATATGCAATTTAAATGTTTTGTTTTAAGACGATTTCTTTGTTTGCTTTTGATAAAGCTAGAAGTGGAAAATACTCTTTCACTAATACTAGATGTTGGACAAATAGTCAAAAGACAATTATATAAATTTTCCAACTTTTCAGTTATTTTGTCGCATTTATCAAGATATATGCAATCATCATATAATGATGAATGATTTTGTACAGTCTCTTTTTTAGGATTTTGAATACTGTTTATTGTGTTATTTAGATCAGAAATTAAACTATTTGAATTTGGAATATCCAAAGATAAGTCTTCATCGGAATCTATAAGACTTACATCTAAATCTTCATAACCAAACAAACGATTATAAGTCTTCGGAAAAAATAAAAGAGACCAAGTAACCCAGTTGGTGATGTAATTAAAAAAAACCGGTTAACCGAACAAAAAAGACCGGTTTTCGGTTTTCTTCGAATTTACAAAATATTCGAAACCGATCGGTTTTTAAAAATAAAGAAACCGGTTGACCGGTTTTCGGTTTCGGTTTTTGAATACTCTACTTGCAATATTTTTTCCTTAAAATCTACAGATTATGGAATTGAAAACAATCGAAAAGGGGACTACGAACTTTTCTTTAAAACAATTGTATTATGTCGTTTATTTTTAATTGTTAATAAATTAACTGACAAAATCGGTAAAAAAAATAACTGATCTTTCATTTATTTTAATACTCAACATTAAATAAAAGCTGTTTTTTTAAAAGAAAATTTTAACTAAATATTTTTACCAACACAGAAAGCCCTTAATATTATTTATTTTGCTTATTGAATGACTGGTGGAAAAAAATTAAAAAAAATATTTCTCTGTAATTTAACTATTTGTTATATTAAAAACAATTTTAAGGATTTTTTTAAATGATCATTAAAACAGTGCTTTTCTAGTACACTAATAGGATGGGTTTTACAAGAAAAACTGTGGTTTCTCGTTACTTATTTTATTTGTACGGTTGACAATTTCTGGCTGGCTGTTTTTAACCTATCGACTACAAACTTGACCTCACATCCAAGTCGCTGCCCGGTCTTTAACATTAATGCTGCAATATACTTTATTTTATTAATGTTTTTACTTTTTTATTGTACGAGTCTTTAAAATAAATTTTTCATTAAAAAAGTCAACCAAAAAAAATTGAAAATTTGTACAAAAAGTCGATTAAATGAAGTCGATTTATTGAACCCTACTAACCCCTATGTATGTGGTGTGAATTTTGTAGCACAAAAACCTGTCAAGACCGCAAAAAAATTGACTTCATATTCGGATTCAGCGACTATGAAAAAATTAAAAAACCGTCATCAAAACATACGGGATTTTCGGATTGTTGTACAGTGTATTTGATGAAAGACGAAAGCTAAAAACAAATGCCAGTCTAATGTACATCAATCCATATTATTTTATACAATATTCTATCTTAAAATTGTTATCACTTCCCATAAATATCATAAATACTATACAGTGTTTTAAAAAAAATCGCTAAATCAGCAAAATAAACCCCAAGAAACACATTTTCAAAAAGAGATTGCACTAAATAGATTCTATTTCAAGAGCATTCTTGTTCAAAATATATTGTCAAATCAGCAAATATCATTAAAGGAAATTACAAACAAAATACATAACATTATTAATAAAAACAAAAAGTATATCAGTAAATCCATAAAATATTTTTTTATAAATATAAAATAATTAAATTGTAATTTCATACAACCATTAGTTAGTCTATGCAAATTTGACATTTAATAACTATAGTTAAGGACTTCTTCTTCTTATTAACAAAAATTAATTTTGAAAATTGATAATAAAAAATATAAGGAAAAACTTCAGGTCTCAAACAAATTGAAAGTTTGAATTTTTGTAGTTTTATCAAAATTTAAATGATCAAAAATCATCAGATCAAAAATTACCACATTGTCCGTTCTATCATGAAATTGTCGATATATGCATTTATAAACAAGAACAATTTACAAAACAAAAAAAAATAAATATACGGATATAATATTCCATATAACAATGACATCATTTTACCCTATTGACCCTTAAAAAAACAAGAAGAAGAAAATCCAAAGGAATGAAAACAAGTGTTTTCCTTCCGCCTATGCTAAATATCATACAACCTACACACAGCTTTTTAAACCGGTCAATAGTTTATAAAATATTGTGGCCACAAATTACCAACCATACAAAAAATGCAGTTCCGGCAAACCAATGTTTTTCTTATAAGCCCCATCTAGTAAAGAAGAGCTAAAGGTACAACTAACTTAAAATTGTACTAGCAAAATACTGTTTTATTTGTAAAACTGGCAAAAGTAACATCCAAAAAGTACTTTGCTAGTACACAATGAATACAGATTCATTGTAATAACCGAATGATTTGGTTAAAGCCACCGATATATTTGTTTGTCGCAACCGTAATTCGGTTAATGCAACAGAATTTCGATTGAAATCAAATATTTCAATTGCATCAGGAAACACATTTGGTTGGGACAACTATATAATTCGGTTGCTGCAACCAAAATATTTGGTTGTCGAAAAATTCGGTTGTCCCAATGAATCTGTTTTCTCTAAGTAATGTTTTTTTTTAATATTTTAAAACATTTCACACGGTAGCAAGTTCGCTCCAACCAACGGTTGGCCGTTGTTATCAATCGGGTAACAAGACAATACTGTCAGATTGTTAATCACACGTTTGTACAGTGCATAACTAGCCGTCGCCGATGCTTTGCTAATACTGTACCGATCGTATTTTACTTCTAAAAACGCCAAAAATAAATTTCCACACTGGCATGCATGATTGAAGTTAAAAGTATCTACTTGCAAGAGAAGTTACTATTTTTGCTCCAGGACTCACTGAACACACAAAAACTATTCAACAGATTTATTGAAATTAAGCACAGCTAATATACGGAGACTTTTTAGTAAGAGGAATCGATTTCGGTAAAATTAAATAATGTTTAGTATGAATTTCGCCAAATTTCACAATTTTTAAACAGCGAAAATCTAAAATAATAAGACTGATATCACTAATTGTGTTCCCTAAGTACCTTCTGCCCCTCTCATGTACCTGCCCCCACCTAAGGTACCTGCCAACCTAGGTACATGTCCCCCCCGTTACCTGCCTCCCCCAGATACCAGCCACTAAGGTACTTATTTATGTAATTATGAAAACAAAAGTTTTCATAAATATTATGAAATCATCAATATGTACATTATTGTAACACTTGAATATAATAATAATAAAATGTTACATTGGAATAAATGATTGATGCAGCTTTTTCTTTGAGTGTAAAAATCAAAGTGCTATATAAATTAAAGAATAAATAAATAAATAAATAAATAAATAAATAAATAAATAAATAAATACATAAATAAATAAATAAATAAATAAATAAATAAATAAATAAATAAATAAATAAATAAATAAATAAATAAATAAATAAATAAAAAATAAATAAATAAATAAAAAAATAAATAAATAAATAAATAAATAAATAAATAAATAAATAAACAAATAAATAAATACATAAATAAATAAATAAAAAAATAAATAAATAAATAAATAAAAAAATAAATAAATAAATAAATAAATAAATTTATTAGAAAAAAATAAAAAAAAAATAAATAAATAAATAAATAAATAGATAAATAAATAAATTTATAAATAAATAAATAAATAAATAAATAAATAAATAAATAAATAAATAAACAAATAAATATGTACGAGTATTTTAACTTGAGCGCCCGCCCCGGTGGCGGGGGGAATCATGGGTTCGATTCCTTTCATAGGCTTTGGTCTGTTTACGCTACAACGAGCCGATAGCCTTGGTCACTAGTGTTCGGTTGCGGTATTAGGATACAATTTGCAATTACAGTCAAAGCCCGGTATAACGAATGATATATTGTCGGGCCCATTCGTTTTACCGAAATGTTTGTTATATGGCACCACATTTAAATTTTTCTTCATCCTTAGCATTCTTATAATTTTCGAGATAACTAAAAATTTAAAAAATAACTGCTATAACACTTCAGAAAGAAAAAATTCTAAAAATATTTTCTAATTTATATTTTTTTTACAAATTATTCGTTATATCGACTACTAATTTCCAGAATTATTCGTTATATAATGTAGGAAATGGAAACAATTAGGTCGTACGTTATATCGCGTTTTCGTTATATGTAGTAGTATTCGTTATACCGGGCTTTGAGTGCATATGATTAATATAAATTAAAATAAATGTATTCTAACATATTTTTTCAATTTAAATTCTTTTAAATTATGTTGTCCTTAAGAAAGGCAATCGATAATGCAAAACCACGACATAAACAAAATAAAAAAAATTGTATAAGGTTCAATATAAATATTAAATTTACCATAATTCTAAATTGAATGAAAACCATAAAAAAAATACTTATCAATGGCATAAAAAAAGTAACAACAAAAAGGACGAACCCGTATTTGTCTTGTACGAATGTATGTTAAAATAAAAACGAAAGAATAACAACTATTACGGCCGATAACAGGATATTGAAAAACAGCTTATGTCTGACAATGGGTGCAGGTTGTGGTGGTGATGAAATAAAGTATCTTATGAGAACAACTAAAACACAAATTAAGGCTGGGGTTGTTTTGAGAAGTTCAAACACACACACACAGAACTCAAGTACATGAGAGTAAACAGGGAAATTCAAAAAGAGTCATTTAAATTTGCAATTAAGGAATTTATTTTAAATACACATATTTATAAAGATATTGTCAGTACACTGGCAGAATTATTTTGATAATATAAATGAACTTTTTGTGTAAAATCGATGAAATTACTTTGGAATTCGTCCAATAAAACTTTTCATTAAATTAATGCAATTTTTCATATGACATAACGTCCTATCTGAATTAATATATCAATACCACAAAACCAAAAAATATTTAGTTTTTATTTGTGTTGTGACCGTTAAATAGAACCATAAATCATGCGTCAAATTTAAAGGAAATCGCACCACATTTTGGGCTACTTTATATATAAACCACCTTCCCGGTATTTTTTTTAGCATATATATTCAGCTTTTTCATGGCCGGACTGGATCGACCAAAATTATTTCTACTTCTTTTTTTAATAATCCAGAAGGTATCCAACACCATTACATACACCAGGCTTCTAATGAATCACCCTTTATATGTATGTAATATATATTATTAATAAGTTTGTATAACAGCATTTCAAAGGAATTAATTAAATTTAAGCTTGATTCACTAAAATTCAGCTTTTAAAATTGTTCATACATTCCATAAAAATTACATATTCCCTAGAGATTAAATTTTTTGGGGTGAAAAATATTTGAGCTGAATACAAAATATTATTCATATCTAAGCGACTGGTGGGAAAATATGAGAAATATATTATGTAGACGGACAGACAGACGGACATCGCTAAATCAACTTAAAATTGCATTAGGATCACGAATATATGTTACAAACGGAATGACAAACTGATATATACCCTCACCATCTATGGTGGAGGGTATAAAAATTACAGTGTATCTATGTAGCCCGCCTTTAGCAGAGCTGAGGTGTTTTCTCCTTTGTAAAATGTCCGAAGTCGGTTGGTAAATGTAAGCTTACACCAACCCGTCTTTAAAGGGGTCATAAACCCCAATTTCTCTTTGGGTCATAACCGCCAAAACAGAAATGGGAATTATGAATTGTCACCTTCATAGATCTACTATTCCGTTAAAAAATTTCCCAAGAAATCATTCACTGCCTTTATTCACAAAGCTTTAATTATAATTTAATGAATGTCTTGAAGGAATTTTATTACCACTTACAATGCAACTCTGTCAAGGGTTACCCCCAGATTTCGATGAAATTTGGATATAAGGTGAAGACAAAAGTAACAAAAATATGGTAAAAAAATATGAAATAAAAGAAAAAACTAAAAATGAGGTAATTTTAACTATTAAGCGAGTGATTGGGCCGATTATTTACCATATGTCAAAATTTCATCGCTATCAGAGGAAATCCAACAATGGTGCTTCGCCTCCTTGTTAATATAGTGTAGCTTGATTTAAACAAATAAATAATAGCGAGTAAAACAAATATTTCATCATTCCCCATTTTTTTTAAAATAAATTAAAGTATTTTTGAATTATACAAAATATAATTAATTCATATTAATATACATTTTTTTTTAATAATTGAATTCATTCTGTAAGAATGAAACTTTTAACTTTAAAAAAAAAAAAAGTAAATTAAAGAATTGATTCTTTTTAAACTTTGCTGTAAAGGTCTATCCGCCTATCTGTGTATGTGTGCCAAAATATGAGTACATACTTATACGTTTGAGTGAATTTGTGTATGTATTTGTGCGGCTACATTTTACATATAAGTAGCATAAAGAAAATACTTAACAGCAACATTGTCCTTGTCGTCATCGGTTTCGCTACTGTCATCATTTATATTGTCGCCGTCTGTTTTGGTTTTACCACTATTACAAATGAATGTGTACCATTAGCAATGTTGCCAACTCTACGACAAACAAAAAAAATTGCTACAATTCAAAATTAAAACCGCTCTAGATCACTAAACTAAACTCTCTAACAACGTTAAATTTTAGATGTGTCATATCACCTGATTTTTTCTAATTTTAGAAAAAAAGGTGAATGTTACTAAAAAAAACTAAAATTTAACAATATGTATATTTTTTCAGGATTGTCATTTAAAAAATTAAGAAATTTGTTAAATTTTTATTTTTACACTCAAAATATTTTGCAGTTTAAATTAACTGAAAATGCAATTGAAAATGCATTTATTTTTTTAATGTTAAAAATTAAATTCTGTTTATATTATACGATCTATATGTTTTTATCATATTTTAAAATTATATATTTTAAATTTAAAATTAACTTACAATATCCGTAAAAACTAAATGATTTTTCATTTATTTTTCATTTATTAAAGTGTAATTAGTGATTTTTCCTTTATCTAATTTTTTTTAACTGCCAACAAATTACCTACAAAGTTTTATAGTTAATGTAGTAATAGTTAAAATAAACAAAATAAGTGAAAATTCGTTTATTTTAACTATTACTACATTAACTATAAAAAATAAAAACACGTTTTTTAACAAATCATTTTAAATGAAAATATAACAATAACTGCAACAAATAATCCGTATTTATATGTAATTTATTCTTTAAAATAAATGTCATAAAAAAGTTGAAAAATATAATACTTTGTATTTTAACTAATTAATCATTAGAAACAAATGTATGGATAACTTTTTTAATGATCTGCAGTCAGTTACAATTTGAGTGTACAGTTGGAAAATTTAAAAATTCAAAGTTCCAATTTATATTAATTTAAAAAATTAATTTTAATCTTGTAATTGAAATACTGAAAATTTTTTGTTTACGAAAAAGTATTAAAAGCTCAATTTTCAAATATAAAAAAATTAAATTTGCTGGAAAATTGCTACATTGACAGCCTTGACCATGAGTATGACAACTGAAATACTACTACAGTGATACTTTTTATGTACCTACGTTCGTACAACTTGCTGCCACCGACAGTGCTGCCAATCAATTTTATAACAGTCATACATTTTTGTAGAAAAATCGTCAAAATTGTCATTTTGTAAATGAATAAACGTCAACTTATATTAAAGACGGTCCTAACATTAGTTCTTTTCCAGCTACAATTTTAAAGTAACTAACTTTCAATACACATTACTTGGAGTACTTTTTATGTCCACAAAATGTTCTGAAATTTAAAAAAAAAAAATAATTTTATGAGAGCATTTTTTAGCCCCAAGTTCTGGTTTAATTTTGTTTTTTAATATTCCCAGGAAATATTTGTACGGACTCTCCGACACGTACGGATTCATGCATTCGGCTTCAACTGCACTTTTTCGGACCGTAAACACCTATCCATCAAAGCTTGTACGTAAACGGAACATTAACGGGCCGTAAAATTGAATTTTCGAAAACAATGCGTTTTGACTCCGTTTTGGTACATCCGTTTCTGTATCGTCAAATACGGACTTCCTCGGAATTCATTAGCTTTTCTTCCACTGCTTTTAAATTCATTTTGGTGTCAAAAATGAATAATTAAAACATGTCTGTGATCATTTTACTCGTCGTGCACTAAAGTTTAGAAAAACAGATGCTCTCTTACATCTCACACCGAAAATAAATTTTAGTATATAATATTATGAATATGAATAATATTTATGAAATTTAAAACAAGTTTACGGTGATGTGCGCAAATTTATGATATTATAAAAATAAAAATATTGTCTCCCAATTTATAATAGATTTTGTTAAAAAATGTACGTTAATGGAGTTGGATTCCATTTATGACGGACCGTAAACGGTACGTAAATGGTACGTAAACGGAACGTATTGCTTGTTGGGTTAATTACCAAAAGTTTGTTCTTGCGAACAGGGTAGACAGGCTGTTTCGGAAAATTTTTGAAAAATGGCTAAAATTTGTTTAACCGGTTTTTAAAATATTAAAACAAAAATATAATACTTTTTCAAATATATGCTCCTAGATGCAAATCGATTTGAATAAATAAAAGGCATCAAATTTTAAATTTAACGCCCAGAAAACAACATGATAACGCATATATCTGGTTGTCGTCCAGCTTATCGCTTTATAGACTTTAAAAATCGTTAAAATTAGAGAGAAATCGTCAATATTGGCAGCTCGACACGCTAGAAAAGTGTATAGACTCAGCAGCTAGCTAGTAGTAGTTGGTCGTTAAGTCTTAAACGAGCTTATATGAAAATAAATAAATAAATACAAAAAATGAGACTATGAGCACAATCTTTAGCTACACTGATATGTTTGGGTGTTTGAATGTATAAAAACGAATTCTATAAATTTGCCCTGGTTCAAAACTGTTTTAGCCAATGTAGGGGGGGGGGGGGTTTCTTTTTTATACTTATTGGATTTTCAATGCAAACAATTTCGAGGGATGTTGCTACTGCCACAAGTACGCCAAGTAACATTTATTATTATAGTTCTTGGGTGTATTTCATCATTTTGGTTAAATAAATACTCCTACTTAATATCCAGAACTCTTGTTTGGTTAACGTATCGTATATATTTGTTCGTTCTCATTATAATTATAATGAAAACTGTGTATAAAATGGGTGAGGGTGAGTTTTCATTTACCTTAACATCATCACTGTTGCGACGACGACAGCAATAGTGATGAGTAGAATTCGGAAGTTCATGTTGTCGGTGGCTGGAGAACAACGTTAACTAAATATCTTTGCGAATTAATCGATTTAAAAAAATGCATGTTTTGTATTAATATTTTATATAAAACTGGGTTCCACGCAAGTTATAGCTTTAAAAAATAATACATATTTCCATAATATAGAAAACTTTGATGACTCAATGGTAAATGCATATTTTAAAATTCTAAAAGTATACTTTTTGATTTTTAATACATATTTTATGTACATAAAATACAATTGTTTAAACTTCCTTGCCCTAGTGATGAGCATTATGACGACAAAGATGGATAATACATATTTACAAAGGTAGTAGGTTATGCTCCCAAAGTGTTTTTGTTTTTGAATAAATTTATTGTCATTTTCATTTTAAAAGGACCTTTATGATGACTTTCAGTTTTATTGTATAATATTTTGAACTAAATGTTGTTTGAACTAAATGTTGTTTGACTAAATGTATTCTTAAGCTTTTATTTTGTTTATATCAACTGCATTTTTGTTGAGGTCTTTGTAAATGTTCATAAAGTTAGCGTACACTCAAAAATATGTATCTGGTTGTACGGATTATTTTATATCCTGTACAAACTATTTATTACACAGATAGAAATAAATCTAAATAAATACCAGAAAAAGTTACTAAAAATTAGTTAAACATCAACAGAATCTGTTGGTTAATATTAGTTATATAAAAATAAAAAAATAAATCTGTTACATCTACAAAATTTTAGTTGCATTTGTGTCTTGTTTTGCATAATTGTAAATAACAATTTGTTATGCTGAAAATCTTCTTTATGTTTGTAGCTTACTAATATTAAGCAAACAAATTCGGTTGTTTTTCTGTAGGCACACTTTTGAGCTATTTTCTTTACAGACTTTTTTCTGTTAGTGTATTATTCCTTAAGATATGCTATACTTTTTAACCTCGTTAAGTCAAATTTTAAAAACCGGACACTTGTAAGGAAAGTATTCCAAGCTATACTCTCCGATTCGCATAAAGCTTGGATATGTGATGGAGGAACTAAGCAATAGCCGAGAACAAACTGTCTCATGTTTTTGGAACTTTTTAATTTTTGGTACTTTTTTTGTTCGGAAGCATGTTAAAAAAAAAGAATTTCGAAATAATAATAATAAAATTAATAACATTGTAATCTTTAAATAGGAAAAAAGTCTTCGGGAAAAATTCATTAAAACCAAATTAGCAGGAATATGAAAAAAATACACTCAGAAAAAAAAGTTAGTAAAAAGTTTTGTAAACGGTCTTCAATCTAAATTTAAAATATTATTATTTAGCAAATCTTTTTGCTATTTACATTTTAGAAATTACACAATTTTAACAGAATATTTAAAAATTTTTGTTGCTAATTTCAGAAACATTTTACAAATTTTTAAAAACCGATATGCTAAAATTAACAAAAAAAAAATACTGATTTTAAAAAAGTGTATATTGAAGGAAATGTTATCTCTAATTAAAACTTACACCTGCAAACTTAAATTTCCTTAAAATGTTACATAGCCCAGCAAAACTACTCATTACCAAATAATGGGTAAAGTAATGTGTAGCCATAGGAGGTCATGGATTACTTTACACCTTACTTCTCTGATGAATTTTACAGGCGATGAGCCTCAAAGTAATGTATATACCCATCCATTACTTTAGATGTGATAATGTAAGGGGTTACTTATATAGTTACGAGAATGGAAAAAGTAATGTGTCTAAAAATAGATTTTTAAAAAAGAGGAATTTTTATTTATAAAAAAATTATTTAAAATATTTTAAACATTATTAAAAATAATGTGGTCATGATGGGAATCGAACCAGATAACTCTGGTTCCCAGCCAAGAACTCTACCCACTAAGCTATCGACGCATATAGTACTGCTTTAAACTTTTGCTTACAAAAAAACACAAAGTAATGTATCTAAAAACTGATTTTCAAAAATATTTCAGTTATTACTTTACATTTAAAAATCATATATTACGTACTCAATAATCAGTGACTTATTACATTATGCTTGCAAATAATGAAAAAGGTAAAGAGCTATCATTATAAGGTAACGCATGAGAAAATCACATCCATTACCAAAGTTTTGCTGGGAGATTAAAAAAAGGATCGGAAGTGAAAATATCGAAAATTTGACCTTAAAATTAAAAAAAATACTAAAATATTTTTCAAAACAGAAATTACGAAATTAAAACAAAATGATAAATTCGTTTCTGTTTTTACAAATTTTAAGCATTTGATTTTTTTTTAATTTTGTCTAAAATGCTTTTTGAAAAAAATAAAAAAAAAGTTTTGATGCTCGATAAAAAAAATAAATTTAAAAATCTGTACTAATATTATTAATTTTTTTGCTGATTTTAACAAACAGATTTTAAATTCCACTTTACAAAAGTTAACTAAAATTTTGTAGCGGCTACTAACTTTTCTACAAATCACTCTGCACTACACGTCAGCAGACATGTGTTGCTAAGATTAGCAAAAAATGCCGCTGGGCTCAAATTAGCAAAATTTAACGTAATAAAAGCAAAATTTTCAGTTACGATTACAGAAATTTTTTGGTGAGTGTAAGCTTAATTAAAATGGGGTAAAAAATAGATCACTCGGAAGTCATTGCAGGATATTTCGTTATATAAAGGATTCAAAAACTAATATGTATATTTTCTTAAAATAACAAAAAGCTTAAAACTATATTTAAAAATCCCTTATCAGGGGTAAAAAGCCAAAATTCGAACAGTTTTAAACACCATTTTATTTCATGGTTGGCAAGCAACATCTTTTCATTATAACGGTAGTTGTCTATGACGCTCTGATCAATACCGATACCGAACCGAATTTTAAAACTGCGGTTGAAATAGTGACATGTGTCTTCAAATATCATGAGGTTTATTTCATAATACTACCTGTTAAATTTTGTTATATTTGCAAAATACCGTTATAAATCGGTGTTTCAGTAGTTTAGCGTTATTATAACGGTAGTTTAAGATATTTCAAAATTGAACCAGTTAAATATCACAATAAACCCGTTTATACAAAAAGACACTTGCTTTTAATAGAATCGCCATTTTAAAATTTTCATATCGGTCTTAAAGTAGCTGTGGTAGCCAAATACCGTTATTATGAAAAGGTATTGAATGCCAACCATGTTTTATTTTGATCACTTAAATATTCGAGGAGGCCCTAAAGCAGAGACATTTTCAACTTTAATTTAAATCGATGTATTTTACATACTTGGAGTACCATTCATGTTATTTGTTTTTTATTATACTTATAAAAATAATTAAAAATAATATGATATGATCTTAAAATCCTACTATACTATTCAAATACTTATGAATTTTTAAATTTTTTCTTGACATCAAATTAGACGAAGCATAGTCAAGTGTCCACCGACCTTTGAAATATGGGATCAGGAGAGAGAAGAAAAAATAATAAAATTGTGACTTTTTTTAATTTAAAAAATAATTATTAATGATTTCTAAATTTCAAAAAATTAAATAATAAAAAATATGTCACAAGTAAATGTAAAAATTAGTAGTTTTTCAACCCTCGATATGTTGTTAGATGACGATTCTTAGTTCCTACTACGTTTTCACGAACTACAAAGAGTCATCTAAGAACATATTAAATATATATTTCCCCACATATGTCAAACCTAGTAACTCTTGAGGACACCTGTGACAATAGGTTTCTTTTTTTTTGTCGTTCGTTGTAGCATATTATTTAAAGATAAGAGACTTATCACGTGCCTCCCTACTTATTCACTGAGCTGCATATAAGGTGACCCAAAACTGACATGCTTTCCGTTTGCAACAGGATTTTTTATTCTTTTTATATAAAACAATAAGGACTTTTATAACAATTGATAAACAAATAACCAACAAACAAAAAAGCAACAGTATAAATATATATTTATATTGGTTGACCTGGTTGTATATTGAATGCAAATATATATATTTTTTTCTTACTCATTTCAATAAAATGTTGTTATAAAAATACTTTATGTATTTTATAAAAAAATTTAAATTATATTAATAAAAACCACACAATAAATTTGATAAATAACACTACTTTACAACGTAACACATTTTTCCTTATGTATTTTGTCCAGCTTAACTCGAGAAACTCGTTTCAATTTTTTTGTGGATTAGTTTTTTTTTATTTTTAAGAGTTTTATCGGGGAAAGTTATAACATTTTTACTATATCACGGTCAATATATTCAAAGATAGTATCAGCATAAAGAAATCAGTTCAGAAATTTTCAATAGGCAAAAACATATTGTTACGGAAATTCTATTCATCAATTTCCATTTACTAGCAGAAACACAAATTCCCATATGCACTGAAATATAAAACAGTTAAATGGCAACCCTTCACCATAACTAATGTTGCATTATAGGCTTTTTACACTGGACAACATTATTGTGAAACGCGTGGAAGATGTTGAATATGTGAAACAAGTGTTTACATTGGCAACATCTTTCATTTTTCATCTGCCATTTATACAGCTGTCAAAAAAATAAAAGAAAAGGACGCATATATTTTGTTAAAAATAAAAAATAGATTTAGAGAAAGCATTAACCATTGGAGTAGTTGTTGCTTTGCAAGAACAAACCGGAATTTTAATGCAGTACATTGAAATATTAAAGGTCATTCTGGAAAAAGATGATGATGAAGAAGAATTTTTGTTAGACATAAGAATGAAATTCTTACATCTGCCGCTCATTTTCCTTTGTTGAATAATTTTTTTTGTTTATTTTCTGTAATTTCAGTTTGCTAGTGATGACAAAAACGAAAATCGATTGTTTTGTCATTTATTTAGTGATGGCACTTAAAACAACGAAAGATGTAAGATGGAACAAAATGTGAAAGGATCATCTTTTGTAGATGTAGAAAGATGTAGAATTTCTGGCCTGTATAATTCTTATGGGAAGATGTTAACATCTTTGCAAATTGATGAAAGATGTAGCTCAGTGGAAAAAGGCTATTAGTGTTTCTTCTGTTAAACTTCAAAGAACATTCACAAGATTTCCAAAATGCACCTTCTGGACGGTGCGGCCACTCAAGTTATTTTTACCCACACATATAAATAAGCCAGCAATGTGGCATGGCAGTCAGTGAATAATAAAACGCTAAAGAAGAAACATTGGCGTTTAATTGAATTGTGTATTCTGTGGAAGTGTAAACCTAATAGAATTTAAATAAAGTCTCGTGTGTAATTGTTTTAAGTTTGTGTTTAAATAAAGTATAGCTATAAAAGAATTTCAACGGCGTGTATTATTTGCAATATAAAAAAGAACTAAATTTATTTAAAGGAAATAAATCAACGATTTTAAGGGGTAAAATCGTAACAATATTAAAAAAAATTAATCTTAATTTTCCGAGACATTTTTTTTAATTTAAAAAAAATGTAAAAAATTAAAAATAGAAAGAAAATAAAAATAGAAAAATATGTGCGTAAACCCCATATTCCAAACAAAGAAATCAATGAATATTTTTTAAGAAAAATCCATGTATAAACGTTAATAATATTAATACACCGTATGGTACTAGTAATTATGAAAATTAAGTGAAAAAAGTCGTTAATATTATTTCACAAAATTTGCCAATAAGGTCATTGATTTTATTGTATTTATATTGATAATATCTATGAACAAATTGGGCTGAGATATAGTCGAAATATTCAAGCTGACTCTGAAAATAATCTAAAAAAAAAAATCTCTCAAAAAACAAAAGTTCTCACTTATAAAAAAAAAACCAACAAATCAAAAAAACAACCAAAATGACTGTAAACTAGTGTAATTAAACAACAATTACACAAGTACATTTAATAAATACTAAAGCCCCGTTTGTATTATTACACAAGTATTTATACTTTACTTCACAAAAGTATGATGAAAAGTATGTTGAAATTGTATATTTGTCAAAAAAAAAGTATAAAAAGAAAATATTTGAGTCTTCAGACTTTTTCGGCAAAAAATATAAAAAATTAATGCTTTATATTTTTTCCTAATTATAAATTGTTTTAAACATCATTTGCTTTAAATTTTTGTTTGCATTCATTTTTTGTTGAGACAAGTGGTAACTTTATGACATATTTTAAAAAAAAAGTAAACCTTGTCAAATAAGTGTTTACACTTTTTAAAATGGGTGCACCATTTTTGACATGTACACACATCAATTAATTGTGTTCATACTATTCTTAATTATTTTTTTACATCTATGACGCTCTTGTGTGATAATGTGAACGGAGCTTAAATACAGGAAAAAAAGGTTATTGTATTAAACTGACAATATATATATAAAAGAATAAAAATAATTCCATAAAAGTTTGTTTTTTTTTCATTCACTTGAGACATTAACCCCAATTGGAAATTTGCTACGATTTTAGAAAGTGAAATAAAAACATATTGCAAACAAAGTTGAATACAAATATGTACGTGTAGCAATATAAGTCTCTTAAAATAGTGATAATGTCATTATTTAATAAGAGAAAATGTATTTTCTTTCTATTCTCCGTAACAAAAGCTTGAATATTTTAGCTGTTCAAACTAAAGTCACAATGTTCGGATAACTTTTAAATTTTCAAACACATTTTAATCTAAAAACTAACCAGCAACTTAAACTAAATTTGTAACAATTTCAAAACTGGACTATTTTAATATTTTTACAACCATATTAAAAAAATTTGGTTCCTACATATGCTGCAACTAAATTTCAATTATTTAAATACTTCGTTAAAACTATTATTCAGTTTTAGTAACCAAATTTTTTTTTTCGCTGTGTGTATACAACTGAAATGTATAAAAAAAACAAGTAAAAAAGGTTTAAATTCGGCTGTGCCGAATCTTTGAATACCCTCCACCAATATGCCAAAAGAAATGTTTTTTGAATTAAAATTATGGAGGTGAACAAATTTTTTAAGGTGAAAAACTTTTTTGGACGCGAAAACAAATTTTTTGGTGAAAAAAAAATTTTTGAGGTGAAAAAAATTTTTTGTGGTGAAAAAAAATTTTGTGGTGAAAAAAATTTTTTGAGGTGAATACAAAATATTATTTATTTATAAGCGACTGATGAAAAAATATGAGAAAATATATTATGTACCAGTCGCTACTATGAAATTATACTAAAATACACCAATTTGTATGGAAAATTTAGAGGTTCCTTCACATTTTCACTCATAACTTTTTAACCACTGCACCGATTTTGCTCATTTTCAATACCAAACTGCTTGGGAGGATGTCCAATAAACTGAGTAGAAATAGGCACCCCCACTTGCGTCGTGATCGCCATTTCAACAGACAGACAGATGGACATCGCCAAATCAACTTAAAATTGCATAAGGAACCACGAATTTATATACTTAGACCTATATTTCGACAAGTTACAAACGGAATGACAAACTGATATATACCCTCACCATATATGGTGGAGGGTATAACATAAATGAAAAATAAAAAGTTTATTTCAACTGTGTTTGTTCTAAAATGAGTATGAACAAAATTAAATACAATTTATAATTCTGATAAGATAAAATTTTATGAAAGACAAAATGGTAACAAAAATTTTTAACATAAACCTCAACAAATATATTTCTATATGTAGATACAAAAGCATATTGATGGCTTAATATTAAAAGGCCCTAACTCGGTTTTTTGTTACTTGATAGGAGAAGGAAAATACTTAATAAAATCCGTAAAATTTTAGATAAAAAAAAGTTTTTATGCAATTTCCAAAAATGTGTTGCCTCTTTTTATTAAAAATTGCATTACAACTTTTTTTGTATCCAAAATTTTAATTTGCAGTTCAATGTAGCAGATAAAAATGAAAATGTCAATATCAAATAAAATGTTTATATAAGAATAAATAAAATAGCGGCTGGTAAAAACGAGATATGAGGTACAAATGAAATTTGAAAAAGCTTCATCATATTTATGAAATACTTCATAAAAAAACTTCATAAATTTTCGTCCAATGTAACACTTTATAAGCATGATAATATTTATGAAATCTTTCGTTAATATTGTTACAGAAATTTCTTTAAAAGCTGGAAAAATCTAGTGTAGTCATAGCTGGAAATAACTAGAATACCTGACTACTCATATAAATACGGGTACTTGATAATGCAGCAGGTTCAGTTTTAATGAAACGCTGAAGTGTTAAGAACTAAAGTGTGGCTAACGTTAAGACTATTTACATCGTGTGGATAAAGTGTGCTATTAAAGTGTTTTCTGTAATTTTTAGTGCTTGTTATAAATAAATAATGCTATCAATCATTTCAAACTGTGTTCATTATTTGCAATATAGGAAGAACTCGATTTATTTAAAAGGTAAATAAATCGACGATTTTAAAAAGGGTAAAATTGTAACAATACGCTGGAAGAGTTTTAATAAAATATTATGTAAGATTTATTAAATAAATATGAAGAAGTCTCATCATAATTTTGAAGAAGATTTATTATATTTCATAATTAAGGAAGTTTTTTAACTCATATCGTCCCAAAGACTTTTTTATAACTTTATAAAACTTGGTAGTTTAAGTTAAAAAAACACGAATGTGAAGATCAATTTTTCAAATTTTTTATTTCTGCGAAAAATAGTGTTTGATTTCTCGAACACTGTAATTTGAAGGCATATTACAACAATACAAATGAAAAATCAAAAACATTTGTTTTCTATTGTTGAAAGTTTAATAGTTTGTTAATGGAACTACATTTTTACTTTTTTTATTTTTTAGAGATAGTTTTCAGTTTTTAAAATAATGCCAAAATGAATGTGTTTTCTTTTCTAAAGCGGGAGCGGGTTAGAACTTTTATATTTACATTTAAAGTTAACCCCTTATGTTATCTAATTGTATAAAAAATATGTCAGAGTCTTAATTACAAAAAGACAAAAATTATAAAAACTAGTGTTCGAACACTGGGACGATGTGTGTTAATTTAAAATTAATTAATTATTGGGTGTATAACTTAAAAACTTGAGATTTGTTGGCAAATTCTGGGAGTTTATTTATTGGCCACTGGCAACATATTGTACCAAAATAGCTGCTCATTGTTTTTGAGTCGAAGAAAGAATCAAGCGGTCTTTGCCTTCCGTGTGAAAATCACCAATTCTTAATCACATAAGCAATCTCTCTAAAATCTGTGGATAAGTTTCGGTATGCAATCGATATACAAAACTTCGTGCAAATGCCGCTTTGTTGGTACAAAATTCGACATTTTCGAAGCAACAAAAAACGTTGCTGTTTACACTATTTCGTCCAGTCAGTAAGTAAGTATATATGACCCTTCAAAATGTCATATAAGTTATTTAGGACACAAACAATGTGAATCCAATATGATGAAACTTTTTCCTGAGCGGTAGTGTTCGGTATTTTGAAATGGTTTTTTTTAAGTACTTGGGCAGAGGCAAAATGTGTGCTTACCACTATTAAGATATTCGGCTGGCAAAAAATTCAGTTGTCGCAATGAATCTGTTTTTTCTGTATTGGAATGCTTGCTTAACACGAATCTGACAAAAATGATTAGTTTTCCAAATATTTGTATATCAACATTATGATTTAATTGAGTAACTTAATTTAAATTTAAACTGAAAATTTTAAAGTCTTCCAATTGTTTGGAAATTTACTAAAAAAAACCTTTCATTTGTTTTTACTAAAATCCAGTAATATTGAAGAATAATTTTAGGATTTTAAAGAAAATTTATAAACTCTATTATTTCGGGAATGACTCAAACAAAAGGATTTTATTATTGAAAGAAAAGTGTTCGACCAAGTATTAGGCTTACGGAAATTTTTAATTACAAAGTTTCTGCTGAACATTTTAAAGTGTCCAAAGTTTGGTTACGATTTTGGCCAAACAAAAATGTGTTCGGTTGGACACTATAAATGAGAAATTTCCATCACGTTTTCCTTATAACCCTACACTCAATAAAGTAGAATCTACTGAAAGCTCGTTAAAAAGGCGACGATGGTACATTACGCTAAAATATCTTATTATGCAGTTCTTTTTAACAGTTAAAAATCAACAAATTTATGCCAACATTTTGCAAAACGCAACACTTCACTTCACATCATTTTAAAAAAAAAAAATCGATTTTGTAAATAACTTGAATAAAGTAGGTGATTGCTGGCGTTGAAACAGTTGTTATTTGAAATTTTATACATACAAATTAGAATTCCATAAATCACCGCGCTGAAAAATTAATCAGTTGAATTGTTTGAGCGTTGGTTTGAAATTTTTTCAAACTATTTAAAAAACACGCACCAATACCCTGGTTGGATTCTTTATCATCCGAGGAAGACGAGGTATCAAAAAGTAACGGGTACATTTTTTTTATTTTGATTGATTTTTTTATTTTTTTTTTGCCACAATTCTTTGTACAAAAAAAAATTAAATTATTAATTTTTTTTATTTAATTTTCAATCTGCTGTTGACATTGGTGGAATAAATGTAACAAATCAAACATAAATTCCATATATGCATAAATGCAGGTAACACTGAAATTATTTTAATTTGACAATTAAGGTGATAACGTAAAAGTCCAACGCAATGACGTAGGGATTTATAAAATTCGATTTTTTTACACTCGCGTTAGCGTTAGAAAGTGAAGTGTAGGTGAGGCGTTGAACTCAGGGAAATTACAAAATTTTTGCATTAAAGTCTAAATTCATACATTGAAAGTATAATAAAATTTTCTAATTTTATTTTTTGAGTGTTATCGACACACACAACAAATATATAAAAAAAGCAGTTTTTTTCTTCTTAAACACAGTAAATAAATTTGGTTTCACGCACTCAGAATATTATGTATTTTACTATTTGTAATTTAATAAAAAAGTTTTTATTTTAACTTTTTTATACTTTTGTTGTTCAATAAGATTTACTGACATTTACCGAATTCTTCAGTTTCATTTATATTATTTTACATTTTTTTAATATTTAATTAAAAACTTACCAACAAAAGGGAAATTTGTGGTTCAATTTCAAATAAATTAATAATCAGTTCATTTTTACGAAATTGGTAATAACATAAAATTTTTACATTTATTTTTGACTGATTAATCATTTGCTTTTGACTAATGTGTCAACATTAAAAAATTAATAACAAAAACCATTTGATTTAAATGAAAAATAAATAGTTCGGTTTTTAAATAAAAAAAAATTGGTCTACTCCATATAAAAAAATATTTTTTACGATAAATTATTTTACCTCAAAATTTAATACAATTTGTTATACCAGACTAAAAAAATATTAATTTTTACAATTTAAATAACGATTTTATGCCATTAAAGGTGAGGGCAAAAACAATTTACTTTGCTTAGTTGTTAGTTTTTTTTACGGTAAGTGAATAACACAGCGGGCAATTTCATGTCAAAACTCACAGAAAACCACAAATATTGTTAATGGATATTGTTTTTCAAATCATTAACCTTTTAACCCCAAACCCTTTCGGTTTTCGAAAATATGACGTCATGAAAATTGGCAAAAACATCAAAATACCGAAAAAGTGTCCATACAAAGTCGCCCATAACTTCTAAACTATAAAACCTAATTTTTCTATAGGTACCATTTTGAAGGTGAAAACATACCTTCAAAATGGCATCCCAAAAGTTTTTTTGTGTTAAGAGGTTAAAGGTAATTTTTTTAAGTTTAATCTTCAAATAAACATATCTCAAAATCCAATTTTTTTTAAATTCTGAAAAAAATATATATGTTAAAAATTAAGGCCTCTCTACATTTGTGGCAAAATTTTAAGGTGGAGACTCATTTCTCGATTAAACGCCACTATTTTGGTTAATGTCGAAACAAATAATTTAAAACTCAAATAATTATTCGACCCAAATAATCGATTAAAATAGGTCAATAAACCGGTTAGATGTTTTATATGAATTTTTCTGTTATTTTCAAATCAACTGAATCAAAGCAAATGTAACAATTTTTATTTTTGTTTCAATTCAAAATAAATTTGAAATAATATAAAATTATGTTTTCATGTCCAAACATTTAAATGGAGCTTTCAACCTCCGTGTACATGCATTTCGAGCTGACAAAAGATCTCATTAGAACGCGAAGTTTTTGCAAAGCCAGAGCCTCTAAGCAGAGCTTAAAAAAACCTATTAAAATATATATTTTTCTCCTTACCAATGAAACACGTGACTACGTATATTCCTAACAAGCACTATGACGTTACTTATGTTATAAAATAATAATATAAAATTTGCTTTAAATCCAAAAACTATTTTCAACACAGTAAAACTCGATGAAAATTATAAAAACTAAAAAATAACATGGAATTTTGTCTCTAATTTGATTTATCAAGAAATTTTGATAAAGTAGGAACTTCAGTAGAATTAAGTTGTTTAGTCAAAAAATTTTAAGAATTCGCTTATTCATATCGGTGAGGACTTGTCAGGAATATGCGTGATTTTTATATCTTTTCTAATAGATAACCTCTTTAAGTAAACCAGGTAGTGAAAGAGTCAGGCAACAGCGGCAGTTCTATCAAATTTTGTGAATTTCGCAAAAATTATTCATACCATATTTTTAAAAATTTGTTATTGAATTTTTTTGAAGGCAGCTCTTGTTTATTAAGGCATTTTTATTTTTTTTATTCTAGACGGTGTCATATAAACAAAATAAAAACCAACTTTATCGACAAAATGTCCCAATTTATTAAAACACTATCTACACTGCGTTTTTAAGGGTTTAGTTTCACTGAACACGTCTGACATTTTCTTTTTAAAGAGTCGTCAGATTCCTCTGAAAACCCCCAAGTTTATAAGGCATAATGCTTTAAAATATCACAGGATACATTTATTTTGCATTAAACGATTAACCGATTAATAAATTTTCTTCATTTTTCGATTAATGACCTAACCGATTAACCGGCAGGGTCGAATTATTGGAAACACTACTAAATACGGAAGCGATTTAAATGCACTTTTTTCAAACAATAAATTAAATTAAATTAAAATTGTAAGGCAATAGTTTAGTATTTAAGTTTTAAGGTTTCATTTGCCACATTCAACTAACTCCTCCCTTGATTTCCCAATGGTATTTCATTACATATTTGTATTAAATTAGGGAAATTTAAAACTTACCAAATGTAAAACTGTATTCACAACTTCACGATTTGTCACTTGGCCAACCTCGATCAGACCGATGAGAACAGCAAATTTTAAATTATCAGCAGTAGTCATTCTTACTATTTCTTCTGGCCGTTTTATTTCACTAAACGGCGGACGTAGTAAGTCCGCCATGATGAATGGATTTGTTATTTGTTTGTTGTTACGTCAAAGAAAATTTTATAAATATTATTATTATTATTTAAATTAGTTTTATTTCGTTTTTTTTTTTTTTTTTTTGCGTCGGAAGTTTTTATTATTTTTTAGTTGTAAGAAGGATTAATTAGAGTTTGCACAATAAAACACTTAATTTTTTCCATTATTTTGATATAGAAATATGTTTGGGATTTAAATTAAGGATTAAGATTAAGGGTACATTTAAAAATCAAGCGAGGATTAAAACACTTATTATTTTACACATTCAATTTGTTTTATATCTTAACGATCAACACACACCTTTAAGGGTTTTATTTCCTCAATATTTACAATTATTTTGGTTTAAAATTATGTAACATTTTTTATTTTTTTTAAGCACAAGCAAATATTAATTATTTGTTTTAAATTTTATGCAAACTTTTTTGTTTTTTCTTAAATATTTAATGGTAAAGGAGGGATTATTATTATGATTTTAATTTAATATTTTAAAATATTTCTCTTAAAGATTGATGAGAAAGAATTGATATTTTTATTTAACAGAAATTGTTAAATAGCTTAATGTTGCACTTTATGTGTTTTTTTAAATTTGTTTATTGTATTTTTTTTTTGTATGTTTTTTTTTGCACGTAATTAAAATATTTTGACATCAAAAATTCTTGACATCCATAAGTGGATTTTAGTATTTTTTTTTTTTAATTTTATTTGACTCTTACATTCACATTACATTTTAACACTGAAAATAAAAAAAAAGAGAAAAAAGGTTCATTAAGAATAGAGTAACATTAAAATAAAAAAATAATAGATACACTTTTAATTAAAATTTAATTAGAAATAAACTAAAGTATTGTAAATAGTTGATCAGTCTCACAAGCATAAACTACAATTTGGAGTTTAACAAATGTACTGTATTGGTAAACAGACAGTATGGGGAGGAGTGTAAAATTAAATAAATCACATCCATCGTACAGATTTACATTAGAGTGGCATTTTCTTTTCAACCATTTCCATTATTTATCAATTGCTCAGACCTGCACCCCATTTCTGTATCTAATGTGAGAAGTTGTCACATCAAAAAATACAACTCTGTCACAATAAAGACAGGATGAAATTGTTTATATGAAATTTAGGTAATAGGCAATTCTTTTCTAGTATGAAGATAAATTTGACATTATGTGACTCACCCTGTTCTAAACAAGGAAGCGTTGCATTTTCCAATCCAAAAACTTCTCGCATTAAATACAGAAACCGGACACTGGTTTTGTTGTCAGTTACAAAAAATATTTTTTTTGCGCTGATTTAGAATCAGGTGTCAGAAATTGTATAGCGTGTTAAGATCGGGAGTAATTTCAGATAAAAATGTCACATGGCCAGCTTTATAATCTAATTGCGAAAGTTCTAGACATTAAAATGTATTTTAAAATTTTTACTGTACAACTTTTTTAATCAAATTCGGGTTTAGGAGATCAAAATGCTCTAAAAAAGTTAATTATAAAATTCGTATTCTTGCTAAGTACAAAGATGACAAATTTTAAGTTAATTTTTACAAAACTTCTAGACTAAAATGAAGTTTCTCTCTCAAAGTCAATTAGTATTAAAATATTTGTGTTCAGCATGCCTCAGTTAAGCTAGAATTGGCTACAATGTAATGTAACGCGACGAATCAGCTGACTCAAGCTAAATGAATGATTTAAAAACCATATGGAGATACATCACGTTGCGTAAATGAGCCTTTAGTCAAAAGTCATCTAGCAGAAGTTATATTTAAGTAATTTTCACGTTTAACTTTTCGATTTTCTTTAAATTTGTAGCACATAAATTTTATATCACCCAATGCAACAATAATCCGCACAATAAATGGAAATCGAAATATAAAAACTTATTTCTTCACACACAAAAATGCCGCTCTAATATACATATGTACGTATATATAATTAAACAGTATCATATACATATTATACAAAAACAAACATTTATGGAAAGTATGTCAAATATCTCATATCGCAAAAGGTAAAATAAACAAACTGTAAGTAAACGTTTCATAAAAACAAATTTTAAACATTTGTAATCTAGTCAAATTGGACGAGGTCAGATATTGCAGGCTTCTTTCTACATAAGGAAGAATTAAAGAAAACACACACACTTAAAATTCAAAAGAGCGCTTCTGAAATAGTATACCAATCGACTCAGAAACCGTTCCATTGTCCATGTACACTAAAGATCGCAAATAACATATTTAGATATTGGTACATAACATCCTATGGTATTTAAACACACAAAACTATAGATATCTGCTTGAAAAATGGTTTGTGAAAGTTATATGGGACTGTGAATTATGTCTCGAAATTTAAAGAAAATTTATCAATATTTGGACGTAATGTCCACCTGGCCGGTATTTGCTCATATTGCCCCATATTCCTCTGAGTTAGGAATAGCCAAATATTTGTCCTCAATTACGATTTTTGTGAATTTTTTTATTACCCTACCGAGCCCTCTATAGGAGATATTTGCTATTAAACTCAAAACTTTGACAGCCTAAAATTGTTCTATAAATCCAGTTTATTGGAAAATTTATTTTTTAGTTTATTCTCTCAACTCTATCAAGATTTGTTTAAATATTTAAAAATTCAACTTTATGGAAATTTTTTTAATTATTATATGTTTATACCCTCCAACAATATCCTACAAAAATGTTCTCTACTATTTTTGATGCAAATAATGTAAAAAAATTTGGAAGTGAAAATAAAATTATGTGGTGAAAAAATTTTTTGAGGTGAAAAAATTTTTTGAGGTAAAAAAAAATTTTTTGTGGTAAAAAAAATTAGTGGTGAAAACGATTTTTTGAGGTGAATATAAAATATAATTTAATTCCAAGCTACTGGTGAAAAAATAAAAGAAAATATTTCACACGCCAGTCGCTACTATGAAATTGTACTAATATACACCTTTACATTTTCACTTATAACTTTTTAACCGTTGTACCGATTTTGCTCATTTTCAATATCAAACTTCTCGCGAGGATTACATTAATCTAGTTAAAAATAAGCACCCCCGCTTGTGTCGTCGCGTCGTGATCGTCATTTCAACAGACAGACGGATATCGCTAAATCAAATGAAAATTGATTAAGTTTCACGAATATATATAATTTATGAGGTTGACCTCGTACAAACGGAATGACAAGCTAATATATGCTCTCACCACATAAAGTGGAGGGTTTAATAAATATTTTTACGATAATGAATTTCACGTGAAAATTTAGTACAATTTGTTTTCACGCAAAATTTATTATAAACGACTATTATTTTCCTAAGGGGAAAATAGCATTTTGGGTTTATTGTGATACTGTCTTTCGTATAAAATTAAAAAAAAAAAGTTCACTTTCACAATTTAAATTTCCGACTTAAAGCATTCAAAGTTCGAGTAAAAATTTTTTTACGGGAAAAACAATTAACTAAACTTTAAAAAAAAAAGATTCTTACATTGAAATTGTTAAATCAATTTGTGGCAACCCGGAAAAGATTTTTTTAATTTAATTCTTATTTTATTTCCAGCGTAATGAAATGTCAGAATTTAGTGTTTTCATTATAAAAAGGAAAATATTAATTCAAATATTTTATTAATTCATATTTAAGGTAAGTTCATGAAAAAGTCAATGAACGTTTGTTCAAAATATTTTAAGGCGTAGGAGAGAAGTTCCATTACAAAATTGGAAGTGAAGCAAACAAGTGCATTTAGCCAACAAATATACAGAAAAAGAGCTAAACAAATAAGAACTGCTTAACGATACATTAATTTACATTCAGTCATTAAGTGTACGTACGAGTGTCAGTACCTTATTATAGTATTTAGTAGGGCATTCAATCGATTAATCGTTATTCAATTAATCGAACAATTTTCTTAAATAATTGTTTTTTGGGGGCTGTTATAAAACGAAAGCATTAATAACACTGTGTTAATCAAGTTGAAAAGACAGCGGTTAACCCATATTATTCTGTATTAAGAAATCGTGAGAATTCTACAACGAAAATTGGCATGACCCAAAGGTTGTCCCCAAATAAGGATTTCATGATGACTTTTATGCTTCATAAAAAAAAAATGATTTTTCACGTAAAAATTTTGTATAATTTGCTTTCAGGCAAATTTAATATACAAGACTATATGTTACTAAGGAAAAAAAGAAATAATTTTTATAACTTAAATTACAATTGGAAGCCATTAAAGTTCGAGTGAAATTTTTTACCCTGAAAACAATATGTGAGTATTTTAGAAAATTATTGAGGCAACGCTTTTGGAAAAAAATTTAATTATGTAAAAACTAAGAAATATTAAAAAAACAGCTGAATTTAAAAAAGGGGCGAATAATAATCAAAATTCAGCAACAATTTTAAAGGTACGATCATACACCATATAACATACGAGGCATTACACGAATATCCCAATTAATGTAAATTAGAATCAATATCATCAACATCAGTTTCAAACAACTCTTGAAATAATTTAACCGAATAAATTAGAAACCCGAATAACTGAATATTCTTTGAGTAAGTAGTGTGTAACTATGAATTTATTTTTAGTATGCAGTATTAAGGTAATTGTAATTGGGAATTTACACGTTATGAATGTTAATTAAACACAGACAAGACAAGTTTTTGCTTTTTATATAATTCATAATGAAGAGAAGATAAAGAAACAACAAAAGTAATGAGAGGATAAAAATATTACATATAACGTAGATACTACATACATGCATACATACACACATACGTACAAATATACAATTGTGCATGAAGATAACAAAAAAAAAAAAAAGAAAAACTAAACAGACGTCATAAACAAATAAAGTGCATTTAACAAAGTTTGTTTGCTTTTTAATAAGATTGGCAACCGACAGCTTATTTATAACGTTTTTAAAATCCCTTTCAAATTTTTATTTCAAAATTCCTTTCAAATTGATAACAAAAACCAGTTATTTTACGATATTAGCCAAAATAAAATTTGTTTAAAAAAAAATATCTTAAATAGATTTGACTTTATCAATATTTGTTAATAAAAATTCATATTTATAATTTGAATTGGCAACAGTGTATTTGTGTTTCTTTAAAAGCAACGCAATTTTTTAATAACACCCGTACGTACCGGTGTTGATGTTTCTATAATATCGATTCGATTAAAATATCGTTACCTATATGGATACCAAAACAAACAAAACATCGATACCGAATCCGATACCACTACTGTTTCCAACCTTGGTATTGATGAAAGTATTTTTTAATGCTGGGTTTCATACAAAGTTAACAATTAGTAAACCTAAACATTTGTTGTTGTTTTGTATATAATTAATTGATATTTTCTCTGGTTAATAGTTAAGTTAAAGTTAACCCTTCAGTACGAAACCCACTGTAAGTTTTCTACATAATTTCTGCAATATTTTTAGTAAAATTTTACAAAAATCCAGGCACTGAAGAAACCCTGAAAAAAAAAGAGTTCAGGTTCAGGTTAATCGAAATAAAAAATTCGGGTTCGGGTTCGGTTCAGGGTTCGGGTTCAACATTTAAAGAAAGTAGAAAGGTTTTATTAAAAGGAAATTTGTGTATATTTCAAAGAAATTCTCGTTAAATTTTATAATGAATATATTATTAAAATTTTCTTCTTTTAAAATTGTTCTTCGTGGCGACAAAATAAATTTCAAGGCTAAAAAAGCCCTATCATTTGAGGAATTTGATTAGAAAATCGTACCTTCTTTTTTAGAACTTGTTCGAGCATATTTTTATCATATTCTGAAGAACAATATATTGATTCTCTCATAAAAATATCTTCTTCTCTTTCCATTTACAAATTTTTGAAAATTTTAATTGTTTTTGAAATATGTTTTTTTTTAGCATTTTCAACATCTTCGGGACTTAAATCGGTTATCTAGATATAATGCTGCAATTAAAAGTGGATTATTAATAAAGTGATTTGCTTTTTTTATAATATTTATTTATTATTCTTGTGAATTTTTTTTTGTTTTGTCATCTTTTCTTAGCTCTAATTTAAAACTTAGCCAGATTCTATAAAAATCGCCTAAAGTCATCTATTCTCCTTGTAGTTTCAGTGTTCAAAAACTTCTATAAATTATTCACAAATATTCCAAATATTATCATTTATTGCATCCAGTAATTCCAAAAACTTCTGTATTCCCATAAGGCTTTAACCATTTCATAACTAGAATTCCATCTAGTTTGACAGTCTAGTACGGTTTTTTCAAGTTTAGTTTTAAGTTCAAGAATAAATTTTTAGTGTTCGCAATTTTTTGCAAATAGCTCTCCATTGATTAAGTATTTGCTTAAAAGGAACAGATATAGTGTCGAGCACTGCAAACTGGAATGCAAGATATGTAATATTTTTTATAATTTTTCTATCAAACATTTCTTACGCCATGAACAGCAAGAATGTTTTTATATATTTTTGAACCCGAACCTGGTTAAATTTTTGGGTTCGGGTTCAAAGTTTTTATAAACAGCGAACCTAAACCCGTTTATATTCGGGTTCGGTTTCAATCCCTGCAAAAAACATAATTTAAATAAAAATGTAAAAATGGCGTATAGTCTGTGAAACAAAATATATTTGAAAATTAAATATTTTTTGAAATAAATTTTGTAAAAAAGAATACAAACTGTAAAAAAAACACTTTTGTACGGAATTAACTTACAAATGTTAAAGAATAAATGGGTTGGGAAAAATAAAATGGCTATTTCTAACCGGGAAAATTCTTTATTGGCAACATTTAAGTAATTACCAGGGTAGCGACTTCCATGCAAATGCATGTTTGTAGTCAATATCTCAAAAATAATTTTGACCAATTCACATTTTGTTTTAAATTCAAAATTTTGCATATTTCCCTTTTAGATGCATAAAGGTAGAATTTAAAACTCATACTAAAAGAAGAGTCATACTGTTGTTTTCATACTCTTAGACAATTATATTGGATTTAATTTGAAAACAAACGCTCTCGAGCGTAATGTAAATGAACCTTAAAGTACATTTTATTTTCCTTTTTGTATTTTAAGATTTATTTTTTAGTGCATATTTTCTTTCAAGTGCTTAGTTGTAGTGCATATTTTGCCTTTTGTTATTGCAAAATTTTTCGATTTTTTTAATGCAAGAAAGTCGCTGCCTGGTAATAACTTTTTGAACAAGAATAAAAACGACACGTCGTTTTTTTTCTTTCAATTAAGTATATTTTTAGAGAGAATAAAAGTAAAATTAAAATATCTTGCAGTTTGTGAAGATCGAGAGTATGTCGACAGAACTACTATGAAATCAAACCTACTATTAGTGCTGCCAGATCAATTTACTCGTAATCCTGCTCCTTTACCAGCCGGTATGAATTGGTGTAAGAAAAGCCTTGTAGATAAATTTATAGAAATATTTTTTTTTTATAAATGAGGAGTGCGGACGAGTAGAAGAAAACACAGTTTGTAAAGGACATAGCTCCTCTAATTGTTGATTTTAATTTTTTTGTCTGTACGCGTATATGAAATTGTTTGTTCAATCGTCAACTGTGGGAATTGAACCTGCTTGAACCGCTAAAGTTTGAATAAAAATTATAAATATTTTCCAAGCGATTTTTTATTGGTGTTGATCATTCATATTGTAGGAAACAATATGTTGCATAAATATCAAAAAAATATACATTTTTAAAAGAAACATGATTTCAAATATGGGAGTTTTGATATGGAAGAATCAGCAAATCCTCAGAATTTTAGAATTCTAAGAATATGCCAATGTTTCCATTTTTAAATAACAGTGATTTTGAATAAAAATAGGTACGTATACTCATGTGAACTTTAAACTCGAACAATTTTTTTTATGCCCTTCGTACAGAAAATAAAAAAAAAGTTAAATTTAAAAAACATTGTCGAGGTAAATAAAAAAAAATATTGCAAAAAAAAAAAATTTTTGAAATGAAAGAATTAAAGGTAAATATAAAATATTATTCATCACTGTGCGTCTGGTGCAAAATGTGACAAAATGTTTTATTCACCCGACTAATGCGAAATTGTACTAATATAATAAAAAATGTATGGAAAATTAAAAGGCGCATTCACATTTTCATTCGTAACTTTTACCGCTGGCCTATTTTTTGGTTATTTGCAATACCAGACAGATCGGGAGAATAACAATCTGGTTAAACACAAGCTACCCCGCTTTCGTCTACGCAGCGTGATCACCATTTCAAACATCATTTCCTTAGAATTAAATAAGGATAATGAATATATATGATATATAGCAGCGATTCCCACTAACTTTCACTTCACGGACCCCTGAGACATTTTTTTTTTATTTTATTGCATTTAAAAAAATGTTTCCTTAACCTACGTTACCACAGAATTTAACCTACGTCATCAGACAATTTAGTTATTTATAAACTTTTCATCTAAAAATCAATTAATATTTTGAAGATAAATTAATATTATTGATAATAAGAATATATATTTCAGAAGAAATTTCTTGTTTAAAAACCCCTTATTAAGTATATTAAGACCAAGAATATTGATTGAGAAATTTTAACTGGTTGGCGGACTCCCAAATTTAAAAAATTTTAAAACATTTAAATTTAAATAGTAGTACGACAGATGGAAGTGTAGAATTTTTAAAATTTAAGAGCTTTCATAGATACAATTTTTGGAAGAATCTTTCAATTAAATTACCCTCGAAAAACTTAAAAACTCTACGACTTTGAGGGGCTTTCTATAAAAAAAAGCTTCTTAGTATCTGGATATTATAATAGGAAAAATAGAACATTTTCTATAGAAGAAATAAAAAAGTATTGTGTATTCAATTAAACAAAAAAAAAACTGTCATTATTATCTTCTTATTTTTAAAGAATTTTTTCCGAACTCTTCCCGGATTCATTTGGATGCAACTACGGACCCCAAGAGGGTTGTGAACCCTCATTTGGGAACCGTTGCTTTATAAGGTATTAGACCAATATTTCGATGTGTTACAAACAGAATGACATACTGATATATACACTGTCATATATGTGGAGGGTATAAAAATATCTTACAACCTGAAAAAATAATTTAATTGTTCTTATTTCATTGATGAAGATTTGAAAAAAAAAAGAATTTGTACGGAATCAGCATGTCAATTGACAGCTTGGTAAGACATCGATTTAACCCAAATGCAAAATGTTAGTAATTTTAGTTCATTTTGTTTGGAAGAACTTTTAAAAGAATGAAACTACAATTTAAAAGCAGCCAAATAATTTAATTTAGATTTTTAATAAAATGAAATATAATTTTATTACATTATTTAAAAAAAAAAAAATTATAAAAAAACTTGAGCGATTCGGATTAAGCGCGCTTTAAATTGTTATAAATTACCCAAGTCTCAGGGTCTTGACTTTTTTTATAATTTTGTGCCTTTTTTTATTTTTGAAAAAATTCCTAATAGCTCCTCTGTTTAGTAGATATGAATGGGGATATTCTAATATTTTTTTTTTTTTATAATTCCACATAAGATTGTTTTTATATTTAGTAAACAAATATTACTTATACGTAGAAGTAATTTGCAATATCATGTAGTATTTAATTTTGTATAATTAAGAAAACACTTAATAATGGAACCCAGTTATTTTTTTTATTTTTTTGGCGAAACCAAACCGGAATATTTCTTTTGTAATATCTGGCAGCACTGTATAGACAATGAATGTTAAAAAATAAAAATTCACACTAACGTAACTTTAATTTACTACTACTACTATTTTTCTGTAGGGAGTAAAAAACTTAAAAAATAGAGAGTATACTTCAATCAAAAGCAGAGTATAATAAAAATACAAAAAAAAAAAACTATATATAATCATAAGAATGTCATGATTTGTAATTTCGTTGTTATTGTTGTTGCTGTGGATATATTTTTTTAACTACTTCAAATGACAAGTGTAATTTTAAAATATGAAATCAAATAAGACAGAAAATATCCAATAAATCTTATTAGCAAATTTAAGGAAAATTTTAAGAAAAGCAAACATAGTTAAAAAAGCTTTTTACCAATTTTAATATTCTAATCATAACCTCACATTTTGCAGTTTTTAAAAACCGGTAGGTAATTTATTAAAGCAGTAGATTAGATTTTAAATTAATTTTTATTTTACAATTATCATGCTTATTAAACATGTGTGTTCACTTTTATTATTTTTTATTTTGCTGTTACCAAAAAAAAAAAATAAAATTGTAAAAAATCAATGAATGGGCACCAGAAAACGTTATAACACAAAACACAACAACAACAACAATGACGATACAAATCGACCAACCACTGTTTTCGACAAACTTCAACACATAACAGCAACAACAAAAACGACCACGAAAAACTCCCCAATAAAATTAAATTTTCAATCCTTTTTATATTTTTCAAAAATGTATGTCAAAAATATCACAACAATAATTGAAAACTAAAATAATTTGGAATTTTTTCTATTATTCTTATTAGTATTCCTTAAAATATTAACTTTTCTGCAAACACTCATTTTTATATCTTCTTCTCTTTTTTCACAAAAAAAAGTACACAATTACCAAACACTCACACTATCGCACATATAAATATTAAAATCATGCAATTTTTTTTTTTCTTATTAGCCATCTTTTTTTATAAATTTTCTTGGTTTTTATATGAATTTCCATCTTTTTATTTTTTGCATAATTTACCTTTTTATTTTGTTAATTTTCACAATTAGTTATATTTTGTTTTCTTTGTCAGACACTACTACTGATTTTTTATATTATTTTATTCTTCTTTCCAACTAGAAAAAAATTTATCCGGTATTTTTCACATATTTTATCGAAAAACAACAGACCACGAACGGCTCTCACGATTAACTAAAATCTTATTTGCCTACCTTTTTTGTATTTGGTTTTAATAGCACTGAAATAAATATCCAAAGTTGTAAAAATTATGTACAAATTTAGAGAGAGAATTTCAAGTTAGTAAACATAGTTGTATAAATAAAGTACTAAACTAGTGACAGTATTTATTCAGGGATGTTAAAATTTAGATAATTATCGTTCATACTCTGAAAGACTTTATTCTTTATTAAACTTATTGTTGTGAAATATAGTCAGCGTGCAAACCACAGAACAGATAGAAACGTAATTTCACTACAGTCTAAAAAGTTTGTTGGTTGTATCCACTAACAATAAGAAATGGCGACAAATGCATTATTTACCTTTCAAATAACTAAAAATCTAGCTATTTTTAACTGTTAGAATGCAACTGACAAATGCAGCAAAATAGCTGAAAAAATTGTACCACAAAAATATCGAAACAACTGAAAAAATTGATAAAAGAAATACTGTTAGTATTATTTTTATAATGTTTTAATGAAAACAAAAAAAAAATTATTTCTTAAAAAAAAAGTGTGTTATTGTGTAATCGTAATTAAAATTTAAAGTCAAAATTGCAAACGATACTCCAGTTACTACGTTTTTATATATTGGAGGTGCAATAACATTTTCTGATTTTTATTTCAAAAATTTTAAAAACTCAAAAAAAATTCTATTTTTTTAATAACTAACAAAAATTAACTATTTACTGCAAAAATACTATTTGGGTAGTTGTGTATTATAATTTAAAAAATAGCTGATTTAAACAACTATTACGACATTCCGTACTAGTTGTTTTTTTAATAACTGTGATAACAGAATGTTTATTTTAACAGCCACAAACGTGTATTGTTGTTGTTGTTTGATATTGGTTACAATAAAATGGCCCGAAAGTGTTATCGTGTTGTCACTACTTTTTAATGTCCTTTGTAAACGTTAAAAGTTACACCGTTTACAAGAGATTCATTTTATGATATGCGCATTTTATATTTTAAGCAGATTTATATCGTATGTGTAAACATTCTGTTTTTATCATATTGGTGGCAAAAATATTTTACCAACCCTGAAATATTTATTGTACAATTTGTTTCGTCAAATGTATTTATTTGAATTGTTCATCATAAAATATTCTCTTTTAACAATAAAGAATATTTTTCTAAAGAAATGAACATAATATTGATGATGCAAAGTATGAATAATATTTAAATTGCAACAGTGGTTAAGATACGTAACTGCAAATACACAAACACGTGTTATTAAAATAAACAATAAATACACCAGGAGCTTCAAGAATTCTCTTTTTTTCTCAAAGTTTAGTGACCGATAATTGTAATTTTTATTGTTAATCTTAATAATTTACACTCAAGCTTTAATGTGCTCAAAACATAATTTTAATTGTAAAAATAAATACTTTTTATTTTTTAATAGAGACACAAACACAAAAAACCCTAAATGTCACTTTAAAATGGGATTTTGTTTAAAACATTTTTTGCTATATTTTGGGCAATTTCAACTTGCAAAATTGTCATATGAGCTAAAACATTTCTGGCAACGCTACTTCAATCAACAGATAAAAATAGGAATTTATAACAATTTGAAATATGTAATTTGAGCTGGCAACTCTGTTTCTAAATGGATGCCATACTAACATTTTCTATTTGGTGTTTATCCAGACTAAGTTAGCAAATGCACGTTTTTATACAAGTAACTTTCCACGGAGGAATGTTACCCAGGATGGTGTTTTGAGGAAAATTCCTTCATTTGAATGACAATTTTCATAAAATTTGCATGAAGGTTTAAATTACTTTAACATTTTTCAAAAGTTTCAAATTAATCCTCTAAAAATCAAGAAAAATTTTAAAAAGCCAACAACGCTAAAATCTCTTGTATTGATACATATTGGGCCGTAATCATAGTCATGCACTAAAGTCGGCTTTTTTAAAAACGACTAATTAAAAACCTTTTATTATCCTTGCTATTATAGTCAGAATTAAAGCCAGATTTAAGTTGTACCGGCTTTTAATGGGTACATTTTGTTCTAAAAAATAAACAAGTGGCGGCATTGATCAGCTGATTTTATATTAGCTAAAAAATAGAAAAGTGTGTAAATAAAGAATTTGCAATGGCAAAATGTGAAAAGAAAAAACTTTAGAAAAAAGGAAAAAAAAGTATTTTTCTTAATAAAAATGTATTTAGTTAATAAAAATAATGCGAAATTCTTTTTTTTTTATATATAATTTTCATTTCAATATTTTGCAATTAAAAAATTTTTTTTACACAAAAATTTTCTTGTCCGAAAACAGCTGTTGTAAGTGTTGTTAAATTGGATAAATCCAACTTCTGCTAGTTTTAATTTTAAATCAGACTTTAACGATTGAATATACTTTTACTTGTCTATAATAGGAAAAGTCGACTTTATAACTCCTAAAGTATATTTAATTTTGACTATGATTACCAATTTCTCAGACATTTCCTCCACCTATGTTCCTATTGTTCTTAATGCAAAAAACTTTTGAAGTAAAATTATGGAGGTGAAACAAATTTTTTGAAGTGAAATATTTATTTGGATGCGGAAACGAATTTTTTTACGTGAAAAAATTTCTGAGGTGAAAAAATTTTTTTGGGTGAAAAAACTTTTTGTGGCGAAAAAATTTTTTTGAGGTGAAAAAACTTTTTTGAGGTGAAAAATATTTGAGGTGTACAAAATATTATTAATTTCTAAGCGTTGGTGGGAAAAATATGAGAAAATATATTATATACCAGTCGCTACTATGAAATTGTACTAAAATACACCAATTTGTATGGAAAATTTAGAGGTGTCTTAACATTTTCACCCATAACTTTTTAACCGCTGGACCGATTTTGCTCATTTGCAATACCAAACTGTTTGGGAGGATGTATAATAATCTGGGTAAAAATAGGCACCCTCGCTTATGTCTTCGCGTCGTGATCGCCATTTCAACAGACAGACAGACGGGCATCGCTAAATCGACTCAAATATGCATAAGGATCACGAATATATATACTTTATGGGGTCTTAGACCTATATTTCGACATGTTACAAACGGAATGACAAGCTGATATATACCCTCACCATATATGGTGGAGGGTATAAAAATTTACTTAAGAGACTTTTTCACCTAAGTAAAATTTAAAGATTTTTATGCTTTTATTATAAAAATTTTCAAACTATACAAATACTTAATTAGTTAAATGTGGGATATTTTTTAAAAATAAAAAATATAGTTTTAAAAATACACGAATACGAAGTTTTTTATGAAAGTGTTATAATTAAGATTTTCAAACAAAACTTCAGTTGATAACGGCTTTTATTAAATGCACAAACAGTTTTGTTTAGCAAGATTGCTGAAATTTAAGTTCTTATTTAAATTACTTCGCTTTACACAAAAATCCTTCTCATACTTTAATATCCTTATTCCAAATCTGTAAAAATTGTTTCAGATTGTATGTTTTTCTAAAATCAATAAATTCAATTAAAAGACGATTATCATTTATCGCCCATTTTCGAAGTTAAATATCTCATATTTGATAAAACACAGAAATAGAATAAAATAGATAGAATTTTTGTTTCGAAAGTGGAGGATAAACGTCGCTCGTCTTATAGAATCTGGGCACTGGTCTTTCAATTCATATCTGTTTGTTAATCTGTGGTTTTATCACTGCGAATGGATAAAAACTGTCATTGAGTGAAGAGTAGTTAGTCATCGCTTCACTGCTACGCAAATCATTTGAATCGGTACCCCGGACTATAAACTTTTGTCCTTTGATTTTTTCACAGTGGTGAATAATAAAATCTCTACAAACGCGATATTAATCAGGCTTACCAGATCCTTCTTTATTGTCCCCTCCAGCAAATTAAAAAATCCCCATGTTACAAAAAAATATTCGTTTAGTTAAGCAATGGTTAAGTAATTTATTTTATTTGCCCATACTAGATTTACAAGCAAATTAAATGCAATTCCTCATACTTAAGAGACTTTTACATAAAAGCACTTTAATGCATTCCCGGCCATTGATGCAATATTCCGTGAAATTTAATTTTAAGCTTTAGGTTTGTCGCATACGCACGCGATCATGTTTGTACCCGATTGTAGTTCTATATTGTGAAGACAAGACTTAAAAAATGTTTACTTGAGATGTCCCATAAAATGTCCTGTATCCCGTTCATCCATCTGAAGCGAGAAGTTTTCGCAAAACAAGGATGTTTTTTACATGCCTCTTTGCGAAAATTTTATCTTTGCGAGAAATACAGGAACAAGTTGCTGGCGGGTTAATTTGTGTTGTCTCTCAAAAAATTAATCTAACGATTTTCACTTTATTTTTAATTTTTAGATTTTTACATTATTTTCATTTAAAAAAAATTAACATCTGTAAATAAATATTTATCTTAAAATATATTGAAGTCTTAATACATAGAAAATAATGTTTAAATCAAGCAGAAACGACAGATATAATTTTTAATTCAATCTAAGATTGAAACTACTTCTGCTTATTTTTAAAATGCGAAAAGAAAATCTTAACATTCATTTAAATTCATAAAAGTTTATTGTAGAGTCATATTTAATTTAAGAAGATTCATACATATTTCATTATGGACACGTTTTTCTGTTTTTAACTCTATACTTCTAAATTGCTGTATCTTTTAACTGTATTTAGATAATTCAATCGTTCAAAAACCATAATGTAGTAAAAATATTGGCTAAAATCTTAGTGGAAAGTTGTTAAACAGAAATAAATTTTTGTCCTCTTTTAATAGGACATTTTTAAAAAATAATTAAAAATATAAAAAAAGATTAAACGTACATTAAAATCAGATAAAATTAAAAACTGCGAAACATTATCCTTGCAAAACAATTAGTTCGACATGAACTTTTCAAATACACAAAGTCGAAAATAATGCCGAAATTTATTTAGTTTCATTTAAAAAATAAGAATATACGAAAAATAAATTTTGAAAATATTTTTACCCATTAAGGATTCATATCCTGTCGAGTTTCAACTTTGGTTGCACTAGAGAGCTATTAAAGGCAAAAAAATTCCAATTGAAACATTATTTAAAGTTTGACAAGGAAATATTCATCTGATCTTTAATAAGTTCACTTAAAAATGTTTGAAAATAATAAGATGTTAATTTAAATAATAATAATGATGATTTAACTATGAGATTTTTTTTCTGAATTTAAAATTAAAATTGTATTTATTTTTTTTATTATTAAATTAATTCTATCAAATTGCATGATTTCATTTATAATACAAATTTTGTATAATTTTTAATAAAAATCAACGATTTTTTATATCCCCAAAAAATCGCAGGTCCCCAAGACCCCCGAAAATACCGAAATATGGCAAGCCTGGCATTAATTACCTTTGGAAACTCTACGGGATAAAACGAACATTAGTGAAACAAATAACGACGGAATAACAAGAAAAATATAGTGATTTTTTTTTAAATAATAGTGATAAAATATTGCAAAAAATAATGAAAAATATAATAATTATGCATTAAGTATGAACGAAGTATGAAATAGATAAAATGTGTATCATAACAAAACGCAATTATATGACGAACAAAAAGTAATAAAAGTTAAAAAAAATCAATTGCGAGAAAATCAACACAATTCTTAACTATGTAAAACTCGATGTTATGTATATATTTGCGAAATTAAAAATAAATTTTGTCATGGAATATTAAAAACAGAAACTGCGTCATTAGTTGTTAGCAGAATATATAACTTTTTGGAGTAAAACTAGATTTTTTTTGTAACCTGTGTTTTTTGTTCTTGTTATTACATCAATGCAGTTCGTTTTTATTTTGTTTTGTGTTGTTTTGCAACATATATTTATCATAGTTGCTTTTGTCATTTTCTGTATATATGTATAGAATATGGGTGGGATATAGATTTAAAGGAAATATGGTTGTTGCGTTTACATCTATTTTAATATCTCGAGATTTCCCTCAAGGGAACCACAAGGGCGTTTGACACTACATTTAGATATTATGTAATGGATTGATATTGACAGCAATGTAAATTAAATATGAGCACTGCCTTACCGACATATATTTGACAGATACACTTAGTTTACACTCATTTTCCCATAATAAAACTAGCAAGTGTAAAACTGGCTTCGCACAAACATCTTGACCGTTTCCAACAGCTGTGTTTATGTGGCAAGCAAGTTGTTTTATGTCATTCCCATATAAATTGTATGGGACCGACAGAAGGCAACGTCGATAGCTTCGATTTGACAACAACTCTGCTTATTTTTGGTCAAACGGTAGATTTAAATTTTTTAATTTTGGCATGTAAAACTGACAGGGAGATCAAAGTCTATACTGAATATATCAGATATGATACAAAATGTCTAAAATGGTGTTTCGGAAGTGTAAAGAGGATATTTTCATTATATATAATCCATTCCCTGACTCAATTTTTTTTTAAATGGTCGGTGAGTCAAAGCAATAAGCTAAACATTTTTTGTAAAAAAACAAAAAATAAAATTTACCTCAAATGAACAGAAGCCGTCAATTTTTATAAGTCTTCAGTGTAAATCGAAATGCGTTTTTGAAGTCATAGAACTATTGAATGAAAAGAATTAAATTAGGTGATTTAATAAAACGAACTATTAAATTAAAATATACCAAACGATTTTAAATGCGAATTAAATTCATTTAATTATTGGTAATTTGTATTTATTTCATTGAATACCAATTCCGAAATTAATAACTGAATGGTAAAAAATTGATTTTAAATCGATTTTAATTCAATGAATGTTAAAAAATTGATTTTAAATTACTGAATGAAAAAAAAATTAATCACTGAACGAAAAAAATTTTTTAAATCACAACAGAATTTTTATTTTTTTAAATTATTAAACATAGATGTGTATTTTTTAAGTTACGGAACGAGTTTAGTGAATGTCTGAGCTTTCGTAGTGATTTAAGTCATTTGATTTGATAAAACGAACTGTTACAATTAATTTAATTATTTTTACAACAAATATAGCAGGACCAAATGGGAATTAAAACCTTTCACTGGTTGGTGATTTTGGATTTAATTTGTATAATTTCAATTCGGAATTTAAAAACAGAATTAATGAATTTAATCTTTCAAGCTCTGCTAGCTTTTGACGATTTGTAAAGATTTTTTTGACGATATTTCTAAGTGTGTTGACGATTTTTTTTTTTTTCAAAAATTTTTGACGATTTTGTGTCCTTTGTATTTATTCTTTTTTTTGTGTTTTCTATTTATTCTATTCTTTTTAATTCTCTCTCTCTCTTCCTCTCATTTATATTACGAGCAGCTGATTTGTGTTTTTATTTTGGAAGCGTTGTTTACCTTTTTTGTGGGGTTTATTAAACTGGACGCAGTTGTGTTTTGAATTTCGTGGATGTCAGTTGTAATGAAAAAGTTGAGCAAAAATTTCAACAAATTTGAGGAAACAAAGAAATCAATTTTGATAGAGCAAAAAGAAGGGAAGAAGAATTCCATGAAATTTGAAACAATGAAAGAAGTGTAGAAAAAAATAATACACAAATCAAACGATAGTGGAAGTAAAGACCAATACAAAAAATAAATAACACGAAACGCAACAGAAGAAAATAATAGATTTCGTCATTTTTATTTTCTTTGTTCGTCCAACGAAGTAAAACGACATTTCTCGAGAAGATTTTTAATATATATTTTTTTCATAAAATTAAAGAATATTGCTTTTTCAAAGTGCTTGTAAAGGAAAAATTTTGCAATACATATTTGTATTACATTCAAACTAAATTACAGTGATTAAAACAAATAAAAACTACAAAAAAACGAAAAGTTTTAATAAAAATGAAACGCAATTCATTTTAATAATGAATAAAAAGAACCAGCCCAATTAATCAGCCAACCAACAACAAAGGAAACCAAAGTTGTACAAGAATCTAGGTATAAATTAAAAAAAAAACTTAGCAATATTAAATAATATCTACATGTTAATATTACTTAAAAAACAAATTGAACTGAATTTTGAAAAAAAAAAATTAAGCCAAGGTTTTACCTGTGCAAACAAATTTTGCTACCTAATCAAGGTCATTCTAAATCTCGTTCAACTCCATAAATATCAAAATATAAATTTTGAAAAAAGATATACAAATTTATTTTTCTGTTTTATAAAAAAGAGAAAATGATACCAAAATATTTTAGTTATTTTTTTTTCATCATTCTATGACTTTGACTTTGGCCAAGAACAACAAAAGCAGAAACAATAGTCCCCGTAACAAATTGAAAAAATATATATCTAAAAAGGAATGAATAACAAAATATCACATCTTATGAATTACAGACACAAAACAGCAAAAAATAAAACTTATATGGAAGTATAGAAGACAAAACAATTACAAAAAAAATATATATATATAGTATACCCATTGTCGTCGTCGAAACAGATGATTTTTGTTTTGTTTCTCTATTATTATACCTGTATGTTTATCTGTTGTTAAATTTTAGTTGTTTGTTCGATCCTTACAAACATTTTTTTTTCTTTCTTTCAATTGTTTGTTTGCTCCTTATTATCGACACAAAAAAAATGCAGATGTTAACTAGCAGTTTAAGATGCATCTCTTTAAAGACTTGATCTCAGCTGGTCTGGTTTACTATTTGTCGCCAAGAAACAACAATTGTAAGTAAATTAATTTATCTTAAAAAAACAAAAAAAAAATGATATAAACTTAAAACTTGTTAAATTTTGAATTCAAAATTTATACCACAAGACCATGCTGAGAACAATACAATGCTGACCTATGAACGGATCAAAAAAAATTTAAAATTATTTGCTTTAATTAAACATCAAACTAAACCAGAGCTTATTACATTTTTGATCGGTACAACAAATCGGTATACATATGAATTATTTTATTTCAAATTAAGATTGGTTTTAAGTTTTTGCAATATAGTTAGATAATTCTGAATAAATTGTAACCGTTTTCAATCGAAAACTATGTAGTGTGACCTGAATTCATAAATGCCGCACAGAATTATCTTATTTTCTTTTGCAAACATTTTGGTGCCGAAATTTGTTAATTAAATTTTTTGAAGGCCATAAGGATTCTAATTTCCAAATAAATTTGTTTTTGTTATCGCATAACAAGTCGTCAGGTAGAATTTAAGGTTTTCGTTTGATATTCTACAATAGGATTTTTTTTTGGTTACCTTTTCTATGAATTTTGGTTGTAATCCAGACAGCATATTGGTAACGTGCCTAATAGGTATTTTCATGTTTTTTTTTTCTTTTTTCTACATATCAAAATTTTTTTTATATCTATTTTAAAGATTAGTATGTATATCCAACATTTGTTTGTTGTAAAGTGATAGAAAATGGTACCTCACTTAGTGATAATTATACCCAGGTAGGAAAATTCGAAGGTCACATTACTGTTGACTGGTGACAGAGATGGTAGTAATGGCAATGTGTCGGAGTTTTAACTTTTACAGTATTGGCATAGAGTCGAAATGATAACATGCTGTGCCGTATGTATTTGCAAAATTGAATTTTGGTATTTTCCCAGTACTTTAAAAATATCCAGTAGTGTGTACAATATAATTTAAATTTAATTACTGGACACATGTAGGTAAAAACAAAGAATATTTACAAATGTTATACATATGGTATTGCAGAGAGGATGTTGTAAACATCGAAGCGATTTTTCGCATTTGATTTCGAAAACAGTTTTGAGTTATTTAAAATCTATAATAAAATATTCAACGAATCCTATCTATTTCATAAGATCACTAAAAAAAACTTCAAGTTTTTCATAGGAATAATTTATTATATAAAATTGCCTTGATATATCCGCGGATTGGAAATGCATTCAATGAAAGAGTATATTATCATTTGAAAATATTTTTAGTTTTAATAAGATAACATCTTATCCTCAAAATTGTTTACTTAGAAAAGACGATAGAAATTTTTAGTTTAATATAAGAAAAATTGAGCTGTGTCAAATCTTTTAATACTCTCCTCCACCCCTGTCTTAAGAAAACAATGATTATCTAAATCACAGATAATGCAATCCACACCTTTAAAAAAAATATTTTAAAATGTGCTTTTTGCACTTTTTTCTTATTTAATCTGCATTTTCAGATACAAAAATATTTTAAAACAAAAAGTATTGAACATCTTTGTTGACTCTACACATAATTTCCTTACATACTTATAGAGCGATTCTAAAATAAATAAATATAATTCCAAAATAATAAATTACAAAACTTTCTAAAAAACAAAAGTACGTCGGGATTATGTACACCAAAAAAAGTCAATTAACTGCTAACAACTAAAACTTAAAAAATATACTTTTTAGTGGCTAGGTACAGGTCGAAATAAATGCAAACTTTAGGGCCTGCCACCATTTGAAATAAAGATAAATGTTTCCATTAAAAAGCACAAATCCTTAAGTATCTCCGGTATTTATCATGATATGGAAACTTTTATATGATATTAGAAATGACATACATTTATATCTTTAACTTTTTAAGGCACAAAAGTACATTTGAGGTTCTAAATTGTGGCACAAAATGTACTATTTAGCATCAATTATATCACCACCGATAAATTTATTTTCTTTGACACAGCATTTAAAAGAAGTTATTTCACAAAAGTGGTCATATATAAAAAATATTAAAAAGGGGACATTTGTAAATGGTACGATAGTACTTTTAAGACTCTAATAGTAACATTAAAAAGTACTTTTATACAAACTTTATCATCTTTGTCCTTTACAGTGTTTTTGTTACAATTAATGAAAAAAATTTCAAAGTAAGGTGAAAAACTTTTTTGGATGTGAAAAAAAATTTTTGTAGTGAAAAAAAAAATTTGACGTGAAAAAAATTTTTGTGGTAAAAAATTTTTTGAGGTTAAAAAAATTTGAGGTAAATACAAAATTACCTCTAAGGGTCTGGTAAAAAATATAAGAAAATTGTTTATTCAACAGAATCTACTATTAGATACCTTCATACTTTTTAACCGCTTGACCTAGTTTGTTCTGCTAGATGTCCATTAAATTTTGCAGAAAAGATCACTGTCACAGAACCATTTGAGTAATGCTTTTTTTTTTTGTACCGTGGGCAGTTTTTACCTGGACAATTTTAATGCAATTAGAGCGAGACCTTCAAATTTATTCTTAAATGGTGAATTCCACGTGTGACTTACACGACACGAGGCAAAACTTTTGTCATTTTTGATAAAATTTCTGGTACAATTTGTTTAATTTTTTCGTTTTAAGAAATAACATCTACACGAACATACGTGTTAATTCATGCACTTTGATTTTTGATTTGCGATTACATATTTTTAATTTTAATATAATTAATTAGTTGTGACTTACACGACATCAAATCCATTGATTTCAGGGTAATCAAAGATAGTTTAAAAATTCTGTTAATTGTGTAGTCCGATTCCTTTTAAACTGCACCAAAAGTATTTGAGAAATACAAACAACGATAAAATGGCTTCAACTTAGTGAAATTTATTTTATTTTTCACAAAAAATAGTTTTTTTCGCGTGACTTACACGACATACAAATTGTGACTTACACGACACTAAATAATATGAAGAGTTAAAGTTAAAGTTAAGAAGTTAAGATTATACAGTTTTTGATTAATTTAATTTTTGGAATCACAAATAAATTTATTTTAGCACTTCAACTCTTTTTTGAAGATGTGCAGTTACATTAAAATGAGTTATCCTCGTCATCTTCAATATTCTTTCCAGTTATAAAAAAATAATAATATGAAAATTTGAGTTTGTTGTGTACTTTTGTATGGAATTCACCAAATATAAAGTTAACCACATTTTTCATTATATACTCGTACGTTTTCTAAATTGCTCAAAACAATTTTTTTTATGTATTTTTTGAATCTTTCACGTTTCTGCACAATTTTAAAATGTTAATACAAATTTTACCGGAGACAAGAAAAACTTAGAGAATGTTAAAGAAAAAATGGAAGCATGATGGGAAATATGTTTCTAATATGCAATTTGTTATCCGATTTCTTGGCCAACATAAACAGATAAAAATAGTTAATGAATTTGAAAATGTTTTAATGACATTAAGGATACACATTTTTTAAGATATAGAAGGATAAAAGATAAATATCAAAATATAAGACAGGTATTAAAGCACTTGTAAGGCAAAAAAATTTAAAAAAAAGCATTTTAAAGCTCAAAACTCTTAAGAAAAAGCTACTTTAAAGCTAAAAACTGGAAATTCCATAAAAAAAGCAAATAAAGCAAAACAAAGAAATTAGTCTTCTCTGGTCATAAGGCAAAATCTCTCTACCAAAATAAAACTGAGTTTTGTGCAAAAAAATGATAAGACGTGTCGCATCTGAAAATACACAGTTTAAATTTAAATTTAAATTTTTTCCCAATCAACTCGTGACAAAAATGTTGATAACTCAACAAAATTCAAGAGACTGAATATTATGGTGATAAGAAATGTCATTGCACCTGTTGTTTAAAATTTTATAAAAAAAACAAAATCGGTTTGGAAGCAAAAATCACTGTACTTTTAAATGATTAAGTTGTGCACTTATGGGTTAAAAAGAGTTACATTATTCAGAATACAATACCTCGGATGGATACTGTTCACGTGACCTATTAGCCAACTTCGTGATGAATAGTCATTATTCAATAAATACACTTTAACAAGTGAAACAAGTGTTAGCAAAAAGTCCTTTCCCAATCCCAAAAATGATGACATCATTTTGGAAAGCACTGGGGAACGAAATTTCCAGTGTTGGCAAAATATATTATCTTCAATCTATCTAACTAACGAGAAAAAATTGTGTTATTCAATGCTTCAAGGTTCAAAATCATTCAAAGTGGTAAAAAATTGTCTTTCTTCCCAACAAATCGCTATGGTGACCGCAACGAACTATGTTTCGATAGAATTGTATAATATCCGCCAAAGTATTTAACTTCTTCCCATGTATCTTTTAAAAATATTGACAAAGAATCTCTGTGGGTTCCCTCAGATTTCTGTAAGGTAAGGCTATGTGATGGAGAGGAACAATTAAAGGAAAAAATAGTTTTAAAGATATAGTCAAACTAGAAATATATTAACATGGAATATCCATAACACATTCGTTGCGAGACAAATGACTGACTACATGTAATTTGATTTTGTATTACAGGTATTTTGTTCTTGTATTTAGTTGTTGTATTTGTATTGTTGTATTTTTGTTGTTTTGTTTGTAATTTTACCAACTCGTCTTAATAAGTCCTACTATTTGAGATAAAATTCTTTTTCAAAGGAAAAATATCGTTCGTCTGAAGCAAAACATGGAGACCGATTTTGAAAGATTTCGATTTTAAAATAAAATTAAAAATTTCAATATTGAAAACACATAAGTACCTCCCCCACCAATTTAGAGTTATGTGTATCATGCTAAAATAAATAAATATTACCGCTGGATGCCGATGTTATGCGAGCTTCATGAAGCACAAGTGCATACTTTTACAAAATTTTACAAAAATAAAAACAAAGGATCCATTGAAGTTCAACTAAAAATGTTTTTCAAAAAATATCTAAAATGTGTGGTATAATGCAGTACATACATGCTGGCAAAGTCGTTAACAGGTAATTTTATATGTTGCTTTTTAAATAAGAGAAAGGGATCAATATGTTATAAGAGGCTAGCAAAATGTCTTCTTATTTCTTCTTTGTCTGTTTAATTAAAGCAGTATTGAATCTGCTTGAAACAGATAATATCTAATTTTTTTTTTGGAAGCTTTCATTTAAATTTCAGGTTTCTTTTGTTTGATGTTTGTTTTCTATATTTAATAAGACCTGTTTTTTATAATAAAAAATTAAAAAAAGGAATAAAAAAAATTCTAGAATAGCGAACAAAAAAAAACAAAACAAAACAATAAATACAAAACCTATTTTGAATGCAGAGAAAATCACGTATGCAATTATTCTGCACTGACTCACTAACTGAACATCACTCATATCGCTAAAGGCAGGAAGTTGTTGTTATTGCAGGTTCCTTCTCTGGCGTAGTCATCAGCTAAGGCGAATGGTAAAATTCAACCCCTTAAAAGCCTGCCCAAACCCATTTGGCTAAAAACATGGAATTTAAAATATGTGTTCCTTAGAGTAAAAGCAAGTCTCTACAATAACTGCTTTGGCTCAAAATCTGGAATTTGAAGTAGAAATCGAGGGATTAATAACGCAAGTTCGTATCTTACAAAGTACTACAAAAAAGGTTTTATTTATAATAAACTTTGCGACATATGTTAATCTTTTTGGATTGTTTTTTAATTTAAAAAGTAATGATGAATTTTATATTTAAAAAAAAAAAGAAAAACAAATTTTTAAAAAAAATGTCACAAACTTATTATTTATAATTATTCATAATTTATTTATAAGTATTCATAATACAACGTTTTTTGTCTCTCCTGAGAGACCCCGTTCTTTTGTCTCTCCTTAGAGACCTCGCGTAAACCCTCGATATGTGTTTTGTAAGGAGTATTGACTAATCCATAATCTTCGCCATGAACGTGGTAAAAATGGTTAATTGTCTCCCCTCCCGAAGAATCATGTTTAAAATTTAAATGTTTTATTTTTTAAAGATAAATATCGAATATTTTTATTTCTAAAAATAAATCAATATTTTTATATACAAAAAATTAATTATGAAGAGTATGTCGGGAATGAATCCTTAAAATGTTCATTAAAAAAAAGAATCAATAAATTTATGAAAAGTGGAAAATCCAATTAATTTTTCTTCTAAATACATTTCAATATTTAAAACTACCGTTAACGAAGTATCGGCCTTTTAAGCTAGTAAAAAATAAAAGAAAACAAAAAATAAAATAATAAACACGAAATCAAATCTCTGAAGGAAGTTTTTTTCTTCCAAATGCAAAGTATATATTGATGCAATCGATTAGTCATTATATGTATGTATGCATGCATAAAATTAAAATATTCTGCAGGTGGGAAATGCTTTTCTTAAAATAGTTTAATAATTTTGAAAAAAAAGAAAAAAAAATATCGAACAAATTCTTATTCATAAATTTAAAACAGACATACATATGTACTGTGTTTAGTTAAATTGTAATTGTTTCGACATTTTTCAATGTCATTTATACAAAATTAAAATTTGTTGTTTTAATATAATCTCTTTTCTAATTGATTATTGTATGATCAGAGCAGTGATATTTAAGAAAACTATTTAAATTTTGCAAAAAGATTTCAAATGATTTAGTTTTCGTTCGGAAAACCACATACTTTTTTTTTTTTAAATTACAGGCGTAGTCTATTTGGAGTAAAAATGCTGGCGTTTACCTCACATAAATTTGTCTTTTTGTCTGAAAAAGACTTGAAGGGTTTTTCTAGAAATATTTCTTTGTATTTTTTCATATTTTTTTTTTTTTTGATTTTGTATACTACACGTTAGTTTGTTTATGATAACGTTTGAAAATAAAATAAAAATAACAAACAAATCTTAATTTTTGTGTTTACATTTTACAAAACAAAACAAAATTAAAATAAAAAAACAAAAACTTTTTGACCATTTGTTAAAGTAATTCCAATATTAGTTTTTTTTAATGTTACAGCGCAGATACAATTGGAAGCTAAACAAAAGTTAGCTCTCTTTCAATGATTTTTTTTTCATATTTATTCTTTTTTCTTAAAGGAAATGTTTATAAAACTGTTGAAATGTTTAAAAAAATAATTTAAAAATTTTGTTTATATATTTTGTAATCGAAAAATTTAAATAATCTCTTATTTTTTATTTTTAATTTGGACAATTAAAATTATTGATTTTTTTCTTTTATTATTTTGTTTTTCCTTTTTGCTACTTGTTGGTTTTCTTTGTTATCTGGTCATTTTAACTTTTCATCATATCATTTATTTTTTCATTGCATTTAATCTTTTAAAACTTATTATTTTTTTGTTCCCGTTTAAATACTGACACAATTTTTTTTTCTTTTCCTAAAATTGTGTTGTTTATTTTATTATTATTTTAATTTTTAAAAGGTGATGCAATGCAATGCAGGTATTCATTATAAACAAAAGAAAAAAATAAATATTTTAAATTATTAATATAAATACAGAGGATGTTCAGAAATTGGAACTTCTGTTAATAGGAATCTTAAGGCACCATTGCACACGGAGAGAAAATTTACATACATTGTGTTTTTTCTCTAGTTCTAGCAGTTTTCTCTCTTGTGTAAATGTTTTCTTGAAACTCATGTATCTGACAAGGAAGCACCGTTGATGGGATCCCTCTATTTGGGATGAAATATGAAGATGTAATAGAGGACCAATCTTACGTTTTGGTTGTTCGGATTTCACGTGAAAAATTTGTTTATGCTTCATATACAAAAGAACTGATTTCTCACGATAATGAATTTAACGTGAAAATTTAGTACAATATCGTTTTTATTGAAATATTATAGAAGTTTTAAAAATTTAAATATCAAGGTTAAATATCAAGGTTAAGATTAGAGTGTTAAAAATGGTAACCTAAAAGCGGTTTTTAATTTAAAAAAACTAGACTTTAAATATTTTCCAATTTCGAATATTTAACTATTTTTAAGGTCAATTTTTCGCAAAATTAGCAACCTATAAAAATGCATTATTTTTATGCAATATATTTTTTTTTTAAATTAGTACCACAGACTACCCAGACAGGAAACAGCTGATTGCATCAAAATCACGACTAGAATATGAGTACAAGGAAATGTCAGAAAGGGTTAAATATACAAACAAATATGTACCATACAATTTATATGGAGTTTATTTTTTCTATCTGATTTTCCAAATCACTGCAATGTCAAAACAACCATACGGTTTGAGAATTCTTGTTTGACATATGACATTGGTAACCTGTCTGTGTAGTCTGTGATTACTACAAACTTCAACGAAGTCAAAATATAAATTCTTAAATTATACATATACCAATTTTAAGTGGACTTAGAATATGTTTCTTTAAAAGGAAATATTTCTGTTCTAACTATTTTGTAAAATATATAAAATATTTCACAGTTAAGCAATATTTGTGTTATAAATTCTGAAATTTTTATAAATTAGATATCGTAATATTTAAATTTTTCCCAATGATTATAAGCATTGTCTTCAAAAATTTATATAGCTTGAATTGAAAATTAGATTGATACAATTTGTGATATTAGGGCAAACAATTCCTTATTAATTTTATGAAAAACATTTAGGTTAAAAAATAGTTTATATTGGTTTCGATAAACCGTTAACCGCAGTTAAGAAAAATTTCGGTTAAATGCAAACTCTAGTATTAAGAACGCTAACACTTCATTCAAGTAGACGTGGGCACGTGACACGAAATTTCGTGATTCACGTAGGTTTTTCCAAAATACTGTTTTTTCCTAAATACTGGTTTTTGCTGAAATACTGGTTTTTGCAATACATTGTTTTTTAAATTACTTGTATTTGCAAAATACTGTTTTTTTTTGCTTAAATACTGGTTTTTAGTAAAATACTTTTTTAAAAATATTTGTACTTGTAAATTACTAGTTTTTGTTGAAATACTCGTATTTGAAAAATACTTGCTTTTGTAAAGATACTAGTTTTTTGGTAATATAAAATTTTTTGGTAAAATACTAGTTTTTGATAAAATACTAGTTTTTGGTTAAATACTAGTTTTTGGTAAAATTCTAGTTTTTGTAAAATACTAGGTTATGGTAAAATACTGATATTTATTTGCAATATTAGTATTTTTTGGTAAAATATTAGTATTTGCAAAATAATATCAGTATTTTTGTAAAATACTGGTATTTGGTAAATCACTGATATTTGGTAAAATACTGGTACTGGAAAAATACTGGTATTTGGTAAAATACTGGTATTTAGTAAAATATTGGTATTTGGCAAAAAATACTATTTTTTTTGGTAAAATCTGGTATTTGGTAAAATACTGGTATTTGGTAAAATACTGGTATTTGGTAAAATACTGGTATTTGGTAAAATACTGGTATTTGATAAAATACTGGTATTTGACAAAATACTGCTTTTTAGTAAAATACGGGTATTCGCAAATATACTGGTTTTTGAAAAAATACTGGTATTAGGTAAAATACTGGTATTTGGTAAAGTACTGGTATTTGGTAAAATACTGGTATTTGGTAAAATACTGGTATTTGGTAAAATACTGGTATTTGGTAAAATACTGGTATTTGGTAAAATACTGGTATTTGGTAAAATACTGGTATTTGGTAAAATACTGGTATTTGGTAAAATACTGGTATTTGGTAAAATACTGGTATTTGGTAAAATACTGGTATTTGGTAAAATACTGGTATTTGGTAAAATACTGGTATTTGATAAAATACTGGTATTTGATAAAATACTGGTATTTGATAAAATACTGGTATTTAGTATTTAGTAAAATACTGGTATTTAGTAAAATACTAGTATTCAGTAAAATACTGGTATTTAGTAAAAAACTAGTACTTGATAAAATACTAGTATTAGGTAAAATACTGGTTTTTAGTAAAATACTGGTATTTGGTAAAATACTGTTTTTTTGGTAAAATACTGTATTTGGTAAAATACTGGTATTTGGTAAAATATTGGTATTTGACAAAATACTGTTTTTTTGGTAAAATACTGTTTTTTTTTTGCTAAAATACTGGTTTTTGGTAAAATACTGGTTTTGGAAAAATACTGGTATTTGGTAAAATACTGGTTTTTAGTAAAATACTGGTATTTGGTAAAATACTAATATTTGGTAAAATACTGGTATTTGATCTAATACTGGTAATTGGTAAAATACTGGTTTTTGGTAAAATACTGCTTTTTAGCAAAATACTGGTATTTGCAAAAATACTGGTTTTCGAAAAAATACTAGTTAAAATATTAGTATTTGCAAAAGACATTTCTACATTATAAAAATTAGTCCATAGTGCTTCAAAATACGAAATACCGACCGGTCAGACACTAATAATTTCTGAGCGCTCAGATTGGTGCTGGCTGGCCTAAGGGCCCTAGTTATAATGCTTAAATAATTTCAGGTAAGATCTATAAATTAAAACATGAGTGTTATACCAAAAAAATTAAATTTTTGCAAAGTTTTTATGAACAAAATTGCTTTATATTTTTTAGTGTCTTACTTCCTCAATGTTTGATTTCGATCAAACAAACTTGAAGAAAAAATGGTAGGATTAAAAAAGGCTCCGTCATATGTGTAAGATATTTTTGTAAAAGTAATGTATTTCGTAAATAAACAAAGAAAAAATTGTGCCATATTTACTATAAATACTTGTAACGTACTTATATTTGTATATACACACACACACCAACAAATAAATACAATTACCCTTGCAATTAAACGTACAGGGAATAAATTTTTTAAATAGAAAATAATTAATTAAAACATGGTTAATCGTTAGAGATTGATCACAACTAGATCGTTGACAACAAATGTCGTCGTGAATAATTTAAGCGACAATCGATCATCGACATATTTTGGTTTTGGTAGCAACATAACCTAAAAATTGTATGAGACTTGAAGAACTTGTTCCTACTCTGAATTTTTCACTGCAGATTGCAGTGCCGTGAGCAAATGACGTAAAAAACGCTGTGGAAGGTGACCTAGAGAATTTAAGCGCCAGAATTTGTTCACCATCGATATTTAGTTCCAGCACATTAGTTCTATCCAAAGAGTCAAACAGCTGATTTTCCTTCTAGTAAGAAATTCGAAAAATCCTGGAGATCCGTTGTCAGTCTGCGTAGGCTATCATATTCACCCTTCAGGTGGTGCCGTTCGAAACGTAAAGATGAAACAATATCGGGGAAAAAAATCCACCCTGTGGGACTTACTTAATTCTAGGCTGATTTGACTTCCTGTTTTAAAACTCCACGAACGGCTGGCGACCACACATATAGTTAACTATCCACCTCTTCATGCCGCTAAGGAGACTGTAGTCTGGCTGACCTTATCAAATGCCTTGGATAGGTCAAGAGCCACTAGAACCCTTCCTTAGCCAGGGCCACTAATATAATTTATTTTTTTTTTATTTTTATCAATCATTGCCGACAACGTGTACATGCAGCCGAACTATGTGATTGATGTGTTTAATTTTAAAATCTAGCAGTTTTCAGGCGCTTTTTTTGATTAAATGTGGACATTTCTTTCGGTTTTTATGCTGAAAACTTTTGGTAACACTGTTCACTGAGTGAATCTTTTCTCCGTAGCGGCCTTTTGACTAAAACATTTTTGATCAGTCTTAACCCAAATAGTCATATTTCCATATTTCTGTTTGGAGATTATGTGCGAAAAATTTCGCTCATTATCTCCAAAATCACCATGATCTTTTGGAAAAAAATTTTCTAGTTTTGATTTATTTTTCTGTGTATGTACAATTGTGAGAGTAACCGTGTAGTTTTCAGCTGATATTATTTGTAGAACAAAACTAAAATACAAATTATAATAAACTAAAAAAAAGCAAGTTCGAGGTTACAAATACAATTGCGATCATTCACTCAATTCAACTCAATAATAAAGGCAATTTTTAGATTAGTTTTTATATACATTTTGTTTTGTTTTCTATAGTAACTCTTTATTATTAATTCCGTGACGTTAAACTAGTTTTTCTGTTTTTTTTTTATTTTGCGCAAGATGTTTGTAATTGTTAAAAAAAGCTAAAAAAAATATTGAAGTTTGAATGCAATTGTTTTTCGTACATGTTTTTTTTGCATATATTTTTTTTTAGATATATTCTGAAATTGATAGTATTTTTCTTAAATTTTACTGTTCATACTTAATTAGAGGCATACGTTGTGACCTTTTTAGAACAGGTATTTTTATTTAATTTAAATACGTTTTTAATATCCAAAACATTGCCATCAATTTACAAAGAGGTTGTTGTTTGGTTGTTAAAATTTTAAGTTTTAACTAGATTTAACTATGGAGTAGTTAAGCAAGTTTAAAAACAGCTTTAAACTTCGAAGGTTTTTTTTTTAATTTTGTGCTTTTTCTTTTATTATATTGCAATTTATGTGTGGGCGTTTTAGCACCCATTTTTTATTTTATAATTATTTTATTTTAAAATTATGTGACGTGTTTTGAATTATTAATTACACTTAAAAAGCCTTTATGAATTTAATGACCTGTATAGAAATTGCATATAAGATTATCAGGGCAAGGAACTTCATGTATGCTGAAAAAACAGCATAAACTAAGTATTTTTGCGAATTAACTAATTTGCAACAAAATGGTATCGGTAAGGGTAATATTAAATACTTCATTGTCGGTATTTTAAGGATAATATTATTTCAGCATAGGTATTTTAAGATTAACGGCATTTCAGTTATTTCGGTATTGATATTTTAAATATTACGGTTTTCAATTACATATTTCGGTAACAGTATTGTACAGGTGACTGCAGTCAGTTATAGGGGGGTTTGAATCGAAAACGTTATTTTAGCGGTATTCCCTGCGAATACTGATTTTTTTTTTCATATTATCTTATAAAAGCATTTTTTGTTGTAAGTTTTGCATATTTTAAGGAATATTTTTGATATTTCACTAAAACTGAATCTAATCTTTGAAGAAAATATAATTTTTCATGATTTCCGAGAACATCATCGTAAAGCACTTCAATTCTGAAATTAAATGAATTTTAAATTTCTACTGTACGATTTTTTTTAACCTGATTTCTGTTTTACTATTTTCGTAAAAACTTAAGACTTAAGACTCACTGGGAAGAGTATGACCGCCATATTTAAGCGCATATTAGTAGTACAAATACAATAAATATGTAGGTTAACCAATTTTCTCTTTAATTAAGATTTGTTAAATTTAATAAAAATTGCGTTAATATCTGATTGTAAACAAAAAAAAAAAAAAAACAGCTGAGATATACATACATACATATAACAAATAATAAAAAAAAAAAAACAGAAAATAATATAAAAAGTATAAACAAAATGTCAACAACATGTACAAATAGTACATAAATGTTTTTAATTTAATTTTGTTATTCTTTCATAAAAATCACAAATCCAAAAAAGAAAAAAAAAAAATTAAATAAATGCGCAAAAAATTAAAATATATTGTAGCTGACAAAATATATTCTTTTCAAAAATCAAATTTTTAGAATTATTTTTAAAAATTAAAGAAAAACAAAAAGAAATTAATGTTTTTATAGGATTTTATTTTTTCATGGTTTATGTTTATTCAAATATTTATATGTAGCTAAGAATATATGTATAAAGAAAAATATATAAGAAAAGAAAAGAAAAAAAGTTAGGGCAATAAGTGATTTTTAAAGTTAAATAAAAAGAAATTTGACAGCTTAATTTAAGTTTAATTGATTATAAAAACTATGGTTTTTTAACGTTTCAATTTTTAAAAAGAATTCGAGAAACCAATTATTTTCTACACTAAGAATAATTTGCAAGATGCCGGAGGAACTTATTGGCGGAATTATTTTTCACCTGCTCAAAAATGTAGCGCCTGTTAGCTATTACTTAAAAGGCAGGTCTACCCACGCGGACCCGTATTTCTTAACCCTGGTTAGATAACTTTCATACCATAAACATAAAAATCGTATGTCTCGCAGACGTACGTTATTTAATAGGGGTTATTGAACTTTTTATAGGCGAAAAATAAGAGACTCAAGGTTGCCATTTAAATGAAATTTAGCAAAGAAAGCTCTTTGTGAAAAGTCGCATAAAATCCGAATGATTACGAATATCTGAAAAAGCTCCGACAAACATTAAGCCATTTATGCCACCGCCCACATATGAAAACAAAATCAGCGTTCTAATTTAACTTTTAATTTAGGATAGATTTGTCAAAACACATGGAATGAAAATATTCGGAAATTTGCTTTGGAATTTACATATTTTTTGTTTTGTATTAAAAAAAACCTTGGAATTGTTGTTGTCAAAAAAAATGTTACAAGTTATCTTGAACTTTGGGGTTGAAAAATTCATCAAAAAAATATTCGCAAACGATGTGTGAGGGAGGCATCAGATCCTTGGAAAATGCCCAAATCTGAGTAAATTGAATATTTCGTTTTTAATTCTATAAGTAATTTTTGTTCCTCTCTAAAGTTCTGTAAGAAAATGTTAAAAATTGTAGATATTTTAACTTAGCCACTCGTAACATGACGTATCTCCATACGGTTATCTCTTTTGAAACCATTAACTTAGATTGGATCAGCTGATTTGTCACATTTCAAATTTCGATTCATAAAGCAAAGACACAACTTCGGCATCTTGATCATGCTTCCGAATGTAAATTTTTCATATTCACCATACGTCTCTGGAACCAACTCCCAAATAGTTTGCAAACTACTGTCAACGCAATAAGGTTTAGGAAATTACTTTTCGAATATTTTTCTTAAATGTTTTTTATACAAATATGTAAAATTTTTTTTCTTTTACTTTTTTGATTAATTATACTTGTATTATTTTATATTTAATTTAAGTTTAATTGTTTTTCTAATCAATCTATAACTAGTCTGATTCCAATACTGTAATTTATAAGATACTTTGTCTTGTTGTATTAGAAATCCAATTTAATAATAAATACAAATACAAATGTGTTTTTTTTTACAGTGTGTGGCTCACAAAACAGCAAAAATTCGGAATATTTTTCTTTAGTATTTTTTTATCCAAATTCAGAACTAAAAACAGCGCTAATTTTTTTTTTTTTGAGGTTCTCTGACAGTAATTTAAGTAAAATAATTTTCAAAAGGCGAATTAAATTTAGAAATTAAAAAAAGGTTTTTCTTATCTTATAATTTCATTATTGTTAAAATTCACATAATTTGACAACAATTGAAAAATAGATATTTTGATAAAGGAAATTTTAAATAAAAAACATAAGTATTATTAGCACTAATTAAACTAAGTTGGAATAATGAATTTCGAAACGTTTGATACGGGGCAATTTTACGTCTCTGACTTTCATACAAATATATTTTAATTCAATTCTTTCCGCTAGATTTCATTTGGGCATTAGTGGGTACCCCAAAATTTTCTTTTTCACGGTCTAGAATATTCTGCAAATTAAGAACAAAGCAACAGAAAAAAAGCGCGTTTTAAACTAACAAAACTTTTTATTAAAATTAACAAAATGTTGTAAAAAAAAAATTGCAGCTAAATTCACAAAATAGAAACAGCAAAAAATGTTTAGCTAAAATCTCAGTTTGAACTAAGAATTAATACTAGCGATTAGTATTTTAGTCAGGCACAGAAGATTATCATTTATAGTCCAAATTCGAAGTTAAGTATCTACCATATCACATAAAATTTTAATCTTAAATCACTGACAACACCTGAGTAATGTAACATAAGGACGATCGCAAAAGCTTTAAAATTAAAAAGTGAATGACATTTCTGAATTGTATGCCGTGTCAGTCATCGTCAGTACAGCAAATTTCAAAATATACTCCTAAAAAAGGTTATACTTAAAATTTGCAGATTTTTCTAAATCATACACACAGAGAAATATTTTGTCTTACTAAAATTCGGTTTCTACAGCTGAAGTCGGTTGATACAACTGAATATTGGTTAACACAACTGTATCTTAGTTGGATCACTTATTTGACTATGGTTGTTTTAACCGAATTTATTGGTTGTCGCAACTAAAATACAATTTTCGGCACTTTATTCTTCTGTGTGTATTACTTGAGAGCGTTTATTTAAAAATGAAATCAATTATAATTGTCTAAATATACCAATGACATTTGTTTTATTTAACATTTGCAATTAGAAAGTCCATTGGCCAATTAGTATCTTTTTCTTTTATTTTTCATTAATATATAATTTCAATTTAAAAAAAAATATGCAATAAAATGGAAAATATGCAAAAATATGTATTAAAAATCTTTAAAAAAGCACTTAAAAGCCAAATTTGCATTCATAACAAAATATGCAAAAAATATGTTACAACAAATCGATGTCATTATTTTATTGTAAATTCTTTAATTCGAAAAACTAATCAAAATCGTTTCTGCATTTGCAGTTGACTGCAATCATGTATTTGCATGAAAGTCGCTGCCCTGGTCATCACTTTTGAAGTCTACTCAAATTATTTGAAAAATTAAAAAAACGCATATGTTTGCAAAACGAAACGTTGAAACTAAATTTGTTTTAATAAAAATTTAACGAAATGCCAGAATGTCTGAAATTTATACGAAAAAACGTGACACAAAAAATAAAACATACAAACAACAATAGAATAAAATTAAATGCTAATATGAACCTACATACATATGTCTAAAGTTACAGGAAAACTTTTAGTTACAAAAAAACAAAAATACAAAATGAATAGAAAAAAATAAAAATCTACAGAAAATAGTGACATTATTAATTAATGACTACCTCAAATTGTGTATATTTCAGACATTTCTATGAATTTTTCCGAATTTTTCAAATGTTAGACCCCAGAGATATACAATGCGTAATATTATGTATACAAATGTTTGTTATTAAAAATTATTTATAACAATATTTTGCACAAGGATACACTGAAAAAAGTGCGGCAGTTACTACATCAGTTGTTGTTATTTGTAACTGTAATTACAGTTGTTTTTTTATGGAAAAATACAAAACAATTATTATCACATTTTTTTCCAAAAACAAAAAACAACTTCCGAAATGAACTGAATTTCGTGTCACAATTATTATGAAACAATTATTTTTAATACTTTAATAAATACCAAAACATTTTTTGTGCAGTAAACAGTTATGTAGTTTAGTTAATAAGTTATTTAAAAAATAAAAAAAATATTTGTTGAGTTTTTGAAAATTCTTGTTTAGTTTATTAAAATTAAAGAAAAAACCTTTATTTTGATTTTTTAAAAATCACAGACAGTTGCAATAAATTATCAGCTTTTTGCTTTAAAATTGTGAGTTAATAGGATATATTTGACATATAATCAACGCTTTAGGGCATGAAGAATGTTGATGAAGGTCGTAGCTGACCAGAAAATGCATTTCCCAATTATTACAAAAAATATAATTTCTCTATTCATTTGGAAAAGAAAAATTTTCCTAATATTGAACCGGAAAAAAACTCGTGCATAACATTATCAATTAGGTTGTTCACAAGAGGTGTGCTAAGTGTTGTATGTGTTGTATTGTGCTATTGGAAACAATGTTGTTAAAATTTAATTTAAAAAAATACAACAATAGATTTTAGTACGATATAACATTTTAACAACAAAAAGAAAACCCCAACAGAAAATCGTTGTTATAGTGAAATAAAAATTATAACGAAAACTGTTCTTTAATACAACCATACAACAATATAACACTTAGTACACCTTGTGAACTGCTTTATTATTATTTATTAAATTTTCAATTCAATCAAAATTGAATGGAAAATTAAATTGAATTTAATCTAACGATAGTATAAAATGTTATTTTTCCGTTTAACACATTATTTAGAAAAATCACGAAATTCATTGGTTTTAATGCTTCCTAATATTAAAAAATTCTAAGTTTTGATTTAAATATCGTAAAATATAAAACAAATAATTAAATTGTTTAAATAAAAAAAAATTCAAAATTTCCAGCCACCAACTACGGGGCCCTCATAAATAGCGTATGTTTTTTTTTTAAAGTGTCATAAATATGTTTCTTTAACCATCACAAAAGTTGTCTTAACAATCCAGTATGCTGTTTCAAAATTAGTTAGAATTTTTCAAACTCTAAGAAAAAAGGCATCTTTCCTTGCCGTGTAGTTTTTTTTTCGTTAAAATATAGTTTTAAAATTTGACTACCGGTTGACTGGTTTTTTGAAATTCGCAAAACTGAAACCTATTTGTGCCTCTTCGGAATACTTTTTAGAATGGTTTGGATAAAGATTGGCAACCGAAATGAATAAAGGTATTGGTATTATCGAAATTGATCGGATTATTTGTATCTGTGTATACTTCGCCCACCTTCTCAAAATAAGTTTGACACTGGAACGACATTTTTTTTTCTGTAGCTGGGCAGTTGTCATGTAATTCCTCATATGAGAATTTTAAAGTTTAATTTAAATACATAAACTCTGGGTCAATAAACAACGTACATATTTATCATTAGTTATTAGAAAATTATATAACTTTATTCGATCTTATTTTAGCAAAGATGCTAACAAATTTTTAGCGAAATATCGAAAATAAAATAAGAATTTTTATAAAAAAAGATCTTTAGCTTAAAAAATTAGATATTAATCATTAGTTATGTTTTATTATTTACACTTGACGACAGACTTGTAAATATAAAAGTTGTATTTGAAATATTTTTTTTTTTTAAATATTCACCTATTTATATTTTGGAATTTCAAGTAAAATTATAATTGTATTTACTAAAATGCGTATTTAAGAAAGAAAATAATTATATTTCAGGTTGAAATATTAATAATTTTTCATTTTATTTTTATTTATTTGGTGTAAAAGCTTAAATTTAAATATTTTGAAATATTCAAAACATTTTTGAAATATTTGAAATACATAAAATATTTGAAATCTTTTAAGCAAAATTAAAGCACTTTATGTTTAATTCATAGCTATGCAGATATATAACTACACTCATAGGTGAAAGTTAGTAATAAAATTAGTAAAACAACAATTGAACTATGCGACAAAAATTTGAAAAAAATTATATGTATGAATTTTCTGTCTCTCGTACAATATCGCTACGTCCTCCTTTAGTGTTACCATACAGCGATGCCAACTTAGCATTTTTCCCGCTAGATTTAGCGCTTTCTATAAAAATGTTTTTTTTTTGTCAATCACTTTAAGTTGATATCGTAATGAAGACCTTTTTTACTACTCTGCATTTAAAATTGTTTTTTCTCTAGAATTGTTAAAGAATAGCAGCTAGTTTTCAGAAGCTTTCAATTTTTCAAGGTTAGAAAATTTTGAGTAATTGTTTGTAAATTACTTAAGTTATTTATAATATTTGATGGATCGCTATTTGCAAAAATACCGCAAAGTTTGGGAAAAAGATCCAGCATATAAAAAATGGATAAGGCCAGCAAAAGACGAAACAAAAGCATTCTGTTTCTATTGTAAATGCCAAATTATTGCTAAGCGCTGTGATCTTACACAATCAAACCAAAAAGCATCAAAAGTCCGAAAAAAACACCTGTTGTTCGAATTATAAAATACCACCACACGTTTGTTCAAAAATTAATTCAAATCAAACTTATAAAAAGTCGAAATATTTTATAAAAACTATTTAATGACCCGAAGAAGAAGAAAATCGAAAATCACCAATTTAATGGACTATTTTAAAAAGTTCTATGTAAATATTTTAGTTCATTCTTTTATTTTTTTTTTATTTACTTTGTAAAATACAACACAAGTAAAGAAATTTATCACAAAAAAGTAAAATATAATAATAAATTTTAGTTTTTAAAATTGAAAATATGAGTTTTTTTACATTTAGCGCTTTTTACCTCTTTTTAGCTCCTTTTTAGTGCTCGACCGGCGCTTCTTGCTTTTAAATAGTTGGTATCACTGATACCATAGCGTTTAATCTTACCGAAGTAAAATAATAAAACAGCACCTCGTTTCTGTATTTCTCGCATCGATAAGGTTTTCGCAAACAACATGTAAAACGCAACCTTGTTCTGCTTTATATAGCGTGAGTCGCAGGCAATAAAATATATACTAATCTTAAGAAGATAATAAGGCGCTGTATTCTTGTTATTTCTTTATCTTAGAAGAAATTTTACAAAATTAAATGTGCCACAACTTTAAAAGTTAGAAACTCGAAAAAAATTTCCAGTAAAAATGAAATCAAATTTTTTTATATATCAAGTCACCTTGTATTTAGTAGGGTGACTATAAATTTCTCGATGCGAAAAATTCTCGCATCAGATACAGTAACGGAGTGCAGGACTATGACCTAGAAAGCTTCATCATTCACCGACTTTTCATCTCTTCTCTATGTCCTTAGCAGAGAAACCAAAACACTAGTTAGTACGAAGAATTTCCTAAGTGTTGCCTCTCTTAAAACAAAAATTTTTTAAATATTTAAAAAATTTGAAATTATTCCAAAAAATGCAGCTAAGTATTTAACTTAACTACATATTTCAAAATATTTAGGTTTTTAGCTGTGAAATATCAATTTATTTTAAGGAAATAAAAAATATTTTTGTTTAAAATGAGCTTAAGATCTTTTTTATAAAAATTTATTATAATTTCTTATTTATCTCAATATTTCGTCACCACACTGGGTGACTTTTACAGGGGAAAGTTTTATATAATTAATAAATGAAAACCTGTATATAACAATTTTTAAAAAAGGCGGGAAATCAAAAATAGTTTTTTTGTCAATGTTAAAAAATAAAAATATCACAGAAAACAAAAATAACAATATTAGGAATTTAAAATATTACATGAACACAAGTACAGGGTATCCGCCGTGAAGGTATACTACTTTGTTATGCCGCCATTTTGGTAAAGGTTAGTCTTGACAATTCATGTTTGGAAGCCGTGAAAAAGACACGTGGCAAATTTATTATGGAAAAATATTCAATAAACCAACGTGTTTTAATCGTTAAAATAGCTCGCCCATGACAACCCCGTATTTTCATGAAAAAATCATAATGAGTGACGAGGCACATTTTCATTTGAATGAATATGTGATTAAACAGAATAATCGGTTCTGGGCACTGGAAAACCCTCAAATTATTCATCAGTCACCTTTGCATCCATTAAAAGTGACAGTCTGGTGTGCGATTTGGTCAGGAGGAATCATTGGACCTTACTTCTTTGAAAATTAAAACGCCGTAGCGGTAACTGTGAATGGGAAGCGATAACGTGATATGATTGAAAACTTTTTAACGCCACAACTGCATGCTTTGGGCTTGATTAACATGTGGTATCAACAAGATGGTACCACATCGCATACAGCCAGGATTACAATGGAATTACTGCGAGACCTTTTTCCACAACAAGTTATTTCAAGAAATGGTGATGTTGATTGGCCTCCACGGTCTTCTGATATGACTGCTCCGCACTTCTTTTTGTGGGGATATCTGAAAAGCAAGGTTTATGCAAACAAACCAGAAACGCTTGAGCAATTCGTGAAATGTGTGAGAATGTAATGAAAAATGTGCTCAAAAGGGCTCGCATTTGTGGGGCTAACAGAGGCGGGCATTTATCTGATATTGTATTCCATACATAATTGCCGACAATAAATAAAACATTTATCAATATAAGATCCATTCTCTTTCATTTAATCAAAAATTATAAACAAACAAAGTAGTATACCTTCCCGACAGACACCCTGTATTTGAAATACATTATTCCAAAACTCATATAAAAAATATTTTTTATCTACTTAAGTAACTCATACTTGAACTGTGAAGTATTAATATGAAAAATATTTATTTTAAAATATCAACTTAACCCTTTAGCCACTGGAGTCGAAATACGAAGTATTTTGTTATAAAATTTTGGTTCTAGTATCATTTTGGACTAAAAAGAACGAATGTTAAGTCCATTTGTCAAAAAAATTTTAAATGAAAGCGCCAGGTGGAAAAAATGAAAGACAACCTGAAGACAAAAAGCTCGACTCAAACAAAAATATTTGTTTCACAAATCAAACACTCAACAAATTATCAAAATACAGTTTGAAGCTACTTTCCAAAAAATTTTCGAGTCGATTGAGCTGTTGCAAAGTATTTTTTTTTTTAATTTTAATTTTGCACCAAAATCATAAATAACTTCGTGTCTGTTTTGACAAAAATCTTGACAGAAATGGGTGTATCTATCAAACTATTCAACTGAGCGTGTTCAAACTGGCTTTGTTCGAATGGTAAATTCAAATAGACAAAAATGTCATGGCGATTATTGCACCAAAAATATTGCTTTGGATATAATTGGACTTTAGTGATGACCTTCTGTAGACGGTCTTAGTGGTTAAAGGGTTAAGTAAATATTTTGAACTTACATAACTATACAGCTATGCTTAACATAAATTCGCAAAAGAAATGAGAAAATATTTTTCCGCCACATTATCGACGTCGAAAATGAAAGAATTTGCCAAATTTAAAATTTTGTATGGTATTTCGTAACACGTATAGGAATAAAACAAACCTATTGTTGCAAATATATACATAAATATTTTTTTCATTAAACCAATATAAGGTGAAGCGTAAGCTTTTGTAAATTTGTGAAATAATTTTTATTAGGTTTAATATGAGTTAATTTTCGCTGCTGTTTTAATTAAATTTTATTTTTTTTTTGTTAAATTTCAATTAAATTTTTTAAATACAGTTGAACGACATTAAATCATTTTAAAAAAACCTATACAACACTTTCCCTTAACCTATATTATTCGTTAAATATTTATATTAAAAAAATATATCACATTCTTATCTCTGAAAGCTGTTATAAAAATGTTAATTTGTTTTTATAAATTGGTGATTTTGTATGGTAGTAGGATGTTTGGAAAATTTTCGAATTTCGAATTGGTTATATCTCAATCAAACGATGCGCAGTAATAAATTAGATACGGAAAAAAAATTTGTTTGGAGCTTTTTATACCACAAACAGCTAAGTCTACAAAAAATTTGAATATACAAAACAATAAGTAATTTTTTTAAAAAAAGGATTTTAAAAAAACGTAGTCGGAAATATTAAAATTTGTAGAAATTGTACTATACCAAAAACACGATTCCAGACACTTTTGGGCAAAGGATTCCAATGAAAATGTTTGTAAAGTAAAATCCAAAAATTATTGGAATTTTATTTTACAAAATTAAAAGATGACAAACTAATTAAGTGGCTCCCAGCAAAATCACACATTACCAAATAATGGGTAAAGTAATGTATAGCCATAGGGGCCGATGGATTAAATGTATATACCCATTACTTTAGAGGTGATAATGTAAGGGGTTACTTATATGGTTACGAGAATGTGTCTAAAAATAGATTTTTGAAAAAGAAGAATTTTTATTAAAAAAAATTATTACAAATATTTTATTTAAAATATTTGTAATTAAAAATAATGTGGTCAAGATGGGAATCTACCCACTGAGCTATCGACGCATATAGTATTTGATTGCGTTTTTTCGCTAGTGTTGTCAAAACAAACATACATTACCCTTTTGCTTACAAAAAAACACAAAGTAATGTATCTTAAAATAGGTTTTTTAAAAATATTTTAATTATTACTTTACATTTATAAATCATATATTACCTAATCAATAATGAGTAACTTATAACTTTATGCTTGCAACTAATGAAAAAGGTAACGAGCTATCATTACAAGGTAACGCATGAGAATATTGCACCCATTACCAAAGTTTTGCTGGACTACGCAGAAATTTTTTCTTGTTTACGCCAAACACAATTAAAATTTTTGGGCGAATTCAGAGTTTTACAAAATTAATTCTACATTAATATCTCAAAAGTCTCCAAAATTTATTGGATTTCATTTTGATTTCAGCGAAATCTAACTTTAAATTTAATTTAATTTTGTATGACAATTGGTTAACAATACCGTCGAAATCTATCGAAGTCCGCTTAAGTGGCAAATACTTATTTAAAAATTTGTTTTTATTATTCGTTGAATTCTGCTCGCAAGACCCCCCCCCCCCTTAACTCTTTTAATGCAAAATTCTCAAGAAATAACCACAACTAATTTTTATTCAGTTGGTATGTGTGTGTGTGTGATAACAATATTACTTTGTTATTGTTTTTTTACTATTTCTTCATTTTCTTCAAATTTGTTTTTTTCTATTTATTTTTTTCTTTTTGGCAAAAAGCAAATAACAATACACAATCACTTGATTTTAGTATAATTTTTGAAGTAAACAAATACGCATGTTTTAATAGTGAAATTTTAAGTTTAACATAAAACAAAAAAATAATCGTATGATTTTAATTTAAGCTATAATTAAAATTTTAACTTAATTTGCTATGAAATTTATATTTAAACAATTTTGCACATTGCATTCTTTTTAAGCCATTGCCCAAGTTGTGTTTGTTAAGTGAAATATTTTTTTTTTAATTCTTATAACTATTAACTGCAATTAAAAACACAAAGCTAAATATTAACATGCAATACTTAAAACAATAGAAATAAAAATATTATTAAATTTTATTAAAAACTCTACAACATTGAAAATCTCCAAGTTAAATACCACCAAGTGAGTAATATTCTATGTTTAGCTATGCAGGAATATTTTGAACATTTTGTGTAGTCTGACTCACAAGGGAGCTATGAAACAATTGAAGCTCACCAGTTTTTGTTATTACTTTGAATGTTATAGACAAATAAGCTAAAGAAATTTTTATTTTTTATTAAGAACAAAAAAACAAAAAAAAAAAAAAAAAAACAAACAACAATAATCAAAATAAAAGGTTTTCAAAACAAAAACAATGTATATATTAGCTCTGTTCCCTTACTTTCTGGGTAAAGTTCGGTAAAATGAGAGTAAGCACAAAATACTCTCATAAAATGACAAAATTACCCAAAAGTACGGGAACGCACAAAACCACTTTTCTAGCCCAAAAAAAAATGTCAAAATGCATCAGTGATGCCAAATTTTTAGGTGCAATAAGTGTAACACGACAAGTGAAAACGCGCTAATGGAGAAATGCGAAAATTGAAATAAGAATTAAAAAAAATATATTAAAATTGCCCGCCGTTTACAGTGGCAGGAAATTTCGAGATTTTGATATTTTCCTCTTTGAAAATATCAAAAAATATATTTATTTCTTATAAATATATTTTTCTCATAATTTAATGTTTATGAGCTTTTTTTCATTGTTTTTCTTGTTCATAATTGCCAAACTAGAATTTTTGTAACATGCTGCTTTATTTGAAATAAAGACGTTAATCATTTCTTCTTACTTGTGAGAAATTTTGAACTAGTTCCTTTAAAAAATAAACATTTCTCAATAAATATAAACAAATCAATCATAATTTTAAAAAATGTCTTCATTTTTACTGAAGACACTGAACAAAGGGCTAAATGCAAGAAGATAAAATGATTTTAAGAAAGCCTTAAAAACGTTAAATTATTTTAAATTAAATTTTTAAAACAGCTGGTAATTTTTTTGTTTGCATCAAATTGTGTTTACATGTTGCAGTTCTTGTGTAGCAATTAAATTTAATAAAAAACAAGTAAGAGCGGCTAAATTCGGCTATGCCGAATCTTATATACCCTTCACCATGGTTGGGAAAAAACTGAAGTTTATATATGGACATATATGAAATGGACAGATTTATATACGGACGCCTTTAAGAGGAAATTAACCATTTAGTTTGGAGATAAAACTTGGACTCGGGAAGATTTATGGTTCCAGAAAATAAGTATTTTAAAAAAATTTATGTTTTGGGCATAACTTTTTTGTATCTGAACTGATATTTCCGAGTTCTTCAGCATATATATTATACTAAAGATTTTCAATCTTTTGCTATATAAGACGTATCCATAGGTCATAATACAGCTCTAGAATAGTGTTTGTTGTTTGTGTATAAAAGGTGAAGAGGTGAAAGAAAAGAATTTCAACAAATCGTTAAGAGAAATCACTAGAACTGCATGTGTTTTATTTCTACAAAATAGTTTGATTTAGCTGGCAAATTTGCATTTGGGATTTTATTTCGCTTTTTTATTAGAAATATTTGTAATTTCTTTAGCTTAATTTTAAAAATTTGAAGGAAAATAGTTTATAATTTTTTTTATAAATTATTATAAGTTATGACCTAAAATAGTTGCACTCAAAGGTAAATTATGTATAAAATTTTCTTAATATGTGAGAAATAAAATGGTTTAAAAATCTTTTTATAAATTCTTTTAAATCGGAGCAAAAAAAAGAAATAAAACCGTTTGTATTTTGTTTGTATCAGAGGGTTTTTATAAAATTTTTGATGTTTTTAGCCTATTTATGGATTATTTAATTATTAATATAAAATTTTATTTAAATTAATTATTAAATGTAAAAAAAAACAAAAAATAAACAAAAAAAATCTTAAGAAAATAAAAAAAATTTACAAAAAAAAGTGAATTGACCGGGATTCGAACCCGCGACCCTTCCACCTGTGGTGAAAGGTATAAAAACGTTTGTATTTTGTTTGTATCAGAGGGTTTTTATAAAAATGTTGATGTTTTTAGCCTATTTATGGATTATTTAATTATTAATATAAAATTTTATATAAATTAATTATTAAATGTTAAAAAAAAACCAAAAATAAGCAAAAAAAACAGTCTTAAGAAAATAATAAAAAAAAATGTACAAAAAAAAAGTGAATTGACCTGAAACGAGATTCGAACCTCGAACCCCGCGGGCTTAGGGAAAAAAAGTATTTGTGACATAGCGTCTAGACAACTGAGCTATTGAAGCTCACACAAAATCATCGTCAATAGAGGTACATATATAAAAGTCTTCGTTCATTAGGGATTTGTTTAGTTTTTATTTAAATGACAAATCTTTGTATGTGTGTTGTTTGTGTATAAAATGTGGAGATGACAGAAAAGAATTTTAATTATTAATATAAAATTTTATATAAATTAATTATTAAATTTTAAAAAAAACCAAAAATAAGCAAAAAAAAAAAGTCTTAAGAAAATAATAAAAAAAAATGTAAAAAAAAAGTGAATTGACCTGAACGAGATTCGAACCTCGAACCCCGCGGGCTTAGAGAAAAATAGTATTTGTGACATAGCGTCTAGACAACTGAGCTATTGAAGCTCACACAAAATCATCGTCAATAGAAGTACATATATAAAAGTCTTCGTTCATTAGGGATTTGTTTGGTTTTTATTTAAATGACAAATCTTTGTATGTGTGTTGTTTGTGTATAAAAGGTGGAGATGAAAGAAAAGAATTTTAACACATGGATGTGTTGTTATGCTCAAAATTCTACATAAATTTTAAACAAAGGGATTTTACTGGAAAAATTAGAGGTAGTCCTGGTTTTTTGCTAATATCTCAGCCATTTATTAACCGATCTGACTGATTTTTAATAGCAAACAGAAAAGGATCACATGTAACAGAAATAAAAAACAATCAAGTCCTCATCATGTCTGGGTTCTTCGGAAAACCCATTTCAACACACAGACGGACAGACGGACATCGTTAAATCAACTTCGCTCTTCATAAGGACCCAGAATATATATACTTTATAGGGTCTAAGATCAATATTGTAGAAATTACAAACGGAATGACAAACTTATATATACCCTTCCACCTGTGGTGAAGGGTATAATAACAATTCACTAGGAGAGCTATTAAACTTGAAGAGTTTTTTTTATCTAGAAGAGCTATTGAATTAGAAGAGATATTAAACTAGAAGAGCTATTGAACTAAAGGAGCGAATGAGCTGAAAGAACGATTAAACTGGAAGAGCAATTGAACTAGAAGACCTATTGAACTAGAAGATTTATTGAACTAGAAGACCTATTGAACCAGAAGATTTATTGAACTAGAAGAGCGAACTAGGTCACAGGTAGGAGCTGAACTATAAAGAGCGTTCTTTAAAAAGAACTTAAATTCCTAAGCCCAAGACTTCTTATTTGAAGCAATTGAATCATTTAAATTATTTTTCAAATTAATCAAATCAAAATTAAAAAGATTTTTTAATCTTTTGTTTTAAGAATAAAGTCAATATAATAACGTCATTGAATAAAATTAAATAAAATAAACCTTATTGCGTATTTTTCTGTCTTATTTTAGATTAGATTACATACCCATCACTTCACAGTTTGAAGACATTATCAGTTAAATATGCGAAAACGTGCATACATATTTGGCTTTCATTGAAACAGTGTAATTTTATTTATTTTTGCATATATGTATGCTAAAATTTAGAATATAGAGCATTTTCAAAAGTTTGCTAAACAAATAACTAAACTAAAAATACAGTGTAAAACGTATATTGTCTGTTCTGATATAATATGATTTTATATAGCCTGCGGGAAAAGGACCTATCCCAGGACACGTCACATGACCGGTTCATTGTGATAGGGACCGGTCACGGGACCGATCACTTTAACATGGGCTTGTCCTAGGAGGGGGTCAATTGCCCTCTGTGACATGTCACAGAACTGGTCTAAAAGGACATGTCGTGACTTTTAAACCGGTCACGTGATAGGTACTTTAGGAACCGGTGCTCTTTTCACCTATCTCGTGATATGTTTTTTCGAAACCGGTTCAGTTTTCACCTATCCCGGGACAGGTCCCAATTCCCAACTGACCCCTTTTTCCCGCAGGGTATTTTCAAAAAATGACTTGAGTTTAGAATTCAATTTAAATTAATGGAATAACTTTAATATTTTTCTCAAAATTACAAAGACAAAAGTTCAAATTTTATATTGTAATCAAAAACTTAATTAAAGCTGATTGGTTTTGGGACACAGGCTTTAAAAAATTTAATATTTGGATTTTTTTTTTTTTTGGTAGAGCAACGCAAATTTAAAAAAAGTCTTAGTTTTAAGAACAAAGTTCAATATTACTAGCATCGTTATAAAAAATCTAAAGTTGTTCTGATGTCCGATTTACCTTCTTTCTGAGCTTACAAAAAGTTTTTTTTTTTTCAAATAACACACTTATTTACAAATTAGGGGAAGCTTTTTTTTCTTAAAAAAATCAGTGACTTTAGTTGTGACTATATGTATTCTCCTTGTTTTAAGGTAGTTATCCACAATATGAACTCGTAAAGTATTGTTTCTTGATTAGGGACTAAATAAAGAAAGACTGACAACTCGGAAAGGAGATTTGAAGAATCTTTTTGATCATTGGTTTTTAAAGTGTTTGTTTAAGACAATTAAAAACCAGGGTATTTTTAGAGGAATCTGATGACTTTTTAAAAAGAAAATGTCAGATGTGTTCAGTGGAAGTAAATCCTTAAAACCGAAGTGGGATATGCCTAAATAAACAAGAGATGCCTTAAAAAAAATTCATTAACAAATTCTTAAAAATATGGTATGATTATTTTTTGCGAAATTCACAAGCAAGGTTTGATGGAACTGCCACTGTTCACTACCTAGTTTAAGCTTTAGAGTCGAAGAGGTTTTCTATTAGAAAATATATAAATATCACGCATATTCCTGACAAGAATTAGAGAATTCTTAAATATTTTTGACTAAACATCTTAATTCTACTGAAGTTCCTACTTCATCAAAATTTGTTGATAAATCACATTAGAAACAAAATTCCGTGTTATTTTTTAATTTTTATAAATTTTTTCATAGAATTTTAAATGAAACTGTTTTTCAAATTTAAAGCAATTTTATATTATTTCATAACATAAGTAACGTCATAGTGCTTGTTAGGAATATACCTAGTCACGTGTTTCATTGCTAAGGAGAAAAATATATATTTTAATAGGTTTTTGCTTTTCGAAAGTTTCGCGTTCTGATGAGATCTTTTGTCAGCTCCAAATACATGTATAAGGAGGTTGGAAGCTCTATTTCAATTTTTTGTACATGAAAATATAATTTAATAGTATTTAAAATTTATTTTTTTTAAAGGAATTAAAACAAAAATAAAAAATGTCTATCATATTTCTTAAAAATAATTTGATTGTATTTTAGATGATTTTCTTGCCAAAGTTAAGAAAATTTAGGAAGTTTTAAGGAAAATAACAGACAAATTCATATTAAAAATGTAACCAGTTAATCGACCTATTTTAATCTATTATTCGGGTTGAGTAATTATTTGAGTTTTAAATTATTTGTTTCGATATTAACCGAAATAGTGGCGATTAATCGAGGAATCGGTTAATCTATTAACCAAATTGTAAACACTTGGTATATTAGAAAAGTATATTCGCAACTTGCTCAGATATTTTTTTTTTTATTTTGTAAACAAGTGTAATTATCTGCCACCTGCATTTTTACAAACTGATGTCATTTGGTATTTCACAAATGTTGTAAATTTTCTTTTTAAATATTACCATTTTTCGAATATAATTGGAAAGACAAACGTTAAAATATAAAACACAAATCTTAAGGTCAATAAACTGTTAAACTAATAATACATATTTCGTACGAAAAATATATATATAAGAAAATTAAAAAATCGAACGCACTTGAGAATCCTTTTTTTTTTTAACAAATACATAGTATGAAAAGCAAAGTATTTTATTTTTCTTCGTTTTTTCTTTTTACAGAAATCAACGACATTTTGACTGCTTCAAAGGCACACAACTGTTGAAACCAACGACACAAAAAAGACAAACAGTTGGAACTGAAAAATTTAACTAAAGCAGACACATTGGCTCCAAAAGAGAACAATATACGAGTTCTCATTTTGCACAATTACAAAAAATATATTGAAATTGAAATTGCAAAAGTAATTAATTGACATCTACACGGAATAGAGTTTTGCACTACGTACAAAAGTCTCTTTGCAAGAGTTCTTTTTTAATTAAAACTCTCTTGGGAAAAACGATTTTTTCACTCTCTTGGAGTTGTGTCTCCGAACGAGGGATTTGAAAAAATTTTAAAAGCAAGAGAGAGAGAGAGTGAGAGGGACAAAAGGAAGGAATAAAAGGGCAAATTGAAAGGCGAATAATTCGATATGTCTGCTGATTCACCTAGACGTTCTTCTGGAAGCGGACTGCGTGGTATGGTGGCAGTGCCAACCATAGTACCACCTCAGGTTGTTAGCGATAGATCTATATTGGATTCGGCCATTGGCTTCATAAATGAAGTAACTTTGGCAAACCAGTCTTTCACCGATCCCAAAGATACTATAACATGGGCTAGATTTGAAACAACTGCGGATATTAGTGATCCTCGATTTGGTGATGATTGGGAATTAGAAGGCAATGTTGCACCACCGTTACTCTTAATACTGGGCTATGGCTTGGGTGTACAAGTCTGGGCCATACCAGCCAATGGTGAGGCTGTAGAGGTACTCTCTTGGCGTCATGGCATAGTTTCGGCTCTAAGAGTGTTACCAACACCCTCCTCGCCCGTAACCGTTGAAGAAAACGGTCGGGCCGATGAACGCATTGATGCGTTTGCCGAGATGAGACCTTTAATAGCCTTGGTAGATGGTAGTTCATCGTCCGGTTCTCAACCACAATTTTGTTCAGTTAATTTCATATCCCTCAAGACTGGAGCACAAGTTAAAACGATCAAATTCAAAAATCCTGTAATTGATATATTGACGAATCGTTCTTCTATCCTGATTACATTTCACGAGCGTATTGTTGTCTTTGATGCTCGTACATTGGATGATCGTTTGTCGATAACAACCTGTTATCCCAGTCCAGGGTAAGTTCCAATTGCATTGATTTTGTGATTTATACATAAGATTTCTGCTAATATGTCACCTATTTCCAGCATTAATCCAAATCCCGTAGCCTTGGGACCCCGTTGGTTAGCTTATGCGGAACACAAACTCTTACACTCAAAACGTAGTGCAGGTGGCTGTGATAGTGATGGCGTCATTAGTTATACGGCTACCGTTATAAATGCCTCCAAGTCATTGGTGAAAGGTTTAAGGGAACTCGGCGAGCAAGTGGCATTTGGTTTAACTGGTGCTTCTAGTAGTGCAAGTAGTTCGAAAAATACATCATTCGATTCTGGCATGGGTCCAGATTCTAAACAACCGGGCCTGGTAACCATTATTGATATAAAGGTAAGCGCAAGACAAATACTTTCATTTCTCATTGATCCAATCAAACAAACGTTGCCGTTGCTGTTGTTGTTTTACAGAACCCCTTTAGGGACTTGAGTCCAACATCGGGAGTTCCAATGTCTAGTAATCAAACAGCTGGAACTGATCCCATTATATCACACTTTGCAGCACATACCGAAGCTTTGGTTGCAATGGAATTTGATAATTCTGGCATGTTGTTAGTAACAGCCGATCGCAGAGGTCACGATTTTCATGTTTTTCGCATACAACCTAATCCAGTGGGTCCCAGCCTGGCTGCTGTGCATCATCTATATGTTTTGCATCGCGGTGATACCAGTGCCAAAGTGCAAAATATTTCAATATCTTTGGATTCCCGCTGGGTTGCCGTGTCAACACTACGAGGTACCACGCATGTATTTCCAATAACTCCCTATGGTGGTCCAATGAGTGCAAGGACTCACACCTCATTGCATGTGGTTAACAAGTTATCACGTTTTCATCGATCCGCTGGCCTTTCCGCTGAGACCCGTTCCAATTCGCCAATATCACATTCGGATAGCACAACATTTAGTCAATCTTTGCAGCCTTTTCACAATCCAACACTACCGCCGTTCCCTCGACCTACGGTGGTATCTCCTTTGGCCCAATTAAGACAACCTTCTGCATTGGGATCACCCCCAGGTTCAGCAACCTTAGCCGGAGTTAAATCTGTTGGTGGTGGTTCTGCATCAGTATCTCAAAGACAAAGGCATACGTCTCTATCGGATGATAGCGGCAAACCTTTAAGTGTATGTGCTATTTTTGCCAAATCACGTTCGTGGCTTTTGGATCCACCGAATGTTACGCGAGAAGCTCCACATCGTATGCAACGTAAAGCTGTAGATTCTATATTTGTTATGGCAGGACACGGAGCACTTATACAATATGATTTGGATATAAAACTTGCCCCAAGTAATTACAATCATTTTAAATATTAAAAACAAATCATCTCTTAAAATTGCATTGTGTGTTTTTTCTATTCTGTAGATGTTGCCAAAGACAAAATATGTGATGATACTCCCATAGAATTGGAGGTCGAAGCTAAAGCTCAATGGAATTTGGGTAGACGTAAAGAAGGATCTCAAGAGATAATCCCACCACTATCCCCAGACAATTGGTTGGTTAAGAATCGTAATTCTTGCATGTTGACCGACAGCACACGTCAATATGATGACTCGGATGATCGGAGTGAATCATGGCTGGCACAGGTAGAAATTGTTACCCATGCCGGACCACATCGTCGCCTTTGGATGGGTCCACAGTTTGTATTTAAAACCTACAATATTCCAAGCGGGTAAATAATTAATAACCCTGGCTTGTACTTAAACAAAATTGCTAAAATCTTCTAAAATTTTCAGGTCAAATTTGAGTCAAGTTGATATTGAAGCCGTTGAGATTGGTACAGCCAAATCAAGCACTGCTACTTCTACCAACATCAAACACTCGAGTCCTTTGAATATGCCCCTATCAGCTACAGGTCGTTCTGGTGCTGTTCCAGTTCTTATTGAATCTGGATCGTACAGTAAGTATTTAAGTAATTACAACTTAAACATTTTCTCATTCATTTTTTTTTATTAAAAAAACTTTAGGTAGTATAGAACAAAGCCCCAAGTTAATGGATCGTTTTTGTCATGATCATTTAAATTCTGAATATTCTGTTGCTCACGGTGATTCCCGTTTAAGGGAAGATTTAGCAGATGCCATGCGCGAACCATCTTCTGCAAAAGAATTTGGTAAGTAAATAATCAATTTGTTAAAGTTTTCTTTTAACTTTCTAATTTTGTTTCATTAATTACGCTGTAGTTGTTGGTCTTTTGTTTCTTTTATAAATTATCTTGATTTTAATGTCATTTAAGTGTAATTGGTTTTATTTAAGTTTTGTAATTTCTTTTTGTTATTTTTTTATTTTAAAGACAAAAAAACATAAATGGTGCATAAATCTAAGGATTTTGTTTTTGTTATTTCAAACGATTTCATTAAAAATACAATTAAAACTCATACTTTACATGTGGAGGAAATCATGAATTGCCAAAATAAAAAATTAACCACGACAAGAATAGTTTAAGGCGGTTTTAAAACACTTTAATAATACATTTATACTAAACCACAGATTATTTATTTTCGATTTTTTTTTTGCAACTATTTGACTTTTAAGTTCGATACAAAATTTTAAATATAAAAATTTAAAAAAAAAAATAAAATTCGTATTTTGGAATCGGAATGGGCGTGTGAGAACTGGCTCAATTTAATACAAAGAGTTGGTAACGCAATTCGAAGGTACTTGTTTGTTAAACTGTAAAATCTAAACTAGGGAATGTTAATTCTTAAAAAAATTTTGTTTCGTCAAAATGTTTTTAAAAAATTTGTGAATTTTTCGCTATTAGAATTCATTATTCTAATTTTATTAAAAAATATTTATTGTATATATTTGATAGTGAAAATAAAGTGCTTTAAACTCCCTTAATTTAATCTTTAGACATTTATATGACTAAAATTAATATTAAGATTTATTTTAGAACCAGTTTTATGTGCAAGTGGGATTAAGTTGCATTTTTGGCAGTTCATGATTTCAAACACCATGTGACACATTTTTTCATTAAAAATATTTTATTAACTGTAAATATAGCATAACATTTATTTTTTATTGGTGTGAATTTAATAGAAAGTGAATTTTGAGAAAGATGCCGTTAGCAAGCGATACTCCTAAAATACCATTTGAAGACTCAATACTAGAGTTGTTAAATGTCGATAGTGTTAAATACATACTACTAAATAATTTTCAAGTATTAATTCAATACTATTGACGGGTTTTCTTAAAATATAATGGGTTTAACTATAAAATAATATTTTAAATTAAAAGGCCACTTTATTTTAAAAATATTTTTTAAATTCCAATTCCATTTCTAAAAATATATTTTTTTTTTTAAATGTTTATATGTTGTTATTTTTCAAAGAAAAACTCTTGAAAATAAGTTACAAAAAAGTTGTTTGTATTTACAAAATCCATTGTTAGTGACTATTTAATTTTTTTTATATATTTTGTAATACAAACAAAGTTTGTAAAACGTGTTTAATATTGCAAACAGATTTTTGTATTTTTTTCCCCCTACAAAATTATTTATTTGTTCAAACATATTCATTAGCTGAAAACACATCAACTCATCACAATATTTAAGAAATAGTTCAAGTCAAGGCATACCAACCAAAATTTAAAAAAATCATATGTTAATTGTTTAAATAGTAAGGATAAACATGCATCGAATCTTTAAATACCCTCCACCAAAATAATAAAAAAAATTTTCTCAATGTTTTGGATACAAATAATGTAAAAATCTTTATAAGTAAAATTATGAAGGTGAAAAAAATTGTTTGAGCTGAACAAATTTTGTGTTTGGAAAAAAATTTGAGGTGAAAAAAATTTTTAAGCTGAAATTTTTTTAGGTGAACATAAAATATTCTATTCCATGGGACCGGTTAAAAACAATAGAAAATATTTTACTTACCAGTTGCTACTATGAAATTGTACTAAAAAACAACCATTTGTATGGAAAATTTAGAGGTACCTTCACATTTTCACTCATAATTTTTTAACCGCTGGACCGATTTTGCTCATTTTTAATACCAAACTGCTCGGGAAGATGTACATTAATCTAAGTAAAAATGAGCACCCTGCTTGTGTCTTCGTGCCGTGAAAAAATTTCACAAGGATCACGAATATATATACTTTTTGGGGCCTTAAACCTGTATTTCGACATGTTACAAACGGAATGACAAACTGATATATACCCTCACCATATTCACAATGAATGAATTCATTCAGGATAAATCAACCATTGGAGCAATCATTTTTAAATATTAAATCAGTTTGAAAAAAGTAATTAGGAAATTAATTATTCGTAGCTCTGCACTATCACAGACTTGGAGTTTTGACAAAATATCTAAAGTCGACTTAAGAAAATGTTCCAAGATTTTTGTGGTTAATATGTGCTTTTTAACTGGTTCTCATATTTCTAAAACTTTTAAACTAAAAGATGTGACACCCCTCCTTCACATGACAAAAGAACTTATATCATTTGTAACATTAAAAATTTTACTAATATTTAAAAGAAATCAATCAATTGAAATGTTTGTTCATATATCTTTAGAAGTATAGGCAAATTCTTAAACATTTTTGATAAAAGAAATTATTTCTACTGAACCCTGCCCCTTTGCACATGCAAGTAGTGGCATGCAAATGTTGTATACATATTATCAACGAAAAATTATTTGAAAAAGTCGAATCTCATGCCAATTGCTTTTCTGTTTACACATGCGAGTGTTAAATAGAGTTACCGAGTTCATCAAATAGGCACATTTTTGGGGAAACGGATAACATTTATTATTATTAATATTATTTGGATTTTTTTACACGCATTTCATGAAATAAATCATTAAAACTTTAATTACAATTTTACAGTAATCTAGTAAATTTGCATAGAATTTTTAAGAAGGTAACATTGTTTATCGTTTTGACATTTAGTGGCATGCAAATGCCAAATTTTACTCGAATGCTAAATTTGCTGCCACTGGAGCTGCCGTTGCAAAAAATGTGAGTGTATTTGAACTCCTAGTGGCATGTGTAAGTGCTGGGTAAGCTCTTAAATTCTTTCAAAGTGTAAAATTATATTTTGACAAAACAACTTCAGTCAAAACAAGTTACAAAATTCCATATAATTTGCTTGAGCTTTTATAAATATTTTTTGTGAAAACAACTTTTATTCTGAATGTACAAGAGACTTTAATGAATAAAATAAAGTGTCCAAATCAGCCAACACACACCAGACTAATATTTACGCGCATAATTTTTGTTCTTTTCGTATCACACGAGAATGCTATTCATCTGGCATAAAATGTATACGTATACATAGCTCTGTATGTGTTAAGTGTTATTTGTATTCATTTAACATTTGGCTTTTTTTTTTAAATGTGCGGTAGAAGCTAGTTGAAACTTTACGCCACCAACAAGGTGGCCCCCCTTACCAACAAGCTGGCATGTTATGCCAGCACAATTGTTCTGGTGTGTGTTAGCTTAATGAAAAGCATTTCTCTATTATTGAGGGTATTCACCCAATTCAAAAAATCTTAGTCTATTTGCATTTTCTTAGCCTAGAGTAGTTATAACGATGCAGACTGTTTGAATGCATTAAATATTGATTGAAACACACATTTATTTCAAATCAAACAAAAGTCGCTTGGATTAGAGCATATAAGCAAACTTAAAAAAAAAAATTATTTATTGACTACAAAAATTTTGGAGAATTTTCTTGATTCTTAAATGCTTTTATTAAAAGTCCACATATGAGGAGTCGCAGAACTAAACGTACTTTTTTGCTCATTTTCAATTTTTGGGAAATTGAGGATTACTTTTTTTATAGAGAAAGTGTTTTGCTTATCATAAAAGGCATCAAACAACAAGAATAAATTTTATAGATGTATGAGACCAAAGGACTTTTAAAGGCAAAAAAGGACGTTTTGTTAAAAAAAAATTGAAACACAACATTTTGTTTCAAAAAAAAGAACACGTTATGGTGTGCGAATTTTTGTTAACGTTAATATTTTTTAAAATATCTCATTTCATTCTAAAATACAGCCATTTGCTCGGTTAAAATTATAGACCAATAATATTTTTAAAAGTAAGTTTTGTATATTTTTCGTACACTTTTAGTGCAAATTTCAAAAAATAATAAAATTTAATACATTACATATAAAAACTATTAGTTTTTTAGAACAAATAAGTGACAATAGTTATGAAAAAAGTACGTTTTGTTATGCAACATTTTTTAAAAGTCGAAAAAAAATTATGCTAATAAGATTTTTTTCTAGTAGATTTCAACCTAAATAATACAAAAATGCAATCAACTGCATCTTATAAATAAATTGACTTTTAACAAATTATTTAAATCGATATCACCAAAATGTAGACCAAAATAATTCCAACCAATCCGAAAAAATTAAACGTTATACCATTTATTATTTCTTTTCATTTTACTAATTTAATTTATTTCCAAATTGTATGTTATGTTTTTAATGTTTATGTTTTAATGTTTTGATTATTTAATTACTTTAAATTAACCCCCCTTCATTGCATGCACTACGTAATTATCGTTTTTTTTAATCTTATAAAAGAAATGAGTTTTTGTTTATTATTTTATTATTTTTAAATTGAAAATGTGTGTATTGGTGTTTGTTTTGTTTTATAATACAATAATAATAAACTCATTCAGAGTACTAAATTATATATCTGATAATATAAGACAAAAATAAAAAAAAAATAATATTTAATATTTTCTTTAAAATATACAACTAATGTTTATAAAGTTTATTACAATATCATTATTATTATTATACAAAATCATTCATCCTCACTTTTAACTGTCCTTAGCTTTGCTAAATATTACTTCTCCTCTTATCTATTTGTTCATCCCACATCCACTATCCAAAATTTTATCCATTTTCCTATGCTTGTTCTATATATGATGCATTTATTTCAGAAAATAAAAGACCCATGCTTGTGTATTTTCCTATTTCATATATATTTTTTTTTTTTTTGGAAAAAAAATGGAAATTTTATTTTTTATTTTTTAATTTTTCTTTTCTTATTTTATTGTATAAACTAAATTTATTTGGTTTATGAATAAATTTCGAGTTTTACTAATAAAAATAAGTGAATAAATATTAATGTGAACAAAAAGAAAAGAGAGAAAAGATACAAGCAGAAAGTAAGAGACAGAGAGAAAAAATAATATAGTACTGCTAAAAGAGAGAGTATGTCTTATATTTGTCAAATGAAAAAGCCAAAGGTTTTTCTAAATGTTAACAAGAAGCTTGTTATTAGAAAAATATTGTATTTTTTTTTATTTTTACCCAATAACGTTTAATTTTCGGACTAAATGTTGTTATTGTTCTTTTTTTTACCTTTACATATAATTATGTTTTAACTGTATCATAATTTCGTTTGCGCTGTAAAAGATAATTTAAAAAAAAAAAGATATGAAAATCTTGGTGATAGTTTGATTTTCAATTAACAAATCTCACGGTTTCAAGCTTTTAGCTTTTTTTGTATTAATTAATCATCCGTGTAGCATGTCGAAATTGAAAAAAATTGGAAATTAATTTTACATTTTATTTAAATTATTAAAAATTTTATGTTAAAAAACACATTCACTATTTTTTAACTTCACACACAAAAAAAAAAAAAACAAAAAACAAAAACACATTTTCAAAAGTTTATCAATTTTAAAATTAACCCTTATAATTTTAATATCGTATTTTTTAGTTATTTTTTTTTTTCAATTCATAAGGATTCTTAGATTTTGCACTATTTGCTTAAAGTCATAAAATGAAATTTTTCAAGTGATTGCAATAATTTTTGAATTGAATACATTTTTTAGCTTTTTTAACGTTTTTTTTTTTTTTTTGTTTAGAGAGATTTAAATAAAATTCGTGTACATTTCTTTAATTAAAAAATCATTCACATTTTAACTAAAAAAAAAATAATGCCTTTGGCTTTTTTTAAATACATGAACTGCTCTTTCTCATGCAATTGTTTGTTTTTTCTCTTCTTTCCTTCCTTTTCTATTGCTTTATTAAAGGTCGTGTTTGTGAAACTGGCAACGTCGATGGTGGTTTAGGTGATAATGTTGCCTTTTATGATGCCCTCACGGATCATGATGATCAGGATTATGCACACGCAGCAGCACTCGCAAGTGCTTTACCTAATATACATTCATATGCCAACCGCCCGGGTTATAATTCAAAAAGAAAAACCATAGAGAAAATTGTTAATCCCTTGGGAACTGTTACTACGGTAACATCATGTATGACAACTAAGGTCAATATGGATATTTTGGATGAAGTAGTTTCTCAACTGGCTGCGGAAGATGTAGTCATACATGCAAATTGTGATGAGAGTCTTTTTCGTCCGATTGTGACCATATTTTGTGATGAAAAGACTCTTTTGAAAAATGAACAAGAAGCCCTTCAAAATCAGGAGCTTTATCAGCCACCTGAAATTGTTAGCGATAAACTTGTAGTACCATTTATAGCTAAAGAAGTCGACGATAAGCTTAAAAAAATGGAAAAAGAAAAAAGTATTGCATCCAAAGCTAAAGTACTAATGTCGGGCAAAGAGTTGGGGAATCCGAATAAAGAAAAAAGTAAATTTGAAGAACTTTCTTCGTTAAATAAAAATACAAAAGGAGCCGTTGCAAAAGCAGAACAGCAAAACGAAAATGTTAAAAATATTACACAAGATGCAACTTTTGTAAAAGAAAAACAGGAAAGGAAAACTGTTATCGTTCAAGAGGAGTGTAAAAGGAGAAGGTCTCCAGAGCGCAAATCGCCAGAAGAGGATACTAAGAGAAACGAAGCAGAATCTTTAAAGAATGTAGATTCAAAGACAACCAAACCGGCAAACGAAAAGAAAGAAACGGAAAATTCTCAATCATGTCCAAAAAAGGAAGTCAATACTCAAGAGCTGAAATTTAAAATAACCCATGAATTGGAAGAAGAAAACCCCATGGAATTCATAAGAATGACTCCAAAAGTGGCCGAAAAGGTTACTCCATCAAAAAATATATCTAAAAAAGAAATGAAAAAACAACAACAACAAAAAAATGTAAAGGAGGAATCGACAAAATTAACAAGTGATATTGAAAAAGTGAAGGAAGTTAAAAACGACACAGAAGCAACAGCTGTTAAAGAAGTAAAACGTGTCCAGGACAATATCGAGAAAAAATCAACCAAAGTAACCCATAACGATAAAAAATCCGAAGAGAAGATTCAAGTCATTGAAAAGACTTCTAACGAAAATATAAAGCAGGATTCTAAGAAAGAAATTCCAAAAGATAACACTGTTAACAAAACTTTGTTATCTAAATCTAGTGCTGCAGATATGGGCAAATTAACTACTGCCATAACCTCGAAAATGCAACCCATGAAATCTGTTCAAATTAAAACTGAACCAGAAGATAAAGAAAATAATACTTGTACAGAAGAAACTACGGCCTTTAATATGAAATTAAGTGATATCGATAAAATTTCCCTAAAAGATGAAATAAAAGAGGCCACCAGAAACGTCACAAATGCAACTGAAATTATGTCAACCGAAAGAAAGGCTGTTCAAGATTTGGCAGATGGTTTAATTCAATTCAAAGATAATGATGATAGAGATAAAATTAAAAGAAATATTAAAAAAGAAGAAATCGCAAAAAAACAAGAAGAAAAAACTAAAATTACAACAACACCACTCTTGAAAACTGTTGACACAAATATTTCCAAGAAAAATAAAAAGAAAGGAAACAAATCGGGATCTAGTTCAGAAAATGAAGAAATTGTAGAGGTTGCAACAACTTCTAACATAAAAATAGAGCCGACTAAATGTGCAGAAAAATCTGTTCTTGAAAAGAAAGCTTCTACTAGCTCAGAGGATAGTTACAACGATTGGGCTGATAGTATTTTGGAAAGAAAATATACTTTAGCAGAAAATATGTTTGTTAGTTTTACACAAACCGAAGAACGTAAATCATCTAAAGATGAGGAAAAATTTGAGGAATTCGATAAGAAGAAAGACAGTAGTGATCCATTGGATATAAAGAAAAATATTGAAGCAAAACCAGAGACTACAGCTATCAAATCTAAGGAGAATATCAAAATGAAGAAAGAGAAAAATGTTATTAAAAGCAAAGAGATGAAATCACTAGATACACTTGAAACCAAACAAGTAAAAGAAGCCAAGAAATCTGAAGAAGGATCTAGTGAAGTGATACTTAAAGAAAATAAAAAAACATTAGAATCTTTTAATATTAAAAAATCAATAAAAGAAGAAAAATCTGAATTGAATGAAATTAATGATGCTAAAGATGAATCGAAGTTAGACGAAAAATTGCCCTTACTGAAAGTAAATCTGAAATTAATGGATGAAGAAAAATCAGTGGAAAATAAAAAAATAGAAGACGTCAATCAAAAGTATAAGAAGGGACAAGTTACACAAATAGCAACAAAGGCTGAAGATAAGAAAGAAAGTGTTTCAAAAATGGAAACCAAAATTGTGAAAGATCAAGGGAAGTATTCCGCAAGCGCGGAGAAAAAAGAAAAAATAGCGACAACAAAAGAAAAACAGTTTAAAGTCGAAGAACCAACCAAAGACGAGACAGTAGTGAAGAAACAACAATCAAAGGAATTTAAGAGAAATGTAATTAAATCTGATGATACCAAGAATAATTCTAATCCCAAAACTAACCTAAACCCATTGAAAGAGAAACAATGTGAACAGCAAAGGCAAGAAGATATTAAAGTTAATGTAAGCTCTTCTCAAGATCCAAAACCAACTTCCAAAGAGTCTGCTAAAAATGAGTCCTTTAGTAAGAAACTTGAGGCAACTGCTTTAAGTAAGGAAATTAATAAAAATAAAATTACACCACCTGTATCTCCCAAAAAGAAAGATAAAGAAGATGCAGAATCTACAAAAAACCAGACTACGGCTGCAACAACAGCAACAACTAAACAAGTACAGAAATCATTGAATAATTTAGAGGAAACTAAGAAAATCCAATCTGTAGTCCCCCAAAAAGAAGGCAATAAAAAGGAAGATCTTGCTAAAACTTCAGCAAAAAAGGTCTCAATTGAGGAAGATAAATCTAGAGTAAAAGGAAACCTAAAAGAAAAGGAAGTTTCTAAGGAATTAGTGGATACTTCGAAAATTGCACAACATGATTTGTCTAAGAAGGTAACAGATAAAACAGAAACTCCAATTTTGTGCCCGCCACCAATATCTGCATGGAAAACTTTAAGTGGTGCAGAAATGATTAATACAAATCTTAAAAAAACCAACACAAATACTACTATGTTTCCTTCCCTAGGAGCCATAAGTAAAACAACCACTTCCAAAATGTCTACCAACGCAGAAAAATTGCTACCCGAACTGCCTACGCCCAAAGAAGTGCAGGAGCCTTTGTTTTTTGGTAAAACAACTAAGAAAACGAAAAAATTTTCTCCTTTAGATGCATTCTCTATTTTAAACCCTTTGGGCAGTTTGCCACCATTGCCAGCACTTGAACCTCTAGAATTGATAAGCGAAACTAGAAGCAGCAACTTGAAAGACTTCAGCTTAATCAATTTTGAAAGTCCTTTACAGGAAAATCCAGCGCTACAACGTAAAATTACGCCACCACCACGCATATTTTCGGATCAAAGCATAATGTTTGGCCTCTGCGGTTCTCTGCACTATGAAAATGAGCAGACACGTTCTTCTCCCGAAAAGACAGATTTATCGCCAACACTCTCATCAAATCGTTCTTCTTCGGCATTAGATGAACCTTCAGTGGCCGATTATAAATCTCTGGGGGAAAATAATGACCCCTATATTAGTTTGGAGCAGAGCTCACAAGATACATATACAACCAATACCAACACAACCAATGAGAAATTTTCTTCATCCACGAATTCTTCTGGATCCGAGGAAATTATAATAATGGAGGAAAAGAAAATGACTAAAAAGCAAAAACGTAAAAGACAGCAGCAACTTCAAGAATTGCAGAGACAAAAGGAACAACAACAACAACAGCAGCATCAAGAAATGGACGACGAGGAATTAAGACCCTTAATAGCCATGACAGAATCGCAAATTGATCAGATACCTATCGACACCGATACTAATATGCCCACATTAATGGATGCAAGCTTTTCAATGAAACACTTGATACTACCACAAACCCTTACACACTCAACTACCACGGACAGTGAGGGCCCTATGCCAGCTACTACTTCAGATGATAATGTTTTCACTATTGCAGCTCATGCAGTTGGACACACTCAAAATAAAATAAAAACTAAAAAATTAGAACATAAAATCAATTTAATTGCTGCCATTGAAGCAGCTACGTCTTCTTCCACATCTTCGGCCGAGGAGAGTGGTGTTGAAGGTCGTCGTTCTTCGTATGACAACGACGCGTCATCATTGATCTCGGTAGCTAATATCGCAGCTGCTACAACTTCACCAATCCCCACAGTGATCGCTCCCCAGACGACAGTGGGGGCTTTAAAAAAGAAAACCAAAAGACGCAAAAGATAAGAATTAGCCATTTGTTTGTTTTGTATTTTTTGTTTAGTACTTATTTATTATTTCTATGTGGTTTACTTTAGCCATGCAATTGAATCCTCCAGGGATTATAAAGATCAATCGCAACCAATTGACGAGCCATTCTTGATCAAAGAATGACAATATCATTATCCAAACATACATACACTTACTTACACATATATACTTAACGATACAAAATTTATATATTCTACAGAATATATTTCTACAGAATTATTTTTTTTTTTCTCTGCAGTTTGAACTTTGATATAAAACGTTTTTATAGACTTTCTGATTCTTATTCTGTTTTTTACATTTCTCTAATATTTTATAGTTTTAAGAAAATATCAGTTGAAAATGCGAAAAGTCCCTACAATACGCTTTTGATTTTCTTAATCTACTACACTTAAGACTTTTATCGGTAGAATCTACTGAAAATTATAGTTAACAAGAATTATATGCAGTAAAATAAGGGCAACAAAGTTATTTATAATTTAATATAGCTAAAAATTTGTTTATACATACAAATTTCTAACAATGTAGTAACTGACAAATTTTTACTAAAAAAAAAATTAAAACAACTGAAAAAATTGGTAAAAAGTTCTGTAAATTTTTCGTTATTTTAATGCAAGGAAACAGTTTTTCCATTGATATTTTAAGATTTTAACAGTTTTTCCTTTGATATTTAATGATTTCCTTAGGCAAGAATGAAATCCGGATAGGGACCAACCAGCCTACAAACAAATTATTTGCACAATTTGTTAAATAAGTTTTGTGGAATTTTTTTTAGCACATTTAATTACTTTAAGCTTTTCTTTCAATTACAAAAAAAATTGAAAAATTACTTCAGCTTACTTCAAATTTAAAGTCAAACTTCCAAATAGTACGAGGGCGGATCAATAAGTCCGTGACTTTTCGAACTTTCCTCGTAGTTATATGAAATGTAACACTGCTCCCAACAAGTACCACCTTTTAGTAGACTACTGTCAAATTTTGAGCAAGTTCCTTCATTTACTTTGCGTGGCTTTTTTAAAAAATGGAAAAAAGTGAATTTCGAGTGCTCATTAAACATTATTTTTTGCGAAAAAAACCGTCAATCAAACCAAGGATAAATACGATGGGGACTCTGCACCATCGATTTCAATGGTAATAAAGTGGTTTATTGACTTTCGTTGTGGCCTTACAAGCACGGAAGATGCCGAACGTTCTGGACACCCAGTTGAGGTCTCTACACCCAAAACAATTGAAAAAATTCACGATATGGTGTTGGCTGATTGGAAATAAATTGAATGTGCGATAGATTGTGGAAGACATAAGCATCTCACATGGCTCAGTGGTTTCAATTTTGAACGATCACTTGTGTATGAGAAAGCTCTCCGCAAGATGGCTGCCTCTTTGCTCACAATCGGCCACCAACGGAATCGTGTGACAGCTTAGTTTCCATGGCAAAAAACTATGACTACGAATTGCCCCCTCATTCGCCTTATTCTCCGGATTTAGGGCCCCAGTAAATATTTCCTATTTCCAAACCTAAAGAAAAGGCTCGGTGGAAAGAGATTTAGCTCCAACGATGAAATTATTGATCAAGCAAATGCCTATTTTATGGACCTCTAAAAATCCTGCTGGATTCTTTTGATAGAATATTTTGAGTGTACAGATATTTTCCATAGAGTTTTTATTAGAAATGAAATTACAAAATTTAAAATTTATTTAACTTTATGTAAACCGGGTTTAAAAACACTGTAAACAAACAATAACCTACACCAATAGAAAAAAGTCTGTAACAATTTATACATATACAGCAAAAAAAAATATTTTAAAAAAATTTAATGCAAATAAAAATCAGCATTTTTATATTTTTCAACAAATATATTTGTTGATTTTAGCAGGATATGCGGTTATTTGCATTCAACTAAATTTCACAAAATGGAATTTTTTTAAACACAGAAAGTTTGCAACAATGAATGAAATATTTATTTGGGGCGATAAATAAATGCCTGCCATTTACTTTTTAAATATTACTTCATGTAAATGTTGCCCGCGGCTAAGCCGTAGGTGGTCCATCCGGGGGAATTTTAATTTTAAGACCCCTTATTTGATGGGAAAAATATAGGAAAGATAATTGACTAAACTTGATATCATTTATACCACCTTTCTTTTATATCAAATCAACTTTAAACTTAAATGCCACGCTTCTTAGGAAAGGTGGGCGGCACTTAAAAATTGATGAAATATTAATTTAGGCCGGCGATATGTGAACCATCACTCTTATACTCTGAGATCCATTGTGATGTTACGAGTCAGTTAGATCACTGTCAATCATGCTCCGTATGAAAATTGTGGGGTGCGAGATGTAACCCCCCGTTGTTCAGAAATTTTTTAATTAGAGTGGATTTGTAAAATTACACGGATTAAAAAATTTCGGATATTTCCTTATTAGACAATTTTTAAAATAAATAATATGCATCAATTGTAGTATCAAATGCATTCGATTTACTTCCACCTAACGAAATAAAATAAATATTTGGATGTGGATTACAGAATAGCAAAAAAGTTCGAAATGATTCAATTTAGAATCGAATTTTTAACAAACATACAGGGTGGCGCAAAAATAACCTTCCGATGTTTTTTGGCTGTAATTTAAAAAAAAAAACTTTGATTCTTCTTGTGGATTATTATTTTTATTTGGTCTTTTAATTTTGTTTGCATCAAGTCGAGAATATGATGTCATGTAAATGGCCGCCGCCACAGTTGATTGTCATTTGAGCCCTTTTTTATGGCATTTTCCATCACTTTGGCCAAAACTTCCGGCGATAGGTCCTCACATTCTTGACGAATATTGTCTTTAAGAGCTGCAAGAGTCCGAGGCTTGTTGACATAAACCCGCGACTTCAAAAAGCCCCACAAAAAGAAGTCTGGCGATCTTGCTGGCCAGTGCAAATCGCCAAAACGGGAGATTAGGCGCCCGGGAAATGCATCCTTCAGCATATCGGTTGTGGCATGTTCAGTGTGTGGCGTTGCAGCGTCCTGTTGGAACCACATGTTTTCCAATCCCAATTCATCAAATTGCGGCAAAAAGAACTCGTTGATCATTGCTCTGTAGCGCTCACCATTCACAGTAACCGTTTGGCCCGCGACGTCTTCGAAGAAAAAATGTCCGATGACTCCTCTAGCGAAAACAGCACACCATACAGTGACTTTGAGCGGGTGTAATGGCTCTTCGTGGGTTACACGCGGATTTTCAGTGCCCCAGAAGCGTAAATTTTGCTTATTTACATACCCGCTAAGATGGAAATAAGCCTCATCACTCATGATTATTTTTGATGAAAAATCATCTTCATTATTGCTCAAATAAATAGTCACCAATATTCCGCGTTCTGGAGCAGTGTAGCGTAACATTGTTTATTAACGTGTATTTCGCATGTGTTAACTACACAAATGTCAAAACCAAGAACTGACATTAGGGGCCAATCGCAAAATTTATAGCATTTTCTGATAGGAGGATTACTTTTGCGCCACCTTGTACAATAACAAAATATACGCAATCACTCTTTCGTTTTACGACGTATGTCTTGTGAAAAGTAATTTTTGCCAGAATCCGGATAAATATAATCGGATTTAATTTCAATGAAAATTATTCATGGAAATAAAAATGAATTAAGATTTTCTTGGACGATCAAACAGTTTTTATTTTTAATATTTTAACAGACCAAGTTTTTTTTTTCAAAACCATAATACTTCACAGACTATAACCCAAGAAACTTCTGACAAATAATTCATACTTATATTTGTTTCGCTTAATTTCTTTCGCGTTTGAATAACTCAACAATTAATACAAAAACAAACAAATAATATTAATAAGTTACATTAAGAATACTCTTTAAATTTAATAAAAAAAAAATTAATTAACTAATTTTGGGGAGCACTTTAATATAATTTTCTATTAATCAAACAAAAAGTAAAATTTATCTATATAAAATTTTCTTAGGAAAATAGCACATATTATAATATTACGCCTGTGTTTTAATACCGGATTTATGTTGTGATATCGTCAATAAATATTTAATTTAAATACTTAAATATAAAATAAAAAAAAACTGAATATTTTTAGCTAATACAAAGTAATTATCCCAGCCAATTTCTTACTCCTCTTGAAAACTGTTTTAGACTCATTTAAATCATTTAAATTTATGAGGAAAATTTGATTTATTTTTTAAAGCCATTTCTAAAACACATAGGGATTGGGTTTTGGAAGAAATGTGAAAAAAAAATATTTTAGCTTTTGGGAGTCTATTTCTCTGTGTCATAAATTGCCATTTTTGTTTGCTGGGTGTGCAAAAATTTATAGCCTATTTCAAATTTTTATTTTCTCCATGTGTATTTTAGAATGTTCTATTATTATTTAAATATATATGTTAGCATACATTTGGGAATTGAAAAACAGGCCTATTATAATTTAAAAATAAAATAATGTAAAAATTAAAATTTTAACAGAAAAATATGTAATTAGTTTAAGTAAATTATAATTTTATTAATTTTCAAATTTAATTATATTTATACCTATGTATAGTATATACTACCTGGTTTATATGCAGAGAATCATAACTTTAACAGCGCCAGTACAACAGCTGATACGTGAAGTTCTAAATAGTTTTATACAAAAGACATCATAAATATGAGGATAAGATGCAAACTGATTTTTGTACTTTTTAGCAGGCCTTGATTTCGCAAAAACGGATTCGTTTTTATCGAGAACAATTTCGTTAAAAGCAGATTCTGATTTGTTTCCACTGCTTTAGCTTTATAAAGGTTTTTTTTATATATTTTTGAAGTTCGTCTTAAAAATAGATAATTATATGAACTTTTGTTTTTACAACCTTTAGAAATAGTTCGTATTTATCGAGGAACAGATGTTTTTTTTTATAAAAAAATTGTTGCCAAAACGTCGCGACTTCTCTGAAGTCGTATTAAACGAGATTTAGTGTACTTCCAAAGAAAGAAAAAATAAGTTAGTATAAAAAAAAAATAAGCTATAAAAGCTCTAACAACACTATCATGTTCACAAGATCAGTTATATCCTTTGAAAAATGGCTGCTTATTAGAGTTGCCAAATAATGACCATCGACATTTTTTGGTCCTTAATCCAGTATACCTATGAATATTAAATACATTTATTGTCTGAAATTATATACAATATGTTTTTGATTTTTCTCTCATTTATGAAGTTTAGAGTATAAACTACTCATAAGAGTTCAAACCAAGCAAAACTTTTTTTAACACACAAATGTCCACGAGGGAAAGTCGTGCGTGCATTCATTATTTTTTAGTTATTAATAGAGCCCTACAGAGCTTAGAAACTCACGTATCAGCTGTTTTATAGGTGCGATGTGAAGAAACTCCTTTTTTTTTCTCAATTGACACAATTTTTGTTTAGATTTAAGTTCCAGAAATAAGTGTTTTTTGCAATTTCTTAAATTTAGTTATACATAATATTTTAATTCGTAGTAATTTATTTCAGTAGTTAAAACTATTGTTTAATTATTTTTTTTTATTATTATAATTGTATAAATTTTATTTCATTATTGTCCATATTTGAGATACAGTTATTTGATATATAGTTATTGATACAGTATTTATGACTCTAATCTTTGTTTTACAGTGCCACCTCGCTTAACGCATCCCCCGATATAAATCCCCAAACCAAACTAATATGAAATCAGTATATTTTGTTTAAGAAAATCCTGGAATCGCAATTACCTTAGTCTTTGTAACTACATCTATTTCTATTAGTTGCGTTAAGCGAGGTGTTGTTGTATTAGCAAAATACCAAATTATTTCAGTTTTAAAAAATATTGAAAGAAATTAATTATACAAAAAATATTTAAATATACATTTGTTTTAAATGTGGTTTTTAATTATTTTTTTGTTAAGTTATCATTTGTATATAATAAATTAAGTAAAAATATAAAATTATAAAAAAAGTAAAAAAAATAAAATAAAACTTTTAAAAAACAAAATTTATAAAAATTTAAAAAAACTATAAAATGCAATAAAAATTAGAAAAATATATAAAATAATAAAAAATAAAGAATCAAAACTAAATTGTAAAATGGTTTTATTTAATTTTGAATAAGTTTTCAAATACAAAATGGACATTTAAATAAAAATGTTTTAGAGTACCTAATTGGATTTTCGAGAACCTAGAGCAATTTTATAAAGATAATTTCATGCTTGCTTACCTTCTTGAATTACGTTATCCAAATTAGCGATCGCCATATGTACATATGTGTCTGAAAAAATTATAAAAAAAATTCAATTAACCTTAACGTAATTGTAAAAATATTTATATTAAATCCACTTTGGACCCAAATGTTCTGTTTTCAACCAAGCTCTTGAATGCATTTTATGTGTCCATTAGCGTATAAAAGCCTATCTGGCAATCACTCGCAAATTTTCAGCAATTGAGATTTTTAAAGAAAAAATTTCAATAAAGCCTAAAATATGTTGAAATTTAAAAAAAAAAAAAATTTTATTACTTTAATCGTTTTATTAAAAAATTCTTTAAAAAAATAATGTTCGTAATTTAGATTATTTACTAAATTTAATAGGTTTTTTAATGGCTAAAATAAAAAAATGTTTATAAAAGTTTACGTTATTGAACCTTATAAAGCATTTTGTGCTGTATTGTTTCTCCATTCAAATAAATATCTTTATTAATTTATTTTCTCCATTTCATTTTTGATATACATACTAAACACCTAACCCTGTTCTTACACGGTGGATACGTTCCATAAAATATCGTTTAAAATAAAAAAAAAAAAATATTGGATTGGTTCAACAACCTCAAAAGACCTAGCAAAACCACACATTACCAAATAATAGGTAAAGTAATGCATAGTCATAGGGGCCGATGGATTACTTTACACCTTACTTCATTGATGAATTTTACAGGCGATGAGCCTTAAAGTAATGTATATACCCATTACTTTAGAGGTGATTGTGTAAGAGGTTACTTATATGGTTACGAGAATGGAAAAAGTAATGTGTCTAAAAATAGATTTTTAAAAAAAGAGGAATTTTTATTAAAAAAATTATTACAAATATTTTATTTAAATTATTTGTAATTAAAAATAATGTGGTCAAGATGGGAATCGAACCAGGAAAATCTGGTTGACAGCCAAGAACTCTACCCACTGAGCTATCGACGCATATAGTATTTGATTGCTTTAAACTTAAATGAATTGTTGCGCTTAGTTTTTTCACTTGTGTTATCAAAACAAACATACATTACCCTTTTGCTTACAAAAAAGCACAAAGTAATGTATCTAAAAATAGATTTTCAAAAATATTTAAATTATTCCTTTACATTTACAAATCATATGTTACGTAATCAATAATGAATAACTTATAACTTTATGCTTGCAAATAATGAAAAAGGTAACGAGCTATCATTACAAGGTAACTCATGAGAATATCGCACCCATTACCAAAGTTTTGCTGGGGACCTACAAAAATTAAGAATTCGTAAAAATAAACACACATTTTGTTCTTCAGTAATTTAAAAGAAATAAAAACAAAACTTCAAATATGTATTTTTAGATATTAAAACATAACTTAAATATTAAAATAAAATCACATCTTAAAAGAACATAAAAAATAAAATCATTTTAAAGTTGATGATCCATTGTCCGCAGTTGATCGACGGTACAGTGAATGGCCGTCATTTCCGGTAATTGTTTCTGCTACTAATGCTCGTGGAAAACACTTCGAACAGTTGCCATCAATTATGCAAGGAGAATTATTATTTATTGATCCACAGGAACCATTAATCATGTTCTCATATAAGCCTGCATCTTCTAGTTCATTGAGAATTTTCGCTGACATCACAACATCGATTTTATTCGGTCTTATCTCATCAATTAACCAAATATGAATATATGCGTGTGGTAATCTAAATTTCTGCCACTCCACTGAATACATCCAGCAGCGCGTATGGTCGAATACGCGATTCTTCAGAGTAAAATCCATCAGTGATTGAAATTTTTGTTTGAAGACTCACGGTCACGTCAAAGCGATTGATGGGTGATTGACCAGAGAATAACCATTGCCGAATTTCTATTCACTGCGGATTGCACGTGAAAGTTATGAAAAAATCCAATTTGAAAATTCAAATGAATGAATTTTCAACGATTAGCTGGATTCACTCAAAATTTGTACATTTGGAAAAATAAATTGGAATGTAAATAAAATAACATTTTTGGACAAATCGGATTACAAGTTTTACATGGATACGAATTCAATATACAAGTACCTTTAACCACAAAGTGGTGTAGGGTATAAATATGTGCCTACAATATGTTAGAATAACTAGCAAGTTCCGTCATTTACTTTGCGTTTAACAGCTGTTCAAAACATACAACCTCGTGGTGCGAAAAATCAAGGTAAGCTTATTTATCAAGCACCATCAATTTCAATGGTAAAAAGTGGTTTGCTGACTTTCGTTGAGGTCGCACAAATACAAATAACGCTGAACGTTCTGGTCGGCCAATTGAGGTCAAACATCCGAATATGTCGAAAAAAATCCACGATATGGTGTTGGCCGATCGAAGAGTAAAAGTGCGTGAGATTGTTGATGCCATATGCATTTCATGACAGTGTGGTTTCGATTTTAAATGATCAGTTGGATTTAAGAAAGCTGTCTGCAAGATGGGTACTGCGTTTGCTCTCACTTGACCATAAACGTAATCGTGTGACAACTTCAAAGGATTGTTTGGAGTTGTTTAAACTCTATTCGAATGAGTTTTTGCGGCGTTTTGTAACTATGGATGAAACATGGATCAATTACAACACTCCGGAGACCAAGCAGCAGTCTAAACAATGGGGTTTTCCGGCTCCGAAGAAGGCCAAGGTAATAAGGCGATGGCAACAGTTTTTTGGGATGCATGCGGAATAATCCACATCGATTACCTTCAAAAGGGAAAAACAATAAACGGCAATATATTATGCCAACTTATTGAACCGATTTAATGAGAATTTAAAAAAAAACGACCCCATATGGCCTAAAAAAAAGTTATTTTTCATCAAGATAATGCACGGGTGCACACGTGTGTAGTCTTAATGGCAAAATTCCATGAATTGAGCTACGAATTGGTACCTTATCCGCCATATTCTCCGCATTTAGCCCCCAGTGAGTATTTCCTATTTTCAAACCTAAAAAAATGGCTCGGTGGAAAGAGATTTAGCTCCAACGATGAAATTATTGATCAAGCAAATGCCTATTTTATGGACTTCGAAAAATCCTATTTTTTGGAAGGGATACAAAAACTGGAGAAACGTTGGACTAAGTGTATTGAGATTGCTGAAAAATATTTTTTTTTTAAACTGTGTTTCATTCAAAAAGTCAACGGACTTATTGATCTGCGTAACAAATTTATTAATAAATTGTCTATATTCGAAAGTGGTAACTACAAATGCGGTTATCCTGATCAAATATATCATTAAATTAGGATTTCAGTTGAACTAACTGAATTGTGGATTGTATTGATTATAGAAGCCACTAACGATTGGTATTTATAAACGAATTCTCTGCTATATTTATTTTCTAAAAAAATTATTCAAATTCAAAATTAGTCATTAAAATTTATAAGTGTTTGTGGGCTAGTGGGTAGAGAGCTAGCCTAGTACTCCTAATTTCCGAGTTCAAATCCCGGTAAAGGCAAACATTTATTTTTTTTTCATTAAAATAAAATATTTAAATAACAAATATATCAAAGAAAATTAAATTAAATTGTGGTGCAGTGAACAAGGGTGTGAACTATGAATCTGAATGCCCAGGTTCGATACTGAACAAATAATTTTTTTTTTTTAAATAAAATTTTGTGGAACGTAATATTATTTATGTGAAATATAAATATTAAATTAGACAACTGAATATTGGCTTTCATAACTAAAAATATAATTTAATATGAAGATAGTTGACGTAACCGCCAGAATTTGATTGGCAACAAATTCTGTTACCACATCTAACACTGTTGTCGGGGTGTATTATTATTAAATTTAAAATAAAAAGAACATCAAATTTTGGAAAAAGCCTAATAAATATAACATTTTTAATGTATATTGCTCTTGATTTAGTTTAAATTTGTTTTTTTTTTTTTTGTTTTATTCCGATTTAGAGTTAAACTGGAAATTTGGTATTCATTATACCGGGATTAATATTTTTTTCAATTAATGATTTTTTGAACAATTTCATAATTACAGATTTAAAATTTAACAATAAAAGTAGCGATTGCGTTGACAGTGGAGGAGGTGATGGTGGCGAAAATATGGATAAAATGCAAAATCAACTCAATCAAAATAAACAAATGACTGGTGCTCACAATAACATAACAACAAAAACAACTAAAAATCAACAGAAATTTAGTGAAAAGAAATTGCACAGCAACAACAAATCCCAGGAAGGATATTATTCATCCCAAAAACAAAAACAACAATTAAGGGAAACAGAAACGCACAATTCCATATGTCAGAATAAAGGTAAACAACATAAACAACAACAACAACAACAACAACATCTGCAATATTTAACAAACAATGCTATCGAAAATTGTTTTGCTAATGATGCATCATCCAATACCATTGTAAATATTGATATATTCGATGATCAATTGAGTACAAGCAGCAATAGCAACACAAGTCGTTTCTCATGTGAAGCAACACCACTGGCCACGACTACACCACCGATTAGTTTAAATGGTGTTATTGATACAGATCTTTTGCATTTTGCATCCATCGATGATGCAACATCGACGACCACAAATATTGCAACAATTGACAATGATCGTCGATGTGGTCGTAGATCCTCTGGCAGAGGAGGAACAACAACAACATCAATATCATCATCATCTATACATCAACACAACACACATGGTAATAATGATGTTGATAATGACGATGATGATGATGATGATGATAATAGTAGTAATGGTAGTGTTGGATCATTGTGAGAATTACTGAAAAATCCTTCACTTGTAAGGACAACGGTTACAAGTAGAAATTTCTATTTTAATCGTTTATATAGAAATATTTTTAATAATAATCATACTAGTAGTAATAATACCAATAAGTAAAACAAAAACAAAAACAAATCTGAGTGATATGAATTTTTCTAAAAGAACGAGTTTACAAATACAAACAAATACAAAAACAATTCAGTTTCAAAATTTTAAAAAAGTCTGTTGTATCGCATGTTGTAAGAAAAATTTTTTCATAACATACACAAAACCTGATGAAGTTATTAGTTGGAATTTGGGTTTCTATTTGACATTCAAGAGGTTCATTGGATACTTTTTGTATAAATTTTTAACATTTTGTTGTTGTATCCGAGAGAGTATATTTCAAATGTGTCCACCCAGGTTCTGTTATGTCATGAACTTTTTTTAACCACCAAAATACAACAGTATTGCCGATTCCTGTTTTTTAAAATTTCATACAAGCAACTTTTTGTAGTGCTTTATTTATTCAAGGATTTACACGATATAACATATTTCCATTTAGCTAAACACAATTCCTTAATTGAATCTATGGTGCTTTCTTGTAATATGTATTTTTGTAATTACATATAATATTTTGTCACAAAACTTATAGATCTTTGAGGGGGCATTCTGATTTAGGACCTTCAAGAAATCGATAGAAATCTTCCATAAAAATATCATACTAAAATTTTCAAAAAGAAATACCAAGTAGTTTCAAAGTTACAACATATTTTTTTTTATTTCAAACGATTTTTTCTCAAAACCTCGATAGAGGATTCATAATTCTGATACAAATAAATGAAAATTAATGTATTATCCATAGAATTCTCTACTTTAAAACAAAAATTTCTAAAAAAAAAAATATTTTTATAGTTTTTTTTAGCAGACTTTGAGATCGTGTGAATAAAACATAGCTTTTAAAAACTGTGTAAAATATCGGTTTTTTTTAACAATTATGTACTTCCCAATATAATACTATTTCCTAGAAAAATAATTTTGTTTTCGCTTATATACACGCAGAGAAAAAACATGGTTGGGACAATCATATTCGAAGAGCATCATACATTTTTGGGTTTATTATTGTACCAACCATAGTCGTACTATAATATGATTATCATAAAATAACTATAATTTTACCATAATATGGTCCCTACAAATATATTATTATTTAAAAATTACCATATTATGATTTTAATAAACATATTATCTTGAATATGATCGCCTGTAATCATAGTATACTCAAAATGTTATCATATTATTGTCCCTATAACTATATTATATCATCCTTCTTATTATATTACGATTATTAATATACATAGTATGACTATCTAATATCATGTTATGGCACATTAATAAGCATATTATGATTCTCATATATATATATATTATAAATATAAAATCCCAGCATTTAACAATATATGATTGTTTTTTTAAGACATATTGTAGTAAAAACAAACTGACTGAATTGATAAAGTTTTGGTTTTTATGAAAACAAGACAATATTATGACTGTAAATTTTAAAGTCATGTTTTATTTGATGTAGAATTATTTATTGATTGTTACCAGAATTTTGTGGTTGCAAATTATCTTATTTTTTTCATAGTCAGAGTTTTTGTTACTACAATATGGTTACACCCAATCATGTTATAAAATAGAAGGTGTCAATCATAAAATAGTAAAATATTTACTATAATAATGATGGTAGCGACCATGTTGATGGTTAAAAAACCAATAACATGGTTGTGGCAACCATACCAGATTGCAGCAAGCACAATATATTAGCAGTGCTCATGTCGCAACCATGTTTTTCTCTGCGTGTATATATATATATATATATATATATATATATATATATATAAATATATATATATAGATATTTTTTTTTTTGGTATTCTACACTCCCATTGAAAATATTTAAATAAAATATCATTCCTAAGCCAACAGTAATTACCTCCTTAGAAGTAATTGCTAACCAGTCTTGCCACATCTTGCGTAATTCACACAATGCGCGTCGAAGTCAAAACTATACTCAACTTGTGTAGTCCATATGTAATATCAGATATGTGTACAAATTACTTAGACTTTTTTATAAACAGTGATTTTTTCAGCGTTTGGCTTTTGAAAATTGAAAAAACCACAGAAAATTTGCAAATTTGAAATATTTATTTGGGGCGATAAATGAATGCCTGCCATTTAATTTTTACATGTAAATGCTGCCGCGCCTATGCCGTAGGTGGTCCATCCGTGATCTCTCATTTTGGCATACTTTTTCCCCAGCAATGTTAGCTGTAATCTCGTTTTCCAGGACTTGAATCGTGGCTAGCTTGTCCCACGAGAGACTTGCCGTATCCCCACAAATAGTCCAGTGGGATCAAATCGCATGATCTTGGCGGCCAATGGACTGCCGCAACGTGAGATTAATTGCTCAACGAACTCACCTCTCAATAGGTTCACGGTATCGCGTGCCAAGTAGCATGTGGCACCGCCTTGTTGAAACTAAAAAAAATCGGTAATCATCGCACGGTACTTTGCTCGGCGACGAATTGTCATATCGCGATCTTCATTGACACTGGCCGATACAGCAACAATATTCTCCTCGGTACGCACCCTTCGCATACGGGTTGGTGGATTAATATCCAATAAAGTGAAACTGGTGCGAAATTTGGTCACAACAGCTTAAATAGCCTGTTCGGTGGATCGATTATGACAACCAAATTCCGAAACACATTTCTCACACATCACGAATTTTGAAAATAAAATTAAATGAATTGCAAGCGTTGTTCATGGTGAAATGGCAAACCTTACTGAGTATTTTTGGCGTTGCCACATGTCAGCAGTCTTTTTACACTGAAAAATTTACACTGAAAACAAATAGCAAATAAAAACACCCGGTATCGGAAAAATCTTTAACAATCGACTAGATTTTAAAAATTAAAGAATTATTTATTTAAGAAACATTTATTTTTTTTTCATTAAAATAAAATATTTAAATAACAAATATATCAAAGAAAATTAAATTAAATTGTGGTGCAGTGAACAAGGGTGTGAACTATGAATCTGAATGCCCAGGTTCGATACTGAACAAATAATTTTTTTTTTTTAAATAAAATTTTGTGGAACGTAATATTATTTATGTGAAATATAAATATTAAATTAGACAACTGAATATTGGCTTTCATAACTAAAAATATAATTTAATATGAAGATAGTTGACGTAACCGCCAGAATTTGATTGGCAACAAATTCTGTTACCACATCTAACACTGTTGTCGGGGTGTATTATTATTAAATTTAAAATAAAAAGAACATCAAATTTTGGAAAAAGCCTAATAAATATAACATTTTTAATGTATATTGCTCTTGATTTAGTTTAAATTTGTTTTTTTTTTTTTTGTTTTATTCCGATTTAGAGTTAAACTGGAAATTTGGTATTCATTATACCGGGATTAATATTTTTTTCAATTAATGATTTTTTGAACAATTTCATAATTACAGATTTAAAATTTAACAATAAAAGTAGCGATTGCGTTGACAGTGGAGGAGGTGATGGTGGCGAAAATATGGATAAAATGCAAAATCAACTCAATCAAAATAAACAAATGACTGGTGCTCACAATAACATAACAACAAAAACAACTAAAAATCAACAGAAATTTAGTGAAAAGAAATTGCACAGCAACAACAAATCCCAGGAAGGATATTATTCATCCCAAAAACAAAAACAACAATTAAGGGAAACAGAAACGCACAATTCCATATGTCAGAATAAAGGTAAACAACATAAACAACAACAACAACAACAACAACATCTGCAATATTTAACAAACAATGCTATCGAAAATTGTTTTGCTAATGATGCATCATCCAATACCATTGTAAATATTGATATATTCGATGATCAATTGAGTACAAGCAGCAATAGCAACACAAGTCGTTTCTCATGTGAAGCAACACCACTGGCCACGACTACACCACCGATTAGTTTAAATGGTGTTATTGATACAGATCTTTTGCATTTTGCATCCATCGATGATGCAACATCGACGACCACAAATATTGCAACAATTGACAATGATCGTCGATGTGGTCGTAGATCCTCTGGCAGAGGAGGAACAACAACAACATCAATATCATCATCATCTATACATCAACACAACACACATGGTAATAATGATGTTGATAATGACGATGATGATGATGATGATGATAATAGTAGTAATGGTAGTGTTGGATCATTGTGAGAATTACTGAAAAATCCTTCACTTGTAAGGACAACGGTTACAAGTAGAAATTTCTATTTTAATCGTTTATATAGAAATATTTTTAATAATAATCATACTAGTAGTAATAATACCAATAAGTAAAACAAAAACAAAAACAAATCTGAGTGATATGAATTTTTCTAAAAGAACGAGTTTACAAATACAAACAAATACAAAAACAATTCAGTTTCAAAATTTTAAAAAAGTCTGTTGTATCGCATGTTGTAAGAAAAATTTTTTCATAACATACACAAAACCTGATGAAGTTATTAGTTGGAATTTGGGTTTCTATTTGACATTCAAGAGGTTCATTGGATACTTTTTGTATAAATTTTTAACATTTTGTTGTTGTATCCGAGAGAGTATATTTCAAATGTGTCCACCCAGGTTCTGTTATGTCATGAACTTTTTTTAACCACCAAAATACAACAGTATTGCCGATTCCTGTTTTTTAAAATTTCATACAAGCAACTTTTTGTAGTGCTTTATTTATTCAAGGATTTACACGATATAACATATTTCCATTTAGCTAAACACAATTCCTTAATTGAATCTATGGTGCTTTCTTGTAATATGTATTTTTGTAATTACATATAATATTTTGTCACAAAACTTATAGATCTTTGAGGGGGCATTCTGATTTAGGACCTTCAAGAAATCGATAGAAATCTTCCATAAAAATATCATACTAAAATTTTCAAAAAGAAATACCAAGTAGTTTCAAAGTTACAACATATTTTTTTTTATTTCAAACGATTTTTTCTCAAAACCTCGATAGAGGATTCATAATTCTGATACAAATAAATGAAAATTAATGTATTATCCATAGAATTCTCTACTTTAAAACAAAAATTTCTAAAAAAAAAAATATTTTTATAGTTTTTTTTAGCAGACTTTGAGATCGTGTGAATAAAACATAGCTTTTAAAAACTGTGTAAAATATCGGTTTTTTTTAACAATTATGTACTTCCCAATATAATACTATTTCCTAGAAAAATAATTTTGTTTTCGCTTATATACACGCAGAGAAAAAACATGGTTGGGACAATCATATTCGAAGAGCATCATACATTTTTGGGTTTATTATTGTACCAACCATAGTCGTACTATAATATGATTATCATAAAATAACTATAATTTTACCATAATATGGTCCCTACAAATATATTATTATTTAAAAATTACCATATTATGATTTTAATAAACATATTATCTTGAATATGATCGCCTGTAATCATAGTATACTCAAAATGTTATCATATTATTGTCCCTATAACTATATTATATCATCCTTCTTATTATATTACGATTATTAATATACATAGTATGACTATCTAATATCATGTTATGGCACATTAATAAGCATATTATGATTCTCATATATATATATATTATAAATATAAAATCCCAGCATTTAACAATATATGATTGTTTTTTTAAGACATATTGTAGTAAAAACAAACTGACTGAATTGATAAAGTTTTGGTTTTTATGAAAACAAGACAATATTATGACTGTAAATTTTAAAGTCATGTTTTATTTGATGTAGAATTATTTATTGATTGTTACCAGAATTTTGTGGTTGCAAATTATCTTATTTTTTTCATAGTCAGAGTTTTTGTTACTACAATATGGTTACACCCAATCATGTTATAAAATAGAAGGTGTCAATCATAAAATAGTAAAATATTTACTATAATAATGATGGTAGCGACCATGTTGATGGTTAAAAAACCAATAACATGGTTGTGGCAACCATACCAGATTGCAGCAAGCACAATATATTAGCAGTGCTCATGTCGCAACCATGTTTTTCTCTGCGTGTATATATATATATATATATATATATATATATATATATATAAATATATATATATAGATATTTTTTTTTTTGGTATTCTACACTCCCATTGAAAATATTTAAATAAAATATCATTCCTAAGCCAACAGTAATTACCTCCTTAGAAGTAATTGCTAACCAGTCTTGCCACATCTTGCGTAATTCACACAATGCGCGTCGAAGTCAAAACTATACTCAACTTGTGTAGTCCATATGTAATATCGGATATGTGTACAAATTACTTAGACTTTTTTATAAACAGTGATTTTTTCAGCGTTTGGCTTTTGAAAATTGAAAAAACCACAGAAAATTTGCAAATTTGAAATATTTATTTGGGGCGATAAATGAATGCCTGCCATTTAATTTTTACATGTAAATGCTGCCGCGCCTATGCCGTAGGTGGTCCATCCGTGATCTCTCATTTTGGCATACTTTTTCCCCAGCAATGTTAGCTGTAATCTCGTTTTCCAGGACTTGAATCGTGGCTAGCTTGTCCCACGAGAGACTTGCCGTATCCCCACAAATAGTCCAGTGGGATCAAATCGCATGATCTTGGCGGCCAATGGACTGCCGCAACGTGAGATTAATTGCTCAACGAACTCACCTCTCAATATGTTCACGGTATCGCGTGCCAAGTAGCATGTGGCACCGCCTTGTTGAAACTAAAAAAAATCGGTAATCATCGCACGGTACTTTGCTCGGCGACGAATTGTCATATCGCGATCTTCATTGACACTGGCCGATACAGCAACAATATTCTCCTCGGTACGCACCCTTCGCATACGGGTTGGTGGATTAATATCCAATAAAGTGAAACTGGTGCGAAATTTGGTCACAACAGCTTAAATAGCCTGTTCGGTGGATCGATTATGACAACCAAATTCCGAAACACATTTCTCACACATCACGAATTTTGAAAATAAAATTAAATGAATTGCAAGCGTTGTTCATGGTGAAATGGCAAACCTTACTGAGTATTTTTGGCGTTGCCACATGTCAGCAGTCTTTTTACACTGAAAAATTTACACTGAAAACAAATAGCAAATAAAAACACCCGGTATCGGAAAAATCTTTAACAATCGACTAGATTTTAAAAATTAAAGAATTATTTATTTAAGAACCATCAAATTGCGAAGATATTAAAAAAAACCTTTATATTCTAAGAAATAAGGATTTTTCAGTAGAAAACATTTCACATTTATTTTTTTTTTTATCACAGAAAACAAGTTTTCAAATTGAATCCATATTCCTTGGGACAGGTCCCAATTCCCAACTGACCCCTTTTTTCCCGCAGGGTATTTTCTTTCATTCAAAGTTGAGTTAACGGTAACTCTTCAGTATAAAATCTAGGATTAGTTTGTAAAAAAAAGTTGATTTTGGAACTGGAATTTCTAAAATTTCTAGTTGATACACAATGAAAATAGATTCAGTGTGACAACCGAATTTCTTGCCAACTGAATAATTTGGTTGCCACAACCAAATGTATCCTGATGCAATTTAAATATATGGTTTGGTTGGTCACAATGAATCTCTTTTCTCTGTTTATTTTTGGAATACTAATATCGATTTATAAAAAAAAAACTATTTCCAGAAAGTTATAAATTAGGCGGCCCCTTTAAATATATATTTAAGATACCTATCATTTGATACTTAAATTTTTTATGTAAACCTAATACTTTTCAACAAATTTAAATTTTTTACAAAACCTGTCTGCAATAGAATAAATAAATTAGTGTACCCTGAATAGCCTATGAAATCGGTAACCGTAGTGCGATTTTTTTTTAATCGGCTTATGCAAATTTATATATTCATTTTATATATATATATTATTTAAGTCTTATAAATATACATAATTATATCAAAATATATGCTGAAGCTATGTGTCCTGATTAAGATTGTCACTATTAAAACAGTTTGCTATTGAATTTGTCGTAATTTACAATGAAATTGTAAAAAAAAAATCGATCAACACAGTTAAATTTTTGTATAATATCCAGAACTTACAAAAATATTTTGTATGGCGTTGGGACTCCCGACAACTGTTATTCGGCTGACATGGATGTTGTAAATTTTTTAAACAAAACTCTTGGTAATAGCCAACATCACATTATTTAATTAAATATCTTAAAATATATTTTAAGTAGAATCGGACCGAATGGGGATTTTTCGTCGATTTTCGTATTTGGCGAAAGGACCTATTTTCAGTATATTTATAAATATTTTTTTCTTATAACTAGGCAGGATAGAAGGTAGTTTTAATCAATTTGCTAAGGCTGCCATTACACTTTTTTGAGAAATTTTGGCACCAAAATACGAATTTTCAACAGAAAATAAAAGAATTTTTTCGGCATTTATGAATTAAGTTTACATTACATTTTGCAAAAATTTCCAAGAAATATTCTTTATTAAAAAAACAAAATTGAATGTTAATTTTTAAACAAAACTGAAACTGTATTTTCGGTTGGATTTTTATATTAAGCCAATTTACAAGCATGTCATATATGTCGTTTGCAGAGCTTTAAAGAACTAATTCATTTAAACAAAAATTAAATGAACTTAAAAAAACTTAATAAACGAAATTGCAAATATCGAAATTGAATGAATTCATTTAGTAATACAATTATCAATTCACCAAATTAAGAAATTATATTTTCTTTAAATTTTGCTTAAGCTAAGTTAAGAACATACGACGAATATAATATGCTTGTGAATCAGCCTATTAGATATATGTGAAACTTAAGAAATATAGAAATAGAATGAAACGCGGTCAATCTTTCAGTTTTTCGGAAAATTTTTAAATCTTCAATAATTTTTGTCGCTTTCCAAAATTGTTTAAGTTTTGTCCCACTGCTTTGTTCTTCCAAAGACAATTTTTTTACTTGATTTCATGTTACCTCATTTTGGTATCTGATCAAAATTTTCTATTCTGATATAAAGGGTGATTTTTTAAGTTTTGAAAATTGAAAAAAACACAGAATAGTTGTAAAAGTGAATGAAATATTTATTTGGGGATATAAATGAATGCCTGCCATTTACTTTTTACAGATTATTTCATGTAAATGTAAATGTTGGTTGTAGGTGATCCAAACATGAGCTCCAATTTTGGCATACTTTTTTATCATTTGGGCCGGTATCTTACCAATAACAGCTGTAATGTTGTCTTCCAGGGTTGGAATCGTCCCAGTACACGAGAGACTTCACGTATCCCCACAAAAAATAGTATAGTGGGGTCAAATCGCATGTTCTTGGCGGCCAATGGACTGCTTCAAAACGTGAGATTAATTGCTCACGAAACTCACCTCTTAATCGCGTGACGTGTGGCATCGTCGTGTTAAAACCGCAGATCAACCAAGTCCAATTCCTTCATTTTAGACAAAAAAAAGTCAGTACGGTACCTTGCTCCATTAACTGTAACGTTGCGATTTTCATCGTTATTGAGGAAGTACATTCCAAACAGTGCATCTTTCGTTGTGCCTCTTTCATTGTACCTCTGCCTGTTCTTCACACCAACTTCGGCAAATTTGCAAAAATGAGCTTCGCCACTAAAGACAATTTTTCGATAGAAAATGTCATGTCATGAAATGACATGTCTTTTTTTTTAAACTGTCATGTCTTTTTTCTACTCTGAAAAAATATCACCCTTTATGTGTAAAATGAGTAAAAGGCCATCCTTTGAAAATTTTAAGAAATATCATGAAAAATTGTGTACGCCGTGTAACTATACATGGTACACGTATTGATTTTACATGAAAGAGAATGACGGAAGTAACAGCCTGAATTAAAGTATTAACACTTGCGATAACGTAATGCAGTATCACTGGGGCTTTAATTGAGGAATTTGTTTAAATTTTTCTTTTCCATTCTAAAAAAGGGCTAAGTTTTTTTTTATAACTAAAACAAAAAATTAAAATTAAATAGTTTTTAAATTCATACAAAAAATCCTTTTATAAGCGTATCATAAATTTAAACAAATTATTAATTGGACAATAGAATTTAATTATTTTTTTACAACATAGTGACTAATCCTGAGTTTATGTATTAATTAATTAATAAAAAAATACAAGTAATAAGACTTCATTCCAAAATTAATGTTCAAACTGTAATTCATTTACAAACTTATTCCATAACTTTGCGTTAAGGAATAAGTTATTTAATTACTTTTATTTAATGTTTTCCTAAACCCTTTAAGATGCTAAATTTTATTATACATTAACCGAGTTTTTAAATCACCGGATTTATTTTTGGATCTATTTGGATTTTTACAAAAAAATTGACACCACCAATTTAAGGGTCAGTGCTTGGGGCCACCGCTGGGTGCTCCTCCACCTAATTTAAATTATCTTATATAGACCAAAATGATTCGTAGTGCTGAGAGAAAAGCCTACCAAATCAAACCTGATTTTTTTCATTTAGCCGCACTATTTGAATTTTGAAAATTTTTCCTACATACACCCAGAGAAAAATAAAACATACAAGTTAAATTAATTTATCATATTTGAATTAACACTAACTGTTTCGCTTTTAAATTAATATAAACTCAGGTTAAGAGATTTAAGTCAATTGCTTTCAGTCAAAGCGAAAAATTCTTTTTGTTTTTTTAACAAAACAGATTAAATCCAAAAATATATCCCTTGATTTAAAAAACCCGGTTATTAAATAAAAAACAAAAACAAAAAAACAAAACAAAACAAAAAATTAAAACATTACAAAAATATTTTTATACTGGCTTCAGTGACAAAAAAAATTAAATTTTAGTTTTAATTAAAATAATATTTATACATAAAAATTTATAAAAACTATACAAACCTATTCTAACTGAATCTAAAAATATATAATTAAACAAATTTATTTACTAAGTATATGTTTTTCAAATATTCTTTAATTAATTATAATTCAAAAAATCAATTAATCATATTGTAAAAAAAACAAACAAAACAAAATCACACACAAAATCATTTATAACCATATAAAATAAAAAAGGTGTCATATTTTTATTATTTTTTTTTTTAAATCTTAATAAAAAATATTATAAATCTGTGTATTTTCCATTTTAAGGCAAAGTAAAAAACAAAGAAAAACAGCATGTGAAATATTTTGTACGGTGATACTTTAAACGATTAAAAATTGTAATAGAAATTTTATATTTAAAAATCATGTTTTATTAAAAAGCTGAAATTTGTGAAAAATAAAAAGGTATTTAAATAATAAAGATTTGAAAGAAACATGAATACATTTTTACTTAATTTGGAATTTTTTTTTTTTTAGAATATAATAAGACCCCAACAACACTTTAGTTAATTTTCATCAATATCCCTTCAGAAATATCTGTTATCTCAGGTGAAAATGTTCATATATGGTAATATGTATATGGCAACACATGTGGGTTAATATTTTATTCTATATATGCTGGGATCCGTAATTTAAGGTTATAAGGCCGTATATGCTCATATATGAGTGTTAATTAGACCGTGCCACCTTATAGGCAAAAAAAAAAGTTCACCGTACACCCTCAAATATAAAGTATTTTAACAAGAAAATTTCGAAAATGTTTTTTTTTTGGCCGAACGTAGGGGTCGCGAAGATATAACGAAAAATATAAAATGGCGACCCCTACGTTCGGCCAAAAAAAAAAAAAAAAAACATTTTCGAAATTTTCTTGTTAAAATACTTTATATTTGAGGGTGTCCGGTAAATTTTTTTTTTTTGAGGTACGGTCTAGTGTACTTTTCCTATATTATTGTTTTTTTTTATTAAAACTAAATGTAAATAATATACTTCTATTTACATTTTACTGATGAATTCATACGTTTTGAAAAAAAATAGAAAGTTTTAACGAACAAGTTTGGAATATTCAAAGAATATCTTTTTTTTTAAATAAAAAAATAATAACAAAATGAGGGCATTCACTCTTGGTAGTAAACTACCCTTGTAGACCTTGTAGAGGTTGTAGATATGGTAAAAAAGGTATAGTAAATACATGTTGTACATTTACAAGACTAAAACAGCTGATCGTTTAGCCGCCACAACTATTGTTTGACTTTATTATTTTTCATTTTGTGATCACTATTAAAATAAAGTTAAATAATGGATCAAAATAATGAAAAACCCAACTTAAAACAAAAGCGTGAAAAAATAAGTAATAAAAGATGGACCGATAGTGAAATTCAGCAGCTATTTGTTTTTATTATTACAAGTATCTTCAAGCCCAGAATCTCTGCAAATTCTATTTTGTTAATTGCATTTTGCTCTAAAAAATTTACAATTTTATATTTTTCCGTAATTATAGGCATTTTCGTTAACTTCAAATTCTTTTTGATATTAAGTCTGTTCCCGTACGTTACCGCGGGTTCCCAAACTTACCCAAATTTACCCAAAAGCGTTCCCGTACTCGAAAATTGGGTAAATGAGAGCGTTTATGAGAGTGTATATATTAGTGTTTCTCAAAAGTTACTCAGACTTTTTCTTTGGGTAAATTGTCTAAAGAACAGTTGATTAACAAAAACAGCTGTTTTATAATTGAAAAAAATAAAACTAAGGAACTTCAGCGATGCTAATTTAGCCCTTTTCGTGTTACAATAAGCGGTTTTTTACTTTCTTAAAACTGCAAATATTTTCTGTTTATAAAAAAGGGACAGATCGGCACCTTTTAATTTTTCTTACCGCTTTTTTTTGAAAATTGTAACCCCTCTTTTACATTGGCACGAAATCTCGAGATTTTTATATACACCACTTTGAAAAAAAAACAATGCAAAAAGCTCATAGACATTAAATTATGAAAAAAATATATTTATAAGAAATAACTATGTGTGTTTTTTCAAAGAGGAAAATATCAATATATCGAAATTTCGTGCCGTTGTAAACGGGGGGCAATTTTAATATATTTTTTTGAGTCTTTTATTTCAATTTTCGCATTTCTCCATTAGCGCGTTTTCACTTGTCGTGTTACACTTATTGCACCTAAAAATTCGGCATCACTGATGCATTTTGACATTTTTTTTGGGCTAGAAAAGTGGTTTTTTGCGTTCCCGTACTTTTGGGTAATTTTGCCATTTTATGAGAGTATTTTGTGCTTACTCTCATTTTACCGAAGTTTAGCCAGAAAGTAATGGAACACAGCTATTTTAAGTTTTCAAATACATGAAAAACAAAACAAAAATCACCTGATTGTTTAATTTACAATAGCTGTATTTATGCGGGAAGTAAATACACGAAAAAGTCGTCCACTCTTTGTAGTATAAAATCGTTGTAAATATACTACCAAGAGTGAAAACCCTTAATATTATATAAATCACGTTAATTCATTTAGTTTAAAAATATTTTAAAGGAAATTAAATGTAGATCAAAAACTGAATTAGTATTTATATCAAAGGTACACTTGTATCCAATCCACTTTGTAGGCCATATTCCGCAGAAAACTTAAAAAAAAAAAAACAAGTAAAAAAAGGCTTAAATTCGGCTGTGACGAATCTTTGAATACCCTCCACCAATATCCTAAAAAAGTGTTTTCTACAGTTTTTAATACAAATAATGTAAAAAACTTTTGAAGTAAAATTATAGGATGAAAGAAATTTTTTAAGGTGAAAAACTTTTTTGGATGCGAAAACGAAATTTTTGTTGAAAAAAAAATTTTTGAGGTGAAAAAAATTTTTTGATGTGAAAAAATTTTTTGTGGTGAAAAAAAATTTTAGTGGTGCAAAAATTTTTTGAGATGAAAAATATTTGAGGTGAATACAAAATATTATTAATTTCTAAGCGACTGGTAAAAAAATATGAGAAAATATATTATATACCAGTCGCCACTATGAAATTGTACTAAAATACACCAATTTGTATGGAAAATTTAGAGGTATCTTCACATTTTCACTCATAATTTTTTAACCGCTGGACCGATTTTGCTCATGGCACCGTGCGATGTGGCACCGTCTTGTTGATATCACATGTTAATCAAGCCCAAAGTTGTGGCGTTAAAAAGTTTTCAATCATATTACGATAACGCTCCCCATTCACAGTTACCGTTACGCCGTTTTCATTTTCAAAGAAGTAAGGTCCAATGATTCCTCCTGACCAAATTGCACACCAGACTGTCACTTTAAATGGATGCAAAGGTGACTGATGAATGATTTCCCAGAACCGACTATTCTGTTTATTCACATATCCATTCAAATGAAAATGTGCCTCCTCACTCATTACGATTTCTTCATGAATATCGGAGTTGTCATGTTGTCATGTTTTAACGATTAAAACACGTTGGTTTATCGAATATTTTTCCATAATAAATTTGCCACGGTCTACTTCTCGACTGCCAAATATGAACTTTCTAGACTAATGCTTACCAAAATAGCAGCGAAACAAGGCAGTATACCTTCCCGGCGGACACCCTGTATAAAAAAATAGCAATATAAAAAGAAAGATGAAAACGTAGCTATAAGTTTCAAACAATCTCAAAAATTAAATTTAATAATTATTTTGATAAAATATTCTATCTTCCAAATAATGGAAATTTATTAAGAAAAAAACCGGGCAAATAATACTAAAAATATGGCAACAACAACATATTTATGAAAACCGCAGCTTATATTTACAAATTTTAACTTATATTTTTCTTGTTTAAAAATTTCTTATGAAAAATTTCAATAATAATTCAAGACCTAAGTTTGCCGATAAGCTTAGTCACGACAAGAAGTGAAAAAAGCTTGAAAGGCCTGATTATCTATTACGAAAATAGTCTAAATAAAAGAATTATATGCTGACTCGTTCAGCTCGGTGTTGCTAATATTTTTATTAAAAAATTTAAATTACAACTAGTAAAGATAATTTTTTTATAATTTATAAAAAAAAAAACTTATTGATTGTTGTAAACAATACGCAATTTGTTTGATCATCTCGGCCAAGTGATTTTAATACTTGGTCTGGTTTTTTGTTTTAAAAAAGACACAGCTGATGATGGTGTGGGAGCTGTTGCTTCAAATGGTGAGGGTTGTGCTGAAATCGGAGGGTAAGCGTAATGACAACAGTAAGAAGGCACGTCTTCACATAAATTTTATACTTTTAGAAAAATGTTAAAAGGTGGTGGTTCTGCTATCGACGCCGCCATTGCCACTCTGTTTTGTGAAGGGGTTATTTTACCACACAGTCTGGGTATTGGTGCGGATTTGTAGCAACTACATATATTAAAGAAACTGGTAAAATTGAAACTTTAATTGCCCGCGAAACAGCGCCAGCTAAGGCCCATCAAGATATGTTTATCGGTAAAGAGATTACTGGTGCAATTTCTGCTGCTGTACCTAGCGAAATATTTGGCTACTGGCAATTGCATGCCAATTATGGTAAATTACCCTGGAAGGTGTTTTTTAAACCCACTATTGAATTGTGCATTAAAGGACACAATGTTTCCAAGTATTTGGCTAATGTTTTGACTCTAAACGCTGAACGTATACGTAAAGAAGTATCAATGGCTGAAATCTTTATTAATCCAAGTACAAATGCACTCTACAGGGAGGGTGAGACAATGTATCGTCCCCAATTGGGTCAAACATTAAGAGTGCTGGCTGAAGAAGGTCCTGAAGTTATGTATCGTGGTGGTCGTATTGGAAAAATGTTGGTCGAAGACATACAGGATAAGGGAGGCATTACAACCGAGGATGATTTAAAAATGTGCACGTATGTTAAATAAAATGCACTTTTCGCAAGAGAGCGTTTTAGTTTGGGTCACAAAAATATTTCTATTAAAATGTGTTTCTTATTAAACATTTTTATCGATGAATTTAACATGGGAATCCTATAGCACTTCTTAAACAACTTCTTTTAAAGTTTATTAGGTATATAATTCATTGGTAATTGTTTTAAATGTTCATATTACGAGGGTGGATCACTAAGTCCGTGACTTTTTGAATGAAACACAGTTTCTTTTGCAAAAAAAAAATATTTTTCAAAATAATCTCCTTTTAGCTCAATACACTTAACACAACGTTTCTCCAATTTTTGTATCCCTTCCAAAAAGGCATTTGTTTGATCAATAATTTTGATCAATAAATCTTTTTCCACCGAGCTATTTCTTTAGGTTTAGAAATAGGAAATAGGTTTAGAAAAAGAAATAGGCGCCCCGGTAGGCTAGTTGGTAGCGTGCTAGCTTATCAGTGCGGGGGTCGTGGGTTCGATTCCCACCAAAGGCTCTGGTTTGTTTTCGCTACAACGAGCCGATAGCTTTTGTTGCTAGTGCTCGGTTAGGGATTTACGATATAATGTATATAATATATAATGATTTATCTAGAAGTTTGTTATTTATATAGTAGCTTTCATTAACCAAATAACGCCCTAATGGCTCGGTTATGTAAATGAAGATTTTAAAAAAATAGTCACTGGGGGCTAAATCCGGAGAATATGGCGGATGAGGTACCAATTCTTAGCCCAATTCATGGAATTTTGCCATTGAGACTACACAAGTGTGCACCGGTGCATTATGGTAAATTGAAAGGAAACGCTGCACCTATCTTGCAGACAGCTTTCTTAAATCCAACTGATCATTTAAAATTAAACCACACTGTCATATGAAATGCCTATGGCATCAACAATCTCACTCACTTCGATCGGCCATATCGTGGATTTTTCGACATTTTCCGGTGTATTGACCTCAATTGGCCGTTCTGGGCGGCGTCATTCGTACTTTGTACTGGTGCAGAGTCCTCATAAAATTTATCAAGCTTGGTTTGATTGATGGTTTTTTTTCGTAAAAAATAATGTTTAGAGCACTCGTAACTCATTGTTCCATTTAAAAAAAATCCACGAGGTTATATGTTTTGACCAGCTGTTAAACGCAAAGTAAATGACGGATCTTACTCAAAATTTTACAGTAGCCTATATATATAGCTACGAGAGAAGTTCGAAAAGTCACGTACTTATTGATCCGCCCTCGTATAATATAATGCTTCAAAACGACTCTTAAGTAAAACTATATGACTTAATGAAATCATCCGATGAATCATAAAGGAATGCTTAATTCCTATGACAGGGCCACGTTAAATTCATCGATGAAAATGATCAATTAGAATAATATATAGATAGTAATATTTTTGCTTGGATATATGTATGTTAATCATCCTGATTATTTTTTCCATACATTCTTTAATTAATTAAAATATTTTTAGCGCACGTTGGGAAAAGCCTATTGTTGCTAAATTTACTAGTGGTTACGAACTTTATACAACTCCTTTGCCTACTAGTGGCACCGTGCATTCATTTTAAATGTAATGGTCCTCTTTACACCACACATAACCATGTATATTGGCAACGTGTAATTGAAACATTTAAAAATGCTTATGGTCATCGTACTAATTTGGGAGACATTCACTATGAACCTCAAGTTGCCGAGATCAGAGAATTAATTAAGGATGATTACACATTCAATCATATGGGATATTATGGTGCTAATTTTACTAATGTTGAAGATCATGGTACTGCAAATACGGTGGTATTGGCACCAAATGTTGATGCAATATCTGTGACCAGTACTGTCAATAGCCAGTAAGTATACTCTTCTGAGGTCGGACTATAATTGAACTAAGTAAATTTAATTAAAGCTTCTTAAATAACTTTTTTTTTGGAAACAAATATTGTAATTAAAATACTGCTTTACTTATTTATTTGTAGTTTGGGTGCTAAAGTTCGATCTCGTCAATGGACGACTTCTCAACTCCGAGTGTTACAAATGTTTATGGTATTCCTGCTTCACTGGCCAATTATATTACGCCTGGCAAAATGCCTATGTCTTCCACTTGTCCCAGCATTGTGTTGGACAAACACGGCAATATCCAGTTGTTAATAGGTGGAGCTGGGGGTGCTAAAATTACAACATCTGTTGCTAAAGTAAGTTAAATAAAATATTTTTATGGATAACAATTACAAAGAAAACAAAAAAAAACATTATTTCATTCTAGACAATTTTACGTTATTTTGTATTTGGTGAATCAATTGGAAACTCTGTACAAGCTGGTCGTATACATCATCAGTTAGCACCTATGAATGTCTACGTAGAACCTGAAGTTCCTGACCATATTAAGGATTATCTAATTAAAGTTGATCATGACATTAACTACTTTTTTTTTAACTTTTTTATTCTAATATTGAATCTGCCCACCTTAGGCCTAACAATATGTAATAAAATCTTATAACTAATCTTAAACACCAGTTACTCCCGTAAAGAAGCCATTTTCCTATATGGGCATCATCTTAACGGGGTGGCACATTAACTACTTGCCACCTGATAGAGCATTTTCAGCTTTAACTGCTATTGGTTTGAAAAGTCATTGGCCCCAACCAGTGTATGATCGACGTCGAGTGGACAGTGCCGTTGTTGTTCATGCAAATAAATATTTGTTAAACTTTTGTTGTAAAACACCCAACTTGTTGCACATAATTAGCATTATTATTCGAATTTATTAAGGTTAAATTTACTACAGTGTGTTTTTTATTGTTTAAATAAAATGTTGAATAATTGTAAAACTATTACAGCCATATGCATATTTATTTAGTTGATTCCTATAACAGTCATAATAAAGAAAATTTTTTGGTATTTTACATACTAATTTGATTTGATAAGTGTATTCTAAGAATCGATAAAATGTCTATGCATATGTCCGTTAAACTAAATCTTCTTGAATTTTGTAGGAATTAGAGAGCTCCGAAATTTGAGGTAAATTTATTATAAGTACCAAAATGAGAATATTTTTTGGATTACGTTTGGGATAAATATTTATTTTATAGATAGCGTTTAATTTATATGTATAGTGAAATGTTACATACCAGTGTAGAAAATTTCATTTTTGTGTCTAAATATATTTGTTTAACATTTTGTAAATGGATGTTTAAATTTCAAGATTTATGTATTAAATGGTTTGTACAGATCATTCAAGGGTCATTTTTCCCACCCTATTTTTACCACGCTATAATTGTCAAGAAGTATCTTTTCAGTAAATAAGCCTAAACCCCAGGGAACACATTTCATATTTTAAGCCAAAGGTGTTTGTGCTTCCTTCGGCTTGAAATCTGAAATTTGCTTCAATTCCACTCGCTCCCCGTTCTATTCTATTGCGTTCCCCTTCTCTAAAATTTCAAATCCACTCGTTCCCCACTTCATTCTATTCGCCTATCTTGTGTCTCTATTTCACTCAATCCCCGTTTACACTGCCTTTTGTTTCCCTACGGCTAGAAATCTGAAATTTGTTTCGATTCCACTCGTTCCGTTCTATTCCATTTCATTCCCCTTGTCTAAAATTTTAAATCGGCCCGTTCCCATTTGTTCCTTTGCTAGAGTATTCAAAAACCGAAACCGAAAACCGGTCAACCGGTTTCTTTTTTTTTTAAAACCGATCGGTTTCGAATATTTTGTAAATTCGAAGAAAACCGAAAACCGGTCTTTTTTGTTCGGTTAACCGGTTTTTTTAAATTACATCACCAACTTGGTTACTTGGTCTCTTTTATTTTTTCCGAACACTTTTATAATTGTTTGGTTATGAAGATTTAGATGTAAGTGCGATATATTCCGATGAAGACTTAACTTTGGATATTCCAAATTCAAATAGTTTAATTTCTGATCTAAATAACACAATAAACAGTATTCAAAGTCCTAAAAAAGAGACCGTACAAAATCATTCATCATTTTATGATGATTTCATATATCATGATAAATGCGACAAAGGAAAATTTATATAATTGTCTTTTGACTATTTGTCCAACATCTACTATTAGTGAAAGAGTATTTTCCACTTCTAGCTTTATCAAAAGCAAACAAAAAAATCGACTTAAAACGAAACATTTAAATTGCATATTATTTCTAAAATATAATTTTAGAAGTGAAAAATAGATTTTCTTTTTACATATTTAAAATGCAATATTAAAAAAACTTATTTAATGTCAAACGTTTTAAACGTTCAAATTACTAACGTACCTAATTTTACCCAATTTACAAACTTAATGATCTCTATTTATTTGATATGAATATAGTTTTATAATATTAATTTTTAAGATATTATATTAAAACCAATGAATAAAATGTTGAAATGAAATACAATAAAAAAATATTATAAAATATTTTTTTTTCAAAGAATGTATTTCTTTATTTTTATTAATTTATATATTAAATTTATTTTTTTTTTGTAATTAAAACAATTAACAAATTATATAAGCTTTTTATTCAAATTAAAAAAAACCGAAAAAACCGGTTGACCGGTTTTTTCTGCAAAAACCGAAACCGTTTTTTTAAAATTCGATTTTTCGAAAAAAACCGAAACCGTTTTTTCCACAAGGCCGGTTTTTTGAATACACTATCCTTTGCACTGTCTAGTGTTTCAATTTCACTCGTTCCCCGTTTTACTTTATTTTGTTCCCCTTGTTTAGTGTTTAAATTCCAATTACTCTCCATTGCGTTCAGTTTCGTTTCCTTGTCTAGTGTTTCAATTCCACTCGTGCCCCGTTCCATTGTCAAGTCAAACAATTATCAAGGCATTGTCATACCTCTAGCCAAATCGGTTTTGGAAATTTTTTAAGGAGAAGATTTTCCCCCTTTAAAATCCGACTTTTAAAAAATTCCAAAGGGATTTGGAAAGGCAAATGTGAGAATTTTTATCATTAAAAATTAAATTATTATTCCAAGGTTGCCAAATCTCAATGCCGGGACTTTTTAAAAAATCAAAATAAAATTTTGAGCAAAAAATCTTGACTGCTCCGAGAGATCAGAATTAAGAAAACAAAAATACATTTTTAAAAAACTACGATCAAATAATTTCAGCCGGTCTATTACAAAAAAATCTAGAAAGATCTTACTTGATCGAAAAATTCAGAAAAATCTATCCTATCGAACGATTGCTTAATTTAAATTGGATTTTAGCTTTAAAATTGAATTTTAATTAAAGATCTCACCAATAACAAAACAAAATATAACAAAACAAAATATTCAATGTGAAACGCAAACTAAAATTATGGAGAAAAGTCAGACCTGGGCGATCTCAATTACATTTTGCAATTCTTCACTTGTGTAATTTGTTCATATTAATAATGATATCAGATCTCACGCTCACGTTTGTGGGATTAAGCTTTTGCTTGGAAATATTCAAAACTTTTTTATATCAGACATGGGGAATAATAAATAAATTTCTGTTCTTAAATATCATGCAATTAAATGCAATTACTTCAATTGCATGTAATTGATGCTATTGCCTTGCTATTAAGTTAACAGAAATAGTTTTTATTCTGGTATTAAAAACATTTGAAATTTTCCAAGGAAAATGTTAAAACTACAAACGTAAGCGTAAGTAAAACAGAATTATTAATATGAACAAATTACACAAGTGAGGAATTGCAAAATGTAATTGAGATGAACCAGGTGTGTGTAAAGAAATATTTCTCATCAAAATTTAATTCGAAAATTAAATTTTTTGTTTTCATTTTAATCCCTATAATGTTTTTAATGAAATTAGGTAGAAATAATTTGATTTTATTAAATTTGTTCCTATTTAAGCATAAAAATTTTAAAATTAGTTCGAAGGACCATTCAAGAACATGAGGTTTTCAACCTCACGGTATTATAGGTTCGCAACATTTTATAGAACCAACATTTCATGTCAAAATATTTAGGTTTAAATGAAATGCAACATTTTTTTTTAATCAATTAATTTAATAAAATTTATATTTTTTTAATTTGGTCCATTTATATCAATATTCTAAAATTGAGGAGCAACCCGATAGCTGGTGGCATTAACTGATTTTAAATATTTGTTTATAATTCTTGTATTTATCCATACTAACTGTTAATCACTGTTACAAGGTGATCTGAGCATTTTATTGCAAAACGATCTAGTCTACCTATTTATTTAGCACCAAAAACTCCATTTGCACAACAAAACTTTGAGAATACCCTATGCCAATTGTCACTGTCGCACAATAAAAGACTCAAAAAGAAAAACAATACTTATCGTTTTACGATCTACGATATAATTTAAGACAGTACAGTCGAACATCAATTTCCGCCCTTTTTTGCCACTGCGCAAATTGGTTTTTTTTTGCTAAAAAAAAGGGGTTTTCTTATTTTTGTATAAAAAAAAGTTTTACATACTACATATATTTTATTTTAAACTCAAAAAAATAAGTTGGTAGAAAATAAATGAATGATATTTACTTCTTTCTAAATTTTTTAAATGTAAAGAAACATAATAAATTTTATTATTAAATTATAGAGAATAAAATCCAACTAAATATCATTCATTTACCAAATAACTGATTAACAATACGTAAACTTCTAACAAATTTTTTTGCTAACAAAATTGTGCTGATCAACAGCTTTTTAGTGAGGAAAACATTCAGAAAAAATATAATACTAAAAATACAACTCTTCTAAGACATAAAATACAACCGTGGAAGTTTTTTTGTATATATCTCTCATACAAAACACAAAAGGAAAGGAAAATGTGAACTTAAAAAAAAATATATAAAATATTGTGTTAACTCAGAATTGTTTGAGTGGTTGTTTATGATTGAATTTCTAGACAAAATAAAATATTTAAATTAAATAAAGATAAGGACGAAATGTGCATTTATAAACAAAATATTTATAAATAGTGATCCCATGCGAACTTTAGCCAAAATAAAACAAATATACAGCATGTAAGTAATTGAGATAATTTTGTTTCTATTTTATTTATAATTATTTATTTTTATATGTTTTTAGATTTTTCAATTAAATCACGGAAGACTGGATATTTTTAAATTTCACAAAGTTTTGTTAATTATTTTCAGAATCACAAATAAAAAAAAACAACTTTTAGATCTAAATAAACTTTTAGAATAAATTAACTAAAATAAAATCTACAATGTTGTTTTTTTTAGTTTACACTCAGAAAAAAAGTAAGAGAAAAATTTGTAAACGGTTTTCAATTTATTTTTGTACTGATTTTTAGTAAAAAAAATATTATTTAGCAAATCTTTTTGCTATTAACATTTTACAAATTATAGAATTTTTACAAAATATGTTTAAATTTTTGTTGCTAATTTCAGAAATCATTTTACAAATTTTTGAAAACTGATTTGCTTAAATTAGTATAAAAAAATTTGCTAACTTAAAAAAAGTGGATATTGAAGGAAATGTTATTTCTAATTTAAACTTAAACCTGCAAACTTAAATTGCCTTAAGATGTTACATAGATTAAAAAAAGGAATCGAAAGTGAATATACCGACTCATGTCTGAAAATAGTACATCGACTTGAAATAGCCTAAAAAGTTTTTTTAGTTCAAAAACCTGCCCTAAAAAGTTTTTTTAGTTCAAATATCAGCACTAAACACAATTAAAATTTGACCTTAAAAGCAAAAAAATTGACTAACATATTTTTCAAAACAAAAATTACCAAATTAAAACAAAAGGACTAATTCGTTTTTGTTTTTACAATTTTTAAGATTTTTAAGCCTTTGATTTTGTTTTTAATTTTGTATAAAATATATTTTGAAAAAAAATAAATAAAATGAAAAAATTTTGATGCTCGATAAAAAAAAATAAATTTAAAATTTTTACTAATATTAATAATATTTAGTATTTTTTTTTTTGCTGATTTTATCAAATAGATTTTAAATTCCACTTTACAAAAAATTTACTAAAATTTAGAAGCGGCTAATAATTTTTATACTAATTTCATTGTACTACACGTCAGCAGACATGTGTTGCTAGGATTAGCAAAAAATACCGCTGGGTTGAAATTAGCAAAATTTCCCGTAATAACAGCAAAATTTTCAGTTGCCATAACAGACTTTTTTTGGTGAGTGTACTAATGTTCAGCAAAAAAAAAAATTTGTTCTTTTTATTTACAATCGACTAATTGTTAGCACAACTTCTGCTAAATTTACTTTTTTTTTTCTAAAAATCAGCTGCCTAACCAAAACTATTTTGCTGATAATTTTCCTGTAAAAAATTTAAACAAAAAATATTCAAATATTTCAAAAAAAAATTTTTTGAGGTTAAAAAATTTTCCTTTTTTTTAAATCGAGTTTCTACCACTTTTTTTTTTAGGGTGCAAAGCGAGGTTTGACTGTAATCGAGAGTTAACGAATTATGACCGTAAATGAAATAACGTAAACAAACATTGTTGGTAGTATATCAAATCGAACCCAAATCAAATGAAAAACGCTAAAGTTAGTTTAGTGTGTTGTGGGATTCAACAACAGGTGGATGTTTTTTTTTTTTTGTTGTTCTTTGTTGGCGGGGTCGTATTTCATTTGCAAATATTTAAATACAAGAAAATATTAAATAATTTTTAAAATGAAGTAAGTTTTATTAAAATTAATTTTAAACTAAATAAAATTGTATTAAAAAAAAAAAAAACAATTAGAAAAACCTTCTTAAGTTTACAAGAATTCATATTTACCAGCTAATAAAAATTTAATGGAATGTAGTTCGTATTATTAATTCTAAAATTCTACAATAAAATAACAAAAAACGTATATACACATAAATAATTATTTTTTTAGTTTTTTCATAATTTTTTTTATCCTCCATAGTTCATTGCATTAATTAAGTCGTCGTTGTCGAATTTTATGAAAAGTTGTTAACACAGCATTTTAGCAATTTTACAGTTGAAGCTATCAGATTATAAAACGTATTTTAAAATGCAATTTAAAATTAAAGGTACAAAGTAAATCTAAAGTGTTTGTATACATATAGTATGATTATACACAGAAAAAAAAATAAAATCATGCAGAAACATCAATAAATAGAAACAGCTTTGATATCGAACTACGTTTGCGTTCTTTTTAATCTGAATGGGTTTCTGCTAATTTTTTAAATTCAAAAACAAAATCCTTAAATGTTGAGATATTAATTTAAATACAAAAATGTTTATTTTAACTATAATCATACTAACTTTAGTGAGCTAAGTATTAATTAGATGTTAATTCAAATATAATATAGTTTATTATTTTTAAGTTTTGTTATTTTTAAGTGCAAAATATTAATTTGTAGAAAAATTCAATTTTTAAACACCTTAAAAAACTTTAAAAACTACATATAATTACGAAATAAATTTTATGGATTACCTTCATTTTAATTATTAGAAAAAAATAATAATAATTAATAAACTAATTTGTGATTTATTTTATTAATAGTCAAAGCCAAATAAAAGTGCAAGTTTAATTTAATGAAATTTTAGTGGTACTGGTTTTCAAATACATTTGCAGCAACCATAAGCTGCCTTACATTCCAAGTGTATGTAAAGTGTTGATTTGTTAAAGTTTCATAAAATCTTCATAAATGAAATGCCAAAAATTCTCGCAGTGTACATTGGTAAATTGACCAAATCAATATTTATTATAAAGTAGTTGGCAATAATATTCTCAAGTGTTCTTGACTTGTTTAACAAAAATTAACCGACAAGTATCCACAATAAAAAAAAATAAATGTTGACGTATGCCGGTAATTTTGCTAACAATTATAACTTTACAATGATAGAATTTACAGTTCGTACTATTTCAAGTAGTAAATTAGCATTTATCGTAAATTTAACAATAAAGTATGCTTTTAAAATATTCCATTTAAAAACGATAGCACGTTAGCACATGAACTGTGAATTCCTTCAATGTTCAATGATTAATTCCGTTTCAATTATTTAAAAGAAAAATTCCCAATTTTTTTTTTTTTTTGCAAATAAGTAATTGCTTTTTAAAATTCTAACAATTACACAGGCCTACATTTTTATTAACCTGAATTAAAAACAAGTAAAAAAAGGCTTAAATTCGGCTCTGCCGAATCTTTGAATACCCTCCACCAATGTTCTCTATTATTTTTGATCCAAACAATGTAAAAAACTTTTGAAGTAAAATTATGGAGGTGAAAAAAAATTTTTTAAGGTGAAAACCTTTTTTAGATGCGGAAACGAATTTTTTACGAGAAAAAAATTATGAGGTGAAAAAAATTTTTTAGGTCAAAATAATTTTTGTGGTGAAAAAAAATTTTTGAGGTGAAAAATATTTGAGGTGTACAAAATATTATTAATTTCTAAGCGATTGGTAAAAAAATATGAGAAAATATATTATATATCAGTTGCTACTATGAAATTGTACTAAAATACACCAATTTGTATGGAAAATTTAGAGGTATCTTCACATTTTCACTCATAACTTTTGAACCGCTGGACCGATTTTGCTCATTTTCAATACCAAACTGCTCGGGAGGATGTACAATAATCTGGGTAAAAATAGGCACCCCCGCTGGCGTCTTCGCGTCGTGATCGACATTTCAACAGACAAATAGACAGACGGACATCGCTAAACCGAATTAAAATTGCATAAGGATCACGAATATATATACTTTATGGGGTCTTAGACCTATATTTTGACATGTTACAAACGGAATGACAAACTGATATATACCCTCACCATATATGGTGGAGGGTATAATAATATTTATTTTTAAGCTACACAAAGTTTAATTTTTTCTTGCGTTTGTTTATTTTATTGATTAATAATAACAAGAAGCTAATTTTGTATAATACAATAATACATATTTTTAAAATAACTTATTATACCCTCCACCATATATGGACCATGTCGAAATATCAAGTGTAGATATTTATATAATTTTAAGTCGATTTAGCGATGTCCGTCTGTCTGTTGAAATGGCGATCACGACGCGAAGAGACAAGCGGGGGTGCCTATCTTTACCCAGATTATTGGACATCCTCCGGAGCAGTTTAGTATTGAAAATGAGCAAAATCGGTCCAGCGGTTAAAAAGTTTTGTGTAAAAATGTTAAGATACCTCTAAATGTTCCATACAAATTGTTTTTTTTAGTACAATTTCATAGTAGTCGCTTAGAAATTAATAATATTTTGTATTAACCTCAAATTTTTTTAACCTCAAAAAAATTTTTTTTTTTTACAACAAAAATTTTTTTTCACCTCAAAATTTTTTTTCCACCAAAAAATTTGTTTTCGCATACAAAAAAGTTTTTCACCTCAAAAAATTTCTTTCATCCCATTATTTTACTTCAAAAGTTTTTTAAATTATTTGTATCGAAAACAGTAGAAAACACTTTTTTAGGATATTGGTGGAGGGTATTCAAAGACTCGGCACAGCCGAATTTAAGCCTTTTTTACTTGTTTTTTTGTTTAATTTGATTTACGTTTGCCAGCAATTGAAAAGTAAGTGGTTAGAAGTTTGTAAATAATTAGGCTTACATTACTACTTATCTGCAATTATAAAATAAGTGATTACCAATACCACATTATTTTTGTTATTAAATAAGTAGTCGCTGCTTATAAAAATTACTTCGCATAATGAAAATAACTATATTAGTTCTGACTCCGATTTATAAATTGTAAAAAATTCAGTTTCATTTTAATACCCCTTATTTGCTAATGAAAGTTTTTGCAAAGATGTTTATAGTCATTATAGTATAATCTCTGGTGACAGTGCTATTATATGTATGTTTTTATAACAAAGTTATTTTAGTTGTATTTGCAACCGGTACCGGCGGCATTTGATAATAAATTAACATATAATTACCATAATTAAATTTTAAATAATAGAAAATTTTTTAATAATAGAAAAACTTTGATTATATTAAATTCATTATATTATATTTAAAACAACAAAAATATCAGTTAAGCCTAGTTTTTAAAATGTGGATTAACTTTAAACATAGTTCAACATACTTTAAAACAGGAATGATGGTTTTTGGTTAATAAGAAACAATTTACACAATGCTTCTTTAGTTGCATGAATCCGGTAGAGAACAATCATGCTTTTCTGCAGCGTTCGTCCAGAAACAAGGCATACATGCAAGGCAATAAAATCATGCAAAAGCATGGTGTAAATTGGCTCTAATTTTACAAATGTTAGTTTTCAGTTTAACCAGGTTTAAATAACATCACAAGTTCTTTCCACAGTTGCATACTATAAATAAAAAAATAAAATAATGCAGAATTCTAACACTTAGGCCTAATTACTGAATGTCCAGTTAAAATTTAACAATTATATTTAAATTTTATAAGGTAACAACCAACAAATGTGACAGATAAAGTCCCTGAAAACATACTTATAACCCGCTCAAACTTTATATTGAACATAGCCTAAATAAGATATCCACCAATTTTTATATTTTCCCTACTATGAGTCCGTGAAATATAGCGTCCAAGAGTTGAAAGTAATTAGTAAGAAAATGATCCAACACTATTGCCTTTATCTGTTAAACTATTGTACATCATTTAAGTCGAGGTTTACATAAAATTTATTATTTAAATAGTTTTCAAAAATAACAAAAATACTGTTTAAAAAATCTATAGAAATCGCACCCTAAATATGTTACAAAAGAGTCAGAACTTGAAGTTTTCCAAAATTGACATTTGTCTATAAATTAATTCACACACTCACAATATTATTTCGTTAAAAATAATCTTAAATACATATTAAATAAATCGAAAATACAGTTTAAAAAGAGGGCTACTGATTTTTCATTATATTCAGCACATTTTGTTGTTTAATTTCAATCATTGTTTAATAATACAGTTCAACACAAAAAAAAAAATGACGGGGTTCCGATGATTGATTCTTGTGTTAAGTTTGGGGCTTTAGTGTGTTCTGACATATACAGTGAGCGAAATTTGTTTGGCCGCATATTTAAATTTTTTAAAAACTAACTGTTTTTTCAAATATACTTAAAATTTTAGTTTTTTAACATTATGCTTTTCAAAATCAGAGAAGGTTGAAAGAAATTATTTAAAATAAGGCGATAGATACGGCGCTGGAACTTCAAAATGCCAACGGAACACAAAATTAACCATACGTCAAATAAATGAAATAAAACAAGAGGCCACTTAAAATCGACTATATTCGTCACAAATTGTGGCTAAATTGCAGCTTCCAGTTGGAAAAAGTCAGGTACAACAGATATTAAGCGTAGATAAAACAATAATATGGAAGAAACCTACAAAAAAAAACTCAGTTGACAGCTAACCATAAAGTGGCACGATTGACATTTCCAAAGGCGCACATATCGTAAACTGAAACTTGGCAAATTATTTTTTCAGACGAAAAAAAATTTAATCTGGATGGACCAGATGGTTTCAGTTACTATTGGCACGATCTGCGCGCAAATAACCCTCCGCGAATGAGCCGCAACTTTGGAGGGTGGTCAGTCATGATATGGGGTGCATTCTCATACCACGGAAAGCTAAAAATTATGCTTCGTTCCACCAAAATGGACTCCGGAATGTACATTGCAGTGTTGGACGACGTTTTAATTGAATACTTGGAAAGTAATAATGAAATAGAATTTATATTATTTAGACAATGAAAGTATTCACGTATCAAGTAAATCGAAGGAGCTCTTTTCATCTCGTTATATTCCCCTGCTTGAATGGCCAGCGAGAGGTCCAGATTTAAACCCAATTGAAAATGTTTGGGGCATCATTGCAAGGTCTGTGTATGCAAATGTAAAACAGTATTCAACGATCCAAGATCTTAAAATATCAATTTTGCAAGCCTGGCTTGATTTAGACGTAGAGATGCTTCGAAGACTAATTAATTCGCTTCCTACCCGGATATTTCAAACAATTAATAAAAATGGAGGCTCTACAAACAACTAAACATATGGATTTTTTAAGTTTATTAAGTTTAATTTATGATTTTCCATAAATAATTACTGTGCGGCTAAGCAAATTTCGCACATTAAAATGGATATTTTGTGATAATTTGATCTAATTTTTTACTTGAAGCTAAAAAATTAAGTTGTTTTTGTAATTTTCCAATAAATAAAAAAAATACTTCAACAAATATTTTATTTTTTATGACTTGTTTGGCCAAATTCAAAACAATATTATATGCGGCCAAACAAATTTCGCTCACTGTATAGTAGAATTTTATGGCCAACATTTTTGTAGAACATTTCATCCCCGCCCTTCCTCTTTTTCGGGATGTTTTTTACAATTTGTTAGAATAAAGCTAAAAAATGCCGTTATGAGGGGGAGTTAGAGGGTTAATATATCCTACAAAAATATTTGCCATACCATTATCTACAAAGTTGCTGAACATACCCTACACCTCATATGTAAAGAAAACATAGTTTTATATACCGATATGATGCAAGAACAGGCCAGAGCTGGGAAACTTTGACCGCCTCTAAAATGCAATTCTGATGTAAACTATCCAAATGCCGAAACACGTAGTAAAAAAACCGAAAGTCGTTTAAAATAACCATCAATTTTTAACTGACAAAACCTTAGAAAACAAAAACGATTTTTGTGTTTTTTTTATTTGTATGTAATTACAAAACACAACACACAGATGTATATATTTTTATTTTTTGTGTATGTATGTATATTTTAATAATTTCTGATAAAAAAAAAAACAAAAAAAAAATTATATGAATTTCTTTTTTTAGAAACAGAATACATAAAGTTTTACATTTGAAAGAAAATATTAACTTCTACTGAAAGTCTGTAAATTTTTATAGTTTATTTTTTGAATGACTGATTCAAATAGTTAAAAAATATATTTCTATGAATTTCAACTGGTTCTTCATTTAAAAACAAAGACTACGTATTATTTTTTAAATAAAACACAGTCGGTAACGGAAAATATTTTGTGAGTAAAATATAACACGTGTGTACTACACGTGTAACTATTTCAAAAATTTCTTTTCCATCACTAACTTCTTTAACTGGAAAATCCCTTTTTGTCAGTTTTTATGTACGCATTAAGAGTGTTATTTTGGGTTTTGCTGCAATTACTATAAAAAGTGATACAGTTTATGGTGTATTACTTTGCATTGTGCATTAACTGTATTATTTTGTTAAGTGCTTCTTTTGATAAAAATAATCGTAAATATAAAATATAACAAAATAAAATTAGAAAAAGTATATTAAAACCTTCTTTAAATGGACTTTTTTTTGATAATGGAACAATTTATTTTTAAAATATTACAATCATTTTTACATAAACAGTATTATGCCTCTACTGAAAATTTGAAAATTTCGAGTTGTGACTCGTATGTATTAAGGATACAATATGTTAGTTTTAAACTTTGTCAGAAGTAGTACAATATACATCTACTTTACAATTTTATAAGGTTAACGGGCTTATATGGACTATACCTAATATGAAATTTATCACATTTTTTCAAATTCTGAAGAGTTAAAAGGCACATTCACACCACTTTAGAAGGCTCTAGAACAACGGTTCGTGGGGGGTCGCGACCCCCTAGGGGGATCCGAGAAGAGTTCGGAAAAAATTCTTCAAAAATAAGAATGTTATAATAAATAATCTTCCAATGTAAATTCCCATAATTGTATTTAAAAATACCCAAAATTTTTTTAAAAATTTTCGAGTTGGGGAATTCCAATTCAGACTCCGACAATTTTTTTGTTTAATTTAATACACATTAATTTTTATTTCTCCTAAAGAAAACGTTCTCAATAAATTTTTTTTATTACAATATCACAAAGCTTTTTTATTACAAAATCACAGAGCTTTTTTATAGAAAACCTCTTAAGATCCTAGAGTTTTTAAGTTTTTCTAGGGTAATAAAATTGAAAGATTCTTTCAAAAATTTAAAGGGTGGTTAAATTTTAAGGGCCGATGATGATTTTGAATAAAACACAAATTATTTAGGAAATTACTGTCATTTCTTTTTATTATGGTATGGTTCAATTATGTATGGAACAAAATATCGGCCAAATGGCCGCCGCGACCTCGACGGCACACCTCCATCCGATGGTCCAAATTTTCTTTCAAATAACCCAAAGAAAGAAATCCAACGGTGTGAAATCACATGATCTTGGCAGCCAACTGACATCGCCACCACGTGAGTTAACACGGCCATTGAATTTGTCGCACAAAAGAGCCATTGTTTCGTTAGCTGTGTGGCAAGTGGCACCGTCCTGTTGAAACCACATATCGTTCAGGGTCATATCCTCAATTCCTGGCCACAATAAGTTCGTTATCACGGTAAATGCTTGGCCGACCTCATGACAAACTATCGCGAACAACAGCAATGTTTTCCCAGACCCGGTTTGCTGAAATTTGCCCACAATTCTTCCGATTGCGGACACATTTGGTCGATTATGCTCACCAAAAAAAATCACGAAGTGCCCGAAATGCTTGAACGCCCATTTCCATAATTTGAACGCCCATTTCCATAATAAGCCTGAATAACTTTAACGCGTTGCTCGATTGTGTATCTTTTCATGGTTCAAATTGAGTTAGTCTGAAATTGAGAAATGTCAAATGAAATGCAGAAAAAAAGGTGTGGTTCACATTCAACAACGGCCATTAAAATTTAACCACCCTTTATCTGGTAAATCTCTTAAATTATGTAAATTCTACAACAAAAACAACGTTGTTCGGAAAATCTTCGGATTTAAATGTTTCTATTTAAAATTTCTCAAGGGGTCTGTGAAGTAAAAGTTAGTGGGAACTGCTGCTCTAGAAGGTCGTAAAACTATTATTTTTATTAAATCTTAAACTTTTTGAAATAAATTTAAGTTTTTTTTTTTCAACATAACAAAATGTTTTTTTTAGCATAAGCAAATGGTTTGCATATGTTTGACCGAGTTTGAAAAAACACTCAAGAGATTTGCAGGAAGTGTAGCAACTCTATTAAAGTAACATATGTAAGTAATCTTTGGTCTACACAAGACATGAAATTAATGTAGAAAAAAAAAACACGAAAAATGCATGCAAAGCAACAACAATTTATTTATGTCTCGTGCAGATGTCAGTGAGAGTGAAAAAGTTATTTTTGGGTTACATTAAAAATGTGCTCATGTTTGTCGTAGGAACACATATAATTCGTTGAAACAAATTTTAGTTCAACGAACTTGATTTGAAAGAAATTTAATAACTTAAATTTTATTAACAGGAAATGTCAATATTTTAATACTCCTCAAAAAGAATTAATACATATACAAAACAAAAACAGGTAAATTAAATGAAAATTATTTCCGAATTTATTTGTGATCTTTTATAACGTTTGTTATACAATTTATTTAAAGATCCAATTTTTTTTTTGTTTCACACCATTAAAATAACTAAGAGGATTTCACATTTGTGTTAAAAATATTTTGCCAACTCTGAAAAATGTATCGTACAATTTGTTCGATTTTTTTGATTATTTTAATATTTATGGTACGTATCTGCAAATACACAATACGTGTTGTGTTTTTATACAAGTCATTTCATGAATTCCCTAAATATTAACAACTTAATATGTATTTGCAAATAATTTATTGTTTTTGTTTTTTTTTTTTTGTCTTACGACATTACGAGACACAGTTTTATTGAAATGTCATTATTAAAACGTTTAACACGTTTTTTAAACAAATTGTAAAAATCATTAACAATTGTTGTAATTTATTTATAGAAAACAAACCCAACGAAATTCGAAAGTTATTACCCAGTAGCAAAAAAAATTCTAGAACCAGTTTTGTAGTAGTTTATTTGAAGCAGACAACTAGAACGAGTATAACACCTCTCCATATAAACTGTAGAATTAACCCTGTAATTCCCAAGGCCGCTAAAAAGCGGTCTTCGGATCTTAAGTATTTTTTTATTCAATAACAATATTTTATTAAAGAAATTGCATTATATCGATAGAAAACATAACAACCTACTTTCTTCGCCATTTAACATTTTTTCTGCAATGATGGACTTTAATGCGAGAAGGATGTAAAGTCAAAATTTCGTAAATTTGGGAAAAACTAATTTTTTAAAGCAGAAAAAAATATTTAAAAAATCGTTAAAAATATATAAATATTTTTAATAATAGCAAACCTAGTCTAGGGTTCCAACTTATAAAATGAGTTATTACGCACGTTTTACAAATATCTCTCTAACTCCAAAACTAAGAGATTTTTTTTTTTTCAAATTAAGCACAGCTGATATGCTCAGATTAAGTAGTATATACATTCGTGATCCTTATGCGATTTCAAGTCGATTTAGCGATGTCCGTCTGTCTGTTGAAATGGGGATTACGGCGCGATGACGCACGCTGGGGTCTTAATTGTTGGACATACATCCTCATGCTATTGAAAATGAGCAAAATCGGTCCAGCGGTTAAAAAGTTATGAGTGAAAATGTGAAGATACCTCTAAATTTTACATTCAAATGGTTTTTTTAGTACAATTTCAAAGTAGCGACTGGTACATAATATATTTTCTCATATTTTTTCACCAGTCACTTAGAGGTGAATAATATTTTGTATTCAGCTTAAATATTTTCACCTTAAAAAAATGTTTTTCACCTCAAAATTTTTTTTCCACCAAAAAATGTGTAAACATCCAAAAAAGTTTTTAACCCCAAAAAATTTTTTTCACCTCCATAATTGTACTTCAAAAGTTTTTTACATTATTTGTATCAAACCCAGTAGTGAACATTTTTTAGGATATTGGTGGATGGTATTCAAAGATTTCGCACAGCCGAATTTAAGCCTTTTTTACTTGTTTTTGTGTTATTTATAGCGAAAACTGATATTATTTGATTATTGGATTTCTTGATTCGTCTTCAACCTTTATTGTGCTATATCGCGATAAATCACAAATTTATTGTTTTTGCCATAGTTTGTGTTCAATTCCAAATACAAAGTATAAATATTATCGATATCAGGAGAAAGAGCATTAGAGTATGGAAATTAAGATGTCCCTTAAATTACGATTTGTCGAATTTTAATACAAAAATTGCCCAGTTTTGTTGCAATTGACCTCACATGTACAAATTTGAAAAAATTGAAAACGTTTACCCGTGCTAAATCGCGTACAAAGCTGCAGTTTTTTCAAATTTATAAATACGAGGGCGGATCAATAAGTCCGTGACTTTTCGAACTTCCCTCGTAGTTATATGAAATGCAACACTGCTTCCATTAAGTACCACCTGTTAAAAGACTAGTGCCAAATTTTGAGCAAGTTCTGTCATTTAGTTTGCGTTTAACAGCTGTTCAAAACATACAACCTCGGGGATTATTTTTTAAATGGAAAAAAGTGAATTTCGATTGCTCATTAAACATTATTTTTTGCGAAAAAAAACCGTCAATAAAACCAAGCAAAAGCTTGATAAATACTATGGGGACTCTGCACCATCAATTTCAATGGAAAAAAGTGGTTTACTGACTTTCGTTGTGGTCTCACAAGTATAAATGACGCTGAACGTTCTGGACGGTCAATTGAGGTCAATACACCCGAAAATGTCAAAAAAATCCACGATATGGTGTTGGCTGATCGAAGAGTAAAAGTGAGTGAGATTGTTGATGCCATAGGCATTTCATATGGCAGTGTGGTTTAGATTTTAAATGATCAGTTGAATTTAAGAAAGCTGTCTGCAAAAACTTCAAAGGATTGTTTGGAGTTGTTTAACCGCAATTCGAATGAGTTTTTGCGGCGTTAACTGTGGATGAAACATGAATCCATTACAACACTCCGGAGACCAGGCAGCAATCTAAACAATGGGTTTTTCCGGGTGAATCGGCTCCGAAGAAGACCAAGGTGATGGCAACAGTTTTTTGGGATGCACGCGGGATAATCCACATCGATTACCTTCAAAAGAGAAAAACAATAAACAGCGAATATTATGCCAACATATTGGACCGATTTAACAAGGATTTAAAAAAACAACCCCATATGGCCTCAAGCAAAATTCCATTAATTGGGCTACGAATAGGTACCTATTCTCTGGATTTAGTCCTGAAACCTAAAGAAATGGCTCGGCGGAAAGAGATTTAGCTCCAACGATGAAATTATTGATCAAACAAATGCCTATTTTATGGACCTCGAAAAATTCTGTTTTTTGGAAGGGATAGAAAAATTGGAGAAACGTTGGACTAAGTGTATTGAGCTAAAAGGAGATTATGTTGAAAAAAACTGTGTTTCATTCAAAAAGTCACGGACTTATTGATCCGCCCCCGTATTTAAATAATTTGTATGCATATATTTTGCGATATGTATCTTCTTAACTTGTTTTTTATATAATTCAGGTCTTGGGCGACTGGTACAGAACTATTGCCAAACAGTCACTTTACAACAAGTTCACGACTACCAAAATAGTACATGTTTTAATCTCCATTTTTCGTCACTAAATTGTAGTTTTTAAATTAGATCCCATCCCTATGGAGATGCGGCAGAACTGATACTGGTTGTATGGTTTAATTAAACTAGTTCACAACTTGTTCTGTATTTTTGCACCTCGACATACTTAAATTTAAGTAATCTTCGTAAGCAGTTGCTACATAGATCCTATTCAATTGGTACACAACAATATTCCAAAAACTTGTACTTTTTATAATTCGTCCGGCCATTTTCTACTGGGTATTGACATTTGTCTAATTAATGTCTATTACAATATTGATAAAAAAAACATAATACATTTTGATAAAATACGTCAATTAAGAAGATTTTTTTTATATTATTTAACAATTATTTAATTGCATTATGTTGTATTTTGTACATGGTTGGTAACCTACATGATTTGGTTAGCGGGAAGGGTAACGCTTTTTTATTTATTTCGGTATCGCCATTTTAAAGATAACAGTTATTTCGGTAACAGTATTTTAAGGATAACATTAAGTAGTTTTTTTTACATATTCGTCAACTTAAAATACTCAATACAGAAAACACAACTTTGTCAGTTGCCCACCAAAATTCGGTTTCTACAACTACAATCGGTTGGTACAAATAAATATTGATTTCCACTATAAATTCAGTTAATGCAATGGAATTTTGGTTATTGCAACACCCAAAATATTTAGCAATTTATTAGTTGTCGCATCTGAAATACTCTTTTTAATTCGGTTGGCACTTTATTTTTCTGTGTGAACGTAAAATATAATGTTATTTTAGGGATAACGGTATTTTGTTTATTGAATTTTAATGATTTATAATTTATTTCAGTATCAGCATTTTAAGGATAATGGCATTTTAGTTATTTCGGCAACGGTATTTTAGGGATAACAGTATTTTCAGTTGAAAGTGTTTTGAATCGATAACGGTATTTTAACGTTATTGCTTGCCAAGCCTGATTTTTTTATCATATCTGATTTGAATATTTGTTTGTTTTTGACAATAATGGGGTAGAAATTTCTGGTGAATTGCTTTTTTATATGCAAATTTTCAAAGAAAACTTTTCAACAAGATCTTGGTCAAGGGTTGGAACTTGCTTAAAATTTGACAGTAGTCTATTAACAGGTGGTCACGGACTTATTGATCCGCTTCCGTAGTTTAAAGCTTTCACCAAATTTAAGAAAATTGTCGTACACTTTGTGAAGAAAAGTTTTTAAATGTAATGTAACTGACATAGAAACATGTTTTCATATTATTGTTGCACAGATGACACTACATTGCTAGATATGTTGTTGTTTTTGTTTTTTGTTTGATATTTGGGGATTTTAATACCGTTCGAAAACAAAAAGTTCTCATTGAGTTTGTAATTTAATCTAACAAATATCTCTAGAAATTCTAAAAACTTCGTCCACTGATAATTTTTACAATTTTTTTGTAGGATTTTAGCACATTTAATTACTTTAATGCAATTAGTGTTTTTCCCGATAAATATAAATTTAAATAAGAAAATTTCCATTATTTTTTGTTCAGTAAAGCTATATGTTTAAAGTTCCACCATCAACATTTTTTAAATGCGGTTCTTTGAAGAGGATTGCCAAAACGCAACTTTAATTTTTATTTTAGCTTTCGGATTTTTTTTTTTTTTTTGTAGTTATACGAGAATTCCATTTAATCTCTGTGAAAATTATAGCATTTGTTTTTTTTAGAACCGGTTACCTCTAAATCTATTCAAGAACATGGTCTTTTACCGCTGGTTCAATGAAACAAGTTCTACAACTGTTTTCTAAACGCCTGTTTGGAGGAAGAGAACCCAAATAGGTCAAACTACTTACAAAAAGAAACGGTTGTAGAACATAAAATATAATCTATGATGTCTATGCAGTAAAAGGTGTTCTGCAACCTGTTCTTAAGAGTTTACATTTTTACTGGGAACGTATTTATAACATAAATGTATTCGTATCGGTCTCCAATACTAATGATTGATTCCCTGGCAAATTTAAATTTGAATTGCTTGTAACTAACTAGTTCCATGTCCTGAAATGACCTTTGCCTAAACAAACAGTAACAGTTTCCCCGATTATGCTATTTATAGCTATTTATAGCAAAATATGTATAGTCTTTTTAAAGAGAAGCATTACTCACAAAATTCATTATATTAATTAATGTATTATTTTCTTTGAAAAGAGCATAAAGCAGATAAGAATGTCTTCAAATATGACTCACTGTAATTGCGCGAGATGATAAATCTCAGAACAGTTGATGTGCGCCATCTGATAGAGAGTTGGTAAACTTGTTGAAATTGGAACAAACTAAATAGAAACTATGTCTAAATATGTAATATGAAAGCAACAAAATTGTTTGCCAAAATACATTAATATTTAATTAAAGTTTTTATCATTGCCTGCTGATTTTCTTAAAATGGCGTTGTAATAATGAAACACTAGTCAACAACATATTTTAAAACATACAACAACGTTTTCTGTTATATCTGTCAAAAGCTGAGATGAAAATAAATTAATCTACCGAAAACACCTAAGCGATCGATCGGATAAGTTGTTAACACAAAATTAGGTAAACAAAATTGGCACTGTATCGTTAGCTAAAATGCAAAAGGGCGTAACTAACATTTTTATTTTTTTTACGGGAGAAGCTTAAACCGCCAATAGGCAATTTAACAAATTCGTAAATAAATCTGTTAGTTTTTATTATAGAACTATACAATTTTGTGAAGTAATGTAGTTCAATGCAATACTTTATAACCACACTCAATCCCACTTTAAAATTGTACAACCAAAAAAAAAATTGGGCAACCAAAAAAATTAAAAAGATCTCAGATTCGACTTTTGTTCATAAAACCCTTATTTTTAATCGTAGATCTATGAATGTATTTTAGCCAAATTAATCATAATAATCAATAATAGCGGGTTTGAAAATTTTGTTAGTTACGCCCTTTTGCATTTCAGCTAAGGATATGTAGCTATGAAACTTTATGTATAACTAAAAGAAACTTTACAATTTTGTTATCATAAAACAACTCGATTAGTTTTAATTACTTGTTTTAAAATTCAATTAACAGACATTTTTATATGAGGCTAAACAACATGCAGTTTATTTCGTTGAAATTAAAGAAACTAAGAATTATATCTGTGATTTGCAGCAATAACCGCGTATGTAACAAAATTATATTTTTCAGTATTTGGCTTAAAAGCCAAATCAAATCAAATTATCAACTGTAGAAAAAGCAGTACTAGCAAACCAATGCCTCTTTTCTAAAACCTACCCAGTAAGAAATAACCAAAGGTACAACTTGTATTAGCTAAATACTGTATTGTTTGTAAACTAGTGGCTTCACAGTAGCTTACGGTAAATTCTTTAGGACAACCATTCAGAAATATTTTTCTTTTCATAATTCATTACATTTCAATCATTTAAACAATATTTATTTATCTAAAAGATTAATGCAAAACAACATTGTGTTTTTTTTTAAGCAATTAATGAATTTAAAGTATTTTGAATGTACACCAGAGAACTGCAAAATCAACTTTTTTCTTGATTTAATCATACACAAAAATTCTTGTTCACATTTAATAATTCAACAAAATTCACTGTGGAATAAAATCAGCATCATGTTACTGAACGCGTAATTGGGATCAGTGTGAATCATCTGTCGATTATGTTTTATGCAAATGTAATCACTTAACAAAAAGTCAGCGTTGAATAAATCAGAAAAAACAACAAACAACGCGTATGAGTGTAATCGTAATTAATACAAAATAGAAACACATTTCATAAATTATATTGTGTACATTAGGGTGGGACTTAAATCCGCTTTTTTCGAATTTTTATTAGTAATACAATCTAAAAATATTCTTCTTTGTGAAATAAAAATATATTTTTTTTGGAAAAAAAATTAGGTCGATATCTCAGGCTTGCCTAATCCGGAAAAATTTTAATATTGTAAAAAATTTTTTTCTTCTATTTTGATTGGAAAATTAGGCAATATTTAACTTTAACCGGATTGGGAGAGCCTGAGATATCGACCTAAATTTAAAAAAAAAAAAATTTACAGAGAACAATATTTTTGGTATTTCTATTAAAAATTCTAAAAAACGGATTTTAGACCCACCCTAATTTATGAAATGTGTTTCTACAAAACCACCCCCTTTTTATAGATAAGAAACTATTTTGTTTTAATTATGAATATACACATACGCTTTATTTATTGCTTTTTCTGATTTATTCTACATCAAAATAATTATTGTTAACTCAAACGAACAGAATAAAATCAATGGTATAAAAACGACCGATGATTATAAATCAGTGACAATTTGCACGTCGTTTGATCGATTTAAAATCATCAACAAATATGTGTGTTGGAGTATATTCAACGTTTGAACGCAAACACATATTTATTCTTGTGTTGATTGCGTATGAACGTTTTTCAATCAGCATTTGCAGTTCTCTGATGTACACACAGAAAATAAATTCGTTGGAATTCTATCGGAACTACCAAAATTGTAATGTTATTTAAAATTATTATGTGTTAATATCTACTTAAAGTTCTTTATCAGAAAGTTAAATTTATTTATAAACAGAAAATATATCAAATTAACCGAAATAATGTCACCTCATGAAAAATATTGGTTTTTATAATTAATATTTAAAAATATCGTATCTTCTACATTGCATTTAAAACCAGGAACCAACAAGTTATTGAAGATTTTATCATTTGAACAAAATATTGGCAGCAAAAATCTAATATTAGTTGTATTTTAATAAAAACTATTGCTCTATCTAAAATATTATTTTTTTCCAATCATTGTTTATCAACATTAGTGCAATCAACCATTACTTTCCACAATTTTGGTATTTATAATAAAATATTAAGATTAGCAACCGATAATAAATATTATAAAATATATTTGAAATATATTATATTTTTGCTTTTAATTCTTATACATATTTAAATTTAAAATTAGACAACAACTTAATGTAAGTGTCTGTGGTGCAGTGGGTAGAGACACAGCCTGCTAGCCTTAGGGTTCAAAGTTCAAACACATAAACATTTTTTTTTAAATAAATTTTTTACAATTTAATACAGTTTAGCTTAGAGGAAAAGCAATTTATTCTAGCCCAGTTCACCGCATACAAATTTTTATTTTTAAAATAAATTTTGTGAAACGCGCTTCTGTTTAAAGAATGCCTACTTTTAGAATATTATGATTTATAAATAGAAAAGCAATCAATTATTCCAATAAAAATTCGGAATTTGTAAATAAAATTCGGTAATTACAACAGTATTAAAAATTAATAATATTGAAAATTCGGTTGGCAAAAAATTCGGTTGCAACTACAAATCTGATGTCTGTGTGTTCCAAATTTACCAACACTCAACAGATCACATTTTTCTGCATGTGCGGTTTTAAAAACTACTAGTTTTTGGTTAAGTGTAAATCTGTCATGTGGATAAAAGTATGTAAAAATTTGAAGCAAAAAATCTCAAAAGAAGATCATACAGAAGGATGAAAAAACTAAAAGTGTGTGAAGACAATAACAACTTACAAAGTAATGGACAAATGTGTCCAGACATGCCCAGCAAAAACATTGTATCAAAAACTTACCAGGCTATTTACTCGCTTAATTACTTTTGTTCGCTATGTCCATAAAGTAATGGGTACTCATTATTTTGTGGCTGTTTGTAAGCGAGAGGGTAATGACCACCCATTACCTTGGGTTTTTTGTAAGTGAGAGGATAATGACCACTCATTACTTTTGTTGAAATCCGGTTTTTGCTGGGTATGTCGCTTAGCTTCGTTACGCAGAAAACTTTCCAAATAATGGGTTTTATAACGAGCAGTAAGTGGTAGAAGTTTGCCTGCTAAGCTCATTATTTTAACACAGCGATGTTATTGGGGGTAGCTAGTTGAGTCCAAGTAGGAAGTAAAATAACTAGTTAATGGCAAGGTAAAAATAATTATTTTTAGATAAGGTAAAAATAACTGGTTACAATTCTGAAAAAAACTGATTTTTGTTAACAATTTGAAAAAAAATGTAAATAACAAAACCTAAAATAGATTTTAACGCCAAGTAGTTAAAACACATTACTAGTAACTCATTATTTTCTCTTGCAGTATGCAAGGAGCTGTATAACACATTATTAGTAACTCATTATTTTCAATTTAGAAGTAATGTAGAGGGCAGGGTTGGGTCATTATAGGTAATGCAAAAATCAATAAGCTGCTATTACTAAGTTTTTCCTGGGTGTTGTTAAAAAATCTTTTAGAAAACATTAAAGTTCCGTTTTTTTTTTCTGAAAAATATGTCGGAAATTTTCTACATTTTACAAAAAGATTTTGAATAAAAATAAACAGCAATAAAAAATTAAGCAAGATTGACATCAATAAATCAAAATATGGAAACATTTACCTAAGCTGTTGTTGTTTACTACCACAGATAGATTCGTGCTGACAACTGAATTTGCAGCCAATCAAATGGTTAAACTATATACTCGTAATTTTATAATTTATAACTAAATTGATTTATACAAAGAAATAAATAGAAATCAAATTTAAATTTTAAAACATTTTTAATTATGTATTAATTGAGTTATAAATAAAATTATAAATAAAAACTCAAAACCAGCTTAGTTTTATTAAGTATGCCAGTGTTATTTTTATAACGATTTGTATGTTATTTAGCTAAGTAAGACCCAACTACAATTGGCTTAAGTGACTTAAGATTTATTTTAGTATACCGATACCTAGCTTAAGCTGGTTATGTTTCTACCTTAAGGTATCTTGATAATACTTAGCACCCAAACGTTGCGTAAAAAATAGAAATTTTTTTAGAAAACCCCCAAAAAAAATTGAAACATACTTTTAGAGGTACAGGTCTTCGCTCTAGCTAATTCTTTGCATTGTGGTGCTTATATGACACCGGCTTTCCCAAGCAACTTAATCTGTTTTTTTATATGTAGAAAAATATTTAAAATAGTTTCACTCCAAACTGACTGTAGTTTGTTTAAAAGTTATCTGTGAACAAAAATTCGTTCGACATGGCCCGATAACGATCGCCATTGACTGTAACGGCGACTCCTTGCTCATTTTCGAAGAAAAATGGCCCAATTATGCCTCTGGACCAAAATCCGCACCAAACAGTGACTCGTTTTGGGTGCATCGGCTTTTCAATGTATGCGTGGGGGTTTTCTGTGCCCCAAATGCGACAATTTTGTTTGTTTACATACCCGCCAAGATCAAAATGAGCTTCATCTGAGAAGATGACATTGAAAAGATGACATTCTGCAACATTACCATGATTTTTAAAGTAATGTCGCAATATTTCCCAGCGTTGTTCAAGCGTATACACAACCATATTCGTTCAGCGGAAGGATAAAACTAATTATCTGTCAAATCAGACATGAGCTAAGTGTTACCATTCACGAAATAAGCACTAGTTGAAAAAAAAAAACGTTAGATGGCGGACCCTATAAATATGTAAATGTATAAATAGTAAATAATGACTAAATAGTAAATAGTTATATGAAATATTTATATATTACATATAAATACGGATTTTCTTTTACAGTTAATATTTTCATTTAAAATGATTTGTTAAAAAAATTGTTTGTCTGTTAAAATAAACAAAATAAATATAATCGTTTATTTTTACAGAATTTGTAGTTAATCTTTATGATATTTAAAAAAAAAAACGAAATATAATTTATTTTTACGGATTTCGTAATTAATTTGTTGACAGTTAAAAAAACGAAATAAAAAATCATTACTTTTCACTGATTTTGTAGTTAATTAGTTGACAGTTTAAATAAATAAATAAATAAATAAATAAATAAATAAATAAATAAATAAATAAAGGAAATAACATTTGATTTAACGGAAATGTGTTTGGTTTGTTAACAGTTAAAATATATGAAAAATCATTTATTATTTAGAAATACTGTAAGTTAATTTATTAACATTTAAAAATAAATGAAAAGTTCTTTTGTTTTAAATGAAAGGTTAAAAGACCGGTGCTTTTTTGTTTATTTTAAATTACATTTTCAGTTAATTTAAACTACAAAATATTTTTTAAAATGTTGAATAGTTTTTTTCTCATCCCTGCAACCAAAAAAAAAACTACATAGCTGATAATCACTACTTTTATAAACTATGTCAAAGTTAATATGAAGTGTAATATATGTATTTTATTTCACAAATCAATTATAAAAAAAGTTTTTTTCAACGATTTGGTAATGAAAATAAAAATGGCTTTGAATGTAGTAAGTTCCAACTATGGCTAATTTTAAAATTGTCTAAAGATATAAGCAATCGGCACTTCATATATTTTAATAATAAAAGAGGGATTTTCCATTATTGCCATAGTTGTTTTAAATTACTTTTAAATTGACTATGGACTTTGATAACTACTCGTACTTATGACAATGCGTATTTTTTGTGTGTGATAAAGTTAATTAAAATAAAGTATGGTAAAGGCTTTATCAAATATTAATAAACATAACCTCACAGCTTAGATTATAAACATATTAACAATTTCAGCTAATATTTAATTAAAACATACATTCAATTTCAGAATTGTCATAAATAAAAAACTAGCAATATGGGTTACAATAGCCGCTATTGTAGTATTGGCCTTAGTATTGGGCCTGGTATTCGGTTTAAAAGGAGAAAATGAACCGAGAATAGTTGGTGCTGTTGTATCAAATGGTAGAGGATGTGCCGAAATCGGAAGGTAATTTTCAAATTTATCTTGTTAACATTTTCAAAGCTATATATTTTTTAATTACAGTCAAATGTTATTCGATGGTGGTACTGCTGTAGATTCTGCTATTGCTACACTCTTATGTGAAGGTGTTATTCTTCCTCACAGCATGGGTATTGGCGGCGGATTTGTGGCCACTGTGTATACAAAGAAAACTGGTAAAATTGAAACACTAATCGCTCGTGAATCGGCACCTGCTGCAGCCCATAAAGACATGTTTGTGGGTCAATCTTCAGTAACAGGTACATAGTTTTATGCGCTCACTTCTTGCAAAGATTATTTGATAGAGACAAAATTAAAAAAATAAGTAAAAATGACTTTTGAGGCGTGAGTAGTGTCTCTAAATTGGAACTTAACTAAAGGCGGATTTATAGGTCGACTACCCCAATATACAATTACACAGCAGTGGTTATACGAACTGTCTAATTTTTGTAAATTCTTTTTTAAAAAGACAGAAATGGTCAACGTGTGTACAGCCCTTAATTTAAACAAGCTATTCCACTGGTTTCAAAAGTTGCGTAAATGTCTGCGACAACTAATTTTGCAATTATATTTAGATTTATAAAAAGATTTTGCAATTGTCTTTTATTTTTGCATAAATTAATGTCGTTACAGAGAAAATATCCCAGTAAAAAGTAAAAATTCAAAGAACAGGTTTCAGAACAAGTTATATCGCATTAGCATAGGTTGTAATTTATGTTCTACAACCGGTTCATTTTGTATGGAGTTTGACGCATTAGCAATAGTTTCGTTTCATCCAAACTAGAACAGATTACTTTAGAACCGGTAGAACATTCTGACTCCATGGAAGCGATGCTAAAAGAACCTGTTCTATAATAGATTCAAAGGTAACCTGTTCCAAAAAAATTTGCTGTGATTTTAAACATTTTTATTCACAAACTAGCTGACCCGGCAAACGTTGTTTTACCATATAGCTTATTTATTGCATGAATAGGGACACCCTAATCACCTAGTGGTGAGGGAGGTGGGCGAAAATTTAAGGTTATAGGTATTTTTTGATGCCAAATAAAAAATTGTTTATTAATAGATAAAAAAAATCTGGATAGGGACACCCTAATCACCTAGCGGTAAGAAATAAACTTTACGACCCATTCTCATACCTACCAAATACACACACAAAATTTCATAAAAATCGGTCAAGCCGTTTCAAAGAAGTACGAACACAAAAACTGTGACATGAGATTTTTATATACAGTAAAAACTTGATGATCTGGATTATCAAATTATCCGGATTACCGAATAAATATTTAGAAACATTATTCTTGTTTTAAAAATGCTTTTAAAACACATATCGTTTATGAATTATATTTATAATTCATTAGCATAAATAATTACATTAGTTAATTTTTAAATTTTCAAAATATTTAGTTTAGTTTCAAGTTAGCCTGTTCCCATACGCCCTTAATAATCCATATGTTCAAAATACCTTTCATTTGATATCCAATATGTATGTACATATATACTTTTCTGAAACAAAAACCCAAAAAACCCCACTTTTAAGCGTGAGATTGGGCCGCTAAAAAGGACACTTTTTCTTGTGAATCTCGCTACACAAGATCACGCACTCAACAACGTGTATTGTTGAGCTGATTATAACAAAAATACGGGTAAAGCTGACTACCTGTCGGACAATTTAGGTTTCAAAAGTTTGGAAATCTTTAGCATATGTGACCTTCTCCGAGAAAAGGGACCTAGTGTGTCAAAAAACGGGTTTGAACTTAAGAGTGGATTCTGGTACCTAAAAGGGTGTAGAATAAGATGAAATGAGTTAAGATTTCTGATAAAAATTTATTTACCCAATAAAAACGTACAAAACGAACTTGGGAAAATCGATAAAAATGAGAAAAACATTAAAATTAAAATAGCAAAGGTATTGTCACACTTAAAGCGAAAAAAAATACGTCACCACATAGGTATGACGTCACCAAAGTCGGCACCCAATCATAACTAACCATAACAAATCGCATCTTCCAACTGAAGGTGTGTTCACAGTGATAATGCGTTATGAAACTTTAAATGCGCTTTTCTCAAAACTTCATTTTCATACACTAGGTCCCTTTTCCCGGAGAAGGTGGTCACATATAATAGGAAATATTAAACAAATTTTTAAAACTCTATTTTTGGTCTACAAATCCAAAATTTTATATTCATCATTTGATTGCTATCAAGATTTCCAAACTTTAAGCACTACTTGTTCAAAAAATTCGAGAAAAATATTAACTAAAAACAACCAATTGAAAAAATTTCAAATGTTTGCAGTCAGCCGTAACTAAAGACATTTGTTTCATTATTTTTTCCCAATCAGCTCTTCAATGCGCCAAATTTAAGTGATATTCCTTCGCCAAATTAGCAATTTCATTAATATCGAAGAGATCCCCATCCAGATAGTTTCCTTGTGAGCTATTTACATATATGAACACTTTTTAATCTTGTTTAAATATTATGATAATGACTTTATGAAAATATTATAGTTATAAATAATAAAATTCATTATAATTAGCAAAATATTATAATCATGTACAGGAAAAAACTCTTAATGTACTTAAGATTAAAAAAATATATGCAGTGGAATATATTTTTATTCGTTATACGGTTGAACTACAAAACCAAAGCAAAATATTCAAAATTCTTAAGCATTTTTGAAACAAAAATATTTTCTTATTACATTTTATAAATTCGTAAATATTATTTTTTTGAATTTTGTGATAAAGGTTTAGGGGGCAAGGGCGGCAAGACATTTTTTGTTTCGTGCCAAAAAAAAAAAATTATATAAGTAAAAATGCGTGCCACCTTAAGTTTAGTTTATCTTTGAAATGCCTTTTTCCTTTCACTTTTAAAATTTGGAAAATTTTTCCTTTTTAAAATTTAATTTCATTAGACTGAGCAAAAACTATGTAATTTTTGGTCTTTGCTACTGTTGTTTTTCAAAACTCATATAAAAAAAAAACAACTAATAACAAGTTTTGTACAAAATCAATGGAATTTTTGCTCACTCTTAATGAAGTATTACATATTTTAACAAAAGACTTTTTTGTTACAGGTTGTGTTCCATATTCGTCCAATTTTATGGTACTTTTTAATTTATTCAAAACTAGGGTTTTTTTCCCTTCGAAAGATTTAAATTTCTATCAAAGAAAAATTTCATTTATTTATTTTTATTTGTTTTATTCAATTCAGTAATATAAAGCCCTAAGGGCCATTATTCAATAATAAAGAAGCTACAATACAAATCTCATTGGCGCCCCAGCCACAATAAATTAAAAAGAATAAAAATTAACAATAATAAAGTCCAAATTAATGGTAACACAGCCAAAACCAATCAAAAAAAAATAATAAAAGGTAATAACTATGAAGCCAGGCCAAGATAATAATTAATGAGTTTTAATCGAAAGACGTTATTAGATTGTGAGAATATACGCAAGTAATAAGGCAACACATTCCACCAATGAGCAATACGAATTAAATATGATTTCTTAAACGCAGATCTCACGATCATAGGAATAATAATTTGTCGATTCTAAGAAATTATCCCTGACAAATCCTAGTAGATCGGCTGGATTACATCCAGCGATACACCCCAGTTCGTCGTGAACCCTATCTCCTAGCCATTTCTGCCTAAGACCCTGCTTCCTAGGACAGTGGCGCAGTACATGCTCTACCGTCTCTAGCTCCTCAACATCCCCGCACAGTCTGCAGAACTCCGGTATGGCTTTATCCCATTTACTCGTAAAAGCCCTAAAAGAACAATGCCCCGTTAAGAACCCTATAAGGAGCCTGAGACCACCCCTATCCAATCCTAGTATAACCCTGGTTGCCCCTGCGTTCAGTCCGGGCCATAACGCCATCGACACCCTGCAATCCACTCTATACCCCCAGGCCCGGTTAACGGCATCACGGAACCTTTCCCGTATAACCCGATAGTAGTGACACAATGAGGGCTTTACCCCCCTTTCCCTTACCCCTTAGTCCAGATTCGAACCCTCCCTCGCAAGTTCGTCTACCACCTCGTTGCCATCCACCTTGCAATGTCCGGGTATCCAATGCCCTTAGCGCAGCCTGACTGTCGACGTAAATTGCCACCACAGACCCCCCTACAATGTGATCCAGTATCACCTCCGTCGCCGTCCAGATCACTATCATCTCAGCCTGGAAGACACTGCGCACATCCGTGAGTCTGAATGACCTTTTCATGTCAGGGTCAGCAATATAAACACCGTCACCAGTGCTAACTAATAAATACCGTATGTCTTTTTTTTTCTCCCCAAAACCCAATATTCGGTCGGACTTTAAAAAAAAGTTTTAAAACAAAAAAATTTCGAACAACTTTAAAACACTAGTTGTATCTCATAAAGTATAGTAAGTTGTTTTTCCATAATCTAAATTGTAAACATTAATAAAAGACGGATTCATATAAAGTGTAAACATGTTTTACCAAAAATTTGTTAACAAATCTAGTAAACCTTCAAATTCGCAAATATACCCAGCAAAAGCATGGTATCAACTACTTAACAGCTTTATTACTTAGCTAAATTACTTTTGTTTCCGATGTCCAAAAAATTAATTGGTACTCATTATTTTTGGCTGCTTGTAAGCAGGAGGGTAATGACCACCTATTACTTTGTGTTTTTTGTAAGTGTAAGATAACAACTACTCATTACTTTTGGAACATCGCGAAAAAAAAGTAATTAAGTGAGCAAATAGGCTGGTAAGTAGTGGAAACCCTGTTTTTGCCGGGTATATTTTGTTTTTCTACAAGGCGTTTTCCCTAATGGAGAGGGGATTATTATTTGACTTGTGTAAAAATTGAATTTTTTGGTTGTTGTGATAAAAAATACGTTAACTTTCATAATTTACAATAACCCCCCTCTACCAAAATCAAAGAATGTCACACGCCTAACTCGGATGCACTGACTTTAGCCGTACGCTTAATTACGATTTGAGGCCTTTAAAGTTCGAGTGAAGTTATTTCACGGGAAAAGCAATCTACAATGCTTAAGGTGGTCTTACCACCAGAGGTTCTTCGCGAGACATACTTATTAAATTTACACATATTTTCCCATGCAGGTGCAATGGCTGGTGCTGTACCTGGTGAAATTCTTGGCTACTGGGAATTACATCAACGTTATGGTCGCTTACCGTGGAAAATGCTATTTCAACCTACAATAAAACTGTGTAGAGATGGCCACTGGGTATCAAAATACTTAGCTGCTGCTTTAGTATCCAAGGAAAAGGAAGTACGTAAAGAACCAACAATGTCTGAAATTTTTATCAAAGAGGATGGTTCACTATACAAAGAGGGTGATTATATGAAACGTCCAGCATTGGGCAACACTTTAGAAAGAATAGCCGAAAATGGCGTTGGGGAAATGTATGATGGTGGCGAGACTGGAAAAATGTTTACTGAAGATGTGCAAGAAATGGGTGGAATAATAACGGAGCAGGATTTAAAAAATTTCAAGTAAGTTTCTACATAAAGCCTAAAAAGGTGGCATTTTATAAATAACTTTCGTTCATATTACAGGGTTAAATGGGAAGATACCCATCATGTGGTGGCTAATGTTACCGGTGGCTATAAATTATATACTACACCCTTACCAACAAGTGGGGCCCTGTTGGCATTTATACTTAATGTTATGAGCAATTTATACACCAATGATCGTGATATCTACTGGCAACGTGTTATTGAGACTTATAAACATGCCTACGGCCAACGTACCAATTTGGGTGATTTAGAAAATGAACCCGATATGTATGATACAATTAAAGCAACTGTCGATAACATTATCAGTCAAGACTTTGCTGACAATGTTCGTAAATTAATTTATGATGACAAAACTTTTAATGACATGTCATACTATGGTGCTAATTTTACAAATGAGGAAGATCATGGAACTGCAAATATGGCTGTTTTATCAGCCAACGGTGATGCCATAGTTGTTACGAGCACCGTCAATAACTATTTTGGTTCCAAGGTACGTTCACGTAGGACTGGCATTATATTGAATGATGAAATGGATGATTTTTCCACACCGGGAGTTGTGAATTCATTTGGTGTACCAGCTTCACCAGCCAATTATATAAAACCCGGCAAACGACCAATGTCCTCAATGTGTCCAGCCATAATATTAGATGGCGAGGGTAATGTTAAAATGTTGGTAGGAGCTGCTGGAGGTACCAAAATAACTACATCAGTTGCAGCGGTAAGTTTGAATTCACTTTTGTACATCATTTGGTTTAACATCACCTTTTTAAAATTATTTTAGGCAATTATTAAATATTTGATATTTAATGAAACTATGCACCAGTCAGTAAATGATGGTCGTCTACATCATCAATTGGCTCCAATGATTGTTGAGTCGGAGTCTGAGGTTTCAGAATCGGTGCGCAACTATTTAACCAAAGTTGGTCATAAATTGAAAGTATCTCGAGAGGGAAGTGGTTTTGCAGCTGTAACTGCAATTGGTGTACGCACAGGAGTTCCGGAACCATATTATGATCGTCGTAGAGTTGGCAGTACTGCTACAGTACAAGCACGAAATAAAATGCAACATTAGGTGCTGGGTGTCGTTCCGTTTGCACAATACTTTTAGTAGTAAGTCATCGTAGTAAAGTACGTGTATAATCTAATAGATTACAATTGAAAATTTTGTAGAATCCAGATCGCTTACTTTTTGGAATTCCAGTGATTGTTTAGAGAATAAACGCTGAATCAAGTAAAATTACGTCTTCCATGTAAATAGGATATTATTGTATAGTTACGAGTTTGTTTTTTTGTATGATTTTTATATTAATGAGTATTCATTTAAGGCTCGTATATTGTGTATAACTTGTAAGTTTAGACTTTACACAGTATTCGAGCTATACGGGCTTTACATGAATGCTCTTCTTAATTGCGAATTAAGTTTATGTATGATTGTTATTAAATGTTTTTCATTTTTAAGTTAAATTTATTATTTTTAAGCTAAAAATATTTGTATATTTATGTTTTACAAAAGTACGGCAGGGATCAGTTAATTAACTATAAATTAAGAACGTAAGATTTTTTTTGTTATTATTACAAAAATAAATATATTTTAATAAACTTTTAGAAAATTCGCTCGATTTTTTCTAAAATAGAAAAATTATTTTGTATGTCAATACAGACGTAGGTAAAAATTTCGCGCTTTTGAAGGAGTATGGAAAATATTTTAATATTATGTCAGAAGGTAAAACAAGCACGATTTTTTATATTTTGCAAAAAAAAAACATATTATATTTTCCTAACCAAAATATTGATTTTAAATTTTAATGATCCATCAAATTTTTAGAGTTTTTTAAAGCCTGTTTTGTATATTACGATAAACGATAAAAATTGGCAATTACCATCATCAGAATTAAATTTGCGTAACTTTGCTTTCGTGAACATTATTTTCGCACCGGTTTCTGTATCTTATGCGAGTAGTTTTCGCATCGAAAATTTTGTGGTCACACTAATTTGTACAAGGTGAAATAATAGATGATAAGGTTGTTTGCATTTATAGTGGACATATTTAATTCAGGGATGGAAAACATGGTACAATCGTACTTTTTTGGTACATTTTTACCTTGGTTGGTACCGTGGTACTACCGCGGCTCATTTAGTACAATTTGAAATTTTTTCAGATTTTCAATTTATAACTTGTTAAAACAACATTACATAATAAACATGACTTTAAATTAAAAACCTGTTTTTAATTTTATACAGCTACTATAGTAAAAAATAAAGTCAGTTTAAAGTTGAACCGGCTCTAAATGGGTGTCACATCACATGTACCAAATGTTTGCATACACTTTGTACTAAAATATACAGAAGTGGCAACACTGAACAGCTGATTTTAAATTACCTTTCAAAACAAAAAAATAAGAAAAAAGTTTATTATTGTTAAAAAGCTATTTAATGCCTTTAAATTTTTTAATAGCAAATCCTGAAAAGGTTAAATTGCATTACAATTATTAATTTTTTGTCAATTTATACATTACAAGTTTCTACAGCAGCTGAAGAATCTAAGGGAGGGCGACACACAGAAAAAAAGGTGTGACATTTATAAAAATTAGAGTAAGATTTTACAAAGTTTTGTGGTAATTATACAACTACATAAAATTAACAATAAATTTTGTTTCACCCCGTCCTGCTATGGGCAGTTTCTTTTTAAAGAAATCCTTTAATGATTTACAAACTGTTGATTTTCCTTCCCTTAATCTCATTAAAATCTCCAAAATAAGCTAAAAACCGTAACTTTAAATAGTGTATGTTTAATTTAGAATTATTTATGTGTTGGAGTCTGGGGGGATTCTTAGATATAGAAAATGTAATTCACTACCAGTAAATTTTTCCATAAGGAATTGTGTTGAAAAAATAATATTTTTTGGAGCTTTAATAGACATAGAGCCAGCACTAAGTATAGTTTTTTGCTATATTTGTTTTGAAAATTTTAGAAAAAATTGGTACTTAGTAGAGCCCCCTATTACCCGGTTTGCCCCCTTAACCGGGTTGTAGTACTTTTTCCAAATGTACGTTTTTAATACTTTGTTTTAATTAAATAATAGAAATATTGTTACAATTTATATAAATTTTATTTAAATTTCATGTCAGAATTATGCAGATTACTTTTGCAAAAATACATTGGCATTTCCATTTTATGACAGTTACATGACGTTCTGAATTCAAGAGCCAGTATCGGAATATTTTTGATTCACAACTCAAAAAAAGTTTACAGCTTCATGTCAGAATAACATCTAGATTATTTCCACAAAGTTTTAGTCCTTCTGAACAAAGTAATAAAATCGGCGAACATGGGACCGTAAAAGACCGTGTTGTTTCCCCAAATGTATGTAAAGTGAAGGACTTTCTGAATTCAAGAGCAAGTATCGGAATATTTTTATTCCACAAATTAAAAAAAGTTTCTGCAAAGTTTTAGTCCATTGTAAGCCAATTCATAAAAACGAAGTACATGGGATCGAAAAAGACCGTGGCATTATTATATAAATGTATGAAAAGTGCAGAACTTTATGAATTTAACAGCCAGTTTCGGAACATTTTTGCTCTACAACTTAAATAAATTTGTTCAATTAAAATTTGTTTCTATAAAGTTTTATCCCATTGCCAGCAACGGTTAAAAGGCCGTATATGGGACCGAAGAAGACCGTTGCTCTTTCAAACAAAACACATAAATGTGTATTTATAAATGCAATTATAAACTAAAGGTAATTTTGAAAAAAACAATCGACCGTCTAGACCGCAAAAACCGGTTGACCGGTTTTAATGCTAACCAGTCGACCGGTTCTGACCGTAGCCTCTAGCGCTTAGTGCTGATTAGAATACAGACTACGCATAATGTCTGTTTCCACACTTTGCTGCGGCAATCCAAAGCGTCCCGTACTCAAAATTGCATGTTGTTATTGTCGTAGCAACAAAACATTCATACTTATTGCAGGTTAGTGGAATTAGTTAGCATTCCTTGGTCGGGGACCAATGGACTCAGAGTCGTTCTAATGCGGACAACTTTGTAAATGTGTAAATGGTGATTGGTATTTACCTTACGTATGTATTTAGATGAATTCCTCAGTGTTGAAGAATGGCGATGAAAATTTGCAAATCCTAAAGCATTATAACCAAAATTATAAACACTGCACTTTTAAAAACACATTAATAATTTAAAACTAAAGTTTTCAAACATCAATATTTACTATAAAGTTCCTAAAATAACTAATAAACAACCCTTTTTATAGTTTAATACGATTTTAATTATTTCACGCACTTTTTGTACAGCGACAACACGAAACAAAACGCGCACTTTGAAAAGCAATGTTGTAGAAAAAACAAAATGTCACTTAAAAAAATAAAATTTTCACTAAATTGCCAAGTTTTATTTATCAAAATATACCATTACTAGATAAAGAATATTTGGTTTTACATTTTAAATCATATTTTTAATCAATTTTGCAACTATTTATTATATTTTTTAAGCAAAATATTCGTGAACGTACAAAAACAGCCGACCGACATCAAAAAGTGCTAAACAAAAAACTCGGATCATTGCTGTATATTTTGGTAGTAAAAGCTTATATACATATGCAGTGCTTTTCAAACTGCTATATTTATACAAACAAATTTAAACGGGACCTTCAAAATGCATATCGTTAGCTGAATTGTAAGTGAAGACAGAAAAAATATATCATATCTTAAATTGACAATAATAGTATATGAGCATACATACATTTCATTTATGATCATATGTGGTTCTATGTATGACTAGATGTATAGCTATATTATATGGCATTTATAGAAATATAAATATAAAATAAAACCAAAATGCTTATGTCAAATTAATAAAGTTATTAGGAGAAAAATTATTAAATCTTTTCAAATGTTTACCCTCGATTTCTTCATGTCGAGATATTAAAATGTAAGAATAAATGTAACATTTCCGAAATCACTTGCTGCATTCGAGATAGCTATAGCTGAGGTGATAAAAAGTATTCCTATGCTTCTCAATGCACTTAATTATTTTCCAAAACGTCTTCAATGAGTAGCTGGTGTAAATAAAGGTAACTTTGAACAATTTTTGTTAAAGAATTTTATAGTTAAAGTTTTATTTACGAATGAATTATTATAAAAATGGAAACTTCATTAATTATAAAAAAATAAACATGACTTCTATCTTGTGAAATACAAATTCAACTACAGTGGAACATAACATAACAATACTTCAACAAAGAACTGTTAAATCAATATACAATACTAATATTTTATAACCAGCCATTATTTTATAAAATAATTTGAATTTTATAGGTTGCTTTTAACAAAAAAAAAAAAAAAAAAATACAAAAAATTTTACTTGATTTTTAACTCATGAGAGTGATCCTCTTCGATAATGTCCTAAAATGCTCTGTGCCAAGTTTCAGCTAAATTCGTTAAAAGTTACCTTTGTCGTTGAAGTAATTTATACAAAAAGAGGAGTTGTCTTTAAATACAATTATTCTAAAGTTTTAATTAATGTTCTTAAATATAACGAGATCAAAATTTAAAAAATAAATTAGTATAAATAAAAATACATATTTTGGTCAAAATCTTGATCTTAATTTTAATGAAGATTTGGAATCTGCAATCAAAATTGAAAACAAATTTTAAAAGTCAACAAAATTAGATTTTCTGTGGTATTTTCCTATCTAAAAACGTTGTCATCGAAGAATCCAACTTGTTGTACTTTTCACAAGGGCTTTCCTTAGGCATGATATTGTTTTTAATTTTTGAAAGGATTATAATCTAACGTCTTGCCAAATTTTAAGATGTGTCATTTTTTTCTTGAGCACTATTATGCTTTTTAATAAATCAAAGTGCTTTTTAATAAATCAAATTGTCTTTTTTTTTCCCCCTGAAGAAGTCACCCAATGTGGTGACGAAATATTGGGATAAATAAATATTTATAAATTAATTTTTTATAAATAAAGGATCTTTAACTCAATAAGGAATATTATACAAATTAAAAAAACAATTAATTTGCTGTAGCAATTGAAAAAATATGTTTTTGTTATACAAAACGGTACGAATACGGACCGGATACGGAACTTTAAAACGGAGTCAACTCCGTTTTTTACACGATGGATTTTCAACGGACACAACTTCGTTTAAAACACGGCATACCGGTCCGTAAACGGACCGCATCAGTTTCGATGTTTCAGAAAACGGTACGTAAATGGAGTTGTATTCGGCGGAACGAAAACGTAACTTATTGTTTATTGGGATTACATATTCTGCATATGAGCCAAATTGGACAATAAATACATAATTCGGGAATACCTCGACCACAGCGCCACCTATCGGACATAAAAAAGTTATGCGAATCGGAGGACCAAACGAATATAGCTTTAATGCTTCAAGATCTAAACGCAATCATGCAAAAAAATCTCGTCATTTAGGGTTTTGAGCAGAAAATCCCGAAAAATTTACAATACTGGCGTGGTGCAAAAACCTCAACTGATTTTCTTTCGCTATAGCTTTTGTTTTAACAAATTACGTTTCAATTGATTGTGGAAAAGTAAGGCCGCCGTAGGCGTCGACGCATAACTTTGCGTAGAATTTAAATGCTGCTCTTTAACTACTTTAAGGTATGATGTATGTTCGTATACACTTACGACTTGACAAATCCGGGACAGTCAAATTGGGAGATATTTCTGTGTGTGTGAGGAAGTCTTCACAACAATTGTTCCCTCATAGTTAATATTGTACAGACCTGTTTACCCATATTAAAGTTTGTTTTCATGTGCATATGTATTTAAGCTAACGATATACATCTTGAGGGTAACTGTAAAAAAACCGGCAGAGACACCCGTCGAAATTGTCGTTACTAGCAGCACAGTTTGATAAGCACTGTTTAACGTCTGTATATAAGCTTTATTTTACCAAAATATGCAACACTTTTGCGCAAATTTGACAATGATCTGAGTTTTTGTTTAACACTTGTTGATGTCGGCCGGCTGTTTTTGTGCTTTCGCAAATATTTCGCTTAAAAAATATTATAAATAGTTGCAAAATTGTTTAAGAAAATGCTTTAAATTATAATGCAAAATATTGTTCATCAAGTGAAAGTATCTTTTGATAAATTAAATTCGGTAATTTTGTGAAAATTCGCTTTGAAATTAGATTTTTTCCGACATTTTTTTTTGTCTTCAACATTGACTTGCAAAGTGCGTGTTTTATTTAGTTTTGTCACTGTATAAAAAGTGCGTGAAATTATTTAAATCGCATTGTTTATTAATTAATGTTATCGGGTTGTTTATTAATTATTTTAGGAACTTTTATAGTAAATATTGATCATGAAAAACTTTAGTTTTACATTATTATTGTGTTTTTAAAAGTGCAGTGTTTATAATTTTGGTTATAATGCTTTAGGATTTGTTGGTTTTCATCGCTAATCTTCAACACTGAGGAATTCATCTAAAAACGTAAGGTAAGTGCAAATTTTTGTCTATTTTTGCTTTCTCATTATGTGACCTTTCCCACAATTTGTCTCGGTGACCCAAAACAACCCGCACATCACAAGCAATCGCCATTTATAAACGTTCCCCCGGAACTTGGTTTTACGCATCATTTCATGGTCGGACCCTGACCAAGAAATAGATGTAAGTCACTACTTTGGCATTTAGAAATTTTGAAACGAAATTGTGTAAAAAATTGTACTTAGTGCGGGCTCTTTGTCCATTAGGGCTCCAACAAATATATTTTCTTCAATACAATTCCTTATGGAAACATTTGCTGAATTAAACAAGTGCATACAATAGTCAAAATAATAATCAAAACTGTTTGTGAAAACTTTAAAAAAGATACCTGCTGGAATAATTTTTAACAATTTTTGGAATCACGATAATTTAATGAGAAGGATTTTTGTGTAAAGTGAATAACTTCAAATTACTATATTGTTGTCAACCCATACAAGCTGGCTAAGCCAGTTTAATGTATGATCACAGCTGTCTAAGAGTCGCCGCCGCAACTTTAATTTGCTTGGCGTAGGTCTCTGTTCAATAGTTAATAAAAACACAAAAACAAAATTTGTTTAATGATAAGAAATATTGCGATTTATAATAAGAAATACATGCATACTGCAACAAAGAACAAAGCTAAACCGAATTCTGGCCATTTAGTAGCTGATAATTAAAATTTGGACTCCTCTTCTGTAGTGCTTTAAAAATGTTTATCGAACCGATATTACTTGTACACGGTGGAGCAGGTAATATAACCGATGCTCGTGTACCAGGAAAATTAGAGGGTATGAAGCGTGCACTTCGATCAGCTATTGATCATCTATGGCCACCAAATGGTGGTGAAAGTAATGTGATAGATGCTGTTGAGACAGCTGTTAGAACAATGGAGTGCGATAAAAATTTCAATGCTGGTTATGGTGCCTGTTTGAATTTAGATGGTAAGGCTGAAGTTGAAGCCAGCATAATGGAAGGTTCACAATTAAGAGCTGGCTGTGTAACACTTTTACACGATATTATGCATCCCATATCGGTGGCCAGAAAGGTAATGCAAAAAACAAAACATACATTTCTAGGAGGAGCTGCTGCACAGAAATTTGCACTAGACCAGGGATTTGAACAATTAACGGGTAAATAAAAGTTTAAAAAGTCAATACAAATAGTATACAATTTTTCCATATTCAGACGGCTCTCTGGTAACAGAAGATGCACGATTGGCCTTACAGGAATTCAAAGATCTTCAAGCTAAAGGTTCCGATACTACGTTTGCTCGTACCGAATTAGATGTTAAGAATACTATGAACCTGGAAGAACGTCCCGGAGAACCCGGAACTGTGGGAGCTGTAGCTATTGACGCCAATGGCAATATTGCTGTTGCTACTTCAACAGGCGGTATTACTGGTAAAGTACCTGGTCGTATTGGTGATACACCTCTTTTGGGTTGTGGCACATATGCCGATAATATGTTGGGTGGAGTATCTACTACTGGTCATGGCGAAACAATTATGCGTTTTAATTTAGCTCAGAAAATATTATCGAAAATTCGTTATGAACAAAAGACAGCTCAGCAGGCCACTGAAGAGGCTTGCAAAGAAATGACTGAACGTTTAACTGGTACGGGTGGTGCTATAACAATCGATGCCAAGGGTCAAATTGGCATCCACTGGACGTCAAAACGAATGGCATGGGCTTATATTCGTGGGAAAAGTTTGGTTTACGGCATTAACCATAATGAACAATTTACAGAAACGTTGTGAATCTCTAGTAACTTCATTGTATTATTTTTTTACACTGATGATGTCAAAATCTCAGGATTTGCATGTGCCTGTATACGCCGCATGAGGTCGTGAGTTTAAGAGAATACATTTATTAGAACAAACTACATATTTGTGTTTTATTTAACGTCTAAAACCTTCAATGTTTTCTCATACCGAAATTTGATGCCTCTAGATGATGATCTCCAGATTACCAAACAGGTGGCAAATCGATTTTGCTAAATAATATGCGAATTAAAATTAGTATAAAACCGTTAATTTTATTACTTATCAAATATTTTACTACAAATTATTACAAACTATAGTGGAGTATTTGTTATTGCTATTAAAAATATTTAAATTGCTTAACCTTAGCTTAACAAAAAATAAAAATAAAAATTGCTAAATTATATTACATTATATGTTATAAAAAGGCAATTATTGTTCATAGTTACTAATTCTTCCATTTCACCCACTGTTGTTATGACCCCATACCGGAAACCTCTTTTTGTGATTCATGAGCTTCTGTGGGTCCATAACAAAAACGAAATTTTACATCTCTGTAACGATTTTCATGTTTTACGGAATGTGAATTGGTACGACATTTGACTAAACACAACTCAAATTGATCGGCCACCTGAGCGTAGACCATCGCCTGACGTCCCTTAATAACTTCTAATGCTAACTCCAGTAAGGGTCTTTTGTCTGGATGCAAACAGCACGACACACAATACTCGTATACCCCGCAACAGTGCGATGTTCTATTGCATGTGTTACATGTGTAATATTCAGTGGAAGGAACTTTAGTGTTGCAACAACCATTTTCTAAAATATGCTCCCTTTCGCAGACAAAACCACGATCATCTACCAAAAGTGTTTTACCTTGTACGGAATTACGACATACGGTATTGGGAGGAGAATTTGTGCCAATGTTAAGTTCATCGCGTGGCGGCTGTACATGTTCTCTTAAGGTACGCCATATCAATGGTTTAGTACGTTCAACTGTAAAATCGTTTGATTCCAATAAATGTTGATTTGGGGCCTGCAATAAAATCATACAACTAAGATATGGGAAATATAGTAAATCTCTGGTTTTACCTTATTAAATACTTTTGTTATCGTATATATAAGCAGTAGTATTGTCAATACTATGTAGATAAGTCTTCTTTTAAGCAGGCGAGTTAACGCCGCTGGCCACATTGTTTGCCTTCCTCTATAGTTAGGTCTCTTACAGTTATTGCCATTTAGTTTTTAAGTTTAATAATTATGAGATAATATAAAAAATTGCAAAAATTTGTTTTTATTTTTATTATAAAATTAATAAACCAAAACAAACATCAGCTGTTGTTTACAAGTAATTCTACTTTCACAGTTGTAAAAATTAGGACTACGTTACAGTTTGCTAAACTTGACGATTTTAAGACATTTTAACGATTTTTGTTAACTTGCGGTCTACACGAGACAAAATTAAAATTTTTAAACACGAAAAGTACATGCAAAGCAATAAAAAAAATCGTAGCTTGCAGACCCTTGGAAAAATATTTTTACATAATCATTTATGAGTTTATACCATGGTTTGTAAGCTACCTTTTCATTATAACGGTAATTGTCTACCACGCTCTGATCAGTACCGATACGAAAATTTTAAAACTACGATTTCAATAGTGACATGTGTCTTCTAATATCACGGGGCTTATTTCATAATATTACCTGTTACCTTGGGTTATATCTGCAAAATACCGTTATAAATCGGTATTCGGTAGTTTAGCGTTATTTTAAAGGTAGTTTAAGATATTTCAAAATCAAGCCGGTACAATAGCGCAATAAACCCGAATACACAAAAAGACAAATGCCTTTAATGGAATCGCCATTTTAAAATTTTCATATCGGTCTTGAAGTGGCTGTGTTTGCCAACTACCGTTATTATGAAAAGATATTGAATGCCAAACATGGTTTATACAATTTTATCTAGTTGAGTATGGTAAAATGTGTGCATATATTAGTGTTGGCAACCTAGTATAATGGAAAACATATCAAAATTATTTCGTTAATAGTATGTAATTCTAAGTATAATTAGGTTTTTCGTAAAGTGGCCCATAGACTATCAAGCATGCTGTACAACATATCCAGCATTTGGTAATGAATAGCGTTGTTTGATGGCGATTACATTGCTGTACAGCATGCCTGATAGTCTACTGGCCGTTTTAGAGGGGTACAATTAAAAATATCTAAGGATTAGCTTTTCACCCTGTAGCTGTTTTATAAAAATAGATACCTGGAGATTTCTCCGGATATGGCCTATTCTTATTTGTCCGTTTTCACTTAATTTTCCAGAAAAATTACCATTTTACAAAATGGCGAATATCTAGAAATCAAGCGAGATTCGCAAGTCAATTTTAATGTGTTTTATTTTGTGTTTATTCGCAAATCAAATCAATACTTTTTAATTCGCGAATTGAAAAAAAATAATTATGTTTGAAATGATTTGATTCAATTGAATCAAAAAAAATTCAAATGAAATTGATTAATCAATAATGATTCTCAATCTGATTTAGTAAATTGATTTATAAAATATTAAATCAACTCGCTGATTTACAAAAAGTTTTTTTTTCGCGAATTAATTCAATAAAGATTTATCTTTTTCAAGGTCTGGTTGTATTGTGCTATTGGAAACAGAGTTGTTAAGTTTAGTTTAAAATAATACAACAATAGATAAAAGTACGCCCAATAGACCAAAAAAATAAGTAATGTATAATATTTCTTTAGAAGAAGCTTTAAAAAAAAAAAATTACTGAAGGATTTTTTAATTATATTTGAAAAACTATTATCCTTTACAATATGTTTTAAAAAGCTTTATAATAGCAAAAATTTTTGTGTTTCTCAATCTTCCTCAGAAACTATACTCCTTCTTGTTATTTTTTTAACATACTTGTAAAAAGATAACTATTGGCAAAAATTATAACAGTTTATCAAGTATGTTTGATAAACTATTCTCCTTCACAATATTTTTTCAAACTTTATATTATAATTTTGTTTCACGTCTCATTTTCGTTAATATTTCTTCGCCACTTTTCCGTTTTGCTTTTATTTATATTTATAAAACTACTATTCTCTAAAAATATATATTAAACATGCTTGTCATATTTTGGATTTTCTTAACAACATTGTAAGTATGATTATAAAAGACTTATTGCAAACAAAAATTTCTAAACTCTTTGGAGTCATGTCCCAGTAAAGTCCCGTTAATTTTACCGTAAGTTCATCGTTGAATATTTTGTACTGCGTGCATTGTCATTCTTAAATTTGCTTCAAGAGAGTGTATGTTTTTGATATTTTTTTCAGTTTTGCATATTTTTGTATTTTTTACATTTTTTTTAATTTAATGTTTAATTTTTTAATTTTTTTGACCATTTTGTATTTTGTATTTTGTTTTTGTATTTTTTAATTTGAATAAAAGTGAATTAAACAAAAAATAACAATAAAATGTAAATTTCTTATTTGCAAACATAAGTTAATTCTACAATTGTAGGCATAAGCTTATTCTACAATTGCAATCATAAACTAACTATACAATTATAGGTATAAGCTTATTAAACTATTATTTCAGTAATATTTTCACGAGGGTTCCCATTTGATTTTTCTACAATAATTTTAAAACGTTTTTTAATAGTTTCTCAAGTCTTTTTAAAGCTTAAGGCTTATGCTCGCAAGCTTATTATAAATTATTTCTAAAGGCTTTTGGTCTATTGAGACGGTACAAGATTTTTACATATGTATGTGCTTTGTCTGCTATGTTTAAGAGCCAATTTATACGATGCAATTTAGTTAATTTCCACTATTGGGTTTATAAAGTAATTGCGAAAGAGAAATAACAAAAACATGCACGAAAAACGAAAAACGGCTCTTAGGCCGAGTTTTTGCGAAAAAAAATTTGGCCTTTGGCATTAAGAAAGTAAAATTTTTTAAATCCCTACGTATGTAGTTCATTCCTTAGAAGGGAGCGTTGTAATGTCGGTTTATGAATTAAGTCAAGTTATTTCGTTACGTTATTTTAGGGTTGCCGATATTTTAAATAATTTCGGTAGGTTATTGCAAGGTTATCGTTAGTTAAATATCGACTTGTTAAATATGTTCTACATATTCTGTAATGTATATTTTTTTCTACCCAAATTAGGTCAAATCTAATGCGGCTCTTTTAATTATAATTCGCTTTAAACTTTTTTGCACTTGACAATTTGTTTTACTAACTTATCGGCTTGTTATAGACTCCACCATATATGGTGAGGGTATACATATATCAGTTTGTCATTCCGTTTATAGCATATCGAAATATAGGTTTAAGAACCCATGAAGTATATACGAGTATATTTGTAATCTTATGAAATTTTAAACCAATCTAGCAATGTCGCTAAGACGCAATCACGATCACTGCGCAAAGACGCAAGCTGGGGTGCTCATTTTTACATTGTCCTGAGCAGATTGGTATTGAAAATTAGCAAAATCGGTCCAGCTAACCGCTATGAGTTAAAATTTAAAGGTACCTCTAAATTTTCCATACAAATTGGTGTATTTTAGTACAATTTCATAGTAGCGACTGCCAAATAAAATATTTTCTCTTGCTTTTTAACTACTCGCTTACAATTAAATAATATTTTACGTTTACCTCAAATATTCTCACCTCAAAAAAATTTTTTCACCCCAAAATTTTTTTTTCACCTCAAAGAAATTTTTTCACTTCAAAATTTTTTTCCAACCACAAAATTTGTTATCACATCCAAAAAGGTTTTTCACTTAAAAATTTTTTTTCGTGCCATAATTTTAATTCAAAATTTTTTACATTATTTGTATCAAACTCAAACTCACCAAAAAAAGTCTGTAGTGACAACTGAACATTTTGCTGTTATTACGGAAAGTTTTACTAATTTGAGCCCAGCGGTATTTTTTTTAATCAGCAAAAAAATTTACTTAATATTATTAATATTAGTACAAAATTTCAAATTTATTTTTTTTTATCGAGCATTAAAATTTTTTTATTTTATTTATTTTTTTTCAAAAAATATTTTAGACAAAATTAAAAAAAAAATCAAAGGCTTACAAATTGTAAAAACAAACGAATTTATCATTTTGTTTTAATTTGGTAATTTCTGTTTTGAAAAATATTTTAGTCTTCTATTTTTACTTTTAAGGTCAAATTTTAGTTGTTTTTAGGACTGATTTTTCGAACTAAAAAAACTTTCTAGTGCTATTTTAAGTGGGTGTCCTATTTTTGAACATGAGTCGGTATATTCACTTCCGATCCATTTGTTTAAAATCTATGTAACATTTTAAGGCAATTTAAGTTTGTAGGTGTAAGTTTTAATTATAAATAACATTTCATTTAATATCCACTTTTTTAAAATTAGTAATTTTTTTTAGCAAATCGGTTTTCAAAAATTTGTAAAATGAAAATGGCAACAAAAATTTGTAAATATTCTGTAAAAATTTTGTAATTCGTAAAATGTAAATAGCAAAAAGATTTGCTATGAAAGATTTGAAAATGGCGATTTCACTTTTTTTAATTTTTTCCGACCACTGGTTCAGAAGTTAGCAATATTATCCTACTACCCTCCGAAAATTTTCAAACCGCTGCCATTTCGCGCACTTGCATTTTCGGGGATGGTCGTAATGGACATATTTTCATGAAATGAGCCAAGGAATACGCTGGTGAAATTCGGCGGGTTGTGAATGAATCACCCTGTATATAAAAAAGATTTAAAATTGTGAGTTATATTGATAGATCAAGCGAAAAACTTTTCGAGTGGCTGAAACACTTTTACTCGCATTTTTCCAATGACAGTTAAAAAAAAGTTTTCAAACAACAGAGTTACATAAATGATTGCGTGAGAAATATATAAATTTTATAATAATAAAATACATTTTATTTGCAAACAAAAAAAAAAACATTTTTCTTTATGTGTAGATCACCAGTACCCTATACCGCTCATAGTTACTGTACTGATAGTATACTCGTATATAAAATATCGGTTTAAAATTAACAGACACCTTCCAAATGTCTGCAGGGAAGTGATTTGCTTAATGCTGTGCAGATTTTTTAGCTTTTGTAGAAAACCGTTCTTAAAGTAAAAGAAAAACAATTTAATTTTACATATTTCTTGTCATAGGAGATTTTAATTATTTTATTTGTTGCAATCTGATAATTTTACGCTCGATTGTGTCAATCAATGTCGCCGCATTCTTTAATTTAAATTATTTATGCAAAATCATTCGATTTGTTTAGTTTCTTCTTGCAAAAAACAGAAAAGCACGAGTATTTAGTTTATTATACTACGAGTATTTAGTATTTATTTTATTTTTTTTATACAAATGTTTGTTTCTGTTCTCGATTCTATTTGCATTTAAAATAAAATGTTGAATTTTTCTTTTGAATTCGAGTAGCAACAGAACTAAGCATGATCTTTGTTGTCAATTCGGTAAACGGGTCGAAATGAATACAATTTCAATTTGTTGCGACTAAGAGCCAAGAAATTATGTATTTATTTATTCTTTCGAGGTTATTTAACCCATTCCCAGCCAGTGATGCCATATCACATCATACGGATTCCATGAAAGTTGTAATTCAAAACGCGAACATGTTCGGACTCAGTTTAGCATCAAATTCGGAAAAAGTCAATTTAAATTTGAAATAAATTGTAGAATTTATTTGGAAATGATTCATTAGGTCCGTTCGAGTATTTTTCTGAGTCAAGTCCAGTAAGAATTACTTCAGTACAGCTTTACTTTCGACATTTGCTTCTGGTAAGTTATAACTATTTTACCCATTGCGAAGCTTTGAAGTGGTAAAAACTGTCATCACTTATCATTATTTTTAATTGATTGAAGAGTATTTTTTTTTGGACGCTTCGCAAACAGTTCAGCATCTGTTCCTAGGTCGATATGGAAAAAGAGGATTCTTGATGTAAAATTTTAAGCAGTAATTAATTTTACACAATGCAAAACGGCTAATCTTGCATCGGCATAACTACTTACTCTCATTATTATTCTCATTATTACCATGATCATGAATATTCTCATTATTTATTGCTTTGCATTTGCACACAACATAGTTGTAAAATTGTTTTTTTTTATATTAACAAAAAATTAATCACATGTTTTTTCTGCTTGAAAATTCTTGCTGGCAAAAATTTTCAAACTCTCAACATCGAATCAAAGAGTAAAAACTAGTGCTACTACGATTGTCTTCGAAGAGAAAACTCCATAAAGCTGAAACAGAAAGTATATAATTTTCTATAGAGTATTTTTCCCGCTCTACCAGAAATTCAACATGGTACAGAGTTCAGCGGCAACATTTTTAAATGAGAGGGCAACATTTTCAAAGTTGCTAAAGTGTTGAAAAACATTAAATTTGGTGTATGCAGTGCTGCCACATAAACAGTGTAATTTTTTATCCCAGTTTTTGGGATTCTTATCTGTTTACCAGTTTTTCCAAATTATTGCATTTTTTATAGGTTTTTAGTTATATGTTGCAACAATTAATAGCATATTTATTGTCTTTATTATATATTTTTACCATAGAAATGGGAAATAATGGATATGAATAGACATAGTTGGTCAATAATACTTTAATACTTTTCATGTCACTTTGTTATGTTTGAATTCGTAACTATTTTTTAACACAATTGCAAATTTTTGTTGTATTTTTTTACTTTATTAGACATGTCTAATGTTAGTAAAAATAAATAGTATATTGAACAAATATTATATTTTTATATGGAAAATCTGAAAAATACATGAATAAAATAAAAAAACATTTTTTTTATGAAATAATCTGAAAAATCTCTAGCATCCCAAAAAACGGCAAAAAAATAGTTAAAATAGGTTATATGGCAGCACCGCTAAACGCTACTAAAAGTTGCCGACCAAAACTCACCTTTGTTGCCGCCAAACTATGTTCGTGTTCTAAGAGAGTACTAAAAAGTTCGTGAGAGAGAAACATACTCTATAGAAAATTATATACTTTTTGGCTGAAAGTCCATACCACGCATGCTGCGCTTCTTTGCGTCCTACGCGGTTGTCAAAAAAGTAGAATCAGTGTAATTGTATGCTGCAAGTTACACAGAGTACCAAAGCGTAGGATGCCTTGACGCGAAAAGTAGGTCTACTTTCTACTTTAGTAAGCGCCATAAGCAGCGTACGAACAGATCAGCTGTTTTTAATAGGTTATTTTTATTTTAAAAACTACACAATGGATAAAAAACTAATTAAAGCTGTAAAAAACACGAAGTTCTTTATTTTAAATTTATTTAATTCAACAAATTTACACTACAGCTGATCAAAACGAAAGCGTAAAAAGCGTCGCATGTAACTTAAATTTCAGTAAAAATTATAAAGCGTGTATGCGTACAAAGCGTTGACCTGAAAACGAGTGGTATGGACTTTAAGCTTAAGAAAACCTATTCATAAAAATTGCAACCAATAGCAGTACTGTTAACTGAGTATTCGTGTAAACGAACGCCATCTTGTAAGAATTTAAATAAATGAACTTACTCGTTACATTTAATTTTAACAGTAAAACAGTTTTTTTTTTTGATTTTTGTATGCTATATTTTACCAATTATTATTCAAGTGTATTCTGTTAGGTTTATTATTACCATACTTGGGATTAGTTTATTAATTATAACCATATTTAGCACAACATTTTGCCATATTACGGGTGTTATTGCTCCAATTTCTTTAATAATGTTGTTATTTAGCATCTGGCTTCTTGTCGTAGACCTTCCCCTTCAAGAAACCCCAAAGAAAGTAGTCGGGGGCAGACAAATCAGGAGATCGAGGGGGCCAATCGATATATCCTCTTTTTGACATAACAGTTTGGCTGAAAAGTTCGTAGGGTGACACGTAGATGGCGCTACTAGTATGAAATCCATATGATTTTTTCGAACTATTAGTTTGTGAAATGTAGTATTTTGGATGAATAACTTTTGTTAGTTTGAAAACAATGGATAATAAGGAATTTCGACGAAAACATCAAAAAAGTCCACAAAACAATTTTGAATGACCGTGAAGTAAAGTTGATCGAGATATCTGAGACCCTGAAGATATCAAAGGAACGTGTTGGACATATCGTGAATGATTGGCTCACAATCAACCAAAAACAACAACGAATTGATGATTTTAAGCTGTATTTGAACCTGTTTAATCGTAATATACCCGAATTTATGCGTCGATATGTGACAATGGTTAAAACAACTCAATGAAAACGATTGCAAAATTATATGAAATGGTCTTAGAATTGCTGCCGCATCCACCGTATTCTCCATATCTGGCCCCAAGCGACTTTTTTCTGTTCTTGATAAAACTTAATAAATTTGTTCTCAACCCGGTTAAAAAAATGTTTATATATTTTCAAATATGATTATATATGATCATTCTATTTGTACATCCTAGAAAAAATAAACCTACATTATGGTTTGCATTTCATTACCATTGGTTTCCTCAATGCCAATTAAAAACCATTTATTCGCATTTAATTGCAGTGAAATTTTTTGGCATTGACATCAACTAATGCCAATTTATATTCCCAGGCCAATAAAGTATTCCCAAGTATGATAAGTACTTTGCATCATCGTTTAAGCTCTGTTTGTTACAATTAACAAAATATATTTATATAAAATTGTAATCAACATTTTCGTAACATTTAATAAACTGTAAAAATGTTGCTTAAAAAATAAAAACATTCAACTAAATAAAAACGTTAACAAAAAAAAAAACATAATTATATACAGTTTTACCTCGCTTGACGCAATACTCTGCAAACAGTACCAACCAATAAAACAAGTAAAAGCGTTCAATTCGAATTTACCGATGTTTTTTTGCTACAAAGGTTTTTGTTAGAAGTGAAAAACATTTTTGACGTGATCAAAATTTTGGGGTAGAAAAAAATTTAAGTTGAATATAAAATCTTATACTTTATTGTTCTAGGTATCTGGTGATGTCTCTTCACATTTACCCTCAGTCCTTTTTAATTGCTTGGCCGATTTTACGGTTTTAGTTACTACTTTTAATTCCATTAGTTGCTTTAATCGAGGTTGCACTGTACAAATCTTTCATTATAAAAAATACATTTACTTCTCTCTAAGCTAAGACGGCTTATAAGTTTTGATTTGTAGTATATCTTCTACCATATGCAGTAAAACACGCTTAAGACGATTTCTCGGATAAGACCAACTTTCAGTTAATACGTACTTTTTCGAAAGTCCGTTCACTCACTCTACATGGTGAATGCTTTTTGATATAAAAACAGCGCTCCAATGGGCGTTCGTTGTTGTGTAACAGTTCGCGCGTTACACTGTTACATAGAAGGTAGAGGGTTCGATCCCTAGCAACATCAATGTAGGAAAATAATATTTTTGAGGTTTTTATCCCTCATACATATCGCAATGTCTTCCTTCGGTATTTCTGTAGCACTTAACCCCACCGAAATAAAATAACATAACAGGGCTATGAACTAAAAAGCTTCAACATTTTCGCTACCTGTCTTTCAGAAGGTGGACAACAACTGTTCTAAGATTTATCATCTCGCTCATTTAACGTGTTGCTATATTTGAAGACCTTCATTTTTTTGCCAACTTTTATCTCTTTTCTATTCCCTTTACTAAGAAAGAAAAACATTAAAGAAGCACCCCCGGTTAAAAGCAACTGCTTCTGACCCCGAAAATTTAAAATTTTTTCTATATCTTAAACCCGAATTTTTTTCCTCACTTGCAAACAGTTTGTTTAAGAAATCCAAAGAAAAATTGAAATTGTTTTAAGAAACTTAAATATTTTGTGAACAGTTATATATTAAACAAATTTTATCTTCGTTTTAGCCGGGACTTACTGTACAATTTAATCCAATATACAATTCAGTACCATCTGTATACATGGCACATGGCTACTTCCGAAACTGGCAAGCGTATAAAAACTTCATACAATTTCCTTTCTCTTTTATCACTGCTTTATTTAAAAACTGTAAACGCTTCACTAAACTTTTCATATTTTCTTAGTTGCGAAGCACCGCAACAAGACCAGCAATTGCTGGTGGACTTGAAAATTAAAAAGAGTTAATGAAAAATTAAAGCACTGTGGGCCATTTGTTTCTTGTTAATAAAATAATTATACACCCAGAAAACAGTATCAGTTGTGGTGACGGTTACGATAACTATCTGGATATTAAATTATATTTTTAGTTGTGAAAGCTAATATTCAGTTGTCCTATTTAATATTTTTATTCCACATAAATATTATTACGTTCCACAAAATTTTATTTTAAGAACAATTTGATTTTAAGATTTTTTCGGTATCGAACTTAGGAATCCAGATTCATTATTCACACGCTTACTAACTGCACCAAAATTTAATTAAATTTTCTTTGATATTAATTCATTTATCGAAATATATTTTATAAATAAATTTACAAAATATATTTGTTATTTAAATATTTGAATAATTTATTTAAATTAATTAGATATTTTTTTAAATGTTTGCCTTTACCGGGATTTGAACTTGGAAATCAGGAGTAATAGGCTAGCTCTCTACCCACTAATTTTAAATTTAAATAATTTTTTTAGAAAAATAAATATAGCAGAAAATTCGTTTACAAATCCTAATCGTTAGTGGCTTCTATAATCAATGAAATCCACAATTCGGTTGGGTCATCTGAAACACAAATTTAATGATATATTTGCTCAGGATAACCGTATTTGTAGTTAACACTTTCGAATATCGACAATTTTTTAATAAACTTGATAGACTGTACTAATTTTCCACACGGTAAAAAGTTTAAGTTTATTTTTAATGCCGAACCGGTGTATATATATAACAAATCCGAAAAAGAATTGAATGTATTCCAATATGGTTTACTTATAAAGAGATTGAACGAGAGACAGTGAGAGAGAGAGTTTTGTTTTTAGAGCATTAAAAAAACACCAATATGTATTAGACTCTACACCTGACCAAGAATTGAATTAACACCATAAGGAATATATTGTATTCTTGAATAGGTGTTATTTGGAAGACCCAACGAAATAAATTTTATACTTATTTATAAAATTTCATTGAAAATAAATGAAACAAATTTCATTTTGAGTTTTGTAATTTTTTAATTTATTTTTTATTTAATAATAAAGTATTTAATATTAGCCTTACTCTATAATATCTGGTGTTAATAATTCAATCGAAATCAATTACGGCACCGTCCCGATTTCTAAATTGCAGTTTTCTGCCTTCTACGTCGATGTTCAGCTTGTTTAAAACTAAAGTGAACTGTATTATAAAAGTATTTAACTTTATTATAAAAGTATTCAATACTTACTTGAAATTACAATTCTATTTGAAGTGAAATCCTCACTTTGTGGTTCAAAAATTTTACAATTGAAAATTTCCATCAATTTTTACTTTCACGAATATTTTTACACTTTTCTTTTCAATAACTTTTCAAATTTTAAACCGCGTTATTTTAAAATAGATAACTTATACACCTTCATCGGTATTAATTGTAAGAAATAGAGAAAAAGAAAGAGTGCTTTAAACTAAAACAAGTAGTGTACACTGTACGCACACTACCTTGGAGTACACTACCTTTGGTGTACTTTTAATGTACTGTACGTACACTACAGGTTGGTTGAAAAGTTCCTGCGCTCACCAAGAGATGGCACTGCTAGCTCCAAACATTTTTTTTTCTCAAGTTGGTATAACTCTCCTGAGAACACATGCAAAGTTGCAAGTCATTCTGTCAATTCTTTCTTTGTTTACAAGCCATTTGAAGTTGACGTGTCATTGATTTTTTTTTATTTGGAAAAATTGAATATCGTGCAGTCATTAGATTCTTTGTTTTGCAAGGGAAATTTATGAACAAAACGCACCGTTGAATTTTGGGCTGGTGAATTTAAACGTGGTCGTACCAGCCTTGAAGACGATCCACGCGAAGGACGACCAAAAACTGCAACCACAGCAGAAATCATTGAGCAGGTGCATAATATGGTTAGTAAAGATCCAAGTTTGACTAAGCGTGAAATTGCTAATGCCATAGGCATCTCAGACGAACGAGTACTCCATATTTTACATGAAGAATTACGTGTGAAAAAACTGTTTGGAAAGTTAGTGCCGCCACACATTAAAAATTCAACAACACTGGATCAAAAACAAATTTCTTAGCGTAATTTGGAGCGTTTTAAGCCGAATAAAACCAACTTATTGCGTCGTTTTATAACTATGGATGAAAATTGGATCTACCACCATTATCCTAAATTGAAACAAGAACGTTTACAGTGGACTGAAGCTGGTTGTTCAGCTCCAAAGCAGGTGAAGTCACAACGATCAGCATAGAAGGTTATGGCATCAGTTTTTTGGGATGCAAAAGGGATTTTGTTGATTGATTATCTTCAGAAAGGTAAAACAATCAACTCTGAATATTATTGCAGCCTTTTGAATCAGCTGGATGAAAAAAATCGTGAGAAAAGACCTGGTTTAAAGAAGAAAAAAATCATTTTTCATCAAGACAATGCACCTGCTCACAAAAGTGTTTTGACGATGGCTAAATTCAAAGAATTAAAGTACAAATTGCTTGAACATCCACCGTATTCACCAGATTTGGCTCCCAGTGACTACTATCTCTTCAGAAATCTCAAACAATTCCTTCGTGGAAAACATTTTTCGCCGAATGAAGAGGCCATAGCAGCCGTAGACGGTTATTTTGCAGAGCTTCCGAAAAACCATTATAAGGATGGGATAAAATTATTGGAAGATCATTGGAACAAGTGTATTGAGCTTCTAGGAGATTATATTGAATAAAAAAAATATATTTCGTAACAAAAACAGTATTCTTTCATTTCGCGCGCAGGAACTTTTCAACCAACCTGTATTTATGGATGTATATGACCATATGTGCCCATGTATGATTATATATACAAGTCAATGTATGATAATGTATGTTCATATATATTTCGATTTTTATATGGGCTTTAATATTATTCTTACACTAATAATAAAAAAAGATGTGATAGATGTGTAAATACTCATACTTTTAACTCTTTCTAGGTGTTGTTTTTAAACTTGAAGGAATAAAATTGTTTTAAGAGAGAAATTTAATTCCTTTTTGGCATTAAAATTTAACCGAAAGTAATAAAAAAAATAAAAAAATTTCTGATGCCTGATTCGGTGTTATTTGTAAACTAACAGGAATAGTTTTTATTGTTTTTTTGGTGTTATTTCTATTCCAAGTAGTCATTAAAAACTCTCAATTTTTTTTGGTGTTAAAACAATTCCCTTAAGTATTTAAATTTATACCGTATGGTTTCAGATGTAAACTATTTAGGTATTAATTTCAAATTTAATTCCAAAGAAGTTTACAATGAACACCGCTAAGTGTAGAAACAAAATCAAAACTTTTTACTGTGCAGTACATTCACTAAATAAATGTTTGCTTCTACTGTATAAAATTTCTAAAGGAATTTTATTCGTAAAATTGATTGGAAATACCAATAAATGGATAACAGCATCCTTTTTTGGTAAAATAGTGGATTATAGGTTATTCCAACCAATCTTTACTGTGGGTCTACAAATTTGATTTATTTTTTCTCAGTGTATAAATTTCATGTAAAAATACATAGTAAGCTGTTTTTGCCGCGGGAAAATTTGATTCGAAATTTAAAAGTCCTCAAATCTTAATTTAAAGGTACCTTCACACCCTGCAATATTTTTGTCAATATTATTGTTGTTGTGTCCCCCCCCCCCCCCACAATGCAATAACTTGTACAATACATATAATACACCAAATATGACACAATAGCTTTCCTCTATATTTGTAGGGATATACAAATTGCACAAATCTGGCCAACACATTGTAAATTATTTTGCACTTTTCTTGTTTGTGCAAGAAGAATCAAACACTTTTTATTTTTTTTTGGTTCAATATATTGTATAACCTTTCAATATGACATACACACTGAAAATTCTATGACAATATAAAAAGTTGCAAAAGTATGTTGCGTAGCGTATGGGTACCTTAAAGCTTCATTCAAAATTGTGGAGTACTCGACACTTCGTGCTGATATTAAAATATTATTTGCTAAAGCAGCAATTAAATAGAAATGTTTGATTTTGGCCAAATTAAAAAAACATGGGCTTGTCCTAGGAGGGGGGTAAATTAGCCTCTGTGACATGTCACAGGACTGGTGTAAATGAACGTGTCACACAACTAACCCCAAAGAACATATCAAAGAACCAATATAAAATAACATATCATGACCTTTATACTGGTGACGTGGTAGTTACTTTAGGAACCGGTCCTCTTTTCAGCTACCTCATGACATGTATTTTCGGAACCGCTCCAGTTTTCACCTATCACGGGAGAGAACCCAATTCCCAACTAAGCAGACGTTTGTATCGACTCTTATTACATCATCAACATTCATAATTTTTCTATATTTTCACGCTTAAAGTTATTATTAAATCTTAACTTCATTAATGCGATAAGAAATTTTATATTTATGTCATAAAATATTTTTTGTGGTTTATGAAATGCTGCATAAAGATTATGAAACGTTACATTAAACGAAAATCTATGAAACATTTCAGACTTAGTTAGCTTAGCGGATGGAGTTCTCGTACTGTATTATTTTTGAAAATCTATTTTTAGACCATTTATTTTTTTGGTTTTGGCAACATTATACCAACGTTGGAAACTTTGTTTGCCAAGGCCGCCCTTTTGCCCATTTATGTTATAATTTTCAGATTGAGAAAGCACATTTTGCCAGCATTTGTGCCACCTGTTTAAGTACCTTGCCAGCGCTTTCCCGTTTATATTTTTCTGACTGGGTATAATCCTATAAATATAATTTTTTGCATTTCATTGGCAGTGCGTGACGTTGAACTTGAGGCGCAGATACCACAACTGTTACAATGAAAATAAAATCTGTGCTCTACTATTATTAGCAATTACCAAACATTAAAACAATGAACAAAATTTTTGCAAAGCAAATCCTATTAAATAAATCGCAATGTGCTTTAGTTTCTTGACGTAATACATGCTACATTTAAGTAAATAACAGTTATGTTAGCGTTTTTTTAAAGCACGCATTACTGCAATTATTTCAATAAAATGGCTTAAACTACTATGTAGTATATGATTTTAAATGAAACATTTTCCGGGTGGGGAACTAACGCTATTATACAGTTACTTTCTTAGCAAAGCGTTCAATTCACACTTGCACTTATTTTTTTTTTAAGTTATTTCAAATTTTATATAAAACAGTGGAGCATAATTTCAACATTTTAGGGGGGGGCAGAGACCAAATAAACGATCTTTTCAGTTGAAAACTTACACAATTGAATCTATATCGTATTCATCTTGCGATGAGTGGTGCTAAATTATATGTACCCAGTTTGAAAAATCGTAAAGAGGTCTTCATGACGACATGTCACTGACATTGCAGTCTTGGTGACTCACTCCCAAACAAAATACCTATTCACCAATATACAATAAACCGCTAAAAATAATTTTTGCGTTTTTTTATCTTCCTTATTTTTGTACTAATTAGTTATTCTTGCTTTCTTGCCGGGCCAGGATAATAAAGTGCGTATGACGAATGTTGCTGTCAGGAAAAAAATGGCCTAAACTAACGACCCTGCAGGCAAAAAGGGGATCAGTTAGGAATTGGGGCCTGTCCCGTGATAGGTGAAAACTAGACCGGTTCCTTAAATACCTTTTGTATTGGTTCTGTGGTGTATTCTTTGGGGTAAGTCCTGTGGCATGCCACAGAGGGCAATTGACCCCCTTCTAGGACAAGCCCATGTTTAAGTGACCGGTTCTTTTCATATAGTACATTGGTAAGTGCAAACGCACTATTTCTTTGGTTTTTATATTGCAATACAAATTTAGGAATCGCATATAATAAGTTCGTTTATATTACATTCGTTTCTACACAAAAGCACATCAGAGCCACATAATCTTATCGACATATGATTTTTGTTAACAAAATGATTTTCAAATGCGGCAACTCTATTTATTAACTTTCTTTGTTATTAATTTTTTTCTATTAAAAATGCACAGTTTTTTTATTTGGTATCACACCCGCCCAAGGTTTGAACCAGCGGCCTTCTGTTTTAATTTAATTTTAATTAATTTTTTTTTTGAATCTTTCTTTAATAAAATTATATTAATTATATGGAATGTGTCATTTAAATTTGAAATTCTTTAAAACCAGACATCGATATGTTTTTAGTTTTGATTTTCGCGGTTTAAATCGCTGTCACGGTAAAAAAATTATTTTTTAATATTCAATTAGTAATCGCGAATTAATAAAATATTCTTGTGATGGCAGATAATGAAAAATAATTGAAAACGAAATTTTATTTTTACAGCGGTGAATATCATAATCTCGGGATTTCGATAATAATGTAAACGAGGTTTAACCTAGTGTAGAAAGGTATTACCACATAATGGGTTATGTAACTCTTTTCCTGGTAACCAGTTACTTTTTTATTGCATTTCTCATTGCTTTTATATGGATATGACGTTAAAATTAATGTTTGGTTATCTACATGCTTACAAGCATTGCAAAAGTAATGAGTTTATAAAAATATTTCTTGTCAGGTCTATTCACGGTTATGGAGTATTCCATTCTGCAGAGTGGACTTTGTTCCTTTCTCTCAAAGTGGTCTATTTGAGTACACCTCATTCTGCAGCGTGGATTGCACTAGCATTGTGATTGAACCCTTATCGAGAAAGTTTTTTTTAAAAATAAAATGTGCTCGTGCCGGGAATCGAACCCGTCTGTCAACTGCTCTTCCATCTAAGCCATTGCATGACAAAAATTGTTATATATTTTAAAAAAAGTAATGCATTATTTTATGCTGTTATATAATGCATATCTTAAATTAATACAGGAGGTTTTATTTCGGATAGTCCAAAAAAATAATGATACTCAATTACTTTATCTTTTAACAATTGTGTAATTGAAAGAACGTACGATTAATTTAGTCACTGTATGTTTGGTGTCCTTCCTTACAAATTGGTTAAAGTAATACGAATTTAAAGTTGGCTTTAATGGTGTGTTTAAAATATGATTGCTGTAATTTCTTTTACTTTTAATTAGGGAACAACTTTAAATAACAAATAATCCACTAAATATTTTATTATATATTTTTAAAAATAATTAAAAATTATTTGTTGGCTCAAAGGTTTTTATTCAGGGTAATCACGATCCTGACTGCTACATCATGCAAAAAAGCTCAGCCTGTTATTTGTATTTTTTAAGCCTAGAGTAGTTATGACTGAATACTTTAATTACTTCAATTAGATGATATAAAAATGTATTTACGTAGAGGTGATATATGCAAAAATATAATATAATATGTTCTACCCAGCATTGGAGTCATAGAAAATGTTGAAAGCGCCATCTGTAATTGACGCAGATTTCATCTCAAGTGTGCAAACAATTAACACCGATGTCTTGGAATCGGGATGAAACTTGCACCAAGTAGAGGCCTATTGGGAAACATCGGACAGTGACTCTTTGAGTTTGAGGGTGTTGAATTTTGACATTTTCGTAAAACAGCCCTTTTTTTTGGATACATATTACTAATAACCCATGGCAGTTAGAGCATCAAATTGTTTTTTCTTCAATATTTAAAATAATATACAAAAAAAATGTTGACTTTGTAATCGAAATTTATAGACTGTAGTCAAATTTTTTTTTGACTTTTTGCAAAATGGGATCTTTTTTTGAAATTTTTTTTTAAGAAAGCTAAGGTGTTTTTTTTTTAAACTTCGTGGTCGCTTAGTGGGGTGCGACTAGTTTATCTCTCACGTTTAGTAACTCGTCGTAACATGTCGAAAAATAGGTAAAAGGCATAAATGCATAAATGATCCTTATGCAATTCTAAGTCGATTTAGCGATGTCCGTCAGAATGCCGATCCGACGTAAAGACGCAAGCGCGGGTGCCATTTTATATTTTTTCACCCGTCGCTTAGAAATGAATAATATTTTGTATTCACCTTAAATATTTTTCACCTCAAAAAATTTTTTAACCCTCAAAATTTTTTTCACCTCAAAATTTTTTTTTCACCAAAAAAAGTTTTTTACCTCAAAAAATATTTTCCACCTCCATAATTTTACTTTAAAAAATTTTTACATTATTTGTATCAAAAACAGTAGAGGAAATTTTTTTTTTTAAATTGATGGAGGGTATTCAAAGATTCGGCACAGCCGAATTCAAGCTTTTTTTTTAACTTGTTTTCTGCATTACTTTAAAATATAAAATAGTGGGTAACCACTATTTAAGAAGATCATATTTTATAATGCTTTGGTTGTTTTTGTCAATAATTTCTAAATTAAAAATAGTCACAAAAGATTTATGCTTAATCTGAAAGACAGAGAAAGACTCTCGAAAAACTTGAAAGTATGTATTTACATATTTCCGTTGACTGCAGCATCAAGTCGTATAATCTTATATATATCAAATATTACATAGCTAGATGGTAGCGCTACGAGGGCAGATCACTAAGTCCGTGACTTTTTGAATGAAACACAGTTTTTTTCAACATAGTCTCCTTTTAGCTCAATACACTTAGTCCAACGTTTCTCCAATTTTTGAATCCCTTCCAAAAAATAGGATTTTTAGAGGTCTATAAAATAGGCATTTGTTTGATCAATAATTTCATCGTTGGAGCTAAATCTCTTTCCACCAAGCTATTTCTTAAGGTTTGGAAATAGAAAATAGTCACTGGGGGCAGAATATGGCAGATGAGGTACCAATTCGTAGCCCAATTCATGGAATTTTGCCATTAAGACTACGCACGTGTGCACCCGTGCATTATCTTGATGAAAAAAAAAAACTATTTTTCCTGGCCATGTGGGGTCTTTTTTTTTAAATCCTCTTTAAATCGGTCCAATAAGTTGGCATAATATTCGCCGTTTATTGTTTTTCCCTTTTGAAGGTAATCGATGTGGATTATTCCGCGTGCATCCCAAAAACTGCTGCCGTCACCTTATTGGCCGATAAACTTACCTTGGCCTTCTTCGCAGCCGGTTTACCCGGAAAAAACCCATTGTTTAGACTACTGCTTGGTCTCCGAAGTGTTGTAATGCTTCCATATTTAATCCACAGTTACAAAACGCCGCAAAAACTCATTAGAATTGCGGTTAAACAACTCCAAACAATCCTTTGAAGTTGTCACACGATTACGTTTATGGTCAATTGAGAGCAAACGCGGCACCCATCTTGCAGACAGCTTTCTTAAATCCAACTAATCATTTAAAATCGAAACCACACTGTTATATGAAACGCCTATGGAATCAACAATCTCACGCACTTTTACTCTTCGATCGGTCAACACCATATCGTAGATTTTTTCGACATTTTCGGCTGTATTGACCTCCATTGGCCGTCCAGAACGTTCGGCGTCATTTGTACTTGTAAGGCCAGAACGAAAGTCAGTAAACCACTTTTTTAACATCGAAATCGATGGTTCAGAGTCCCCATAGCATTTATCAAGCTTTTCCTTGTTTTTTCGCACTCGAAATTCACTTTTTTCCATTTTGAACAGCTGTTAAATGCAAAGTAAATGACGGAACTTGCTCAAAATTTGACAGTAGTCTATTAACAGGTGGTACTTAATGGGAGCAGTGTTGCGTTTCATATAACTACGAGGGAAGTTCGAAAAGTCACGGACATATTTATCCACCCTCGTATTGACTTACAACCTGGAATCCCAGCTTCGATTCCCAACACTTTTTACTGCAAAACCTACTTGCAAAAGTAACCTTGTCGAATACAATAATTGACACCGAATTATATTCTTAATAATAAGAACCCATTAATGACATTTTCCTGGGGTAATAAGAAAAGTAACTGGTTATCATTGCCAGGTAATGAGTTATACAATCCATTATGTGGTAATCTTTTTTTACACTAGGACTTTTTATTATTATTTTCTACAAATGTTTATGTCAATGATCTTGTGCATTAGTATTTAATTTATATGTAAGTAAGTAACTATTTGATTTAAGTTGTTTCAAACAACTATGTTACTGCTTCAAGTTGAGAAATAACATTTATTATGGTTGTAAATTGTTTGGATATAAGCGCCACTGTGTTTCTTTTACTTGTTTTTGGTTCCATTGTACAAACTAGCACCAACTTCAAAGCAAGTTTGGATTGTTTTTACTTCAAATCGATATGAAATTCAATTCGTAATAAATAGGGCTTGGAAGTTCCTTGCAAATATTTACATGTTTGTTGCCGTTAGCTGGAGAATAACATTAAACAAATATCATTGCGAGTCAACGAATTTGCAGCAAAGTGGCATCGCTTTGTTAATGCATATTTTAACATATTTTGTTATTAGTGCATATTTTAAAGCCTGTTTTGCTATAAATGCATATTTTAGCATATATTTTAAGGTAAGCTTTTAAAACTTTTTGTTTTTTTTTTCTGAATCGAGGGTATTGTGTGAAGATACAAAGGCTTAAGCGACCTGTCCTTATGTTCGATTTATATGCCTGCCTGGCAGCTGCGCGACATGCCAGCTGCTTCAAGTCCCTTTGTGATCTTCAAATTACTTGCTAACCTTATATAACATATATTGTATATTCAGTTTAAAGGTACACTTTCTGCCGAGCGGTTATGTAGTTACAGATTATGCAGCAGCATGCACTTCCAATGAAGGATCTTTTTCTCTGTTGTCCTTTTGTCATTTTTGTTGTCCTTTTTAAACTACGAATAAACAGAGCTGACCTACAAGCTTCACGTACAAGTTATGAGGGTGGAATCCAACGCAGGTAAGAGCAAAAAGATGTCTTGGACATCCTGAATGACAGTGTTTCACCGTACAGAGCTGGTATTGAAGATTCTGTTTAAGTATACAAATTTATACCCTTTTATTGATGCTTAATTTTGGATGTCCAAGTATAAAAAACTTTAAATCCAATTTTTCGTAAACGTCATTTTTAAAGTTCGTGAACATTACAACTCAAAATCTACATTACCGATCCTTAAGAAATTTTAAACAATATGTCTACACATAAATCTACAGGTAATCACAGGGAGTTTTTCTTTACTATTTTTTCCATTTTATAATAACAGAGAATTTTCACTTCCAAATGCTGCCAAAATCGAAAAAACTACTAAAGGAACATATCACGCTTTTAAATGCATTACGATTCATTTATTTTTAGATGATCCGACAACGAGTTATGGAGTTTTCCGCATAACAACTTGTTTTAGAGGCGCTTCTGGAGATTCGCTGTCACGGACTTATTAATTGATATTTTTAATTGAAAATATTACAAAACTACGAGGGCGGATCAATAAGTCCGTGACTTTTCGAACTTCCCTCGTAGTTATAGGAAATGAAACACTGATACCATCAAGTACAACCTTTTAATAGACCACTGTCAAATTTTTAGCAAGTTCCGTCGTTTACTTTGCGTTTAACAGCTGTTCAAAAGATACAACATGTGGATTTTTTTAAAAATGGAAAAAAGAGAATTTTGAATTCTCATTAAACATTATTTTTTGCGAAAAAAAACCGTCAAACAAACCAAGGAAAAGCTTGATAAATACTATGAGGACTCTGCACTATCGATTTCAATGGTAAAAGTGGTTTACTGACTTTCGTTGTCACCCTAGAAGGACGAAAGATGACGAACGTTCTGGACGCCCAAAACAATTGAAAAAATCCACGATATGGTGTTGGTCGATCAAAAAGTAAAAGTGCGTGAGATTGTTGATGCCTTAGGCATTTCTTATGGCAGTGTCGTTTCAATTTTGAACGATCACTTGGGTATGAGAAAGCATTCCGCAAGATGGCTGCCGCGTTTGATCACAATCGACCACCAAAGCAGTCGTGTGACAATCGACCACCAAAAAAACCATGGAGTAGACTACGAATTGCCCCCTCATTCACCTTATTCTCCGTATTTAGCACCCAGTGACTATTTCCTATTTCTAAACCTAAAGAAATGGCTCGGTGGAAAGAGACTTAGCTCCAACTGTTAAATTATTAATCAAACAAATGCTTATTTTATGGACCTCGAAAAATCCTGCTGTTAAACGCAAAGTAAATGACGAAACTTGCTCAAAATTTGACAGTAGTCTATTAACAGGTGGTACTTGATGGGAGCAGTGTTGCATTTCATAAAACTACGAGGGAAGTTCGAAAAGTCACGAACTTATTGAGCCGCCTTCGTAAACTATAACGTGTAAATGAAATAAATAAACTATCGTAACATAATAAGATATGCCTTTTTTGCCTTTAAACCCTAATCCCGCCCTTAAACCACATTTTAAAACTAAAAATACTATAGGGTCCGCCATCTAACGTTTTTTTTTCAACTAGTGCTTATTTCGTGAATGGTAACACTTACCTCATGTCTGATATGACAGATAATTAGTTTTATGCTTCCGCTGAACGAATATGGTTGTGTATACGCTTGAACAACGCTAGGAAATATTGCGACATTACTTTGAAAATCATGGTAATGTTGCAGAATGTGTGCCAAAAAAATCATCTTTTCAGATGAAGCTCATTTTGATCTTGGCGGGTATGTAAACAAGCAAAATTGTCGCATTTGGGGCACAGAAAACCCTCACGCATACATTGAAAAGCCGATGCACCCAAAACGAGTCACTGTTTGTTTCGGATTTTGGTCCAGAGGCATAATTGGGCCATTTTTCTTCGAAAATGAGCAAGGAGTCGCCGTTACAGTCAATGACGATCGTTATCGGGCCATGTTGAACGAATTTTTATTCACAAAAATTGAAGAGGAGGATATTGGCAACATTTGGTTTCAACAGGACGGCGCTACGTGCCACACAGCCGAAGCTACACTCAAAGTTTTGCGCCCTGTTTTTGAAGATCGCATTATCAGCCGCAGAGCTGATGTCGTTTGGCCACCTCGGAGCTGCGATTTGACACCGTCGGACTATTATTTGTGGGGTGCCGTCAAAGATAAGTGTTACGCCGACAAGCCAGAGACAATTGACGCTTTAAAGGACAATATTCGTGAAGCCATTGGTGAAATACAGCTTAAAAATTGGACCGATCGTGTAGGCTACTGCATGGCCAGCCGAGGCAGCCATTTGAATGAAATTATTTTCCATTATTAACCGGAAGGATTGTACTTTCAAATAAAAAAAGAAATTTGAAAAAATATTCAGTAGTTTTTTTTATAGCATTTTCAAAAAAAAAGTTATTTGGCGGACCCTATATAATTCAGTTGATTATATTAAAAACGTTAGAAAAAAATCAATAAAAAATAAATATTTTTAAAATTTTAAATGCTTATTTCTCGATTTATTTATGCACATAAAACACTATTATAAATGCATGAACTTCCTTGCCCTGGTAATAACTAAACTTATTTTTATTAAGGGAACTTAGGTCGTATGAATAGAAATGATAAATTATTTTAAAGTAATAATTTTTTTGGCTTATAAACTACTTGGATTCATACTGAACCCCAAAATACGAATTTACGTTTTCGATTTCAAATGTGTATTGAATTTGAAAGTCGAAAACTTAAAAAAACCGAAAATATCGTGTTTATTTTATGGTTCATTATGAACACGTAGTATTAACATTGTTAACTGCAAAATTCCCTACATTCGCCTGAACAGCAAACTTAAGTTAAAAAAGTAAAAACAGTTAAATGTTCACTGTAAAACTGGCCCTATGAATATTCACGTAGGTAAATATTTGAATTTAGCTGCTATAAGTGGCGTTTTTATGGTCACGGGAAGCATATATTTACATATATTATAATAAAAGAACACATAAAAAGCTAAACAAAAAATTAAACAATGTTTTGCAAATTTGTCTACTCGTATGTGTTATGCTTTAATATCTTGACCTTGACTTAGGCTGATAATTCTTCCTTTCTACATATGTCTTGTTTTACTGAAATTTTGAAAAAAGTGTTTAATATTTATATGTACATTAAATAAATATGTTAGCTTTTTAAAGATGTGAGCCCGAAAAATGTTAGCAAATGTTAGTCGTATGTTATGAACGAACATAAATGTTTTATGTTATGAAGGCATGATTGTGAATGCGGTACATGTAAACTAGAAAAAAAAATAGTTAATGATGGGGTTTCATATGTATATTTTTATTGGCATATTTTCACTGTACAAAAATGTTAAAAATTGCTAACAAAACAAAACTAACGAAAGTTGCAATTTTATTACAGAATTTTTGTTTAACTCAGGATTGGGTTATGACCAAATCTGTAAAAAAAAAATAAAAAATTAACCACAAATTACCCTCCAACTGTAAAACGATAATTTAAATTTGAGTTTTCTTCGACACAAAAATCCCAGTAACGAAAAACTTAATGCGAATTTTTTAAGACACGATTATATACTCTGCTTTTGCCTTAACCTAGGGTATTCAATTAATCGTTCAACTAAATATTCGGTTTTTTTCTTAAATGGTTAATGGAATAAAATTAATCGATAAATCAAAAAAAATTAAAAAAGGATATAAAAATAAAATTAATTTTAATTTTTGTTTTTGTATTTTAATATGCAGTGAACACATAAAAAACGCAAATGAAGAGAATAATTTTGTTGAAGATCGATTTTTGCTCTATGTTAACGTCCCTCCGTCCCTATGCTTTTAGTAAATATTTCGCATGGGATTGTGAAAAAAAAACGTTGGAATTAATTTTGTTAAAATTTCTTCTAAAACAGTTGGCTCAATTAACATTGTTTGAAAAGTTATTAAGTTCCCATTAAATGTTAAGTGTGACTTAATATAAACTAAAACTTGTGCACTGAACTAAAAGTTGTAGGTGAGTTCAACATGAATTTTTTCCTAACGAATTGCTAAAATAATTACTATTTTCGTTCAAATTAATGTGTGTTTTTAAACAATCAACAAATTTTATTAAAATGCAAATTGTTATCGTTTTGAAACATTTTTCTTTGTTAAAATAATAAAATTCAATTTGTTAATTTTACAAAAATATGTAAAAAGAATAATGAGTTAATCTGATAAAAATAATCATCAATTTGAAAAAGTATTGTGGCGTGCTTAGTCTTGTAGCTTCATTACTGGTGCAAAGATGTACAAATATCGAAAAAAAAAAATTAAAATTGATATCAAAGTGTTATTATCAATAATTTTAAAGCGAAAAATGCACTTTGCCGGGCGTTGCTCAAAAAAAATATGACCCCCTTTGGAATAAAAAAAGAAAATTTTTTCTATCTTCCATTTTTTTGGGCCGGGACCTGTACGCGTAGTAACATATAAGTGTAGGTACTCAAATGAAAGGAAATTTCCTCAGGATCTCAAATAGTATGGCTCCCTCTAGATCCATTAAAGACCCCCTTAGGTGTCCCCAAAAAATGTACTTTACAAAAAAAAAAAAAAAAAAAAATAATGACCCCCTCTGGAAAAAAAAAAAAAAGCTTTTTTCATCTTCCATTTTTGGAGCCGGGGCCTGTGAGGCCCCCAAGGCCCAAAACCTTGCACGCGAAGTGTGGGAACTCAAATGAAAGGAAATTCCCTTAGGATCTCAAAAAATATTTTTTCTAACTTCTGCCCACAGGTCCCCACCCCAAAAATAGAAATGTTTTAAAAAATCGCGCGATTTTAAAAATGGAGACGATTACGCGCAATTTTTTCGTAAAATTTTTCTGTATTTTTGGGAAGTATCTTCTTTAATTTTTTTTTTTTACATGGGGCCCAGGAGGTATTAAATGGAACAAAAGGCGCCGCAGGGAAACATTTTTTCGAAAAAATAGCACGATTTTTCCTAAAATATTTTTAATTTTTTTCGAAATCGCCTCAAAGGGTTCTTAAATGGATCGAGTCGGAGCCACATATCATGGATCATGAAACAAAATGCATTTTCGATTTAAAAGCACCGCAGGCAAAACTTCTTTCGAAAAAATCGCGCGATTTTTTCTAAAAAAGTATTTTCTGATGTAAAAGCGCCGCTTTTTCATTTGAGTACTCACTCCTATATGTTACTACTCGTAACAAATTTTCTTTTTTTATTCCATTTCCTTTTTATTTTTTGAGCAACGCCCGAAAAAGTGCATTTCAGACATTTTAAATTATACTGCCATATTCATAGACATTTTTTGTTTTTTATAACACGCTTAAATCAAATTAACATGTAAAACAACAACACATTTTTCTTAAAAATCTGTTAAGTGTTTAAGCAGTAATGGCTGATAATCATTAGCGACTTATTTTACTTTTAATAAATTCATACAATTTTGTAAATTTTATTTTATATTAATTATTTTATGAATGTTCAATTGTAATTTGAGTAATGTTATAGATTCTTTTTTAAATTTTTATATTTAAATAATTGTTTTTCATAGTATTTTCATTTAAACTCGTATGCGATTAAATTATTATTAAAAAAAAATATATATACAAATGTTCATGTGTTGTGTAAGTTATTGTCGAAATTTAAATACTTTACTATTATTTTTAATATCATTGTTTTTTATCTTTTAATTAATTCATCAATGTTTCTAAAATGTTAACTTACGAAAGCCGTCATTATTGAATAAATTGTATCGTGAGATTAAATAAAATGCGTTGGTCAAAGACACAAATTAATTATTCAAATTCATTGAATAGAATTGTTTACATAACAAATATTATGTTAAAACAACACCACATTAAATAATTAAAAGTCGAAATATTTGTGTCAAATCAAGGGACAGGTTTTGTTAGCTATATAGTGATCACACATTAATCAATTTTATATGGATTTTAGTTGATTTTACTGCCGTTGATTTTACTGCCGTTAATTTTACTGCCGTGTAGCTTTTATTTGACGAAATTGTTCGATTAATCGAATAACGATTAACGGATTTTATTAAGCACGCATGAGCGACTTCAACAAGTTAAGAGGTTAATTTTAATTTTAACAATTAACTAATTGAAATTTATTTTGGAATAATTTTTGTCTGTGTACATTTTAAACAAAACTTCTGGCTACTATTGAGTCATGATATCTGCTCTTATTTTTTTTGTGTAACAATTTATAACCGTATTATTTGACTTGAGTTGTTGTTAACATCATTTTTGCATGTAGGTATTGTTTTTTTTTTTTTTTTTTGTGTGAAATGATTGTTATGCCTTTCCCTTTTGAAAGCGAAAGTGGTTGGCTTAAGTCGATTTATTTTTATTAAAAAGATTTCTTATACCAAACGAAATAAAATTGTGATAGGTCAAGACCATCCCAACAAACCAAGAAACAATACTTTATCGTAAATGATAGAAAATATTTTACAACTTTTATGATTCAATTGCAATATATACAAAATAATATATTTTTAAAAATAGTGTTAATATAACGAGAAATTTTAAAATTTGTTTTTTTTACTAAAAAATATTTAGATTAAATGCATTTTTTTTGGTAAGTAAACATATTTCGAATGTTAAATGAAAAAATTTTAAATTGTTTTCATACCGACAGATTACTTTCATTAATGATTTTTCTGTGCCAAAATTTTTAATTTTTGTTTTGAAAACTGTATAAGCCATTGGAATTTCGCATCAATTACATCATTGCATTATTGGCGGCCAGTGTGTAAATAAAAAAATTTGTTTGAGATGTAGTTGTTATATATTTAAGTGACATGTTATTAATTATTTCTTATATAAAAATTTAAAAAATTGAAAAAAAAAATATTTTAAATATTAGCTGCGTTTGTGCGGTAAATTATGTTCGAAAATCCCATATAAATATAACATTAGTTGACGTTAAGAGTTAACGCTTTGAACTATTAACATTATTCTTAACCCCTTTTACATGGATGCTATCAGTTTATTGTGAATGTTCTTGTTAACACCTTGCCGCACAAACACAGCAATTGTTAATGATAGCATATGTTCTTGTTGTGTATCAGAGAACTGCAAAATCAATATTTTTCTTGATTTAATCATACACAAAAATTCTTGTTCACATTTAATAATTCAACAAAATTCACTGTAGAATAAAATCAGCATCATGTTACTGAACGCGTAATTGGGATCAGTGTGAATCATCTGTCGATTATGTTTTATGCAAATGTAATCACTCAACAAAAAGTCAGCGTTGAATAAATCAGAAAAAACAACAAACAACGCGTATGAGTGTAATCATAATCAAAACAAAATAGAAACACATTTCATTAATGATATTGTCTACATTAGGGTGGGACTTAAATCCGCTTTTTTCGAATTTTTATTAGTAATACAATACTAAAAATATTCTTCTTTGTGAAATAAAAATTTAAATATTCTTCTTTGTGAAATAAAAATATATTTTTGGAAAAAAAATTTAAGTCGATATCTCAGGCTTGCCTAATCCGAAAAAATTTAAATATTGTCTTAATTTTTTTTCTTCTATTTTGATTGGAAAATTAGGCAATATTTAACTTTAAGAAACTATTTTGTTTTAATTATGAATATACGCATACGCTTTATGTATTGCTTTTTCTGATTTATTCTACATCAAAATAATTATTGTTGACTCAAACAAACATAATAAAATCAATGGTATAAAAACGACCGATGATTATAAATCAGTGACAATTTGCACGTCGTTTGATTGATTTAAAATCGTCAACAAATATGTGTGTTGGAGTATATTCAACGTTTGAACGTAAACACATATTTATTCTTGTGTTGATTGCGTATGAACGTTTTGCAATTTTTGCATTTGCAGTTCTCTGTTGTGTATTTCGAAATCGCTTATGATATCATAACTTCTTGGAATAACGATAAAATAAAGAATCATTTCCGAAATTATGCCGAATATATTATCATAAACAAATGTGTAATTTTTTCAATAGCACAAATTATATATGTATCGGTTATGTTATCTTTCTCGGGCAAACTTTTCATCGCTTGGTGTGTTGGGATGTGCTGTTGCAGTTTTAGATATGTTGGTGAGATTTACATTTTTGATACCAACTTATTTTCAAGTTTTGTTACGACTGACATGTTTAACTTCCGCTTTTAATGAGACAACACCCTCTACTTTTTGAGCTTAATTTCCTGCACTCAGAAAAAAAATTAGTAGTACTGATTTTTAGTAAAAAAAATTATTATTTAGCAAATCATTTTTCTATTCACATTTTACAAATTACAGAAATTAGCATCTTTAAATTGTATCTTAAAGTAATGAAGTTAATTTCTGCATTTTAATAATATTTTTTTATAAATTAAAATTTTGCTATATTTTACAATTCATTGAGTTTACAAGAATTTACTAAAATTACTTACTAATTTTTTATATTGTTATAAATATATAGAAAGTCTGTAAAGGAGATTTTATGCAGTGATGCACCTACTCTTTGCCGTCCTATAAGCGTTTTGGTGAGTGCGCCGCAGAGCCAACCACGAACACAGAATTGTATTTTGTACACTGTTCATTTGCTATGTATTATTGATTTGTCAGTTTACTTTTTCTTTTTAAAGTGGTCTGGATCAGGATCATACCAAAATGGTACTATGACATAGAAAACACTAATTTTAAATAAATGTAAGGAAAGATGTAAAAAATTGTGAGGATCAGCGATCATCGTCAGCCTCATTCTGAAACGCCACTCACACCCTGAGTTGAACAACCACATCAACCACTCTGAGCAAAAGCGACCTGCAAAATTACTTTTCCCCAGCTCCATAAAACTTTTTTTTTAATGGGGATATTTTAAAATTTTCCTTTTAGTTATTTAACAACTCTATAGAGCATCAAATATTATATCACTCTTCACTGATATTAAATTCATTGTACACAAGTGGAAAAGTTTTCAGTGAAAGTAGAAAGTAATGTATGAAATAATACCTTTGGTGAGAATGGTGATGTTTTCTTGTTTGGGTGTTAAAAGAGGTGTAAAAATTAAGTGAAATGAAAAGACAAATAAAAGTAAACAAACCAGCAGTCAGTCAGCCAGCCCACAAAAGTACCAACAACTAACAAATCTCAAGTATATTTCAAATTTCAAACAGATGTGTAGTCAAATCTTCACAAATAAATAAAAGAGGTGTGAAGCAGTGTTTACTATACGCACGAAATCTAATTAAGATTAGATTTCGATCTAATGGCTTTGTATAAAATGATACAGAGAAAGAATTTGTTACAAAGAGACTGGTGAAATATCAGCTTTACATGATTTCAGGAATAAATTATGCAAAAAATTTGCATAAAAATTAACCTCGAAACTATTTACAACAGTATTACTGGATCACACAAAATACATACTTGATGGTGAAAGGTTTCACCGCCAACTTCAAACTTCATTTTGAACAAGTAACAACAAAGAAATGTGTTCAGAAATACTTCCATTAATTGTATTAGGTTTGCGTTCTTCTGTGTATAAGCCCTGCGTGAAAAAAGGGGCCAGTTGGGAATTGGGACCTGTCCCGTGATAAGAAATAATCATTTTCATTCCCTTTTCAAATACCAAAGTGGAATTGACATTTCAAGGAATTTTAACTCACAAAAACTATTTATTAGTGCTATCTATGAATTCTTTAAAGTGTCTACAACTATTTCACCAAAAAAATTTGCATTAAAAATGCTTTTTTGCGTTTTCAATTGCACTTTCGAACAAAATTGAGGCCTATAACAGCCCGATGATTAGATGAGACCAAATCTCCAATAAAATCAAATAAAAGTATATATTTTTACGTCTAATTTTATTTTATTTATTTATTTTTTTATTAATCATAAAATTACAAATTATATGTTAATACCCTAACCAAGCACTAGCAACAAAGGCCTTCGGCTCGTTGTAGCGAAAACAGAACAGAGCCTCTGGTGGGAATTGAACCCACGACCCCCGCACTGATAAGCTAGCACGCTACCAACTAGCCTACAGGGGCGCTCAATTTTATTTTATTTGATCCAATTATACAGAATCAATTTAAGTATCTAATTTAATCTGATTCAAAAATAATTAGATGAGCGAAATTTTCTTCTAGATTTCGAGTGCTGTGTAAACGCAACATTAATTAGCAAAGTTCTAATTACAATAACAAATATCGAATGCGTAGAAGGTTGTGTGTAAACTACAAATGTTTAAATTTCTATATAAAATGTTGAATGCAAGCAACAAAAAAAATTACCAATTTAATACTGTCATACACTCAAAATAATAGTTTAGTAAAAAAATGTTCGGTTTAAAGAACGTAAGTAAATGATAGTTCAAGTATGGATTTTTTTAACTGAAAATTTTTTAATATTCTTTTAATACTTTGTGAATATTAATGTTTTGAAATTTAATAAAAAAAAATTCTCAAGGCCGCTAACAAACTGTCTTTGTCGCAAAAAAAATCAATATTTTTTGAGGTGTATGTTTAATTGTAAATACTCGCATAACTATTTATTTTTATATTAGTTAAATTGAAACTAATCAAAATATCGTGATTTTTAAATATAGCAAATAATAAAAGATTTTTCTAAAGTTTAAAATAAGAGAACACATAAGGTTAATAGTGGATATCGTTCGTGTTTGTCAAATTTGTATGCAAAAAAGGAAACACATAAGAAATAATAAACATAAATTTTGCAATACAAAGATTATATTTAAATATTTAACATTTGTCGGCAAAGTTTTAAAAACAGTTTCTGTAAGATGTTCAAGGTCATGAAAATTTTCTAAAATTAATAGAAAATTATATGTAATTTTTGTAATCATGGGGAATACACAGACAATTTTATTATACACTAGCCGGGAGGAATGCGTTTTCTGATCAGCTACAACCTTTATCAACATTCCTCGCATCTTAATTGCTAATACAGTATCTCCTATTTCACTCACAACTTAAATGGAAAAAGCTATATGAGAAATAATCCACGTTGATTTATTGATTTAAAAAATTTACTTACGAACTCTAGCTGTGTTTAGTAGTTTCCATTTTAACATATGCCCAATCAGCAATCAAGTGATACAGAATTCTCATTAACAATAATTTCTTCAATTTATAGGTAATTCATTATTCAGCCCGCCTTTCCTTGTACAAATGTAATGAGAAAACTAGTTAGTACATACATTAAAGTCGACAATGCCGACTATATGATATTCTACACCAAGTATAATTTCAATCATATCGGGGGAAATGGTTCAAATTCCGAAAAGGCGTCTGATTCCTATTTTATGGCCAGGTCAAATAATAAAGAGAAAAATCTCAATGAAATGACCTAAATATTGCATTTAAGCAAATATCACAATCCGAATTTTAACCAGATTTACACGTTTTTGTGTGTGTGTGTGTGTGTGTGTGTGTGTGTAAATACCATTTAAGACCAATTCATAGAAATAAATTTATATTTGCGACCTGTGGTTTGATTACAAAGAATACATGGACAGACGGACGATAAACTGTCATCGTTAAATGAATCGGGAAGTCATTCTGATCCATACCAATGTCTTATAACAAAATTATTCGATTTAGTAACAAATCAAATGGTTTTGCCGACTTTAAGAATTCAATCACAACTTGTCTTTGCCATGGCTGCCTTAGGAAATTAAAACTACCCCGATTCTGAAAGAATATTTAAAAAGATTGTAAACCTTGCTTAATGATCTAATTTATATTTTTACTCCTAATACTGATGATATTGTACTAATGCTTTAAAAACTAATTATTAATGACCTATATAATCACTTGCTTACTAAAAAATGCCGTTTTATAAAATCTTATACCTCGGTATATTGAAATATTTTAATACTACAAGCGATATCTCGTTTACAAGGAGGGAAAATTAGTGAACGCGTATTTTTAACGGTGCAATCTTAAGTCTACGTCGTTCAAACACGGATTTTTTATGGGAACAAGTCTGAAATTTTTGAATTAGAAATTTATTTGTACACAAAGTTAAAATATTCAAAAAAATAAAAAAAGATACCAATTTTGTATACGTTTTGAATCCAGATCTGGAAACTATTTGAAATTTAGTCGAAAAAACAGATCCGGAGAAATTTTGCTATAATGCAATCTAGCAGGAATACCGTTATACGCCTTCGCTTAATTTCGATGGGTTGCAACACATATGGATTTGGTAGATAAACTCATAGCTTCCCCATGTCCATACAATATATCCTAAAATTTATGTTTTCTTTTAAAAAACATGAATAATTGAGTATAATTTTGTATACCTTATATACTACTAGATGGGTCTCTCAAATTCTTTTTATTTCATATTCAATTTGCCTTTATTCTTTAAAAAAATCCACAAAAGCACACTTTTTACCCCGTCCTAAATCCTAAAACATGAAAAATACGTGTGCACTATTTTTTCTTCTGTATCACATATCCAAATGTTAGCGAAATCTGAGGGTGACACTGGGAAATATGTTTTATAGTTACCCTACAAATATAGTTAGCATATGAATGCTATGAATGACATTCTACAATTGACTATTATCATGACATTTGTAGGTTAACTGTATCTAAATATTACTCGATTTGCCCTTTAAAAATCTGATCTACCAAGTTTTATCCGAATCGGTTAAATTTTCGACTATCCACCATACATATTTTTGCAAATATTTCAGATAAACTTACATGACAAGACGTTCGTCGTTAACGAATAAATTAGTAAATGCATGTAATTAGTCTTTGTATGGCATTTAATTTGTTATTGTATTTTTGTTCGTGATCTGGAAACAGCACTTACTATAATTTCCACAAAATAAATATCTTATTTAAAAAATATAATTTATTTAATATTGACCAAAAATAGACGCATCATCCGAAAGTCACCTTCGGATAAAAAATGTTTAGTTTTATTCTGGCTAATTTTAGAATTATTAGAATGGACCAAAACATATGTTTTGATAGATTTTTTTTTGCCTAAGCTCTGCTCAAAATACATGTATCCAACCTAGGGTGAATGACATTATTATTCTTCATAGGGGTGTTATACTACCACTGCATTTAACTTATTTAGATAAGTAAAAAAAAATATTATTTGCTCTTTTCACACTTTTTATAAAAAAACGCTAATTGTGTTACTAAATAAAAGTCATGTGCAATCATAATTGAAGTTGTTAAAATATTTGTTGTAGATTTTAAGAAGACTATAACATAATAGTGTTGAGAAAAATAAATTTAAAATGTGTACGAGGGCGGATCAATAAGTCCATGATTTCAAACTTCCCTACACTGCAACACTGCTCCTATCAAGTTCCGCCTTTTAATAGACTACTGTCAAATTTTGAGCAAGTTCCGTCATTTACTTTGCGTTTGCCAGCTGTGCAAAACATACAACCTCGTGGATTTTTTTAAAAATGGAAAAAAGTGAATTTCGAGTGCTCATTAAACATTATTTTTTGCGAAAAAAACCGTCAAATCAAACCAAGAAAAAGCTTAATAAATATTATGTGGCATCTGCACTATCGATTTTAATGATAAAAAAGTGGTTTACTGAGTTTCGTTGTGGCCTTCAAAACAATTGAAAAAATTCACGATATGGTGTTGACCGATCGGAGATTGAGTGTGCAATAGATTGTGGAAGACATAGGCATCTCACATGGCTCAGTGGTTTCAATTTTGCTCACAATCGACCACCAACGGAATCGTGTGACAGCTTAATTTCCATGGCAAAAATCCATGAAGTAGACTATGAATTGCCCCCTCATTCACCTTATTCTCCGGATTTAGCCTCCAGTGACTATTTCCTATTTCCAAACCTAAAGAAATGGTGGAAAGAGATTTAGCTCCTATTTTTTGGAAGGGATACAAAAATTGGAGAAACTTTGGACTAAGTGTATTGAGCTAAAAGGAGATTATGTTGAAAAATATTTTTTTTTTTGCAAAAAAAAAACTGTGTTTCATTCAAAAAGTCACGGACTTATGGACGTAGGGCACATATACTAAAAAACGATTTTCGTTTTCTATAAGACGAGCGACGATTATCGTCCACTTTCGAAGTTAAAATATCTACCATTTCACATAAAAATTTTAAACAGTTTCAATCTTATAGATCAACAGTTTGGTAAGCAACATCTTTAAAACGATAGAATTTTAACTTCGAAAGTCGACCAGTTATTTATGGTCGACATTTTGGATACAAATAAACAATTCTATATGAAAAAAACTAATGCTATTTATTATACCCTTCACCATAGGTGGAAGGGTATATATAAGTTTGTCATTCCGTTTGTAATTTCTACAATATTGATCTTAGACCCTATAAAGTATATATATTCTGGGTCCATATGAAGAGCGAAGTTGATTTAACGATGTCCGTCTGTCCGTCTGTCCGTCTGTGTGTTGAAATGGGTTTTCCGAAGAACCCAGACATGATGAGGACTTGATTCTTTTTTATTTCTGTTACATGTGATCCATTTCTGTTTGCTATTAAAAATCAGACAGATCGGTTAATAAATGGCTGAGATATTAGCAAAAAACCAGGACTACCTCTAATTTTTCCAGTAAAATCCATTTGTTTAATAAGAGTGTGAAGATAAATACGTAGGTTAAATACGTTTCACAACTATTGTGAATGATATAAATAAAAAATAAATAGTAGTGTCGCCAACTTTTTTTTTGCCTAGAAAATGCCAAATTTGACAAGAAAAGCGCTGAAACATATGGAAAAATATAAATTTGAGATTTTACATGACATATTATTTTGGATTAAAATTTTTGGACATTTAAGAAAAAATAAATGGGGATACCGCTTGTTTGTGGAGAGCTATGAGGTAGTAGATTCCAACGATGTATTCATCTCCTTCAGAATACCATGGTGAAGGGTATATAAGATTCGGCATAGCCGAATTTAGCCGCTCTTACTTGTTTTTTAATTCAAAATCTTTTTTCTATTACGTAAAAATACATTATTCAGTTTAATTTCTTAATACAAAAGTATTTAATACTTATCCAATATTTCGCTATCTCAATGGATAGCTTCTTTAGGGATTTTTTTGTAAAAATACATTTTTAAAAACTTTAATGTCAGTTTAGAAATTGACAAAAAACATCGTTGATACAATTAAAAAATTAATTTTTTTCGTCAAATCTGTATAACATGAGCCAATTTCGTGCATATTTTTATTATTTCTCTTTCGAACAGATTTGTATTTTTTTGTTGCTTCATTCACATTTAGTTTTAGAAAGAAAAAAGAGAAAATGTGGAGCAAAAAAAAAAAAATTCACCGTTTAAGTAGAGATAACTTTGAAACCAACTTTAAAAGGAGAATTGAGTATGCAATAAATTTCATCGTGTAAAGCGGCCAATATACGATCAAGCATGCTGAACAATATGTCTTGATGACTCCGTGTATTTGCCATGAAATAAAATAAAATGCTAAACATGTTGTACAGCATGTTTGATCGTCTAAAGGCCCCTTAAGAGCCAATTTACAAGTTAAAATTGATTGCAAGTAAATTAACGTGGGTTATTTCTCATACAGAGCGCCTCGGTAGGCTAGTTGGTAGCATGCTAACTTATCAGTGCGGGGGTCGTGGGTTCGATTCCCACCAAAGGCTTTGGTCTATTTACGCTACAACGTGTCGATAGCCTTTGTTGCTAGTGCTCGTCTAGGGTATTAGGATATAATAAAATATTTCTCATACAGTTTTTTCGATTAAATTTGCGTGTTAGAGATATTTACAATTAAGTCCATAAAATGCATTCCATACGGCTGGTGTCTAATAACTTTTTCTGTGTATTATCCATGATTACAAAATATAATAAACAAACGAAAATACTCAATGAAATTTTCATTAAATTAAATATTTATTAAAGAAACATGTTTTATAGATTCAATGAAACCGTTCTTTTCTTTTTCAAAATTTTATCAGTAAATTGATTAAATCTGCCCAGAGTAGGGCAAAAATATAACAATTAATTTATTTCGAAGTTAATAACCAATATTCAGGAGGATTTCGTCATACAATTCGAAGAGAATCGACTGGTAGATTTGACACCTCCTTACCCCCACTTTTTCTACTCCCATTTTCGTTAGGTGTTTCCATAAATAATAGTAAAACAAACATGGATTTAAAATATTCATTAGGTAAAAAATAAATCAAAATTTTATTTTCTCATTTTGCCATAAAATGTTCATAACAAAAAAAACATGTTTGAACTTGTTTTATGCTTATAAAATATTATCGAATTAAATTTTTTAGTTATTAAAAATTAGTTTTATAGTACTTTAAGCCCAAAACAGAAAAACGCGTTAAAGGTTTTTTTATAAATTCAAGTACGAGACAAGATTGAATACGAAATTCTAAAAGAAAATTTTGAGAAACATGCCACTGATACTTTAACTATCTGGTTTGGGCTTTACACTTAAGATTTTGCATTAACATTACGCGTAAAATCTAGTGTAAACTAGATTTCCAGCGAAATGTAAATGCATCCTAATACAATTTCAAGATTATTGTAAAAGATTATCATGTAAAATCAATATATTTATGTATTTTTATTATTATTTTTTTTTTCAATTAGGAACATTATCATAATTCTTTTTACAGTAACAGTTATTTTAGAACCATTATTTTCTAGCTGTCATTTTTAACAATTTCTTATAGTATATGAGCTTAATAAATTACAAGTTAAGAAAAAAAAAAAACTTATAACTAAATAGAAATCTTAAATATATTATGTACATGAATAATTTTATTTTTCTTTTTTTGTTTACTTAATACTAAATCAAAATGAATAAGTTGTGAATTTAAATGAAAAATGATAAAAAAAATATTCGTAAATGTTAAAAACTTAAAATTAAATTTTTCTTAAAAAAAACAATGATTTTCTCTGTTTTATTTTGCTTAATATGTAATTTTGTATGTTGTGTTTCAAATAGTGCGATAATAAATGAGAACAGACAGGTAACATATGTATGTTGGTTTTTTGATAAAGTAATTTTTGAATAGTTTTTAATTTTTTCATATTTGTTACAATGAACAATTGAAAAACTAATATGAGAACAGTGCGCTTAAAAGTGCAGTAAAAAAAATCACAGCAAAAAATCAGTACATTTTGTTGTTAAAAAAAAACGAAAATGAAAGAAAAAAAACACAACATTTCGCTCCTTTTTTATCTTCTAAAGAGTTTTGTAGCAACAGCAGCTAAAACATTTTAAAAATGTACTTTGTACACAGAAGAAACTGGAAATTTTGTTTCAATTTGTAATGTAATTAAACAAAAACAAAATTAATTCACAAGTAATTTAATTGAATTAAAAACTTTAAACTGATTTCAATATAAAAAATTTAATTAAAATGTTAAAAAAAATAAATTTAGTTCAATTTAAAATATTTGCAAACAGTTGTATAAATTTAATTAAATCTATTTATTTTTTTATGTAAATATTAAATGGAAACTTGTTGTTAAATTTTATTTCCTGTGTGACTTTAAAATTATTTTAAAATTCATCTACTTTTGACAGTCAAAACTCTTAATAATATTACTATTACTAAAATACGATCACAATTCTAGTTAAATTGGTAACATGGTTTCTTGTGTTGTTCCACTTTCCACGTCATAAGTTCGATACAGGCTCTCGAATCCTCAAGACTGCTGTGACCCATATTACCGCATTGTATGTCACGGTTCAGAAACGTCTTCATTAAATTCTTTAGCGATTGCCGGAAGGGAAAACCATTATGGTGTTTAAATACCAAAGAGGTGTCCACAATCACTTTGTGCACTAATCGCAAAGCCCTTAAATCATTGTCCAGACCATGACCTATTAGTATGGTGGTGGCATCGAAGAGATTCAACAAATCTCGTTGTACTTCGGCGAATGTTTTGATCGAGTTGTAAGAGTTGGGTGAGAAATCAGCTTCTGATACACCCGAATAACGGGTATTATAATCAACGATTTTAGCTTGTGGCCAAACGAAATGTTCATAAACAACCGCACCATTATAACTGACAACAGTCACCTTGGTGACTTCCAAACCCAAACCCGTATATGACATTTCGCAATCGAGGCCATAAACTCTGGCAAATGATCGCCGTTTGCGTTGCGTATGCACAAAGCCACTGTAGGGACCATTGACGCCAGGAACGACTCCATTCCATACATGCAAATGATGCTGATAACATCCCCTACTCCACTTTGGACCCTGGCAACATGAATAGAGCGAGTCATTACACAATCTACCCCAATGGTAAAAGCAGCTGTCAAATGTCAAGTATTCCCCTTCATTATTGACTTGAAACGTTTGGGCACAACGCACACATGTTTTCTCAATGGAATTGCAGTATTTGGGAAACTTTTGATAAACACCATCGGGTGTACGAAATGCCACTATGGGAGAGTTTTCTTCTTCCACTTCACTCGATTCGGAATCGGTGAAATGAGGGCTGGAGTCTCCCGATCCATGTCCTGAATCAGGCGAAGTATTATGATACCGCTGTTGACTTCTCGATGTCGAATAAAATGAATTTAAATTTCTTGTACCATAAACATGTTGATGACGGGGTGTTTTATGCTTGTCCAAGACTTTCTTAGCCAAATGTTTGGGTAAACATTTATAGATCTCAATGCAACCCTCATAGTAGGCGGACTCCACGGGAAATCCATATGCTTTTAAATCTGAAGGTTTAATAAGAAATGCTTTCAGCTCTCGCACAAACACGCATTCCGGTAGATACGACTGTTCGACGACATTACGTTTAATAGCCGTAGGCGATGCGGTGGGTGATGAATTGGTCGAATGTGATGCTGAACTTGAGGATGATGTCGAATTTGAGGTCGATGTTGTGACTGCATTGGTGGACCATTTTGTCTTATTATATTTTGCATTATTCAATGCCACCTTTATTGTGGCCACATTTGGCGATTGTTTGGCTGCTCTCGATGATGAATGTTTTCCTGCATTAGGTTTAAGATTTTCTTTTGATTCCTCATTCGGATACGATTGTGTTTTGATGCCGATGATATTATAGGGATTTACGCCACGTTGATTACGATTTTGTTGCCTTATTCTTGTAACTGTTAAAACAGAATTTGTCAAGAGCCTAATTTCTATTGAATGTGTTGAATTATCCTCGTAGCTGGAATTTACATCACTACCAGCAGCTTCACTGGAGGTACTGTTACGATGTGTTGAATTTTGACGTGATATCATGTTGTCTAAAATGAAAAGAAAATATAATGAATTAGTTAGGAGGAGGTACTCGTATAAAATGATTTTGTTATGATAAACTACAGAATAATAGCAAAAATGTCCATAACCCTCTCGTACAGAACTGCCATAGGCTGTGTAAGTCCTTTTGACTCATTCTTGTAAGAAGAGAGAGATAAAATAACTTTCTCGCTTGTTAAGAGAGTGAATGAAAACTTGTTTGCTAATGACAACCGCTGATAAATGTATTTGTATGATTTCAACAGTTTTCCATTTTGTTAAATTTCACTTAAAATGTACTCTTATTAATTCACATTCAAAACACATTTAGAGGAGCTTGATAATAAATGGCTACTACAACAGACCAAATTAAAATACCCCCGACTACACCATGCTAACAAATGTTGTTTTTATGTTTTAATAAAACAATGCACGTTTTTAAATATGCAAAGTGGCACAAGAGTAAATAAAATACTACATGGCAGTAATACGATATAATAAATAATTGTTTAACAAACTATTCCAAAAGAGCGATCTTTATTGATTCAAAAGAAATATAAATACAACAAAAATATAAAAACAAAAATCACCAAACCTAAAAAACAAATTGTCCTTCACTGCTAATAGAAGAGTCAATAAACTTAAGTAGGTACTAATAATATTTTTTTTTTATTATTGAAATAACGAAATTATTTATTTTATTATTGGACAGATTTTTAAATATCTAACAAGCAGCACACATGGTCTGAAATCATGAATATCCTTAAAAAAAATCGTAGAACTATTTTAGGTAATGGTTTGAAAGTGTTTGCTTGTCTAATCAAATAGAATTAAAATGGGGTTTAAGGAATTTTATACCCCACTTTTAAATTAAAAGGAATTAATTGGCCATAAAAAATGGATTTTAGTGTAAAATTAATTTTTAATTGCTACCGGTAATGCAACAAACATACATTTTAAAAGACCGAGCTAACTTTGCAAAATCCTTTGGGAGTTACTTTCAATTTGAGCTGGATTCATTGGAGGAGAATTCTAAGAATACTTCCAAACACAAACGAATTAACTTTGTTGCTTTGTTAGGAATTAAAAATAAAAAAAGCATTTAAACTATTTAAATCTTAAGCACGTGCTTTGACCATTTGTCATATTGCCAAAATATGGTTTCTGTTTTTGTATAAAAAGGATGATTTTTTTTTATTACATGTATACAATACATATAAATTAAAAAATATATATTAATTATTATGTGAACTTACAATAAGGAAATAAAAAATAAAACTTGTTGATTTAATCTCTCATATAAAACAGACAAAAAAGCTAAAGAAAAAAAAAGTAATAAATGAAATTATATTAGAAAATAAAAAGTGTATAATTACAAACAATAAAATACTTGTTGAAAATATCTATAAGCTAATTCAGGTAATGTTGTATTAGAGTGGCACGTATTTGTGTTTTTTTTTTATCTCATTTTACAAAAGTTCTTGTCTTACATGGCAAATCGGATAAGATTTCAAAATGGAGGTGAATAGTAAAAATTCTTTTTTTTTTCTATTTTAATCGCGCAATTATTTCAAATTCCTTTAAAACGAGACACTCTAATTGCAAATTAGTGTATGCTACGATATATTGCCTAGAATTTTAATGTTTTTTTGTATTTAAAAGATAAAGAGCAATTTGTCAGTCGATGATTTTGTTAATTTATAAACAGGTTGTTTTATTTTGTGATTTTACATGAAGACAAATTAACGCAATTTCATTCGTTTTAATATAAAACATGTGCGTACAATTTATATGTTAATTTGAAAGAAAGAAATATGTACTTAATTACAAAAAAAAAAAAATCAACATAAATTTTGGTTTTTATTTGATTTTTTTTTTGGGGTTTATAAAAAAATTTACATTTGAATTACAATATTTTATACACATTTAATTTGCACGTGCCTTTAATTAATATTTAGTTGAGATAAGAGTTTACAAAGTTTTACAATAAGAGTTTAACAATTAAACTTATGAAAAATGTTTACGGGTAACTTGTGTAAAAAATAATCAAGGAATTCTGAATTTTTTTGTCTTTTTTTTATCCACAAAATATTTTACGAAACAAATTTTAAAAAGTTAAAGTTAAGAAATTCTGAATTTTTAAGGAATTGTTTAGTCTTTTTTTTGAAAATTTGTATTTTTTAATTTCATATAAAACTGTTAAAAAAATTTTTATTGTAATGTTAATATTAAACACATTTTTCACACTTTTTTTCATAAAAAAAATTCTAATATTTTAATTTAATTATATTTTATTTACCTTTTCTGATTCACTGGTTGATTTTTAAACTGCTACTTTTATACGATTTTATTTAAATGATTTTTAAAATAAAAATTTTAAACTGACAATTTTATACGATTTTTGAATTGATATTTATTTTTAAATTATAATTCACTCGTAATTTTCGTCAACAGTATTTGTGATACTAATACTTTTCTTTTCAAAACAGGGGCTTAAATACTGAAAATGAAATTCTTCAAACTGTCTGCAAAAATTCTGCAGATGATCTTTAATTGTCTTTTATGTATTTATGATTGGCGATTATAGCCAGCCATAAAACCTTTTTTTGCTACCTGACTTAGCGGATTAGCGTATTATTACGCATATGCGGGTTGGGAATATCCAAAAACCACAATTACAATTAATAGGTAATTAATTTACCTCCCTCAATTTTATTAAACTGCCCGTGAATTTAATTGAATGGGTGTATTGTGTAAATTTAATATACAGCTCGGTATAACGAATGATATATTGCCAGGCCCATTCGTTATACCAAAAATATTCGTTATATCTCAACACGAGTTACGTTAGGCCGATATTGGCATATGCCGCTATTGTGTGGTGGCCTTTGATCCAGAGGAGATGTAATATAGGAGAACTCCTTGAAAGTCTACCAGCACCCCGTTTCTATATCTGATGCGAGAAGTTTTCGCATCGAGGAATTCATGGTCACCCTACTTTATGCAGGGTGACTTAATACATGATAAAGTTGATTGCATTTTTACTGGAAATTTTCTTTAGAGCTTTTAACTTCAAAAGCTGTGGACACATTTAATATTGAAAAATTTGTTATTAGATAGAGAAATAACATGAATAAAGCGCATTATTATCTTCTTTTGATTAATATTTATTTAATTCCCTGTGACGCACCCTATATAAATCAGAACAAGGTCACATATTACATGTATTTGGCGAAAACTTTATCGATACGACAAATACAGAACCAAGGCCCAGGTTATCACATTTAGGATATGGAATGTGATAGGGTGGGGGAACAACGTGTATTGGCAGACTGCGATTTTCTTATTACTGGCAGGGAGCGGTGAAGGTATAATGGACGATACCAATGGAATTCATTTCTATTCAAACTGGACGGAATGACTGGTTTAGGTTTCCTTTGTGAAGATCTGGGAATGGAAATTTGCTTCCGACTTCCGGATCACAACACCGTGTTTCAGGCGGAGTTTGTGGCTATTACGAAGTGCATTCGATTTTTAACTGCGACTGATTATTCTGGGGATGCAGTAATCATCACTGATAGTCAGGCTGTGGTAGGAGCTCTATCAGGGTAGCCTGTAAAATCGACGACGGGTTTGGACTCGTACTCTGAGGTTGATATAGGTTCCCTGGCACTGTAGAGTGGAGGGGAATGAGAGTGCTAGCGATGGATCAAACCTGGGATCTATTAACCTTCAAAATCCGAGACCTCTTCTGATGACGAAAACGGAACTTGCACAATTGGTCACCAAGATGCACAAGGAGATATGAAATGGGGATAACATTGGTGCGATCACAAAAGTCGAAGCAAACAGGACAAGATTTATTTTAAGGCTAGGGAAACGAGATGGGGCATGATGGGATGGGCCACTCTTCACTACGATCATACCTTTCGAAAATGGGATGTAGTGACTCTGTGGTGTGTAGGTCCTGTGGGGAGGACGATGAGACCCTGGAGCACTTCCCTTGTTTTTGTTCGACTTTGTCGAGGAGTAGGGTAAGGCACTGGCATGGAATGCTTACGGGGGGTTGATTTGGGATAACTGAAGGGATACCTGAGGGATACTGAATTCTTCAGGTCCCAGCAAATCTTTGGTAACGGCTGCGATATTCTCATGCGTTACGTTGTAATGATAGCTCGTTACCTTTTTCATTATTTGCAAGCATAAAGTAATAAGTTACTCATTATTGATTGCGTAATATATGATTTATTAATGTAAAGTAGTAATTAAAATATTTTTAAAAATCTATTTTTAGATACATTACTTTGTGTTTTTTTATAAGCAAAAGGGTAATGTATGTTTGTTTTGACAACACTAGCGAAAAAAACGAAGCGCAACAATTCATTTAAGTTTAAAGCAATCAAATACTATATGCGTCGATAGCTCAGTGGATTGAGTTCTTGGCTGGCAACCAGTGTTCCTGGTTCGATTCCTATCATGACCACATTATTTTTTAATAACGTTTAAAATATTTGTAATATTTTTTTTTTGTTTTTAATAAAAATACCTCTTTTTTAAAAATCTATTTTTAGGCACATTACTTTTTTGACAATAGTAAAGGGTGATTAAATTTAAAGGGCCGATGTTGAATGTGAAAAAACGTCAAGTTTTTTCTGCATTTCATTTGACATTTCTCAATTTCAGACTAAATCAATTTGAACCATGGACAGATACACAATCGAGCAACGCGTTAAAGTTATTCAGGCTTATTATGGAAATGGGCGTTCAAATCAAAATTCATTTTGTGCACTTTGTGATTTTTTTTGGTCAGCATAATCGACCAAATGTGTCCACAATCGGGAGAATTGTGGGCAAATTTCAGCAAACCGGGTCTGTGAAAACACCTGTGCATGATCGCCCAGTTCATTCTGCGGAAAACATTGCTGTTGTTCGCGATTTGTGTCATGTTCGCTTTCGCGAGATGATAACAAACTTATTGTAGCTAGGAACTGAGGATATGACCCTGGACGATATGTTGTTTCAACAGGACGGTGCCACTTGCCACACAGCTAACGAAACAATGGCTCTTTTGCGTGGCAAATTCAATGGCCGTGTTATCTCACGTGGTGGCGATGTCAATTGGCCGCCAAGATCATGTGATTTGAAACCGTTAGACTTCTTTCTTTGCAGTTATTTGAAAGAAAACGTGTACGCCGATAAGCCAGCAACAATTCAAGAGCTAAAGGATGATATTATTCGGCACATTAACGGCATAGAACCTCAATTATGCTTCAGCGTCATCGAAAATTTGGACCATAGGATGGAGGTGTGCCGCCGAGGTCGCGGCGGCAATTTGGCCGATATTTTGATCCATACATAATTAAACCATACCATATTATCATAATAAAAAGAAATGTCAATAATTTCCTAAATAATTTGTGTTTTATTAAAACTAACGATCCTTTATTTAAATTTTGATTTTAAGCAACTTAAATTTTATGAAATTAGTGATGAAATTTTAAAAGAGATTTTACTAAAATTATAATAAAACTGGCTGCCCTGTATTAATAAGCATAATCGCGAAAACTACTCAACCTAAAAAAAACATAATTTTCAACACGAAGTTAATAAAAAGAGTTATAACATTTTTTGTGATGAGAATTTTTTGCCTTATATCTGAAAATTGATTTTTTCAAACAGCAAAAAAATTAAACATTTTTTTAAAATTTCTTCCAAAATGGGTTAAATTAATATTACGTGACACCATGTAGTTAGTTGGACTTGTTGCTATATTGTTGAATTGTGGTAATCACATAAATAAACATTAATTTAATAAATAAATATTTTTTTCGTATGTTATATGGTGTGTGTGGTAAACTGCAACAAAAATAGTACGTTGTAAAAAACTAAGGAGTTTCACAGTTTTGAACATAAATTTTGTTATATTTATGAAATACGAAACAGTTAAGTTAAGCTATCACAAATAGAAAAATATGAAGGGCCCAGTGCTAGAGACGGCCATGTGTCTGATTTTTTAATTTTATAGTGTCGAAATAATAACACCAAATAATTATAATAAAAGCTACCGTTATAAAAATAATGCTGCTTTTAAAGCGTTTTTATTAAACATTGTTTTTTTAATGGGGAAAAATACTGTCCAAGCTAAAGAATGGATTGATAAACATTATGGTTAATCTTCGCCACCATATTCAATGGTTAAAAAGTGGTATTCTGAATTTAAACGTGGTCGTATGAGCACAAATGGTGCAGATGGTTCTGGTCGTTCATCAGTTACTGAAGAAATCGAATGAAAAGTGCATGATAAAGATATCAACAGAGCTGGCATGATAAAGATATCAACAGAGCGAGTTCAGCATATATTACATGATAATTTAAACATGAAAAAGCTTTCTGCTCGATGGGTGGCGCGATGAAAAACAGCTGAACAAAAACTGAAACGTGTTCATAATTCAAAGTATGTTTTGGAGATGTTTGAAGTAAATTTAACAGAATCTTCCTGGCAAGCCCGGGGAAAATGGTGGGTGCCCTAAGTAAAATTCGAATCTACATGAGAACCCTAAGTGTATGTTATATTTTTGGATATGAGTGGTTATTTTCACTTTCTATTCTTCTTTTTCAACCTAAAGCTAACCTAACTCAAATTTTATAATTTAAATTTAAATGATTTTGGAGATAATTTTTAATTACAAATAATGAAAATTTGTGGACCTTCATTGCAAACATGATCACTGCTACTATATTATGCTTGCTGCATTCGGGTATGGTTGCCACAATCAAGTTATTGGTTTATAAACAGGTTTTAACCATAAATATAACGACCATATTTATTATCATTGTTATGGTAAATATTTTATAATTTCATGATTGGCTGTTATTGTGGTAACAAAAATTCTGACTATGGAAAAAAATATGATAATTATAGAACATCATTCTAACCTGGGGTTTTTTTTCGAAAATGCCTTATACAAAAAACATTATAATTTACACTAACCAATTCACTGTCGAAAAAATCCATTGTCAAAAAGATTCTGCATAAAGATTTTATATTTTTCAAATCTTTCCAACAAAAACAATACTAATAACGGCTTTCTTGTGGAATAAGTACTCAGAATATTAATAAAATAAAATTTTTTTGTAAGAAAAAGTCTATAGAGTCCAAGCGTTCTTATAAAAATACTAGATTTTTAATATTTTTTCTGATAGAAACATTTTTATTTTCAATGGACTTTTCCTTAAAGTAAAACTCTGAGATTTTGCACACTGTTTCTTAGACACAAAATTCATATATCCTTAAAAAATCATAGATTCTAAAGCCTTTCTTTGAATTAAAAATTCTTAGGTTCTGAGGACTTTTCATCAAAAAAAAATACTTAGATTCTAAGGACTTTTTCAAAAACAAAAATTCTGAGATTCTAAAGACTACCTTAAAAATGTCCTTAGATTCTAAGAATTTTTCTATTAGATAAAGTTTATGGAATCTATGTTTTTTTTATTAAAAGTCCGAAGTTTTAGTATTTTATTTAAAAAAAGTGTATAGAATCAAAGGAATTTTCTAGAAAAAGTCGTCAAATTTTTTCTTTAGGAAAAACATTTTTTAAAGAAATATTCTTAAATTTCAAGAATTTTTTCATAGTTTCGTATCATAATATAACTGTAGGGACCATATTATGGTTAAATTATGGTTATTTTATTATAATAATATGATAACTATATTATAGTTCGATTATGGTTGGCACAATCATAATCACAAAAATGTATTATGATCTTCAAATATGATTGCCTCAACCATGTTTTGCATAGCTAACAAGCGTTACGATAATATTATCAGTAACATTACCATTATTTATGTATAATTTTTAAAGGTAACGGTATTTGAGTAACTGCATTTTAAGACTAAAGTTTAAATCTGGTCCAACAGAGTACTAAATATGAGCGACTGTTATAAGCCTTAATTTATCATTTGTATTAAAGATATAAATATTCATTTTGTTCATAAATAATTAAAATTTATGTATATAATCTTTTTTTTTTTTATTTAATACAATAACACTTTGCTAACGAGGTCAACCAAAGCCATGTTAGGTGACTTAAAATAAAACAAAAAGGGAAATCCAATTGTTTGCAAAGACATTATTGTGTTAACGTAAAACAATAAATGGATTTCATTTGCAAAAACCTGTAAACTAACACTTATAAATTACTCTTGTTTCCTTACGAAATTAAAACACTTTACAAAAGTTTTGATTTATAATACCGCCAAACAAAAATCATGTTTTTTCTTGCTTCTAAAAATGTTATTATAAACATAAAACTAGAAACCATAAATAAAAACGTAGAACTGCGAATGTACTCAGTTTTGCAGTTTTTTTTTATTTTGTCAATCTGGCATTTATCAAAATATTGTGTTTTTGTAAAATACTAAAATTAATATTCAGTTAGAAATCATCTAATTGATTTTTACCAACACCGTTAACTTAACATAATTCAGTTAAAAAATTATTTGAATTTAACAGCACAACAAAATACTGTATTTAGTAAACCGTTAAATGGGCTAAAGATGACAATTTTTATTTTCTTATATAAACTTTAATGTACTACATTTTAACATAAACATAACATACATTCGTACATAATTTATTATGTTTAATAACCCCTGCATTTGACATGATACTTTTCTGCTCGGTTCAGTGAAATTACGACAACAACAAAAAAACGAAAAACAAGGTTAATGTTTAAGTTGATAATAATAAAATTTGACATAAATAGAGCAGTTATAAAGGTTTTTATTTTAATAAAATAAAAAAGCAGTTCACAAAGAAATACTTAATATATATTGCCTAAAGAAGATCTGGTAAAAGATTAAAGGAACTCTTACAAATGAAAATATTATTAAGGCGAAATTTGAATGTTGTATTTATTAAGAAAGATTTTGTTTTTTTAAGGTTAGAATAGCATTGACACCCATTGAAAATAAAATAAAAAAAAAGTCCATAATGATAGCGAATATCTGAAAGATCCGAAAGACCATTATCCATATACGAGTCGATTAGATTGGTTGCAATCGAATTCACATACGCTTCTTTGAGGCACTCTACTGCATACATTGTTCGGAATTCTATAGCAATTACCAAAATTGTATCGTTATTTAAAATTTTAAATTGTGTGTACTTAATATTCTTCATCAGATTAGTTTGATTTAATTAACCGAAGCAATGTCACATCAAATTAACTGAAACAATGTCACATCATTCAAAATATTGGTTTTTCTAATCAATATTGAAAAAAATATTATCTTCTACATAAACTTTAATACCCACAACCAACAATTTATCGAAGATTTTTTCATTTGAACTGAATATTTTCAGTTAAAAATTTAATATTAGTTCAGTTTCAATAGAAACTATTGCTTTATCTAAAATATTAGCAGCTTGCAAGTCTTAAGGGTTTCGAGTTCAAGCCCTAAGAAATTTTAAAATTTTCTTTTTAATATTTTTTTTTATTGAATAAAATTAAAAAATTTCAAACCTGAAAGATATTCAAGTTTGAAATTTGACTAGAAGATATTTAATACCGTTTAGCGTAGAGTAAAATCAATGGCCGGACAAACAGAAGATCACCGGTTCTAACCCAGTTCGCACCATAAAAGTTTTTTTTATGTTTAAATTAAATTTTGTGGGACACATTTCCATTAGTAGAATATCTATTTATAGAATATGTATATCAGTCAAATATTACAATTAAAATTCTATACAAATTTATAAAAGTGATAACAGATGGAACTACAAAAATTTGCTTGGCAAACAATTTGTTTGCATTTGCAGGTAAAAACAAAAGTAGCATCTTTAACGAGAAGCTAATTACTAATTACCTAGAAATAAATAAAACCCTAAAAAGCAGAAAATTTATTTCTTTTTCGGCAACAGGTAAGCTTTTCACTCTAAAATACTTTTTTCACTATCAACATTTGGCACGTTTTTCGCATACATTTATAGCCGTATGCATAGACATTTTATTGATTTTTATAAAACATTTTTAAATCATTAAATTAACATGTAAAACAACAACAAATTTTCCGCGAAAAAAATTAAATCCTCGCACAGTGTAAATGTTTCTACTGACTGCAATGTCATCAAACATTTATTAAAATTCCACATTATATTTTTCTTAGTGCGGATGATAATTTCTTAATAATAAGGTCAAAATTCATTAGCAAGGGATGAGCTACTTAAGGCCGAATCATTGTGACAACCGAAATTTTTGCCAACTCAATTATTTGGCTGCAGCAACCGAATGTATTCAACCACATGTATTCCTGACCCGATTGAAATATATGGATTTAACCGAAATTCTATTGTATTAACCGACTTTCGTTTGCCACAAACAAAAATGTCGGTGGCTCCAACCAACCAAATCGGCTGGCAAAAAATTCGATTGTCACAATGAATCTGTTTTCTCTGTGTACACGAAATGTTTTTGTTATTTGTCTTGTCAAATTTTCGTACCAGACACAGACTACCCAGACAGGAAACAGCTGATTGAATCAATATAGCTACTAGAAAATGAGTAAAAGGAAATGTCAAAATTACAGTGATACACAGAAAGGGATAGATGTACAAAAAAAAAATATGTACCATACAATTTATATGGATTTTATTTTTTCTATCTCATTGATTGATAACCTGTCTGTGTGGTCTGTGGTACTGATGTAAAATAGACTGTTTGTCAAAATTGGTGTTTTACAGACGATTTATAATTTTTGCATCCACACGTACCAGAAAATGCTTGTCTGACACCAGCTCTGTTTGCCAACAATAACAGCTGATTTTTTGGTAAAATTAAAATAATAAAAAATTAATAGCAGCAAAATGATTAAAGGCTGTAACAATTTTGTCACATCTCAATTAACTGAATTACGGTTTCTCTTGGCCAATAAAACTGTAAAATATGTATTAAGAAATATTTTTTTTATACAATACGGTATAAAAAAACTTAACTTCTTTATCCATTTAGATGTTTTTTTTTTAATTTTTATTTAACTTGTTAATATCTCCGGTCAAAAACAGCTGTTGTCAGTTGTCTGTCAGGTAGAAAATGTATTCTGGCATACATATGTATTTTGCATCTGGCAATGTTTCAACTGGACTACAAGACATGTTAAACTTTTGCAGATGACGGGCCTTAAAGGATTCCCTCCGTTATATGTTATAAAATATGAAAAAATAACAGACCCGTATTTTCCAGCTGCCCATAAAAAGTTTCACCTTTTTTATGGCGGTAAATATTAATTTACTTCTTCATAATATCAAAATACTCGAAAAAAGTATATGTATTATATTATCTCCATACTACAACCAACTTATTGTCTTGAGTGTATAATTGGGCTCGTTTATATTATTGTCATGTATTAAAAGTTTAAAAAAAATATATTATATGACAGCAGAGGAGCATATAAATATATGTATCTATTGTTTACATAATTTTAGTTATATTGTGCTGCCCAGCAAAACTTTGGAATGAGTGTGATATATTCATGCATTACCTTGTAATGATAGCAATTCAAGCATAAGTAAAGCAAGCATAAAGTAATGAGTTATCGATCATTGACAACGTATTGCATGATTTATAAATATTATATTGTTATAATTCTTTTGGAAATCGATTTGTAGACTTAATTTTTTTTATAAGCGAAAAGTTAATGGATGTGCGATCAGTGGGTAGAGTTCTCGGCTGGCAACCAGAGTTCCCAGAGTCGATTCTCATCAATGACCACGATGTATTTAATAACGTTTGAAAAATTAGTACAAATTTTTTTAAATAATTATTTTTATAAAAATCTATTTCTAGAAATTACGTTTCTCATCCTCGTAACCATATAAATAACAACTTACTTTATCATCCCTATAGTAATGGGTCCATACATTACTTTGAGGCTTATCGCCTGTTCAATTCTTCAATGAAGTAAGGTGTAAAGTAATGCATCTGGCCCTATGACCATACATTACTTTACACATTATTTGGTAATGTGTGGATTTACTGGGTGGTAGACTTTGTCTTAAGTTAATTACTATATTTTGGCATATTGTTTGTATTTCTTAAATTTTAATACTTATTATAAGCTAATGTCGTTTTTAACCAATGACATAAGCTCTTGATAAGCATTTTGTTAAAGACTTTTGTATTATTTTAATTAATGTCAATATTCATTTATTTTAAAATGTGGTCAGCATTTAATTTGACTGCTTGAAATATAAAAAAAATAAATGATGATAGTACTTTTACGTTTGTAATAAATATAATTACAAGTTTTAAAATAAAACAATACTTTTCTAATTGCAGTATTTAATAAAATCGACAAAACAACAAAATAGCTCCGCAAATATTTGTAGCTTTTATAACAATTTTATTTTGTTTTATAAAAGTTGTTATCAACAAATAGTTGAGGTAGGCCGAGGTACGTAGTTAGTTGTTAACATTGTTTTATTTGTAATAGCTTTGTTTTAAACAGTTTTTTTGTCTTTAATATTGATAATAAAAAATACACTTAAAATTGTTTGTAAGTTAGAATTTCAGAAAATGTCATTTATTATAAATTATATTTCATCTAACAACCTGTCAACTTAATTTTCATTTAAATTAAATGGTTTATGTTATTTATTTTAAATGTTATTTAATTAACCGACACATCCGTAAGAAACAAATGATATAATCAGTTAAAATAAATGTTAAAATTTTACCTGCCAATTCCTTAAAAAACAAATGATTTTATCATTTATTTAAAATTGTTTCTGTTTTTGTATTTTTTATTTTAATCTACAAAGTGTATGTATGCATGCCTATAGACAATTTTTGTGTGAATGCGTTTGTGTATGTGTTTATGAACTTCTTGTAATTTGAATTGAAATAATTTTTTATATAAGCAATCAATTTATTTAAAAAACATATTGCAATTTTTTTGAATATATATATTTTTTTTTTTGAAAAAGACAAACAAAATTTAAATTTGAAACAACTGTAACGGACAAAAATAAACCACAAATTTTCGTTTTGTAAGTAAATTTTTATTAAAATTCAAACAAATAAAAAAACAATAAATAAAATTTAAAATAATAGGTAAATGATAGTAAATTATTTCGAATAATTGTATAAAATAGTTAAAATAGATATTTCTTTAAAAAATAAATGTATGTTCCTTTATTTTTAAATGGAACAGAAAACTTTTTTTATTAAACAACAAACAGTAAATTATATAATATTCTCAGTGTAGTAAAATAGATTCGTGCTGACAACCGAATTTGTTGCCAATCGTATGATTTAGTTGTAGTAACACAATTGGTAGTTATAACCGAAATTTGATTACTGAATCAATTTTTTAGGCATAAAATATCGACCATTGCCGTTATGATTGTTTTTCCTTAAATATTTTTATCAACTCAATCTATTAAATATTATTTTTTAAGTTATTCTTTTCTTGTTTTTAGTAGCTAAAGCAACAATTTTTGGTAAAATTTATTAATTTATATTAGTTTTAGTTTTTGGTATAATATATTGTTTTAAGATTATTATAATGATTTAATCTTATCTTGTAATTGCTAGAAAATTAATTTTTGTATTAATTTGATTTGAATAGCTTAACTAAAACAACTTAAAAAAAAATACAAAGGTTGAACACACCAAAATGTGGACATTTTGTTTTTCGATTAAGAAAATTTACAAAACACCATCTAAAGTTATTTCAAAAATGAGAAGTTGATAATAAATACGTTTTTGTAAAACAGTAGCCAAAGTGTCCAAATTTTGTTGTGTTCAATCTTTTTGGTAGGTTGTCAAAAAAAAAAAAAATAAATAAATACGCATTACATTATTATTTTCAGTATAAGTAACTAATCCAAAGGTAGCAACAGTTTAGGGTTCAGAATTTACCATATAGCAAACAAACTGCAATACAACTTGAGAATAAGCTTATATAAATAGTTTGTTTTAAGCTTTTCTTAATTTCGTTTATTATAATGTTTATAAAATGTGAATTCACAAGCAGTATTTAACAATGCTTGAGAAAATGAAGATTGAAATAAAAAAATTTTCCAATATATTCTAGTCTTTGTTCTACGCTTATAATGTATTCCACAAGTGCCGTTACTTTTTTTTTAATTTGTCAAACGTGTGTTGCGTATACATTTGGTTGTAAATTTAATAACGTAAACGTGCAATTGCATATTAAATTTAATTATTTTTATAATAATTTTTATTTATGGTTAAAATTAATTATTATTATTTATATTTAAAATTAAAATAAAAAATAATATATTATATGTGAAGCTTATTCTACAATTATGTAAAAAAGCTTATAAATATATTGAGTCAAATAAGCTTTTCTAAACCCAAGTTAATACAATATTATTTTTGTAAGCTTATTGTACAATTGCAAGAATAAGCTTATAGTAATCATACACACATAATATTTTCACGAGGGTTCCGTTTTGATTTTTCTAAAATTGTTACGATAACTTTTTTCAATATATTCTCAAGTCTTTTTCAATCTTAAGGCTTGTGTTTGTAAGCTTATAATAATATTTTTCTCAAGTCATTTTGTATGTTAGGTTGTTGTCGCGAGCGAAATTCCAAAACTAATACATATGCATATAGGTAGAAGAAATCAACAAAAAGTACAAATTGCCAAAATAAATAAAGATTTGCAGCTGTTTAAGTTCAAGGGGTGAAAGTAAAATTTTTCTTTTCTCGGTATTTAACGCGGGCATTCAGATTAATTGTTCAAACCAAAATTGTTTACCTAAGGTTTTAAGGTTTTTGTTTCAATATTTCAAAAATTTCGTAATATTTTGAGCAAATGGTAATTTGGGAATAATAAGAATTTGTACCTACCGGTGACCATAACAATAATCGCCCCTAATGATATCGAGTATTTAAAATATTCAAATCAGTTTTTATTTCGGTATGGTAGGCAATTACTGGTATTGAATCATAATGAATTTTTATTTTTATACTAATAAATGAAGTATTAATATTTAAAAATTTTTATTAAAATTTAAAAAATCTAAACATTCTTTTTTATTAATTCTTGGCTTTTCTGACATTTGAAGCCAGAAATTTGGAGCGAAAAACTCCTGCTTATTATTTGGCTTTTGGTAATGAGAGCCATTACTGAGATATTGCTGGGAAATAAAATTCAAAATTCGCTTACTAATGTCCATCATTTGTGGGTTCTTTAATCAAAATCCTATTTAATAACATATTTAATGATGATAACCATATTTGCTGCTGTCAGCTTGAGATATCAAGATTTTTTTTAAAATAAATTTGATTATACCATTTGCTCAAAATAATTGGTTTATTCCACGCATACTTGGGATAATTTTATTGGCATTAAAATTAAATTGTTAACACTTGATGTCAATGTCAAAAAAAATTAATTACAATGCCAATAAATATTTTTTTGTTTAGAAAAAAAAAATTGTTTTGGAAAAAAGGGAAATTAAGACAAAAATGAAAAACTTGAGAACTTTATAAACTTTCGCTATTTTATCAAGGTTAAATCAATTATACAATATTCGCTCTTTTTTGACCACTGGATTAGTCTGGATGGATTAGACTCTGGTAATGTACAATACTTGCACAGAATAAAATTACAAAATTCTGTTTGTAATATTGAACATCTTCCATAGAACATTTTTGTAAATACAAACAAAAAAAATATTTTTTAAAAATGCACCAACAATGGCATTTGTAAATACAAAAAACTTTTTGTTATTTTTTTGTTACTTAAATTTTTATTTTCCAAGAATTTTTATATGAAAAGTGACAATTTACAAATATTTCAAACAAAAAATTGTTAGAAATCGAGTTTAAATTTTAACAAATATTTTTAATTACTTTAAACTTTGTGATACTTTTTATACCCTCCACCATATATGGTGAGGGTATATATCAGTTTGTCATTCCGTTTGTAACATGTCGAAATATAGGTCTAAGACTCCATAAAGTATATATATTCGTGATCCTTATGCAATTTTAAGTCGATTTAGCGATGTCCGTCTGTCTGTTGAACAAGCGGGGGTGCCTATTTTGTGCCGGATTGTTGGACATCCTCCCGAGCAGTTTGATATTGAAAATGAGCAAAATCGGTCCAGCGGTTAAAAAGTTATGGGTGAAGATACCTCTAAATTTTCCATACAAATTGGTGTATTTTAGTACAATTTCATAGTAGCGACTGGTATATAATATATTTTCTCATATTTTTTCACCAATCGCTTAGAAATTAATAATATTTTGTACACCTCAAATATTTTTGACCTCAAAAAATTTTTTTCAATACTAAAATTTTTTTCACCACAAAAAATTTTTTTCACCTAAACAAATTTTTTTACCACAAAATTTTTTTCACGTAAAAAAATTCGTTTCCGCATCTAAAAAAGTTTTTCACCTCAAACATTTGTTTACCTCCATAATTTTACTTCAAAAGTTTTTTACATTGTTTGTATCAAAAACAATAGAGAACATTGGTGGAGGGTATTTAAAGATTCGGCACAGCCGAATTTAAGCCTTTTTTACTTGTTTCTGTGTAATATCGAATATTTATTATTTATTTAAAATGTTCGATTTTTTACCAAAGCAAATATTTTTTAAACCCGTGTAAAAAAGATCAGATCTGAAATAGTTATAGATCTGGTATCAGATATGAACAGATTTGGCATCAGATATGATCATATATGGTCACATATGATCCTATATGGTCAGACCTGCTCATATCTGGCCACAAATATCTCCAAATTTTCCAGATTCCTATATATATGAACAGATATGGCACTAGATCTGATCAAATCTGACCACACAGTGCATTACATATACCATATCTTAGCAGATCTGGCATCAGAATAATTAGGTTCTGTCACACTTAATTGGAACTAATCTTTCTCACTCGTAACAAATATAATTTTTCAATTATAATTCGTATTTTTAGGCATTGGACAATGCAAGTTAAAGAAACATTTCATTGATATTAAACAATTTCATTACCATTGCCATCCAATAATCTTAATGAAATCGTCAACTAATTGGTCCATTCAAATAACAAGTCCCAAGTATGCTTTGAATTTTATTTTAAATTTTTTTTTTGAAAAAATAAATAATTGGATGATAAGATAATATATAATCAATTACTAACGCAAAATTATTGTATTGGGAATTGAAGAGACGGACAAGGAACTCAAACCTTGGTACATCTTTTTAATTTCCAATATAATAGGTTTGCTTTTATATAAATATTCCATACAAATTTAAGTAGATATAGACTTGCTAAGTAGTTATAGATATAGCTACTTAAAAATTAAGTAGATATAAAAATGCTGCCAAGTCTTAAAAATTTTTGGCTTTTCTATTTTAAATATAAACAAAAATATTTAAAATTTTTCTCTTTTTAATTGGATAAAAAATTAAAAACAACAAATGCTAACAAATTAATTTCGCGTTCATGGAAAGTCCATTAACAAAAACAGCTTTCGTTTAAAGGCGGCCCCAAATGCTTACAAAAAAAATTAAGAAAAGTCAATTAAGTAGGGATGTCGTTATTTTACCAGTAGTTATTACATATAGATATAAAATTCGAAAAAACGAACCTCATATTTTTCTTATAACAATTTCTTATAGATAATACCAAATAAAATAATGCCACAACAAATAAATTTTATTAATTTTAATCGATTGCCAACCAAGATATCCTTGTTATTTTATTGATATCCTCTTATCAAATACCACTCTAACGATCAATTTCCGTTTGGAAACAAATGGAGCTGATTTTGTTGTAATTCTCAAATCATTATAAGTAAATTTAAGTTTAAAAAATTTAAAATGTTATTTAAATACAAAATATTTTATTCTTAAATTTATACGGAGTGAGTGAATCATTTATGTTTTTTATTTAAAATTATTAAAATATTTTTTTTTTTTAAATTTCAACGTAAAAGGTAAAATTTCTATTGCAATGAATCATGATGTGCTATATGTATTTTATATCGAAAATGACATAATCAATTACTAACTTTAGAATTTTGTTAAAAAAACAAAACGTTTTAATTTCATATATAAATTATAAATTTATTTGCAATTGCAGATTTTTCATGCGTAAACCTCATTTAACATATATTAATCTATGCAAATGTATTTAATAACAAATTTTAATTTCAAACAGCTCGCATGTGAATGTAATCAATTTTTGTTTTCAATAAAATTTGCCAAGAAAAAAGAATATTAAACAAATTTAAACTGTTTTCTATGTGTGTTAAATGTTCAAGGCATTTTTGTTTTTTTTTTTAATGGTTAATGTAATTGACATTACAATTTTTTTTAAAGAAAAATGTAATAAATAAAAAATCGGAACGCCAAGATGTTTTTAAATTGATTAAATTACGCACACATGCGATTTAGTAATAAATTTAAAAATTACAGGAAATCTTAATTTCTTTTTTTAAAAATAGAATCAAATGAGTTTGTTAAAATGTGTTTTAAATATTAATTTGCTAATTTATGGTTTAATAATGTGGTTTGTTTTAAGTTGAAAAAAAAAAAAATTTTAACATAAATCAATATTACTCATACGTAGTATAAAGTGGTTTCAAGTAAATACTCGTATTATAAAATTATTCACATTTATTATTGATTGACTTAAATCAATTCTGATAAGATTTCAATCTAATCATGTCAATTATGTTTAACATTATGTTATTAATTGATGATTAATGAGGTTGAATAAATGTTCGATTCTGATGTTGTACCACTGCGGGGCAAGGTTGTGAAAATATGTCTTTTCTCCCCGATAAGCGATCAAAGTTGCCGAGTTCTAAAAAATTACCTAAATTTCTTAAAAGTTAATAAATTTAAATTGCTAGTTGGTAGCGTGCTAGCTTATCAGTGCGGGGGTCGTGGGTTCAATTCCCACCAGAGGCTCTGGTCTGCTTTCGCTACAACGAGCCGATGGCCTTTGTTGCTAGTGCTCGTTTAGGGTATTAAGATATAATTTGTAATTATATGATTAATATAAAATAAAATAAAAAATAAAATAAATTATATGATAAATCGTTTTTGGTTAATTTTTTGATATTATCAAGGAAAAAATCTGAAATTATCAAGGGAAAAAATATTGGATTTAAAAAAAATATCTAGATTAACGAACAAAACCAGAATTTTAATCAAAAATACAGTAGACATATTTTGAAAACTTTTCATTAGATTTTGAGATATTCTAAAAAGCATATATCACACGATATAAAATTAACTTTTAGAAATTATGGCGATTTTTCAAAACTCAAAAAATACAATCACTTATCGGAGACGGATTTTCAAAATTTTATTTTCCCAGATTTTGAATATTTTTCCACAGCTTTTTCGCAGTGGTACAATGAAATAAACATATCCATACTATGAATTAAACATAGTATTAGTGAAGATAAACATTATTTTTTTAATGTCGTAGAAAAACACTTTTAAAATAGTCGAAAAATAACAAGTGTTATAAAGTAATAATTAAATACATTCCTTCCTAACAAAAATGTCTGACAAAATTCTTAATTCTACATTGGAAGTACTTCCTGAAGCGTTTGTCAGTTTTCCTTGATTATTTTTCAAGAAAAAAAAATCGTAATTAATTAAAAAAAAAATTCCTCAATTATAAATAAACAAAATTATAAAAAATTTCCATAAAGAATAAAATACAAATACAAGGAAGATAAATATTATTGTAATCAGGAAGTATTTAAGTTCATATTAACCATATGTTACGATAAAAAAAATGAACAAATTTATATAAATGAAACGTGTTTTGTTTTAAGAATACTATGCAAATAAAAAAAAAAAGTTTTATTAAATTTAGTAATTATACAAAATTTAAGGTGTTTAATTTTAAGATGGCGTTTTTTTTTTGTTAAAATATTTGTTAGTCTTATGAGTGGTGTTCAAATAAAATAGTTGCTCTCATAATTAAATATTTTAAATTTGTACAAGATAAATAAATATTTTATTTTGTTTATAAACACATATGACTATCAAAATTCGTAGAAATTACTATGAAAACCATAGTATCTTAATTTTTTGTTAAATTTTTCATTCATAAAAAATAAATTATAAAAAAAAACACATTTTTAAGTGGGTTTTTGTCTTTCAATAAATATTTCAAATGAATCATTCGATATTATTAACACATGTATAAACAACAATGCATATGTTAATAGTATTAAAAATAAATATATTAACACACTGTTGTATTATTCTTTTCATAGTGTATTAATTTGATATCGGCTGATTTTAATTGAAATGCATTTATTTGTAAATTTACATTTTGACAAAGGTTTGTATTTTTTTTTTTTTTTGTATTCAAAGAGACTACAAGGTGTTACAATGAAAATTTCGCAAGCATTTTACTATTATAAACAATTGTGAGAATTTTTTTAATAATGATTAACAGCTAAAGATGGCTTTTGAAAGTTTTTTTTTATCAAAAAATTGCATTTTAAATATTACAAATACTAGTAAATGTGCTAGAGGAAAAAATATTTGCATATTTGCAATAATGGTCCTAAATTTCGACTAAATTAAATATATTTTTAGATCTCGTTTATGACGAAAACTAAGCATCGCAGAGGTTTTAATTATGAATATCGCTAATATCTTAAAAACTATACAAGATACTTAAAATTAGCCCAGGGATGGCACAAAAGCCATCTAAGAAAAAATATATATACAATTTAATTTTAACCAGCTTTTATCAAATTTAGTGTTAATTTAAGCGTTCTTTATTTAATTTATTTTACAATATTAGAATTTTTTTATTATTGGGTTTTTTTATAATCTTAGTGATTTTTTTTTCAATTTTAATAAGCGATTTCTTCAAATTTTTTTCCAACTATAACAATTTTTTCTAATTAAAAAATTAAATTTAGCGTTCTTTAATTTTTTTTTCAATTTTAGCGATGTTTTCAGTGCTTTTACAATTTTAGTATCTTTTTTTTCAAATTTTGGCGCTTTTTTTAATCTTGGTGATTTTTTCAATTAAGTGATTTCTTTAAATTTTTCTAACTATAACGATTTTTTCTAATTAAAAAATAAATTTTAGCGTTCTTTAATTTTTACAAACTTAGCGACTTTTTCAATTAAGCGATTTCTTTAAATTTTTTCTAACTATAACGATTTTTTCTAATTAAAAAATTAATTTTTGCGTTCTTTAATTTTTTAAATTTAAGCGATTTTTTCAATGGTTTTAAAATTTGAGCATATTTTTTAATTTTGGCGCTTTTTTAATCTTGGTGATTTTTTCAATTAAGTGATTTCTTTCAATTTTTTCTAACTAACGAGTTTTTCTAATTAAAAAATTAATTTAAGCGTTCTTTAATTTTTTCAATTTAAGCTATTTTTTTTAATGATTTTACAATTTTAACATTTTTAAATGTTGGCGCTTTTATTAATCTTAGTGATTTCTTTCAATATTTTCTAAATTAACAATTTTTTCTAATTAAAATTTTTTTTCCATTCCAGCAAATCTTTTTTTTTTTTTAATTTTGCAATTCTTTCCAGATATTTACCCTATCGGGACTACTGGGACAACACGTCATGGGACAACATGTCAGCGTACATACGCTGATAATGTATATCGCAACATTGATAAAAATTTAACAGTTTTGTTCGATAACACTTATTCGAATCTTATGTCTCATGAAATATGCTTATTGGGATTATATATCCCATGATAAAAGAACGATTTCAGGATTTCTGAACATGCAGAACTTAAGTTTTTTAGCCACATCTACAAAAATTGACACCAAAAATATCTCGGTTTCGCGTTGGAAAAAAAAACGCATTTAATTAAAATTACACATTATGCAGGTACAAACTTACACATAATGTGTGAATTTTTTCATGTAAATTTCAACAGATATGAGAGTGCAGATGTGTTATTACCAAGAAATTTTTTGTTTATAATACCAAAGAGTATTTATTTTATTCACGGTTCTCTCGTTATAAGAGTACAGGCTGAGTACCTAAGGGAAGCATAGACGAAGTCTAATTATATCGGGGTTGGCAGGCAATACCGCTAAAATACCCTTTCAACTGACTATCGTTAACCCTTAAACACAGTTACCGAAATAACTAAAAACTCGTCATCCTTAAAATACCGTTACCGAAATTAAAGAAAATAGCGTTACCCTTACTGATAAGCGCATTCGTTTCGGTTACCATCCATGAATAATAAACATTTATACCTGCTTTGTCGATTTAAAAAAAATAAAAATGTGGCGTAATCATTAAATTATTATACCTCTGACGGAGTTGCATCACTTTGTAATGCGCCAAAATTTATTTCGAAATTAAATTATGAAAAATGTATAATGGATTTTTAATAACTTACCTCCGACGTTTGAAGATATACGCCGTCTCTCGTAACAATGCATATCATTTGGTAACCAATCATTAACGGTTAACCGTGAAGAACGGCGACGCTTTTGACCTTTTGCGTTATAGGCGTTTGTCGTGTTATTAGTAGCATTTTGACGTTTATTGCTATTGTATTGTTGTTTACGCTGTTTGGCAGTTTTGTTACTGTAGCCGCCGCCATTTGAACCTGAAAAATCATTTTTATTATTTTGCTGTTCTTTATTGTGGTGGGATTTTGTTGAAATATGACTTGCTTTGCTACTATTACGTTGCATAGTGTCATCTAAAATGAGAGAGAGAGAGAAAGGAAAACTTATTAGTATTGTTGTTTTATGGAAAATAAATATCTTAATTTTTTTATTATTATACCTAATATGGTCATTTTTTTTCTTTTAAATTTGTGTAATTTAATAATATATTTTTAAATTTTTGTTATGTTATTTTTATTCTTAGTTTTCATCACACGTTTTGTGTAGTATTTTTGTTACAAATTACCAGCAGACTGTTTAACAAACTGTTGAACTTTAGACATTTTAACTTAAAAAATTCCTATTATGGCAAATAAAGCAAAAACAAAAGTGACGTTATTTCAATATCAAGATTTTTTTTGTTTTTTTTTTTTTGGCATGATTCATAACCTAGTATGACTGTTATATTAAGTTGAATCGAAACTGGTTCATGCATTGTTGTGAGTTTTCTAAAGCTTTAATGGGAATTTTCATAAAAATTGACAATTTATATTTTTTTTTAACTTAAATTCAATATTAAAGATTACACATGCAGTTTGCCGAAATTTTACTCATTTTATTTAAATGAAATAAGTCAAAGAAATTTGTAGCGTTCTATTTCGAAAAAATTTTGTCGGTTGTTGTTTGTGGTGGTATCGTAAATTTTAATGTAAAATATTTTTAACAATAAAAAAGAACTTAATTTTTGTGTTAATTTAAATGAAGTTTAGCGAGATATTCAGTAATCGGGTAAATATTTAACTAAAACTTAATTAACAATATAATAACAAAATTCAGAAAGAAATTTCAGGCAGTCATTCTTCCCACCCGAGTAAAGTGAAAAGGCTTGCTTAAGTTGTTTTTAAGTTTCCTCAATATGGACCTACAACTGGGTCCGAACATGATCGCGTGTGCTCACTGCCGATTTTAAAGTTTCACTGAATTCGCATGATGTCATACGGCATCACTGGCAGGAAATGGATTTTTATTATTAAATTTTCTCGGTGTATTAAGCATTTTTTGTATGTTGTTATAATTTCTCAAAACTGAAGATGTCGTTTTTATGGATATTCGTAGTTATTAGCATTAATATCTGGAACATTGAATGGGTTTTTCCTACTGTTCTACTTTTTGCACGTGTATTTATTTTTATGAATAAAACATATTTGTTCTGAATACTATTTGGTTGCTAGCTAACATTTGCTATTTGTGTACTTTTTTTCCAGCAAATATTGAAGTATCTACAATATGACTATTTCAATTTCATGATCTCTATGGCAACATAAAAGTTTTCATCCAAATTATTAGGGTGTTCAGTATAAGTTATACTACGTCGTTTTTTGATTATGAATTTAAACAAAAAAAGATAAGATAGTTGGCATTTTTTTTTCTATTTAATTTTATGAACAGTAAATATGTAATTATTAAAAGTTAATTTTTATATTTTCAAATGAAATTCAGATTATATATTTAACATATATGAATTTAGCGTGCTTTTCTAACATTTGTAATACATAATGACATTGTTTTTAATTATTAAATAAATATTTTACAATTTATAGTATGTAGTTCTATAAATATTTAAGTTTTTTTTGTTGTTGTTCTTTTCTATATCATTCATAAAATTCATCTACTAAAACTATTTATTGCAATGCAGTTAAATATAATATTATTATGGGAATATTATATTTTTTATTTAATTTAATGTATTGAGTAATCAAAAACTATTTTTATTCATAAAATCTGCAAAACAATATTTTTGTTCTACAATTAACGAGTCAATCAATTACTGAGTTTATAAATCACTAGCAATTTATGTGAGAGAAATTAAATAAGCAATCTGTTATTTTACACAGAAAATACTAAAGTCAAGTTTCAATTAATATATTTGTTACAGTTAAAACTTCTAACTTTGTTACAGTTAAAACTTTAATTAAATTGGAACCAGCTAAAGAATTCGTTATATCAATTATTATTTTTTGTAAAAATTAATTGAAATTTTCTCAATTATTTTTTTAATCATATCAATTAAATTTTTTAACAACCATTTTTAGCATTTTCAATTAAATAAGGGTGTTGCCAATTAAAATATTTGTAAATACAGTTAAAACTTTAATTAAATTTGAACCAGCTAAAGAATTTGTTATATCAATTAATTTTTTTTTTTTTGTAAAAATTAAATGAAATTTTTTCAATTATTTTTTTAATCATATCAATTAAATTTTTAATCAAAATCACATCAAAATTTTCAATTAAATAAGGGTGTTGCCAGAATTAAACCAAAAATTAGAAATCTGTTATTTTACACAGAAAACACTAAAGTTGAGTTTCAATTAAAATATTTGTAAATACAATTAAAACTCTAATTAAATTTGGACCAGCTAAAGAATTTATTATATCAATTAATTTAAATTTTTTAAATTATTTTTTAATCATATCAATTAAATTTTTTAACAAAAATCTTCATAATTTTCAATTAAAGTTTTAATTATATCAATTAAAACTTTAATTCAAGTTCTTACCAAAAATCAAATAAAATATTAATCAAATTTTAAATTGAAATCCCAACATCAGATCAACAAAAATTTGAATCAAGTTTTTGATGTCAGATTCAAATCAATTAAAGCCCCAATTAAATTTTCAAAAATTTTTGTTTAAGATTTGAGATGCAATTTTAATAACTGTAATAAAAGTTAAGATATAAATAAAACAAAAAAATATGACTTTTAGTATAGTATATTAAGCGTTTTTTATTTATTTATGTGTTGTCAATAGTGTTTATTGTAAACTGCAATTTTTTTGACACCAAGTCCATTATCAATTAAAAATTTAATTGATATGATTAAACTTTTAATTGAAAATAATGAAAAAATTAAAAAACAATTTTATGGAATATTTATTGGCAATAATTTTTTCTGTGTACGACTATGCATAACATTTTTTCATAAAGGCTTAATAGAGAAAATGTATTAAGAAATTTTTGTGCATTACATCCTTAGCATTTAACATTATCTAACCAGAAATTAAAAAAAAATAATAATATATGAGAGAATTATCTTCATTATATTAATTGCACTAGATTTGTCAATATTTCATTAACAAATGTTCATAAAATTATATGAACAATATAATTTTTGTTATTAAAAAAAAAACTTTGAGTACAAATATAAATCTTTTTTGCATTAAGTTTCATTAGTTTACTACTCTATTTTACATATTATTTTTCTCTGTGCAAATATGTACATTACATACAATTGATATCATTAAAAAAAACTATAAATTTTTTTTAATGTTCTGCTCGTATTGTAAAAATATTCATTATTTTTTTTTTTTTTTTTATTTTATTTATTTTATTAACTTCCTTCTAATTTAAATATGTATGAAAAACATGAATGATTTCCATATTAAGTTAAACTAGATTAACTGTCAATTACTACATAAACATTTGTTTCATAATAGTTTTTTAATAGACGGGTAGGTTCAATAACACTAGGTCACAAATAACAAACTTTTGTCTGTTATTTGTTTCTAGCATACTTTTTCTCATGGATTTGGACCTACTGAACACGAAAATGAATTTTAAAAATTTTTCTGTCGATTGGTTTGCGAGATACAAATTTTTTAATTTTTTTTTTTTAATTTTTGGAGGTACACTTACTATTTTGAGCATATCTTTAGTCTTCTTTGACCTATTTTATCCTACTACTACTCAAATTAAAGACAATTGAGCCGTCTACAACTTATTCTCAGAAAATTTTCAAATCGGGTTAGTAGTTTTGATGTTGGCGGCTTAAAAAGGTTAAAAAACTGCGTTTTTTTAGTAAAAATGTGGCTGAAAAATTCATATAAAAATTCATATAAAATGTAAAACGCGATGTTAACAGCGATTTTAATTTTTTTACGTATAGCTGACACTTTTCCAAAGAAAATAAGCCCTTACTTAACAAAATCTGATGACAAATGGCCGACTTATTATTTTTTTGGTAAACGACCGAAATTCCGCTATTTCACGATTTTTTGATTTTCATTATTTGCACAGCTTACCTACCCAACGCAAACGAATAAATACATTTGAACTTAATTTAAAATAAACAAAGTAGTCTTCGTATATTTTTTTTTAATTTATTTACAGCACTACATGCTCATACATATTTAAACATAAGGAGACACGGTTATCAATTGCATTTCAAAACTGTCTGTGAAAGTGTAAAGAAGTTAATATTTAGAAAACGCAAGGAAGACAATGAGTAAAAGACTACGTGTGTTCGAGTGTTTGAACGATCCAGACAATTTCTGCAATGTTTGTGGCCAGTTTATAAAAAAAAATCACGCACACAAGTTTACTCCAGCAGTACAATTGCACTATTTGAATTATTTTGGTATTTCACCAAATATCACAGAACCATGGACACCTAAGTCGCTGTGTGATCTTTGCTATATAATCTTAACCAACTGGGCAGCTGGCGGAAGGTAAGAATTTTTATTTAAACACATTATACATAGCGAATATAGTAATTTATTTTAATTTTAGCCGCCATATGAAATTCGATACACCAATGATGTGGAAAAAGCCGCTATGCCATTCCACAGACTGTTATTTTTGCCTCACCACAAACAGTGGGGTAGGAAGATTTTTTAAATGGAACTACGCTCAAGTGGGATCGTTTGCGCTTCCAGTACCACACTCGCATGATGTGCCATATCCAGTGTGCCCTGGTGCATCTCTTCAAAAAGCAGAATCGTCAGAAGAAGAGTCTGAGTCAAATGCAAGCGAATTTGAGCCGGGTGCAAAGCGAAAATTACTGTCACAGGCCGAACTAAACGATTGGGTGCGCGATTTTGGTCTCACTAAGGAGAAATCCGAACTTTTTGCGTCTCGGATGATACAGTGTGGATTTGCGGCTTCAGAAGTGAAAGTATCAGCGTACAGAAACCGTCACAAGGAGTATGCAAAATTTTATACAAAGAAAGACCAAATATGTTTTTGCAGCGACATTTCAGGCTTGTTCCAAGAGCTTCACCAAATTCACAACCCCAACGAATGGAGGTTGTTTATTGACAGCAACAAAGAGAGCTTGAAGGCAGTTCTCTTACATAATGGGAATGAAAAGCCATCTGTTCCTATTGCTCATGCGGTTCATTCAAAGGAGAACTATGAAACTATGGACATTTTGCTGAAATGCATAGAGTATAGGAAATACAATTGGAAAATATGCGCCGACCTTAAAGTTGTGGCCATTCTGTGTGGACTCCAAGGAGGCTATACGCGACATTGCTGTTTTCTGTGCCTTTGGAATAGCCGCGCTGATGATCAGCATTATATAAAAAAAAAATGGCCGGTACGAACGAAACCTGTAGTTGGAGAAGCGAATGTTCAGCGCAAACCACTAATAGAGAACCGTGAAAATATAATACTTCCGCCGCTGCACATAAAATTGGGTTTGATTAAAAATTTTGCCAAAAAATTAGACAAAGAAGGTGAAGCTTTTGCCTATTTACGGTCAATTTTCCCTTACCTTTCGCTGGCAAAAATTAAAGAAGGAGTCTTCGCAGGACCCGAGATAAAAAAAATGTTGAAAGATGAAAAATTCCCAAAGCTGTTATCACCCATCGAAGCCGCAGCATGGAATTCCTTCAGGCTTGTTGTGGAAAACTTTTTAGGAAACAACAAAAGCCCGAATTATAAGGACATAGTTGAGGATCTGGTAAAGAACTATGAAGCCATGGGAGTGCACATGTCACTTAAAATACACTTTCTGGATTCTCATTTGGATTTTTTCCCTGAGAATTTAGGAGACGTGAGCGACGAACACGGCGAGCGCTTTCATCAGGAATTGAAGGCTATGGAACGACGCTATCAGGGCAACTATGACACGGCTATGATGGGTGACTATATTTGGACCCTAATACGTGAGACCGATTGCAGCGAATACAAAAAACAAAGAAGAAGTCAGCAGTTTTTCCACATGGCATAAAATGTACACTTATATCTTTGTTTTTACTCATTTTTTTGTGCGTTGATTTGCTTAATTTAATTAGTTAGTTTAATTTCGTTAGTTTAGCTAATTGTGCGATACATTGAGCATGTAGTGCTGTAAATAAATTAAAAAATAATATACGAAGACTAATTTGTTTATTTTAAATTAAGTTCAAATGTATTTATTCGTTTGCGTTGGGTAGGTAAGCTGTGCAAATAATGAAAATCAAAAAATCGTGAAATAGCGGAATTTCGGTCGTTTACCAAAAAAATAATAAGTCGGCCATTTGTCATCAGATTTTGTTAAGTAAGGGCTTATTTTCTTTGGAAAAGTGTCAGCTATACGTAAAAAAATTAAAATCGCTGTTAACATCGCGTTTTACATTTTATATGAATTTTTATATGAATTTTTCAGCCACATTTTTACTAAAAAAACGCAGTTTTTTAACCTTTTTAAGCCGCCAACATCAAAACTACTAACCCGATTTGAAAATTTTCTGAGAATAAGTTGTAGACGGCTCAATTGTCTTTAATTTGAGTAGTAGTAGGATAAAATAGGTCAAAGAAGACTAAAGATATGCTCAAAATAGTAAGTGTACCTCCAAAAATTAAAAAAAAAAAATTAAAAAATTTGTATCTCGCAAACCAATCGACAGAAAAATTTTTAAAATTCATTTTCGTGTTCAGTAGGTCCAAATCCATGAGAAAAAGTATGCTAGAAACAAATAACAAAATGGCTGTTGCCTAGTGTAATTAAAGGTGTGTATTGTCGATTAAAGATCACTTTTTTTTAAATATATATTTACACTAGTTTACAAGTAATATAATTTGTTTATCTTTTGATTATTTCTTATCAAAAATAAACAAAAGAAATCTAACAAAATTATTTAATTAGCAGATCGAAATATATTTAAAGAAATCGAGATCCCAATGAACATTCCGAGGAAATATCAAACTAAAGATATTACGAAAATATTTTCCATTTAGAAGACAAAGCAATATTTTGAACATACGATATCTTCATTTAATTAACTAGAAGATATATTTGCGATATTGTGAAAAAAATATATTCAATTTTTCAACAAAAGAAAAAAAAACGACAAAGAAAACAAGTCCAGGAAGGGCAATTAAGGAACATATGCAGTTAAGCAATAAGTAACTGAATTAAAATTATTTTGTTTTTACCCGTTTACAAAAAATTATATTAAAACATTTTTTTTTATCTTTTTTTAACTTGCAAATAATATTTAGCCGGTATCTAGCCTATAGCTCTTTATCTTTCAGAATAATCAATTTCGTAATGATAAGAAATGGTGTATCTTCCGCATTACAAAAATGATTATTGCCGTAATAAAACTTTTCTTCCGTATTGTCATGTTTGCTGGTGTTAGATAAAGAATACATAGATATTCAAAACATCTATTTTTGTGAAGATTCTTTAGAATAAAGATACAAAACGTAAAACAGAAATTTAAATAGGACCATATTAGATGCTTCTTTTTTTAACCCTTAAAATTAAACTCGGTCTGTTAAAAGAGCTCACAAAATTATTTTTTTTTATCAAAAATTCATTGAAATCTGACAACAGTTCGCACTAAAGAAGTTTCCTTGTTAGAAATTTTAAACTGTTGGCGTATGATTAATATTAATCCATATTTTTTGTTATCAAACTGAATTAAAAAAACAATCGTTTAAAAATAAATAAAAAACAATCGTTAAAAAATAAAACCCGAAAAAAAGCACAACAGTTATTTAAGAAGCTACACTCAGAAAAAAAGGTTAGCAGATGAATTTTTAAACGGTTTTCAATCCCACTTTACTATTTTTGTACTGATTTTTAGTAAAAAAATTATTATTTAGCAAATCTTTTTTATATTTACATTTTACAAATTACAGAATTTTTACAGAATATCTACAAATTTTCGTTGCTAATTTCAGAAATCATTTTACAAATTTTTGAAAACCGATTTGCTAAAATAGGCAAAAAAAAAATATTACTAATTTTAAAAAAGTGGATAAAAGGAAATGTCATTTTCAGTTAAAACTTACGCCTACAAACTTAAATTGCTTTAAACTGTTACATATATTAAAAAAAGGGATCGGAATAGAATATACCTACTTGAAAAATCGACTAAAATATTTTTCAAAACAGAAATTACCAAATTTAAAAAAAAATCATAAATTGGTTTATGTTTTAACAATTTTTAAGATTTTTAAGCCTTTGATTTTTTTAAATTTTGTATAAAATATATTTTGAAAAAAAAAAAAATATTTTGATGCTCGATAAAAAAAAATAAATTTAAAATTTTGTACTAATATTAATATTTAGTAATTTTTTTTGCTGATTTTTAGCAAACTGGTTTTAAATTCCACTGTACAAGCAGTTTACTAACATTTAGTAGCGCCAGTTAATTATTTTTTACAAATTTCGTTGTACTACGCGTCAGCAGACATGTGCTGCTAAGATTGGCAAAAAATACCGCTGGCCTCAAATTAGCAAAATTTCCCGTAATAACAGCAAAATTTTCAGTTGACATTACAGACTATTTTTGGTGAGTGTACAATAAATTTAACATAGGTTCTAGCGAGTTTTGAAAATGAGAAAAAAATTTTGTTATTTCGTCTTTTTCTATAATATTCATACTATAATTTAATAGTGATCACTACACTCACAATATATTTTTTGTTATCGACTGTAGTTTATTTAAAAAGTAATACGTAAAGTGTGTTTTTAAACGAACAATCAATTGAAATTCATAGAAATATATTTTTTAACTATTTGAATCAGTAATTCAAAAGAACAAACTATAAAAAATACAGACATTCAGTAGGAGCTGATATTTTCTGTTAAATGCAAAATTTTATATTTTTTGTTTCTTAAAATAGAAATTCATATAATTCCTTATTGTTTTTTTTACCAAAATAGTTTGTATATATACAAAATTATTGCAATAAAAAATACAAAAAATTATTCAAATATACATACACACATAGAAATCAGAAATTTATAGATCTGTGTGTGTTGTATTTTGCAAAATTACATACAAATAAAAAAAATTTCAATTTGAAAAACAAACCACAAAAGTAGTTTTTTCTAACGTTTTGTCAGTTAAAAATTGATACTTTTGTCGATTATTAAACAATGATTGAAAATAAACAACAAAATTGGCTGAATATAATGAAAAATCAGTAGTCCTCTTTTTAAATTGTATTTTCGATTAATTTAATATGTATTTTAGATTATTTTTAACGAAATAATATTGTGAGTGTAGAGATTTCATTAATATTCAGTCACTATTTCGGAATTTAAATTTTAAAGATTTATTTAAATAAAATTTCTCCTAAAAAAAAAAAACTTCACCAGACAGGTTTTTACATACATACAATACTTATGTATATGTATTTAACATATTTTTTTATTTATTTTTATTTTTTAAATATTCAAACGCATCATTTCAAAAGAATAACAAAAAACAATGTTTAGCGTCATTGAAATTGACAGCAAACACGCGGTTTTGTTTTCAAAACAAAAACAATCAAATTTTATTATTTATTTTTTAAATAGTTGCTAAACTTAAAATATTTAGCACAAATATTAGAGGCATCTGAGATGTTTTTGTTTTTGTTTATTTTATAAACTATGGAATAATATTATAAAAATAGATAAAAATGAAACGTAAATCACGTGAAAATTTCATACAAACAAAATATATAAAAATAAAAACACGATACAATAATTTTCATATAATAAAAAAAAAAAAATGCTAATTAGCTACATCTTACATCTATATCTCATGACATGTATCTATCAGATATTACAACAACAAAATATGAAAAATTCATGCAAAAAATAAACAAAATACCATAGACTGTCAAATAAAATAAATAAAAATTTTGCCTAAGAATTTTATCTATTATTGTTATGTGATATTTAACAATCAGGATTAATATATTTTTTATTTTAAACAAACTCTTAAGGCCCAACTGCAATTGGCTTAAGCGACTTTAGGTAGGTATGGGTATGAAGTTAAAATTTTTTTAAAATTAAACAGTTGTATGTCTCAAATGGAGTTTCATATAAAAACGAAGCTGAAGTCATCTGAGCCAATTATAGTTGAGCCTTTAGCGGTATATCCTAGCAACATTTTTAAGAACTTATCCAAGAATTCATTAATATTAGTGCTGTAGCACTAGAAATAGTCCTGGATGTAAAGAACTAATTTTAAACTACTTTAATGAAAGGTTTTTATTTTTTTTTATTTAAAACTGATAAATTTTCCCATATTCCTATTTGCTTCTTTAGTTTGAGAATATTTTATAATATTTTCATATACATTTTATTTTTACTATATATCGATGGCCATAAGTTGCAACCTCTTAACTTTTGAAACATTTACCAGTTAAGATAAGACCTGTTAAACGAATTCTTCATCATTACTAAAGACATTTGGCATACTTTTCTCATATTGTATAGAGTTGTCAACTTATGACCATCCATATGATCACTAACATCTATAGAACAATAAGAACAATCCCAATGATATTGATTTGTTAACATTTATTTTTAAATTTAATATAATTTAATATTTAAATGTGTCTGACCGCTATCGGTGTCATTTACATCACACTTGTGTTCGATCAGTCGTAATCCAAAGCTTTGGCAAACTTTGTTACGAAATTTTGCGCGCGTGTTTTGCGTCTACAACTTAGAATGTTGTAATTTTACTCGTATTGCAAAACAAACAACGATTAACAAACTATTGTTAATTTAATAGAAAAAACACACGTTTGTTGTTTCCTTATTATGAAGTTAATAGATACACTCAAAATAAAATGTATGTAATTAAAAAGGAAACTTGTGTTTTTTTAAGAAGACTTTTATCTAAAATATTTTTTACATATATTTTTTTTTTTCAAAATTGCATTTAATTTGAAGGAAAACAAAAAAAAAATAGTTTTTTAAATATTTCGCACGAAAGAATTCTTTTTACTGGAGAAAGAAGTTTTTTCTGATTTGTTTTTTGGGGAAAAAATCATTTAAAACAAAAAAAATTCGATAAAAAAATTTTATTGAGTGAAACACATATTTTTTACTGGAGAAAGAAGTTTTTTCTGATTTTTTTTTTTTTTTTTGGGAAAAAATCATTTTTAAACAAAAAAAAATTTATTGAGTGAAAAAAAATATTTTGTGAAAACTTTTGTACTTCAACAAAATTTTTATTTATTTCACATAATAAAATTTTCTCGATACAAAGATTATTTATCGTTAATAAATAATTTTCTTCGGAAACGAAAATCCATTTGCTTATGTTATAATAATTTGTTTTTTTTTTAATAGGTAGCAAAAATCGAGTTCCCGCCTATTTTTAGACTGTATTCAATTTAATGATTTTTTTGTTTCAATAATTCATTATACGATTTTCAGGATTATATAAAAGCAAAAAAATACTTCACTTTGAACTCAACTGTTCGGCCAGATTTCTCAGTAACATAAAATTATACCTGGGCAGAAAATATTTCCTTATTGTACAAAATTCTTAAAATTTCTTAAAAAGCCTATAAAAATGCCTGCTATTTAAACTTAAAACTAGTTCAAAAGGGGCCTGCAGAAATCAACAAACACTGTTTGCTAAATTCAATAGAATACGTCTGTAATTTTACAGAATTATTTCTAAATTTACATGTTAAAACTACCCAGCAAAACCACACATTACCAAATAATGTGTAAAGTAATGTGTAGCCATAGGGGCTCATGGATTACTTTACACCTTACTTCACTGATGAATTTTACAGGCGATGAGCCTCAAAGTAATGTAGAGGTGATTATGTAAGGGGTTACTTATATGGTTACGAGAATGGAAAAAGTAATGTGTCTTAAAATAGATTTTTTAAAAAAGAGGAATTTTTATTAAAAAAAATTATTACAAATATTTTATTTAAAATATTTGTGATTAAAAATAATGTGGTCAAGATGGAAATCGAACCAGGGAACTCTGGTTGTCAGCCAAGACTTCTATCTTCGCTTCAAACATACATTAGACTTTTGCTTACAAAAAAACACAAAGTAATGTATCTAAAAATAGATTTTTACAAATATTTCAATTATAACTTAACATTTATAAATCATATATTACGTGATCAATAATCAGTAACTTATTACTGAATGCTTGCAAATAATGAAAAAGGTAACGAGCTATCATTACAAGATAACGCATGAGAATATCGCACCCATTACCAAAGTTTTGCTGGGTATGACAGTAAAGGTTTTCAAAATTCCAAGAAAAAAAAAGACCTGACCAAATAATAGGGTTTTAGAATGAGCAGTAACTGGTTGATGTTTGCCTGATAAGCTCATTATTTTAACACAGGGATGTCATTGGAGGTATGTAGTTGCCTCCAAGCTTACGAGTAGGGAGTAAAATAACTAATTATAGATGCAGCAAAAGCAACTGGTTACAATTCAAATAATAAATACCGATTTTTGTTAACAAGTTAAAAAAAAAATTAAATATCAAAAATAGATTTTATTTACCAAATAAGTAGTTACTAGTAACTCATTATTTTTACTTTGAAAGTATACTGCCTTACATGCAAGGAGCTGGCATGTAATATAAGTAGCTATATAACACATTATAAGTAATTCATTATTTTTACTTTAAAAGTAATGCAGGGGGGCAGAGGTAGGTCATTATTGGTAATGCAAAAATTTATGAGCTGCACATAAAAATTAGGGTGGAGGTAAAAATCTATCCACTAATGTTGTTAACTATCCACGTTGAAACACTTAATAGGTATACGAAAGGTTATGAGTTTGAGCTTTAAGTTTTTTTATGAGTTAAAGCGATAATCATTTAGGAAAATTTTGAAACATTCTAAATATAATTCACTCATTTTATTTAAAGCTCTAAGCTTTTGATTTTCTTCGATTATAATGTGTTTACGTTATAAAATTGAAATCATAAAGTGAATTAAAGAATTAACTATTGTCAATATTTAAACCAACATGATTTATTCTGCTTGCCCTGCATTTAATTTTACGGCTCGTCGTAGTACGTGTTGTTTTAAATACATTTTTATTACAATTAAAATTTTCATTGCTGTTTTTTGCTTTTAGATTGAAAATTTATTTGATTATACTACAATATGTGCGAGTATATATATAAATATTTTTATTTTAAATATAAATTACGTTACTTATTCAAGTTTATTTTTATTTTGTCTGTTTGTTGAAATTTCTTATTTTGCAAGCAATGCAATTTTTATCACGTCTTTTAAATTGAAATTTCATGCTTGTTTAAAATGAAAGTTTTTCATTTTATTATTTTGATATTTTTTTTATTTTTTTTTGTCAAGTATTTTGAGTGTAGCAGCGTACATGATAGAAAATTAAATTATTTTAACAACAACTTAACAATTAAATATAAATAAAAGTATCATATGAATTGTTTTGTTTACAAATTTTCAATTACATAAAACAACAAGGTCAGTTAAATGCAAAACAGGCCTAAATCTTTATATGTTAACAAATTGAAATAAATACAAATGTACTTAAATTTCCTGTTATATGTTATTAGAAAAATGTTCAAATGTTAATAGATATATTTTCTAGCAAACAATTAAAATAAACTAAAATAAATAAATACTATTTTTTGTTTCCTATTTGTATCTACATACATATTTATGTATTTTCAAAAAATCTATTTGGCTAAGATTTTTGTTTTGTTGAGAAAAGAAAAAGCAACACGAATAAATTATCAAGGTCTTGTTGTTTTAATTGTATACAAATTTTGTTGTTGTTGTTATTATTATTATATTTTTGTGAATGGGAAAATGTTTATTTTTTTCAGTTTAATACAATTTTTTCACACTTGTTTATGTATTTATTTTTTTTTTTAACAATTAACACTTGCATTTATTTCTATTTCACTTTTTTTTTCATTATTTGTTACAATATTTAGGTTACTTTCTTTTCAAATTATAATTATATGGTGGTGGTCATCATCATTATCATCATCATCATTATCATCATAAGAAATATTATTGGGTTAATGTAAGATATAATCAACTTTCATGTCATGTCAAACTTTTCATTTTGTGTTTTTTTTTCTTTCAATACTTTCAGTTGCAAATGAAAGTTGTTGTACAAAAATAAATTAACCATTTCAATAAAATATTCATTGTAAAACTATCAAAAGCAGCATGTTTTCCAATACATTTTCCTGACCTTAAACACTTAAATGATAATTCTAAATGTTTAAGGTCGAAACACGTTCTTAAACGCGGCACTTCTAAATTTATTGTAATCAATTTAGGGTGAATGACAAGTGTGAAATAGAAGAAGATATCAACAAAAAAGTAAAATAAATTTAATTGTTTAATAAAATAAACTTAATTTAAATAACAACCAGATAAAACATGTCTTATGCTTAAATTAATTGATTCAATCAAAAAAATCATCAATATTACAAATAATAAGTATAAGCTTTAATATTGTTCATTTTTTTATTGATGCAATTACTGTATTAATTGATTTTTAATAAGTATTACCCTTAATATTATTAATTTTTTAATTGATTTTGTTATTCAACAAAATTTTTAAATAGGTAGCATTGTAAAATATCTATAAACTTTTTATATTTATTTTTTAAATAATCAGCTAAGCATCACACATAACTTAAATGTTGACATATATTAAATTCACAAACAAATATTTTATGTAAAATATACAAAAACAAAATACTAATTTTCCATTAATTAAAACAAAAATACCATAAATTTTACATGTTAACCTAAAAAACTCTATAAAATAAAAATAAAATCATAATTTATGATTACTTGGTCTCCCAAAAAACTAAAAAAAAGAAATACACAATCTTGCCAAAATGCCACATTTAATTTAAAAAATCATAGTTAATACAAAAAAAAAAAATCATAAAAAATTCAAATTAACAACATCATTTTGATACAAATCAAAATTCATACAGATGTACAAAAACGTCCCAGTCAGAAATTGCCAGCGGTACTAAAAATTAAACACTATGTATATATATCTTGGTCACCTATTTTTTTTTGTTTCTATCGTATTATTTTTCTAATGCTTTTCCAACGGTGTTTGAACACATATTATATTATTGTTATTGTTGAAATGGGAAATTAGCTTTTTGCCAGCCCTTGTACCACCTGTTTAAGTGAATTATCAGTGCTTCTCCGTTTGTATTTTTCCCCACTGGGGTATTTACCAAAAACTAAACAAGCCCCCTCAATGTGTGATCCACATCATTTTGTGAGTGTGATTCTTATATTTTAGATATGTCATAATAATTTAAATGTGATGGGTCTATAAAAACTATTTCAGTGAAAAATTAAGAGATGTTAAATAAAAATAATAATTAAATACGAATAATTATTTAAATATGTGTGAATTCAAAAAAACACTCATCTAATTTATAAATTCACTGTTGCTATCACAACTTAATATATGTTAAATCCACTTTTGGCATTTTAACAATTGAATAAAATTGTTAATGGATGGTATAAATAGGATTTTAGCTCATATAATCATAATCTTTTTATACCCTCCACCATATATGGTGAGGGTATATATCAGTTTGTCATTCCGTTTGTAATATGTCGAAATATAGGTTTAAGACCCCATAAAGTATATATATTCGTGATCCTTATGCAATTTTAAGTCGATTTAGCGATGTCCGTCTGTCCGTCTGTCTGTCTGTTGAAATGGCGATCACGACGCGAAGACGCAAGCGGGGGTACCAATTTTTACCCAGATTATTGAACATCCTCCCGAGCAGTTTGGTATTTAAAATGAGCAAAATCGGTTCAGCGGTTCAAAAGTTATGAGTGAAAATGTGAAGGTACCTCTAAATTTTCCATACAAATTTGTACAATTTTTCTGTATTTATTTTTTTTTCTGTTAAGTAAGTAAAAATGTTATTAAGTCTGCTTATTGTTCGATTACATTTATTGTCTTACATACTATGAGAATAATAGAGCTATATGTGTGTTACTCTGATTAAGTTAACGTAAAAATCAACAATGTTAAAGCCGCTAACAGAGCAGACCTCTGTAAATAACATTGCTAAAACTAAATAAATAACATTACTAAAACTAAATAACAAAAGTTCGTTACATAAATTGACAAAACATATTCATATTACAGTTCATGCAAAATTTAGTATATACGTATATCATCTTTAGCCCCTATGGTGTAGGGTATTCAAAGATTCGGCACAGCCGAATTTAGCCCTTTTTTACTTGTTTTTTTTATAAATTTGTGTCTAAACACTTAATATAAAATAGACAGTTATCAAAGCTTTAACCCAACAAGGGCGTGGCGGCAAACCGTATTCATGTTTCTTTGCAATAAAAATCAATTTTTAAAAAGAATTCATTTACCAAAATAACAGATAAACAATGCATAAAATAAAAACTTCTATAAAATTGTTAATTTTATAGCAGTTTTCATTTAAAGCTTATTTTTGTAAATTTTAAAATCAATTTTAATTTATTAAAACTCCTGATTTTATTTTATGCTGAAACTTATAACAAAACATACTACAGACGTATTGTAAATTATTGCATAATTAATTTTTTGTTTTGTTTTAAAAACGTCACTTTTTTTATAATAAATTTACTACGTGGTAATGTGATCAAAATATTTTATTCAAAATAAAAAAAAAATAAAAAATCTATAATATTTATTGACAAATTCCAACAACCTTTTTTAGTTGTTTTTGTTGATGGTAGCTATATTTGTGGACAAAACGAGTATATTTTACGTTATTTAACTGACCAGGTTTCATTCAACTTTAACTTGATGTTATTTTTTTTTTTTTGATTTCTTGTTAAAATTTTTATTTAGAGATTAAAAGCTGATCATAATTATAAGCGTTAAAATAAAATAACAAAACAGAAAAAAAGTTTGTTAAAATAATACAAACAAAAAAAAAAATAAAAATTTCTCATATACAAGGTACGAACTGGTACCAAAAAATAAATCAATATACTAAAATACAATATTAAAAAAAAAAACGAAAACAAACAAAAATGATGATGTTAAAATACTAAATATAATAAGATTTTTGATTACCAATTTTTTTTAAATTAGAACATCTTATTAAATGTGAATTTTAAATTAAAAGTTTTTGTATTGCAATCTAAGAAATCAAAAATTTATTTAATTAAAAATATAATATTTAGTTTATAAGATTTTGCTCAGTTTTAAACATTCTTTATTCGCATTGAAATTCAAGTAATTTTTATTTGATTTTTATAAATTTTTTCTCCTGATTCCAAATTTGGTCTCCAAAATTTTCAATCTCTTTAGAATTTTGAAAAATTTTATAAAAAGGATGTTTCGGAACTACAGTTAAAACTCGATTTTTGTCCCAAGATGTTTTAAAATTTTTTGTGATATTCGTGAAGATGTGTCCTAACACAAACAAGTTAAAATAAATTAATTCGACACTACTCTACACTAATTTGTAGGCTTTTTCCTGTTCCCTTACATGATTATTTGTTTTATTAAAGACTTTTAATTCATAAATGAATAAAATACCCATCAATAAATAAAGTTATTTAAACAATTAACAATGACTCATTATTATTTATATTAAAATAATAGAAAAGGTAAGCCATTACAGGTAACTTACTATTATTTAATTTAAAATAATAAAATAAGTAACGTATTATAGGTAATACATTATTTTTTTTTTTAAATAATGCTGAATGTATGGAGTACTCATTACAAAGTAATGTGTAAAGCAATAATTTGTCATTACCATGTTTTTGCTGGGTAACTACAAACATGCATTTGCATGAAAATCACAGCTCTGGTAATTTACTTCAAAATTCAACAATTATTTTGATTTTCAAGTGTTTTTTTAGCACTTTTTTTCTAATGTGTTTGCCAGATATTATTATGCCATGTTTCAGAACATTTTTAAATATTAATTTAAAAAAACATATGTATAACATATTAATTGAAAATGCTTTTTTTATTTTTTTTTGTTGGTAATAAAAATTCCCACGCTATTTTTGTATACAAATATATTTAACTTTAACGATTTTTATATATCACATCCTTGATTCGATTTTTACTACACACCAAGAAGCACAAACGAATATTTGTTGGGTGTGTAACTTGAAGAACGCAAATTTCTTCATTTAAAGTTTGAATCTTTATGTTAATTGAAACAAAATGTTGAAATAATAATAAACAAAACGTGTTAAAATTACAAAACATAATAAAAATAAAACTTTTAGGTAAAACATTAACCTTAATTGTTTGTCTTATTTTTCTTGAAGTGGTGAGGGCCTTAAGAACAATATTTTGATTAATTTAAATACTAAAGTATGTATATTATAATTATTTTATTTTTTGGCGCCTTACTACCATCATCTCTTTTAATATTGTTTAATGGATGTATAGTTACAGTCACTCAAACAATTTAGTAAACACAATACTTATGTTTCTTAATAACTCTTAATAATTTATTATTTATTAAGTTTGAAATAAAACCTTTTGTGAATAAATACCTGCAATATTTAAATAGTTTATCAAAAATATTTTATAATTTTCGGCCTAAAAGAATTTTTTTTGGAAATTAAATTTTTCTTTTTTTTTTTTGCAAAATATTAAATACTGTTAAAATTTTTGAGCGTAAACACAAAAATAAGTTTCACAAAATTTTAAGTGATTAAAAATATTTATTAAAATTTACATTCAATTTCTAAAAATTTTAATTTAAGAAAATTCTTTAAAAATAAAAAGCGAAGTTACAAAAAAATAAAATATTTTTTTTTTTATTTACAAATTGTATTGTTAGAGCCTTTTTAAAAAAAAATTTATTTGTTTTTACAAAAATGTTGTATGAAAGATGTTTAATAATACAAACAGAATTTTGTAAATTTACTTCTGAGAACTTGTTAAATTTTATTCATTATATACAATACCTACACAGAAAAAATTTACAAAATTCCGTTTGTAATATTAAACATCAATACAAATAAATGTAATTTGTTAATAAAAAACCTTTTATTTTTTGTTTTTTAACTTTAATATTTATTTTCAAAGGAAATTAATATAAAAAAACACAAACATTTCAAACAAAAAATTGTTAGAAATCGAATTTTAATTTTAACAAATATTTTAATTACTTAAACTTTTGTGATATTTTTTTCTGTGTATATAAGAGTCTCAAAAAATATTATGAGCTATTGACCATTACCTCCATTTGGTTGTAAAGCAACGTCTTGCAAAAAATTAGGATAATCGAACATCGGGAAGAGGTGCCGCCGCATCGGCCCTTTAGTGTGAAAAAGGAATAACACGGGGAAAATATGACTTTTTGATTGATTTTCTCAAAGATTTTTATATATTAAAACGAATTAGAATTAAAACGATTAAGGAATTGCATTTTGCAGTAAATCATTTTTCTTAAAAGGCAATTAAACCAAACAAAATCGGTTGAAAATAAGGTTTAAAGTTTTATTAAACACAAATAAGTGATTAAAAATGCCAAAAATTTTAGGTTTAATTTTTTTTCATTTGGCGAGGGCAGAGTTTTCATTTCGGTGGATTTCTAGAAAATAATGTTTTTAGTTATTTATTTAGCTTTTCGACAAGTTACAAATTCCATAGGTTTTTGGCCGGAATAATCCTTTAAATTATGTTAAAATGGAGACATACTAAATTGCCACTGTTTGAGGTCAAAGTTCAAACTTAAGAAGATTTTCATTGTTTTTTTTAACATATTAATATAACAGATATTTCCAAAGGGGTATTGATGAAACTGCTTGATATTATTTTTCTAGGTCTTAAAATGATATTCTTATTTTATTTAAGAAAATTAAGCCTTAAGTGCTGTTGGGGTCTATATGACCCTATTATGAAAACACACTGATATTTTCTCAGTTGGGGTCTTTGATTTCAGCTTAAAATTCCTTTAGGAATCAAAATGGTGGAATAGTATTAGCGAAGCCTCAAAAAATTTAATTTTCAATCGCTGAACTAAAATTTTATGCGCTGTGAATTCTTTTACGAGATTGACTGTTTTAATATTTTTGCTTAAAGCCTTTTTAACTTCCTTTCTTAAAGTTTCTTTTGTGTTTCTCATCTTTTGTTCATTTTTTTATAAAAAGAATTTTACTTATATGATCGATCTCATCGTACAAAAAATACATTTTCTTTCTTCCCGCCAATTTTATAACAAATTGAACTGTTTTCTGTATGAAAACTACGTCATTTGTAAGTATTGTTGCCAAGTGTTTCTAGTATATTATAAATGATCTTTTTGTAGCTGATGATGATCAACATCATAATCGTCATTATGATAATGATCTTCATAACACAACATTGTAGTTTTTATATTGTACGAGTTCTAAGACCTTCCTACTTTTATGATTGTTCTTTTTTGGTACTCGAATTAATGAAGTTATTACCTTCTTACAGAAGAATACATGTTTTATTATTTTTCAACTAATTCAAGTTTTGTATTTTTCCATTTTAAAATAACAAGATAATAATAATTTTAACCATGTGATAACGATATTATTAAATATATTTTAAGGTTTTTATTTATATTTATTCTTAAAAGTCAAATGTAATATTTTGTAAATATTCTTTGACGAGAATAGCTATGTATTTTTTGTCATGTGAATTATAAATTATTTAATTGAAATATTTTGCTTTTAATTTAGGGTATAAAATAAATAACTTCCGTTTATCTCGCCAGCCTTAAAAAATATGAAATTTCCCAGATTATAAATAATCCAAACAAATAAAAGCATATTTTATTCGACTTTGCCGATAAAGTACAAATAAAGTAAAGAAATAATTTAAACAGAGAAGTCATTGTGAAAATGAAAAATAATTTTGAGGTGAAAATTAATTTGGATGTGAAAACTATTTTTGTGGTGAAAAAAATAAAAAAAATATATTTTTGAAATGGTAAAAATATTTTATAGTGAAAAAATTGAAGTGCTATTGATTTCTAGTCGTCACAAACTTGTATAGAAAATTTAAAGGCACCATTACATATTGATTCATAACTTATTTACCGCTGGACCGATTTAGCTTATTTTCAATACTAAACTGCTCAGAAAGATAACAAACAACAATTTAAAACGTTAAACTTAAGATTCGGCCGCTAATTTTTCTTCTCTGTACCATATCCGAATTCTATTGAGATCGTAGAGAATTCAAATAAAACAATAAAAATTTCAAATAACATCCAATTATATTATTCAATAATTAAGTTATTTCTCCAAAAGTATATTAAATTGAGAATAATTATAAACTTCTGCATATCAATGGTCATAAATTGACATTTGACGTTGAAATTTTTACTTGAGATAAGAATGATAAATGACTTCATTATGATGTCGTTTATTATGACTAACTCAAGTTGTAATTTAACTGTCAGGTACAAAGTATCAACAAATGACCATCGATATGTTAACAAGTTCAATACAACCTCAATATATTTGAAAAAATATTATTAATTCAATATATTGATTGCTTAAATCAACTAAAACTAAAAAAAAAAAAAAAATACATAATAACGCCACCACAAACACTGGCTGGCTACTAAAAATATTACCCAGCATGCAAAAAATGTTTTATCTTCAAAATTTTGACTTGAAATAAAAAATACTCAATTTGTTTTTCCATATAAAAATTGAGTTATAGCGGTTTAATTAAGCGATATATCAAAATTCAATGCCAAACATATGGTTAAAGAAAATTGACGTACACACAAAAATACTGATCGCCAAAAGATTGGTGTATGGGCTCTTTACAAAAATTTTTGAAAAACTTATGCAAGAACTTGGATGAATTTACAAAGTTCGTAGCTGAGAAAATTAAAAACTTTATAGTTATACAATTTGTTAGTCAAACATTTTGGTGTAGCCTATATTTTGACAAACATTTTTTAAGTAATTAAAAATCACATATGATTTTGACAGTTGAAATTCAAACTATTGTATTTTTGGGAAAATATCTGACTAACTCCATATTGAAAAAAAAAACTTCACTTGCAGACAACTATTGCGATATTGTGGGGAATGATATATTTCGCCCCATATTGAACAGACAAAACAATTTGAAAATATTGAAAAGTCACACTGGTCCTTGCGAGTATTTAATTCTCAAAAATTTATGAATTCCTTGATTCTTGTTATTTTTTAAAGACTAAAAAACTCAAGTTTGACAGATATCTATGATTAACCATGAGACTTTATATTAATATATTTTTTTAGTTTTTTAATTGTAAATTATTTACTGGGTTATGTCTGCTGTTTAGCAGAGTTGTATAAAGCCGGTGTTAGCTGGAATCACTATGTGACTTTACTTATTAAACATGTAAGGAAATTTTTTTTTTATTTATTTATGAAATACTAAAATTCAAAACCAGTTTTTGGCCAAAATTAAGTAGCAGTAACAAATATAATGATGACAAAGCTTTATGATGACTACAAATAATATAACCAGGGCATGGGACTTCATGTAAATACATGCATGTTTATTGTCATTATCTTGAGAAATAAATATCTTTGCGAATTAACATATTTGCAACAAAATGTTATCGATTTGTTTATGCCTATCCCAGGAAAAATTTAGTAATAGCAGCTGCTTAAATTTTGCATTACCAATAATGACCCAAACCTGCCCATAATGTGTTGCAGGTCAATTGAGAAGTACCCGGCTTGACACATAGATGGTGCTCCTAGACTTAACTCGATAGCCCTAACTTTCAAAAGACACGTGTATAAATTTGACAGCTGTCAGATCATTAGTTTGTGAATTATAGCATTTTGAGTGAAGCAACTTTTGTTTTTTTGAAAAAATGTATAAAAAGGAATTTCGCGTGTTGATAAATTTTACTTTTTGAAGGGAAAAATTACAGTTGAAGCAAAAGCTTGGCTTGGTGTTGAGTTTCCATACACTGCCTCAGGAAAATCAACCATCAAAGATTGGTATGCTAAGTTTAGACGTGGTGAAATGAGCACCGAAGACGGTGATCGCAGTGGACGCCCAAAAAAAGTTGTTACGGACGAAAACATCAAAAAAATCCACAAAATGATTTCAAATGACCGTAAATTGAAATTGAATGAAATAGCAAGTACTCTAAAGATATCAACTGAACGTGTACATCATATCATTCACGAATATTTGGGTATGAGAAAGCTCTGTGCAAAGTGGGTGCCGCGCGAGCTCACTTTTGACCAAAAACAAGTCAGTGAAAACGAAGGCGAAAATCCATGAATTGGGCTTCGAATTGCTTCGCTGGGAGCCAGATCTGGAGAATACGGGGGTCTCCAGATCTGGCTCCTAGCGACTGTTTCCTTTTCTCAGATCTTAAAAGAATGCTTGTCGAATGAAGAAGTGATCGCTGAAACTGAGGCCTATTTTGAAGCAAAGGACAAATCGTTCTACAAAAATGGTATCGAAAAGTTGGAGGTCGCTATAATCAGTGTATCACCCTTGAAGGGAACTATGTTAAATAAAAAAACGAATTTTGCCAAAAAAAATGTGTTTTAGTATGGTAGGCCGGGGACTTTTGAATTGACCTGTTACATGGCATACTACATTACTTTCGAAGTGAAAATAATGAGTTACTAGTAATGTGTTTTAACTATTTATTTGGCAGTTATAATTTATTTTTTTGTTTTTTATTTCATTTTTGTTTTTCAAAGTGTTAACAAAAACCAGTTTATATTATATGAATTGAAACCAGTTATTGTATTACTTTAGCCTTACCTATAATTACCCTGTAAAAAGCCTGTAGTCAAGTGTCTCCAAGTCAACCAGTTTTGTCGACTATTTTGGTGACATAGTCAGCAAGGCGTCTACACTTTTTACATTCCTTTTTTTTGGTGGTGACATTGTCAACAAAGCGCCTACTAAGACTGTAACAAATAATTTGTACCTTATTTACATTCATGATATTTATAAAAAAAATTATTAATAAAATATCTAATTTAACAAAATAAATCCTGTTTTAACTCATTTCCTTCCTAGTGTGGAAATCTAGTAAAAAGTTCCAAAAGTGTAGACTAGAATTACTAAAATGTACTAGTGAACCTCTGGTTCCAATGTCTACACCTAGTCAATAGTTGTAATGACAAGCACATGTGAAATGTGTACAGCAGAGTGCATTGTCTGGGGCATAATTAGTCAGTAGTACTGGTGACAAAGTCAATAGTGAATCAGTACAGTTTAACTATCGACATTTCCTTCAGGGTAGTTATTTTAACCTTACTAGTAACTATTTATTTAACTCCCTACTTGTAAGCTTAAAGACAACTAGCTTCCTCCAATTTTTTCTTTAAATTAATAAATATAGTTTTTTAAGTCTTTTTTTTTTTGATAGCAAAGACAAAATTGTCAGAAAAATAAACTTCTTAACTATCCGACGATGATAATTTTATGATGTTTAATTTACTTTTTAAGCCAAAAAAAAACTACTAAAATTTAATAGACAACATTGAAACCTTGTAAATCAATAAATAATTAATGCATATTTTTTAAATTTATTATTTTCATAAAGCACGACTTTTATCATAAACTCCCTTGCCCTGATTATAACATTAAGGTACGTACAGACAAACAGACATTGTTGATTATGGAGTCATAAAACATTTGCAACACATGATGTAAAACCAAAAAAAGTTAAACTGGTTAAGAAAGAAGTGAAAGTTAAAGCAACTACAAAAAAAAATATTAAAGTTTATTATTGAATGAAAAAAAAAATTACAACATTGAGCAACACCTTGCATACAGACACACAAGTAGATACTACGTGCTTGGACAAAGTTATACAAAAAATATTTTCTTCCTTTTTTGTTTGTTTTTGCTATGAAATTATGATTTTGGTATTAATTAATTTCCAAAAATATGACAAAAATAAATTTGACTTGCGCAATCATATTTTATTTGTGCTCCAATTTTTGGTTTTATTGTTTTTTTATGAATGAATTATTTTGTTGTTTTTTTTCCAGTGTATGCAGTTTTTAAATTGTTATTATTTTTTTTTTTTTTTTTTTGCAAATAATTTTTGTAATTTTATGTCAAATTTAAAATGGAATAAAATCATGAATTAAACATTTTATGGAATATTTTTTTTTTTTCAAACATACACACATCAATATTCATTGATACAAAAATTTGAATAATTAACATAAATTTGTTTATAGAATATAAAATAAAAATATACAAATATAACAACGAAACATTTAGAAGAAAAAAAAAAAACTGCTGAAATTTCAATAAAATTCAATATGAAGCGCCACTGTTAAAAAATCAGCATAAATTTAAATAATAAAAAATATATGTCTGGAACTTTTCCTTTAATTGTCCAAAAAAATAATCCCAATGCGTATTTTTTTTTAAATAATTTAATTTCTTTGTAATAGTCAGCATGCTCAAAAATTTAAAAAATTCTTCTACACCTTATAATATTATTACAAACAATTTACATAATATCTTTTCTGAAATACAAATTAAGTTTTTATTGTGAAAATGTTAATAGTTTTAGTGGTTTAGGTTTTAAAATTTAATTTTTTTTTGGGTAAATTTGCAGTTTTTCAGTTGATAATCGAAAATACCAGTGAAAACGAGTGAAAACGGCAAAATTAGTGTTTCAGTTTTTTTAACAAAATTTGTTTAAAGTTTAACACATTTTCCCACAGCTTTTCTTTGCATACACTCAGGAAAAAAAGTTAGTAGAAAAATTTTGTAAACGGTTTTCAATCCCACTTTACTATTTTTGTATTGATTTTTAGTAAAAAAAATTGTTATTTAGCAAACCTTTTTGCTATTTACATTTTACAAATTACAGAGTTTTTACAGAATATTTACAAATTTTTGTTGCTAATTTCAGAAATAATTTTACAAATTTTTGAAAACCGATTTGCTAAAATTAGCAAAAAAAATATTACTAATTTTAAAAAAGTGGATATTAAGGGAAATGTTTTTTGTAGTTAAAACTTACACCTACAAACTTAAATTGCCTTTAAATGTTTCATATATTAAAAAAGGTACCGAAAGGGAAGATACCAACTTATGCCTGAAAATCAGCCCTAACACCAATTAAAAATTTTACCTTAAAACTAAAAAAAAAAAAATTTACTAAAATATTTTTCAAAACAGAAATTACCAAATAAAAAGAATGATAAATTCGTTTATTTTTTAACAATTTTTAAGCCTTTGATTTTTTTTTTTCAATTTTGTATAAAATATTAAAAAACAAAAATAATATAAAAAAATTCTGATGCTCGATAAAAAAAAAATTAATTTAAAATTTTGTACTAATATTAATAATATTTAGTAATTATTTTTGTTGATTTTAGCAAACAGATTTTAAATTCCACTTTACAAAAAAAAATACTAAAATTTAGTAGCGGCTACTAATTTTTCCACTAATTTCATTGTACTACATGTCAGCAGACATGTGTTGCTAAGATTAGCAAAAAATACCGCTGCGCAAAATTTCCCGTAATAACAGCAGAATTTTCAGTTGTAATTTTTTGGTGAGAGTAGAAAATTTTCTACATCCGTTATTTCAAGCGAAATCGGTTAAAAACAGCAGATTATTTGAGAAAAAGTTAAAAAAGCGTTTGTATAAAATTAAAGTAAAAATTTTCCATTTGCAATAACTATTTATATAAAGAACACTTTTTTTTACAATATGTATTGTTCCAACAAAAGTATCATTTTGAAATAATTATTTTTAATAATTTTCCACTATGTGGTTTTACGAAGAAAACAAGGTATACATATAATTTAAGAAATTCTATGGATAAATTTCGAAATTATGGCCAAATATGTGGAAAAAAGAAATAGAAAGATAAAAAAAATTGTATTCGAATTTGGAAAAAGCTTATTTTGATTTCATGAGGTTTTTCATTCAAATTTATTATTTTATTTTGAACAGAGGACATACGGCGCCACAATTATTACACTTGTTTACTAGAATATTTGACTTTACTGCCTGTCAATATATAGACAATTTAATAGGCAAATATTACAAAAGTTCATACATAAATTCCAAAATTGTGTGGAAACTATTAAATGAATATTTAGAATACAAATTTTGATTTTTTTTTTTAAATATTTTATATTAATTTTTTTTTTTGGTACAAATTTGTAATATTTTTTATTTTTTTAAATATATTGGCCCGTAATCATAGTCCCGCACTAAAGTCGGCTTTTTTTAAAAACAACTTTAAATTAAAAACTTGTTATTATTTAAGTTTAACAAGCTTAAAATGGGTATCACATCAAATGTTCCAAATGCCCGCATACATTTTGTACTAAAAAAGAAGCAGGTGAAAAAAATTAAAAGTGTGTAAATAAAAGATTTGCAATTGCAAAATGTAAAAAGAAAAAAAACTTTATAAAAAAGGATTGAAAAGTGTATTTTTATTAATAAAAATTTATTAACTAAATAAATGTTATGCAAAATATCGTATTTATTGATATAATTTTTCTTTTAATAATTTGCAATTCAAACATTTTTTTTTCACAAAAATTTTCTTAGCGGAAAACAGCTAGGTTTAATGTAAAGTATACTTTTAAGAAAAGTCGACTTTAGAACTCTTAATGTATACTTTATTTTAACTATGATTATGCGCCATTGTTTTTTTATTAAGATGCAGGCTTTACATAAAAAGTGATGTTATATTTTTTTTTTTTTATTTACTAATATCTTTGTAAAATTTTTAAAAAATTATGTTGCAATTTCTTTTATTAAAATAATAAATTTTATAAACAGGTTTTAGAAAGTTTGCAAAAAAAAAAAATAAATAAAAGTTTACACATAGTGCTCAGAAAATTCCTTTTTATGTATTTTGTAAACCAGTGTAATTTTAAATTTTCATATTTTGTGTTGTATCTTTTTTTAACATATTAATAATTTTTATGCATAATATATATTAACACAGCTCTTCAAAACATTCATAATTTGTCTAACACTTATGTCATAATTTAAAAACAAGTAAAATATTAAAGACTAACATGCCGACTGTGTTATACGCTACGATTTTGGTCATATTCCGGAAAGCGTATCAAATTCTTGCAAGGGAAGTGCAATTAATGTAAAAATAAATATAGTGAAATTTAGAATAATAATGATAAGAATCGCAATAATAAAACTATCAAATTTTATATTTTTATAAAATATTTTTGTGTTAAACTTTTTTTTATCTTGAAACGTAAAACTTTGTTTCTACCCAAAAATTCAGTTTAATTCATTCAAAAATTTTACAAAGAAAGATGGAAAACCCTGGCAATAAAATTTTTCTTATTTCTTAAAATATCGGAAGGAACTGGGTCAAAGTTGGATGTGGATTTTTTTATTTTTACTCCAGAATGAGTACTGCCCGATTCATGAATAAAATTATATTGTTATGGTAATACCATTTAAGCTTAATATTACTTCTTTTTTTTTGAAAGAGTAGCAACACTCAGGAAATTCTACTAATTAATGTCTTGCTTCTTTCGAAAAGGGGATAGAGAAAAGACGAAAGATGGTGAAAGGCTTCAAATATGGCAACACCGAAATTGCGCGGTATGATAATACTTAGAACAGTTGGTGCCCGCCATCTATTAATGAATTGGAGCACGGAATTCATATATCGCGACTAAGAGAAAACATGGTCCGATTTTTCCCATTTTTAATAGGGCTTGCGGCAATATAAAATTTATACCAAAATAAAGTTCATAGTTACAAACATCAGTACAAACTGATTGGTGTAGGGTATAAAGATTTATATATAAAAATCCGTTATTTTGTGTTTTTATAGTAATCATTTCTTTTTTTTTTTTTTTTTTGACTTATTTAAATTCATTTTTTATAGCAATTTAATTTTTTCGGTTTTGCTTCTTTTGTTTATATGATTTTTTACGCAAAAGAATAATTGGATAATATTTGATTAAGATGCTATAACAGGGCCTAAACAGTAATAGCAAATACCGCAACAATAATCTTGATAATTTATACAGATTTTTATTTGGCATCATCATTTGATTTTTATGTTGTGGTCATTTGAAGGTCAAATAGAAATTTATTTGTAAATCTCTACAATATTGTTAAAACTGATTGATAGATAATAGAGAAGTGGCAGACCAAACGAAATTTTACTAGAAATGACAGTTAAAAATAGCTGAAAATTTTGTTATTTTTACCTTAATAAAAAAAAAATAATTAATAAATGCCGAAAAATAACTAATAATATATTACTGCCAAATTTTAACAGCTAAATGGTAAAATCGGTAGTTTATAAAAAATATATTTTAATATAAAAAAATTTCATGAATTTAAAAGTTAAAATTACATACAGTACTCCAGTAGTTAATACGTTTTAATGCATTGAAGATACAATCAAATTTCCTGATTTACATTTGCAAACTAACAACATGTCAATAATAAAAAATATAAACTATTTTTTGATTTTTTAAATAACTATAAAAAATTTACTATTAAGTGTAAAAATACTACACTCACAAAAAAAAAGTCTGTAATGGCAACAGAAAATTTTGCTGTTATTACGGGAAATTTTGCTAATTTTAGCCCAACGGTATTTTTTGCTAATCTTAGCAACACATGTCTGCTGACGTGCAGTATATTGAAATAAGTAGAAAAATTATTATCCTCTACTAAATTTTAGTATACCTTTTGTAAGGTGGAATTTAAAATCTGTTTGCTAAAATCAGCAAAAAAAGACTAAATATTATAAATATTATTATAAAAAATTTTATTTATTTTTTTTTAAATATTTTAGCCAAATTTAAAAAAAAATCAAAGGCTTTAAAATCTTAAAAATTGCTAAAACATGAACGAATTTATTATTATGTTTTTATTTCTATTTTAAAAAATATTTTAGTAATTTTTTTTTACTTTTAAGATTAAATTTTGATTGTTTTTAGGGCTGATTTTTAGAACTAAAAAATCTTTTTAGTGCTATTTTAAGTGGATGTCCTATTTTCAGACATGAGTCGGTATATTCACTTCCCATCCCTTTTTTAATCTATGTAACATTTTAAAGCAATTTAAGTTTGTAGGTGCAAGTTTTAATTAAAAATTACATTCCCTTCAATTTTTACTTTTTTTAAAATTAGTAGTTTTTCTTGCTAATTTTAGCAATTCAGTTTTCAAACATTTGTAAAATGATTTTTGAAATTAGCAACAAAAATTTGTAAGTATTCTGTAAAAACTCTGTAATTATAATTATATAATAATAATTTTTTTTTACTAAAAATCAATAAAAAAAAATAGTAAAGTGGGATTGAAAAGCGTTTACAAATTTTTCTACTAACTTTTTTTATGAGTGTGTCTAGGTTATAAAACAAACTACTTCAAAGAACTCTTGCTAAAACAGTACTATTCGTAAGTTTTTTTCTTTATTTCCCCAGAGAAAAAATACTGTTATTACAGTTGAAAGCAACAACTATTGCTTACTACACATACAACTGTGACATACAACTGTAATGTGGTAATGTGAGTGTGACCTTTATTCGAGATATTACACAATATCCACAGTTAAGCTACTAAATATGTTTTGTCTAAGCCCAAACAAATTTTCTGCAGCGAAATATTTCAGAAAGGACAATAACCACTGGCTGGTAGTGCGTACAAATTTGCAGAATTTTTAAACTAAATTTTCTGATTCATCCATTTCCTACAGGGGTTTTTAGCATAACAAAAAACCTTTTGACCTCATTTTGTCTTTCTTCATTATTGTAAAAGTATCTGACCATTTATCATCAACCTATTAATTTATGTTAATCATGCGGTTAAATCATCATCATCAGCATCTCCGTCACCTTAACAAAAACAAAAAACAAAAATAGACTTAGTCACAATAAAAACAATCTTACATAATTCCTATATAAAAAAATCAGAGTTGGGCCAAAATCATTATTATTACTTTTTCATTACCGTTATGTAAAAAATAAAAATTGGATACATATTCTTAACTTTCATGATAGCTGGGTTTATGCGGCAAGCCTTCTCCCATAAACACAGCTTATGTAGAGAAATTGTAATGCAAATATAAGCCCTGTTTTTTAATCCTTTGATTTATTTTTTTTTTTTCAATAAAAATAAAATATTTGTCCTTTTAATTCGAAACAAATTATATTTGTATCTAAATCGTATATTAAAAAAATGTAAATTTTATAAAAATGCAATTGCTGTAAATAAATTAAACTACATCCAAAACAAATTTATTTATTTATTTTTTAAAATCCTTTTTGCATTTAGCTTAATTTAATTCCTGTGTGTGCACTTTCATAAAAGTTTATTTTTGTCTTTTAAATTATATTAACTAACTAGTATGTGTTAGATTTATATAGAAATATATATTTTTTTTTAATTTAAAAATTTATGGAAATTTTAACAAAAGCCGGTGATTAAAAAATAGGATTTTTATTACATAATTTTCATTGGTTTGTTATTATGTAAATGCAAAAATAATTAATAGTTATACCAATTAAATTAATAACTTGCATCTCTGACAAAAATTCAATTCAACTCAACTCAAATATTTTAATTTCATCATTATACTGGAAATTTTGATCATTATACACAAACAAAAAACCACACTTTCTTTTAAGTTGGGCAAGGTCTGGTAGTAAATGATATTTTCACAAACACATAGAAATCAAGCCGTTGTCGTTGGTGTTGAGGTAAATAATGATGATGATGATGATCATGATGACGGTGGTGTTATAAATAAAAATATTAAACAATAATGCTATGAATATATTGAGAAAACTTAAATATAAAAACAACTGCGCTTAATTTGAATATGGGTCAAATATTGTTATCTTTATAAGATTTTTAATTTTCAATAATAACATACAAGACAAAAAAAATTGAACCATATAATGCAGCCCGGTTTCATTTAATATAATTCGGATTATAAATATTCATAAAAATTATTGGCACGTAATTATACGATAGTCACTACTATAATAGACAAGTAAAAGTATACTTTATTTGTTAAAGTCTGCTTTAAAATTAAAACTAGCTGAAGTTAGTTTTATCATAATAAACAACACTTACAACAGCTGTTTTCCGTCAAGATAATTTATGTGAAAAAAAAAAATGTTTGAATTGCAAAATATTGAAAGGAAATTTTATATCAATAAATAAGAGATTTTGCATTATTTATGTATATTAATTTTTATTAATAAAAATACACTTTTCTTTTTCACATTTTGCAATTGCAATTTTTTTATTTACACGATTTCCTTTTTTTCGGCTAACATAAAATCAGCTGATCAATGTTGCCACCTGTCTATTTTTTAGTACAAAATCTATGCGGGCATTTGGTACATTTGATGTGATACCCACTTAAAGCCGGTTCAATTTAAAACTGACTTTAATTCTGACCATAATAGCAAAATATATAATAACAGGTTTTTAATTTAAAGTCGTTTTTTTTTAAAAACGACTTTAGTGCGGGACTATGATTACGCACCAATAATTTTAAAAAAATACAGTCATTGAATTTTAAAATTAAATTTTAAACCTGTTTAATAAAACTAAAATATATAATTGATAAATTTTTTGAAAATCCATCAATTAGATATTTTGTTTTTGAATTAATATTGAAATTCTGCTAACAAAAAATTTAAACATGTTTAGTTTTAGTAGTTTTTAAAATCTATTTTCAACTTTTATTTAACGTTTTTTATTTTTAACTTTTAAAATTTTTTGAGCTTAATGTTGGTTTTTTATAAATAAAAATATTATTAATTATTTTTCAATATTTCGCTACTCCATTGTGTAGCATCTTTATGATCTTTTTATGACAAATAATAGAAAATTTTTGAAAGCTTTGATAAATTTTTAAAAAAATTTTTGTCAAATAAAAATTTTTGGAGTATACATACATATGTACCAGCAAACAAAAATTCTTTAAACAAAAGTATAACAAACAAAACAATAATTAACAATATCAAAAACCTAAATCTATTAATCTATTGAAAACTTTTTATTTTTTATTTAAAATTTGTTTGGCGTTAAATAATTAAACACAAGCAGTTTTGGAAAAAAAATGTTTTATTAAATATTGAAAATATTACTTTCACAAGATTCTCTCAGAAATTCGATTCATCAATTTCCATTTGCTTGTAGAAACACAAATCCCCATATGTTAGCCCTGAAATATAGAACAGTTAAATGGCAATCCTTCACCATAAATAATATTTCTTCTGTCAAACTTTAAAAGAACATTCTCAAAGTTGCCAGTATGCAGCATCCGGACGGTGCTGCCACATTCTAGTTATTTTATTATTTGCAATAAGAAAATAACTAGATTTATTTAAAAGAAATAAATCAACGATTTTAAAAGGTAAAATCGTAACCATATTAATTTTAATATGATAAAACAATTTAATTTTTTTAAATTAGCTAAAGTCGCGTTAACATCTGCATCAAAATTCCGAGATTTTATTACTCACTACAGAAAATCAATTTCTTTCTTGTTTTTATTTTCACATTGATGAATAGTAAAATCTAGAGATTCATAATGTACATAAATGCAACTTGAATTGCATTGATATTTTCCACTAATTTATTTGTTTGAGTGTAGCAATAGTATTACGAATTAAGTATGTAAAAATAAAATTAAATGCACATACTCGTATCTATTTACAAAAAAAAAACTTCATTAATTTGCAAACTAAAAACCTACTTTCTAATGAATATAATATATTTTTTTTTATTTTTGATTTTGTATAAATTTATGTTTATTTTATATTCAATTGTCTTTCTTTGTCGCATTCAATTTATTTATTTAATAAATTCAAATATTTACAGTTACATGCTATTATTACTTGTAATATCATGTTTATTTATTTAATACTCATATAAAATTTTAATTTAACAAAAACACTAAACAAAAAAAGTAGTTTACATTAAATTTCATGGCACCTTATTGTGTAGTTTTTATTAACCAAGGTTGACAAGCGAAGCGATACGCTTATTGGTAACGCAATTTCAGATTATTTCGTTTGCGGCACTTTTAGGGTTGCAATATATTCTAGAGGTTATCCTTGCCAACCCTGGCATTTACAATAAGTTGTCAATATGGTGTTTTTCTTAGCAAACCCGGAAGTTTAAGTTTGAAACCAAAAGGTTTTATTGCTATCGTAATTTTTTGGAGGATAAATTTAAAAAATTTTACGAGATAAAAAATGTATACTTTTTGTTTTTAATATGTCTACGGGTTTTAAATTTTTTATTTATAAGTATCCCTTTTTGATATTTTTATATCCTACAGCATATATGGTGGGGGTATGTATCTGTTTGTCATTCCGTTTGTTACATGTCGAAAGTATAAATATTCTTGATCCTTATACAATTTTAAGTCGATTTAGCGATGTCCGTCTGTGTGTTGAAATGACGATGACGGTGCAAAAACACATAGCAGCTGGTAAATAATATATTTTTTCACCAGCCGCTTGGAATTGAACAATATTTTATGACGATGAACCGGGTTTTTTTATTCACCGCAAATTATTTTTCACCTCAAAAAATTTTTTCACCACTAACATTTTTTTCACCTCAAAATTTTTTTTCACCTCAAATTTTTTTCACCTCAAAAAGTTTTTTCGCCTCAATTTTTTTCTACCACAAAATTCGTTTTCGCATCCAAAAAAGTTTTTCACCTCAAAATTTTGTTTCCACCTACATAATTTAACTTTTAAAGTTTTTTACATTCTTTGTATCACAAATGGTATAGAACATGTTTTTAGAATATTGGTGTAGAGTATTCAAAAATTCGGCACAGCCGAATTTAAGCCTTTTTTTACTTGTATACCTTATGCTTTAAATTTGTTATTTAGTGATGAGGTTTTTGTCTGCTGGAATTTTTACTAAATATTTCTGTGTTGCATTTATAGAAATACAGACATTTAATGGTCCCCTTTAAAAATTGCAATAATTACTTGTTTGAGCACATTACGTTTCTTTGTAGTGAACTACAGGAATTAAACAATGTAGTACATACTTTCATACACGTTGTAGAAGCACATGTTTGCACATTTAAATGGAGAAATTGCACGATTTTCGTACAAAAATTTAAATTTAAATGTTGAGTATTCTTTAAAGTTTATTGGCAAGAATATCAAGAATAATGTAATTCCAACCTCACTCACGAATAAAAGTCTGTAAGGGCAACTGAAAAGTTTGCTAACTTTAGCCAAGCGGTATTTTTTGCTATTTTAAGCGGATGTCCTATTTTTAGATATGAGTCGTTATCTTCATTTCCGATCCCTTTTTTTAATCTATGTAACATTTTAAGGCAATTTAAGTTTGTAGGTGTAAGTTGTAATTAGAAATAATATTTCCTTTATTATTCACTTTTTTTAAAATTAGTATTTTATTGCTAATTTTAGCAAATCAGTTTTAAAAAATTTGTAAAATGATTTTTGAAATTAGCAACAAAAATTTGTAAATATTCTGTAAAAAGGCAAAATATATTTAAAGTAAATCGTCATGTATTCTTGCACTCTACAGGTCACATATACAATCTGATGAAATGCGCCGACTCACATCAGCCCAAATATAAACCCTATTCAATCAAGCAGAAACAACTTTGAAATTGAACTAAATTTGTTACATTTTTAATTTAAATATGTTTCTACTTATTTATAAAATTAACCCTAAACAAGAGTGAGTTACTAAATACGTTCAAGTATGATTTTAGTACTTATGCACTGTGTTGCATTTTGTAGTAATTTTAGGCTACATTCTTCTGATAAAAAAAACTGAATTGAAAATTAATTGACTTAATTAAATTAAAATTTTATAAATTCTCTGAATTTCTCTATTTTTAAAATCCCCATAACTTCTAAAGCAACATTACTAGATTAAGAATATTGATCGTATTATTTATCATAAAAATTAAAATCATTTGAATGCTGGACTTATCGCTTCTTCTAAAAATTGTCTAAGCGATATATCCAAATTGTTATATTTTTTCATAATTAATTTTCAATGACAAACATATGATAAAACATTTTACCACCAAATAGAAAGATAACAGCTTTAACTACTATTAAACTACAGCGTACAACAAGTGTTAATCTAATTTAACTTATTTATTCTTTAAAACGAATTTATTATACAATGGATTTTTCTAGAAAACTCTTTAATTTTTTTTTTTAAATTGTGAAAAATACTATATAAATTATTAATTTAATATTAAATTTATATTAATATTTAATAACTATATAGTACTTAAATATAAATAAAACAAATCGTTATATAATATTTAATATTTTATTAAATATTCATAAGAAAATTTAATAAATAAAAACATGTTTAAGTAACTTTTTTAGTCGGTTTTTGTTATTCGCCTTTAATTAATTAATTAATTTTAACAGATTAGAGTTTGTTACGTCCACATTTTGTATTAGTAAATTTTTATATTTTGAAATCATATTAATTTACATTTTTTAAGTTTGTTCAAATTAAAAAAAAAATACATATCTATATGTAAACAAATTAGTTTTGAAATCTTTATGATGAAAAAAACATACATAAATAAAACAAAACAATACAGAAAGTAAAATTAAAATCAATAAATAAACAAACAAAAAAAAGTTTGGCTAAATGGAAGCTATGTTTTTCTATAAATAAAGGGTGGTTAAATTTTAAGGGTCGATGTTAAATGTGAACCACACCTAAACGTCAAGTTTTTTTCTGCATTTAATTTGACATTTCTCAATTTGTACCATGGAAAGATACACAATCGGGCAACGCGTTAAAGTTATTCATGCTTATTATGAAAATGGGCGTTCAAATCAAAATGCATTTCGTGCACTTCGTGATTTTTTTTGGTTAGCATAATTCACCAAATGTGTCCACAATCGGGAGAATTATGGGCAAATTTCGGCACACCGGGTCTGTCAAAACACCTGCGCATGCTCGCACATTGCTGTTGTTCGCGATAGTGTGTTATGAGGTCGGCCAAGCATTTGCCGTGAATGGTGCTCGCTATCGCGAGATGATAACGAACTTATTGTGGCCAGGAATTAAGGATATGACCCTGGACGATATGTGGTTTCAGCAGGACGGTGGCACTTGGCACCCAGCTAACGAAACAATGGCTCTTTTGCGCGACAAATTCAATGGCCGTGTTATCTCACGTGGTGGCGATGTCAATTAGCCGTCAAGATTATGTGATTTGACACCGTTGGACTTCTTTCATTGGGATTATTTGAAAGAAAAGGTGTACGTCGTTAAGCCAGCAACAATTCAAAAGCTAAAGGATGAGATAATTCGGCACATTAACGGCATAGAACCTCAATTAAGCCTCAGCGTCATCGAAAATTTGGACCATCGGATGGAGGTGTGCCGCCGAGGTCGCGGCGGCCATTTGGCCGATATTTTGTTCCATACATAATTGAACCATAGCATATTATCATAATAAAAAGAAATGTCAATAATTTCCTAAATAATTTGTGTTTTATTTTAAATCAACATCGGCCCTTAAAATTTAACCACCCTTTATATTGTACATTTTACTCATTTCACCTTTCTTAAGCAAACACATCTTTTGCTTAAAGTGTAGAAGATTATGTTCAGAATTGAATTCATGACCTATAAATTAAAAAAATTTCAACTTCCGATTTGCTCCCACATTTTTTTCAGTAACTGCTTTTTTCTATTTTTTATAACAGCGTGTGACAAAAAGCAACTTTATTCTTGGAGCCAACAATGTTAATATAGAGACGATAAACATTTTCGTTTACAACTTATACGTATTTTTCAGTATCAAAAAATGGTTGGAAATATAAATAAATGAAAATTGAAAATTTTTTAAGCCCTTAAGAGTGTTCTCTCTCTCTTAACGATTAAAGGTCATAAAATCGTCATAAAATCTCAAGTTTCTCACGTGTTACATATTTAGTACCAATAAATTCTTTCGCACGTTGTACTATTTACTTAAGGCATATGTCCACTCACACGCTTTAAACGAAAAAAAAACATTCACATCGTACATAAATTCTGTTATCAATAACTCAAATTGATTTAACAATAAACACATATCGATGGTCATAAGTTGAGCACTCGTAACTAATGTCAATAAGAATGTCTAATAACATCAGTATATCATGAATAATAAATGAACGTGATTTATGAGTTAACAACTTATGACCATCGATTTAGAGATTTTTTGTTATTTGTTTTATTAATTTGCAATTTCACATGATAATGCTGACGCAAAAAATAAAAATAAAAAACATTTGTATTTTACTATATTCAAGTTTTTTACTATGAATATAATTTTTTATAAATACAGTAAAATCTCGATTGGTCTCCCTTTTTGGCACAGCGCAAATTAGGGTCATGGGTTTTCCACAATGATATTCTTGGCTTAAGAAATTTTTCTTTAAATTGAATTAATATTTTTTTTTTTTTGATAAACCAATTTTCGCACGTGATAAAATATTTTTTTACAAAAAGGTGTTTTTGTGCAAATGAAAGTAGAGGTTCGACTGTATAATTATTAATATAACAAATCATACAAATATATATTTATTTTTAATCTTATTTACATAACCGAGCCATTAGGGACTTATGTGGTTAATTAAAGCTACTATCTTAATAACAAACTTCTAGATAAAGCATATAATTACAAATTATATCCTAATACCCTAACCGAGCACTAGCAACGAAGGCTATCGGCTCGTTGTAGGGAAAACAAACCAGAGCCTCTGGTGGGAATTGAACCCACGACCCCCGCACTGATAAGCTAGCACGCTACCAACTAGCCTACCGGGGCGCCAGTATTAGTGGGCTCATGCAGGTACTACGTAATAAACAGGTATTATAATGATACATTGATAATATTTTGTTGCTAAAAACAATAAAAATTTTACTAAAGAAAACAGTAATTCCAATTTAAGCTTGATTTATTTGTTATCCATCTAAATCTAACTATATCTGCTAAAGAGAATTCATTAAAAGAAATCGAACAAATCATATCACCAATACAGGAAAATAATAGATTTTGTCATTAAATTACATTAAATAAACAAAACCAATAACTTTGAAAAAATAACTGATTTTTCGTTCATTTAAATATTTTTAACAACTAAATTTTGTACTTAAGTACGATAGATAATAACATCAGCAAATTTTAGTAATTCATTTTGCATAATTTTAAAAATGTTAATGTTATGACAAATATCTACAAAAACAAAAAAAAAAAAATCAAAAATTTTCTTTAAAATTTACTTTACTGAAAAATATTTGTAGTTAAATTTTTAATGTAAAAATTGTTTGTGTGTATTAAACACATGTGTTTTTATACATGTATATGTTCACATATATTTACAGTGAGTATTTTTTTTATTTTAAAATTGTCAATTTATTTGCAATTGCATGGCCTAACAAGTCACACATAAACCATTAAATTTGATTTAAACAAATTATTATTATCAGCTAAAATGATCATTAGTAGGGCAAGTTTTTTTATTTTGCCATTAAATGCTATTTTAATAATAATTTTGTAAAAATATAAATTTTACAGAACCTTGCCAGAAAAAGCCTTAGGGCGTTTTTTGTTTTACTTTTAGCTAAAAAGTTCTAAAAGAAAAACAAACTTATGTATTTAAGTTTATAGAAAAAAGAAAATAAAAAAATATCCCAGGAAAAATTTAGTTAAAGCAGCTCATTGATTTTTGCAACAAATAATGACCTAACTCTGCCCACTGCATTACTTTTCAAGTAAAAATAATTTTTTACTTTCAAAGTAAAAATAATGAATTGCTAGTAATGTGTTTTATCTACACTGAGAATATTATGTAGCTTACTGCTTGTAGTTTAATAAAAAAATGTTCCATTCCATTTAAAAATAAAGGAACATTGTATTTCTCGAAGAATTATCTATATTAACTTTTTTATACATTTGTTCGAAATGATTTACTATTATTTACCGATTTTTTCAGTTTCATTTATTTTTTTCATTTATTTGAAATTTAATAAAAATTTACCCACAAAACGGAAATTTGTGGTTTATTTGTGTCAGTTGCAGTTGGTTCAAATTTAAATTATGTTTGCTGTCTGTTGAAAAAAAAATATATGCAAATAATTCGATTATGTTTTTTATTTAATTTGTTTGTTTGCATACAAAATTATTTGAATTCAAATTACAAAAACTTCATAAACACACATACACACACAACACATTCACAATAAATGTGTCTATAGACATACATACATTTCGTAGATTATAACAATCAAAAATTCAAAATCGCAAATAATTTCAAATGACTAAAGCATTTATTTTTTAAGGAATTGGTAGATAAAATTTTGACATTTATTTCAACTGATTATATCATTTGTTTCTTACGGATGTGTCAGTTGTTTAATAAACATTTAAAAATTAATAACAAAAGGCATTTAATTTAAATGAAAATTTAGTAGACCGGTGTTTAAATGAAATATAATTTCTTGTAAATGACTTTTCTGTTATTTTAACTTACAAACTGTACTTATTTGGCAGTTACAATCAATGTTTGGTTTTCATATTTAAATTGCAATCAGTAATTTTTCCCTTACCTCTAACTAGTTATTTTACTCCCTCTTCGTAAGCTTCGAGGAAAATAGCTTCCTCCAAAAAGATCTCTGTGTTAAAATAATGAGCTTATTAGGCAAACCTCAACTAGTTGCTGCGCGTTCTAAAAACCTATCATTTGGTAAGGTCTTTTTTCCTGGTATATATTCTTTCAATGTTTCAGAAACTTTATTACGGAATATTTTACTTTGCAGCAATGAAAATTTTAAACTTTAAAGCTTCCATTTATTTTCTATGATAACACTTTAACAGTGTATTTCTTCGTTAATGTTTTCAGTTAGAAATATTTTTAAAAAATCTTAAACTTACTAACTCTTCTTTTAATTTTTAGAATATGTTTGCCATTTTTCGCTTTTTTAAATGTTAATTTTGGTGTTGCCACTTTACCACCTAATTTGAATTATTTTATGCAATTTTTAACTTTTATTTAATCATTTTTTTATTTTTAACTTCTTAAATTTTTTTGAGCATAAGGTTGGTTTTTTTTATAAATAAAAATATTATTTATTTTTCAATATTATTAATTTTTAATATTATTTATATTATAGTATTTTTATTTATAAAAAACCAACCTTAAGCTCAAAAAAAAATTTTAGAAATTAAATGTTTTATGCAATTTTAAACTTGCCCTGGTCATTGTATTCTAAAACATTTAAATCATGAGTTTTTATAAAAACTCGTCTTTGATAATACCGTTCTGTTTTTTTTTTTCACGTATTTCTTATTCTGGTTTTAATTATTTAACCCTCCCTCGATTAATGTGGTTTAATTTTAACAATATATTCATTAAGTTTTAAAAAATAAATTAAGTAGAAAAAAATAAGTTTAAATTTAAAAAAATAATCATTTTTTAATGGAAACTCAATTTTTTTTAGAATAGTTTTTTTTTTTTTGTTATTTTTATAATAAATATAAGTTGTTGTAAAATATGCACAATTACTTTTTTTTAATGAAAAATATTGTTTTTAATAAACAAAAAATTTCTGGTTAAAAAATTTTATAATTTTCAAAACATTTTCTACTTGCGCTATAATGTATTAAAAAAAAGTTATATACTAATGGCCACTTACTTTTCGAATTAGCAATTAATAATATTCCACAAATAATGACGGCCACAATTGGCGCACATATCAGCGTCAAGGATATGCAATCCATTTCGTTTATATAATCCATTAATGAATCCATTGTTACAAATCTTTAATATTTTTTTCAAATTAAATATTAAATTTGTTTTTGGGTATTCTGTCACGTTTTTTAACAAACTCTTCTCAATGAAATGTCCTTTAAAACTGATATACAACCCAATAAGAATTTTTGCTAGTGAAAAACCGACAAGAAAAGACACGTGTCTTTAACAAGGATATAACAGGATACTTGAGAACGTGTTGTGTTAACAAATTTTTAAGTTGAACAATAATAAAACAAAAGCTGCGTTTGTGTTTCCTTTTTGAACAGATGCTGCTTATCAGGTGTCCTTTCAAAGGTGCTGCGAATTTTCAAAAATTTTGTTTGTATATCCTTTTGCAAGTCCTTGATTTTATTTCAGTTTATCTTAATTGTCGTCTTAAATTCCACTGATGATTTTGTATTAAAAATTTCTGGTTCTTTAGCATTTAATTTGTTAATAACCGGTAAAAATCTCATTATATCCATGTAATAAACACTATTTTTATTGGTTAATATCAATAAAGCCATTATCTTGATAACAACACACACAAATTTATCCAACAAATTTAAAACAATATTTATTCTTTAGTTTCGCTTTTGTTTATTTTATTTTTGCACAAATTTTTATAAAATGAATAATTATTTTACTAAATTTTTAAATGCATTTTTCTCATATTCACAACAATAATTTTATAAAATTTTTTCTGTTTTTATTTTTGTTTTCGTTTCTTTCCAAAACGTCAGAAATTATTATTTATATTGTCACAAATGTCGTGAATAAACATCTAACGTTTTGACACTTTTTTGAAAGTGAATTTTTTTTTTTTGTACTAAGGTTTTTTTTGTTTTTTATTTTTATAAATTTTTTAAAAAAAAAAAGTCATGCACTTTGTCTACAATATATGTATATTTTATTTTTCAACAATTTTCTTTTTTGTTTTATATAAAATACTTTTTAACCGTTTTTTTTTATATATAATTTTAAATACTTAAAACCAACGTATTTTTATTATTATTTTTTTTTTGCTTTAGTATTTTAAAATTATTAAGAGCTCATACACGCGAAACGTTCAAAATTAAACTGATTTTTAAATCGGCATACAAGCATGAGTATATCTCCCCTTTACTCACAATTCTACAAATACTCACTCGCCATTTAACCAACAAAACCATAAAATACGCCAACGTTTTTTTAATGGTTTGTTTTTTTTCTTGCTATATTTCGTGCTCAATTTATTAATATTTCATGCATGTCTGTTTCTATTACCTCACACGAAATCTCTCTTGTTACCAACATGGAGCAGACTTGGGTCAGGAGTTTGGCAATTTTGTATACACCTTTAAATCGCAAGCAAGTTGTTTGCCCGCCATCAGTTAGTAGCACGTTGTTCGAAAATACAAACAAAATAAAACGAAGACAAAAATCATTTTCGAACATTTAATGTTATTCTCAATTTTCTTAAACATTTTGCTCAACTTTTGTTTCTCATGGTATCTCTTGGGTGCTCTTTAAAACTCATAGTACAGCTTTTTAAGCGATTTAATTATGAACATTTTAATTTTGTTAATATCTGGTTTTAGTTTGTTTTATTATCTGTTTGTGGTTGGTTTTATGGTCCTGTAGTTAAAAATTTACTTGCGGTTGGTTTCTTTTTATTGTAAAGGAAATTCGCCAGACAGATTTTTTTTTTTTTGTAATACTATTTTAATATTTAAATCTGTGGTTCCCAAAAAAATGGGCACTCACTCCACTGGGGGGTCATTTTGAATACTTTTTAATATGAGTAATTTATGATTTATAACGAATGTTAAGATAAAACTTTAACAAAATTACACTGTTTGCTGCCTAAAATTTTAACAAAATATCGTAATCTAGTTGTATAGTTTTACTATTTACACAGAAAAAAAACATAGTTAAATAAATGAATTAATCATATTCGTACAAACATTTTTGAATTACATATGAATCTTATTAAAGTAAATATGATTATAATTAAAATAAACTTTTTCGCTTTTAAATTAATATTGCTAAATTTTAGATATTGTGTTTGTATTTTTAAAATAAGTAGACAAATATTTGTATTATATTATTCTCTCAAATTAAGTCTAAGATCTATTTTAAAAAAATAATGATTATTTATTTTCTTCCTCCAATATTTCGTCTGCACATTGGGTGACTTCTTCAGGGAAATAATATAATTGTTTCAACAATTAAAACTTATATAATGTGGATACGAGATATTGGAGGAAGAAAATAAATAATCATTATTTTTTTAAAATAGATCTTAGACTTAATTTGAGAGAATAATATGATATAATATTGAAGATCGAATGAAAAAAAAAAAATAAATGTAAGCAAAAATTTGTATTAAAAAAAACTATATTCTAATTTCATTTAAAAGCTGCTTCTAATTAATTTAATGTTGATTCTGCTTGGCTTTAAAAATTAAATATGGAAAAATTCATATTATAGTAGAGCATCTAGTTATTATTATTTATTCTCTTAGCTATATTATTTATTCTCTTAAAGGTTCTTGAAAAGGGTATCAGTTATAAGATGCCAACATATAACTCATGCAATATTTGATGATATGAAGACAAGTAAGTTTTTATTAAAACTGTAAAGTGAGTCATGGCACACAAAATTTTGGGAATCACTGACCTAGATTATGGGTGTGTACGTTGTATATCTTGAAGTAAACATATGTTGAATGTTACATTAAATAGTAGGATGCGTTTGTTGAAGATGATTTGTATCAATTCAAAATGTGTACATTAGGGCAATAACTTTTAAACATTTTTCGCAATTATAAAATTGGCATAGTACAATCGAATAGGTCATACAAAATTATACAGAAAAAAATTAAAATCCACTTTCAATTAAAATATTTGCATACCGGAGTAAAAAAAATTGATCTGGCGATATCTGATGATCTTATTTGATTATATTAGTTCCAGCAATATATTTCGGGATAAAGTTAGATCTAAATCGATCCGAAAAATTACATATCAAATTAGATCCAGCTATATATTAAGGGATTAAGTTAGATCCAAATTTATCGGAAAAATGTCAGATCAAATTAGAGTCAGTAATGTATTTGGGGATTTAGAAGGCTCTAAATTGATCCGAAAAATGACAAATCAAATAAGATCCAGCAATGTATTTGAAGATGTAGAAATATCTAAATTGATCCGAAAAATGACAGATCAAATTGTATCAGATTAGATCCATTGATAAAATATATACAGAATCTAGTTTATTAAAAAACGTATAAAAAAAATTTAAATTAAAAGAAGAAATATTTATAATCTAAAAAACAATGCCTTTGCCAAGATTTGAACTTGGTCTGCCAGAGTTGTAGTGAGTTAAGCACTCAGCAGTGTGAGGTTGACTTTATTAGACTAAATTTTTTGAATAATTATATTTTCGGCACTAATATATAATTTTATATTCGGAAATTTGGGAAAAATTAAAAAAATTTATAAATATTATGGCTGTATTAACGAGATTAAATTGATTATCTGATTTTATATAATTATATATAAATATAATTTTATATGTGATTAAATGAATTATTATATTATATAAAATTATATATAATCATATTTAATAGACTTATGGAAAAATACCTGATTAAAAAAATTAATATGGTACCATATATAATTATATATGGCCTCATATAAAATTATATATAGCCTCATATTAAATTATATAATTATATATAATTTTATGCGGGAATTGGTGGATATAATTATATATATAGATATAACGAGATATAATTATATATAATTATATCCGAAAAATGACTATATCTAGTTATATACAATCATATATAATTTGATATAATTTTATACAAATGGACCCCTATATAATTTTACCTATATTATACTTTTTTCCTATCAAAGAAATAATAATAAAACGATTTTTTTTTTAATTTACAAGTGTATTTTAATATTTAAAACAAACCAAAAAAAATATATATAAATAAAATAAAAATATATACAAAATTATCTCCCTGACTGGGATTCGATTCGAATTACATATTATAAAATAATCCAGATATGCAACTATATACAACAATATCTCAAATTTTTTGGCAAATATTGTACCGTATATAATAATATCTTATACCATATCAAAAAATATTTCTTATATTGGAACATAAATCTTATAAATTTATATCTCATACCATATTAAAAAATATATTTAATAATGGACCATATAATATTATATCACAAATATTAGATAGCATATATAATTAAATATGGTTCTTAATAAGCCATATGAAATTATATATAGTGTTATATTATGCATACTGACGTATGTATGTAAATATATGTAATAATATATTATTAGATAAGGCCAAATATGATTATATCCAAACGTTTTTCACCGGGTACTCAATAAAAAATGTTTACTGAATTTCGATTGATTAAGGAATTTGCTATATCAAATGAACTTTTTTTAAAAGATTTAATTAAAATTTTAAGACGAATACACCAGTGGAAATGAATTTTTTAAAGATGATTCATATTTGACATATCATGCAAAAATTGTGAAAAGTAAATTTTTATTGAGTTTTTTTTTTTTTTTAAATTGCGGTATTTGCTATCAACTGCCGAGTGAGATAATAGTCTTAAATCATAAAAACTTAAAATTAAAAAAAAAATACATTGTAAGCGTAGAAAATAAATAAACAACCGAATTGAAAAATTTATTTTGGATAACTAATAAACTTAGTTGGAACAACCATATTCAAATGTGATTGCTGAGTATGTGATTGCTGAGTCTTACACCCAAAATTCAGTTTTATATAAATACAAATTTGGCCATGTTAAACAAATTTCAGTTGGAAATTGATAAAATTTTTCTGTGAATGTGCTTTTCCTTGCGAAACAATCTTTATGTACAGTCATGTAAATGATCCTTTAATTCCATTCTAAGAATTGGGAATCACTCATTTTAAAAAATTAGATTTGTTTCTTCACATCCGGTACGCACATGTGTGAATTACTGGTAAGCATATTTTATCACTGTGCTATGCAGCACTCAAGAGGCACATGATTCTTTCCAGTTAATGTGCAATAATTTGAACAGAGTACAACACATTTTGCAAACATATGTAGACTTTTTTGCTTACATTTTGTTATACATAATAATTGAAGATATTCACATATTTTTTTGTTAAAGATAAATTCACATAACATATTTTAACACTATGGTGCTTAATATATTAAGAATATTTATATTTATATGTCTTATGTCAGGTCAAAGTTGTAGTTATACAGCTTTGTTTTGAAGAAATGTTTAAATAATTTTAAAAAATTTAAAAATGTACCAATGTTTGGCACTATTTTTTACCCCCTAAACATCGGAGATGACATAAAAAAATACAGTTGAATCATAGATTTTTATTCTTTATCACATATTCCCAACTTTTCATTTGGGGGCTTCATACGTATACGTAATATATTTAAAATTTATATTACGTATACGTAATATGATTTCTATCTTCGGCGTGCTTCGCTACGCATGAATATCAACATTGAATCAAATTCATTGGTTTCTCGATCCGCGGGTTCAGTGAAAAAGAACCTTAAAATGATTACTCACTGACGTGTATTTACCGTGTGTATGAAGTCAGTACACAGTATACATACCGCACACGCTCATGGGCGCCTACGTATTTGTTGTTGCTTTTTTTTATATGGACAAAATCACATGTTGACATGAAAAGTCATAACTTACGAATGCGATTTCGTGACATAAACCATCTACACGACCATACGAACAAACCCTAAAAATTTGATCGAATTCGGTTTGACCGTTCGTGAGTTATAAAGTCACAACACACTTGCAACAATTTTTTATATAGTATATAGATAAAAACATTTTTTCATATTAACAATTTTCCTATGAAGATTTTTATAAAATCTTAATTTCTTCCATGGATTTCTTTAAAGAAAAGGTAAGCCACATTTATTTGGAGCTAAACTCTGCCCTTACATTATATTTTTCTCATTTTTCAGCAGGATTCTACAAATTTCTACGCTTCAAAATAAAAAATTATTAGTGGAAAACCCATCGAAAATCAAAAAAGTAAGATTAAATATAAAAAACTAATATTTTAAAAATGTATGTATGTTAATAAATTGTTAATAAATTGTACCAAAACCAATCATTACCGTGTTTTCATGGCTTTGTTTAAACTTGAAGTTAGGGCTTGACAACAAGTGTTATTATGATGATTCAAGGCTTGAATTAAAGTATATTCTCATTGTAATGTTCGTATTCTCATTGTAATGCTATTGAATTAAAGTGTAATTAAAGTATAAATCAAGGCTTGAAATTGGAAAACATGACTTGAATAACGCTTGATTTTAGCTTTAATTCCAGCAAAAATGCTTATTGGGATATGTTGATTAAGGGTGTCTCAGTAAGAATGCTCCTTTTCATTTTAAAATAAAAAAACATATTTTTTGAGATAAATTGGATTTTTTTTATTGGATCGTAAAGAAGACATGTTCCGATTAAGTATGTTATAAGACATCTGTCAAATGGCCCCCACGGCTCTCATGACAGGTCATTAGACTTTTCATGAGATTTTCAATGACTTTTTCACAGCGATGTGGCTGTATTTCATCGATAACGCTTTGAATCTCGGGTTTGAGTTCAGGAATTGTTTCTGGTTTATTTGCATAAACCCGAAATTTCATAAAACTCCAAAAAGAATGAAATCGCACGACAATTTTGTATTCACGAAGCCATTCAGAAGGAAATGCGTTTCATCAGAGAAGATGACTTTTTTTTTAAAAAAATTGGCATTGACTTTACTTTGCTTCATTACCCATTGAACAAATAGCCGGTGCTTTCCATGGTCTGCTGATTTGAGCTCGTAAAGCGCTCCATTTAAAAAAAATCGGAATAAACATATGTGACAGCTGCCAAATTTCAGAGTTCACACTTGCACAAAAAAATTACACTGTTAATGAGACATCCTATGATTATGTAGTTGTTTAAAAAACTTTAAAATTGGTTATAATTTGTCATTATAATTATTATTATTTCCTGAAGAGTATCGAAATATTGAAAAATAAATAATATTAGGCGAAAAAAAAATTAAGAAATACAAAAAGAATATATTCTTAGCCGCTAGCAAGGGTTGTAGCGCAAGTACAGTGATTGTGATGCGAATGTATACATGTTTGAATTGGTACAATCCTTGCTAGAGGCTAAGTTTTTCTGTAAATCGGCTAAGAATTTCATGGTCTTGACCAGGAATTTTTTTTGTAGTCGCACCATTTGGCATCATGGGTGGCTAAAAATTTTGTAGTTTGTTCATCCTGGTTTATGGGGTACTTGGTTAATCAACAAGTAATTCTTCAATTTACTTTTCTTATTTAGATTTTTATATTTTTATATTTTTTTTAAATAAGGTATTTAATATACACAATTTATATTGCGTATTAGTTTAATATTTTACCTTTTTTTAATAAGATTGGCTGTTATTAAAACTAGTTGTTTGTATAAACTTATGGCCTGTACACAAACAGACCCTTAACGTTTAACTAATATTCAACTAAACATGTGTCGCATGAACTTTAATTTATTTAAATTTGCCCTTTAAACAATGAAATAAAAAACGTGTTACCTCACTAATTCCCACATCAAATATTTAAAATAAATTTCCGCAAATTAACCATATCACACTAATTGAACTCAACATGTGATCAATATATATTATAAAATTAAATGAGTATTAAAATTGGCCTAATCAAATTGTACGTCAGAGTAAGCAACAACGTTGAAATAAAACACTAAAAAAAAGTGTTAACATGTGCTCTTAACAAATTATTCACTTGTTTAAATTTGTAACAAAAAATACCAAAAACCACAACACACGCACTTTTGCAAAATAAAATAAGCAAATTAACAAAATAATCCATAAAAGATTAACTTGTTTCAAAGACAACTGAAATTGTCTGCTCGTGTTTTACACAAGTAACAAATTTGTATACAAATTAAGAAAATGCCAAAGAAAAATACTACAACAGATATTATTGTATATAATAATATTTAATAAAATTCCAAACACTTTTTAGTGCGTATGATTAACAAAAAAAAAAATTCCTATAAAAACATATGATTTACTTCTTCAAAATGCTACAGATTAAATAAAAACAAAAGTGATTAAGAGAAATTTACTATAATTTTAATACAATTTATTTGTTTCCATCAAATTTGAGCACTTTCTGTCTAACTCTTTTAGATTTTCAAAGAGTGTTATTAAGAGAAATATTATTGCAGATAAGCTTTCATGGTTTGTTTTTCTTTAAGTTATATTTTATTTTCGAAAATAAAAGTTTTAAGAAAACTTTCATTATTGAGTGAAAGTTTTGCATCATACGAGTATAACATACAATAAAATTAAGAGTAAAAAACTAAAATAAATTCAAAACAAAGAATTTATATTATATTTTTTAACGTATATTTTTAAAATTATCAGTGTAACATATTAATTCTAGCATGACATAATCGTATTGTATAAATAAAACCTGGCTTATATAAACGTTTCCAACCATAAACTAAATTTTGTTGTAATTTAAATCTACAATATGTTTTGGAAATTTTATAAAAATTCACAAAGACAACCGTTAAAAAAGAAAGTGTTTGTTGTTTGTCTGTGAGTTTTTTTCCATTGTTTTCGTTATATTTGATTGTCTGTCATTTGTTTGATTTAAGCGGATATAACAAATACTTGTATGACCCCAATAATCATGAAATTGTTGTTAAATATCTTGGTTTAGGCTCAATTTATTTAAGTTGGCTATAAGTACATAAGATACTTCTTTTTTTTTTTTTAAGTATGTATGACCTTGACATATTAAAGCCAGCAATTCTGTTGGCACAGAGACAATAAGTTGTTTAAGATAATAATATTTGAGAAAAATCCCAGGGCTCTGAATATCATAATTCGAATTAAATATTTAATAAACCAAGATAGTTCCTTAACCGTTTTATTATAATTTTTAGGAAATTTTTTTTAATGTAATAGAAAAAGTAGTAATATAAAAAAATTAATAAAAAATTGAATATATTATAATTGATAATTGAAGCGGAGCCGCGAATAACGTTTTAAGCAACAATTTTTACAAAACCCAGTTAGAATAACTCTCTTTTATGGCTTAAAAATGAAATTAGACAAAATTATGCAGGATTTCGTTATCAAAATGCGATTTAAAGAAGTCAGTCAGTGGCATACACCTACAAGTTCTAAAACGTTTTTTTTTTCGATTTCTCAACAATTTCAGTTTTGTCGCTTACAACGTTATTCGCGGCTCTGCTTCAATTATAATCCATTTTGCACACTGAATGCCTTGTTTCTATGTATTCTCTTTTGTTAACAAGCATATTTGTATGAGTGATATTAATTTAGCAATAAATCATATTACTCATACGACTTGTAGTACACTTTATTATATTAATTTAGTGAACAATTTTATTGAATAGTAAAATAGTAAAAATTGTTTATAACTTAAATGTTTTACAATTTTTTTTTTAAATTTAAAATATTGCTTTAGGCAATTTAAGGCATAACTACACAGAGAGAACAGATTCATTGCAACAACCGAATTTCTTGGCATCCGAATGGTTTAGTTGGAGTCTCCGATTTGTTTTTCGCAACCGAAATTTGGTCAATGCAATAAAATTTTGGTTGAAACCAAATATTTCAATTGTGTCAGGAAATTATTTGGTTGCGGCAACTAAATAATTTGGTTGTCAAGATGAATGTGTTTTCTCTATGTGGAATATTTTTTATTTTTTTCCATATTAGAAAAATTTGTTACTTGAAAGAAATTCAAATGGCGGATCCAATATGGCGGCCATAAATTTTTATTTTAAAATTACACCCGGAGAAAAGATTGGTTGCCATTCGATCAAAACCATTAAAAATGTTTTGTTATCACGTTTTTTATTTGGACCTACTTTTACTCCAATCAACTTTAAAAATAAAATCCGGTCAGCAACTGCGTACAGTAGAGACAAGCATTTATTTAGTGAATATATCAGAATATTGGAACAATCTATCAAATTTATTATTATTTATATGATAACCACAAATACGGTTATTCTGATAAAATATATCATTTAATATATCATTCAGTAAAAACAACAGAATTGCGGATTGAAGACTTCACTAATGATTTGTATTGATAAACATATTTTATACTTTATTTGTTTCCCTAACAAATTGTAATTCAAAATTAGCTATCAAAATTTATAATTGTTTAAAAAATAATTTTGTTAATTTAAGTAAAAATGTTTAAAAATAGCAAATATATCAAAGAAAATTAAAATTGCAGTAAGCGAGAGTGTGAACTATGAATTTGAATGTCTAGATTCGATACCGGAAAAATCTAAAAATATATATTTTTTTAAATACAATTTTGTGGAACACAATAATATTTATGTGGAATATAAATGTTAAATTGAACATTGGCTTTCACAGCTGAAAATATAATTTAATATTAAGACAGTTGTCGTAACCGTCAGAATTCGATTGGCAACAAGTTCGGTGACCACAACTGATACTGTTTTCTGGGTGTAGTAATATGTGATGGATAAGTAATATTTTAATTGTATATTAATCATACGTTCGCTCAAGTCTGGAGTAAGGGAAATCGGGATCGATAACAAGGAGGACCAACATGGAGGGAGGGACCAACATGGATGCTACGTCTAAACATGAACCAATTTTAATAAAATTCAAAGAAGAGATTTCTGGATCAGTTGAAGCCTAAATACCGAATTTTGTCACAATATTTTTTATAATGTGTAAAAATACAAAAAATTCATTTTACTTTAAATATCCTTAATAGGCTTTTTACACTGAACAGCATCTTTGTGAAACGCATGGAAGATGTTGAAAACGTGAAACATGAATTTACATTGGCAACATCTTTCATCTGTTATTTATTCAGCTGTTAAAAAAAATAAAAGAAAAAGTCGCATAATTTTTGTTAAAAATAAAAAAATGGATTTAGAGAAAGCATTAATCATTGGAGTAGTTGTTGCTTTGCAAGAACAAACCTGAATTTTAAGTACAGTACATTGAAATATTATAGGACATTCCGGAAGAAGATAATGATGAAGAATTTTTGGTAGATATAAGTATGAACTTCTTACATGTGCCGCTCATTTTCCTTTGTTGAATAAATTTTGTTGTTGTTTATTTATTTTCTGCAATGTCAGTTTGCTAGTGTGGGCACAAAGAAACTCGATTTTTTCGCAATTTTTTTAGTGATGACACTTAAAATAACGAAAGATGGAACAAAATGAGAAAGGATCATCTTTTGCAGATGTAAAAAGATGTAGAATTTTTGGCCTGTATAATTCCTATGAGAAGATTTTAACATCTTTGCAAATTGATGAGTGGAAAAAGCCTATAAAAGAACCAGCACCTAACGCCGTAGGTGTTTTTTTTTTGTCAATAATTTCTTGAGACGATCCTTAGGTGGTATACTTTCTTAATATGGAAAGAAATTTCAAAATTACGCACTTAAAATAGTTTGTTAGTTTAAATAACAGAAAATGTCATTTACAAGAAACGATATTTCATTTAAAAACCGGTCTACTTAATTTTCATTTAAATGAAAAGCCTTTTGTTATTTATTTTTAAATGTTAATTAATCAACTGGCACATCCGTAAGAAACAAATGATATAATCAGTTAAAATAAATGTCAAAATTTTTCCTACCAATTCCTTAAAAAATAAATGTTTTTATCATTTATTTGAAATTGTTTCCCTTTTTGTATTTATTTTTTAATATACTCGTACAATACAAAATGTATGTATGCATAGCTATAGACACTTTTTGTGTGAATGTGTTTGTGTGTTTATGAAGTTCTTGTCATTTGAATTGAAATAATTTTGTATATATACAACCAATTTAAATAAAAAACAAACTGAAGTTTTTTGAATATTTTTTTTTTTTTTTGAAACAGACAGCAAACACAATTTAAATTTGTAACAACTGTTACGGACACAAATAAACCACAAATTTCCTTTTTTTGGGTAAATTTTTATTAAAATTCAAACAAATGAAATAAATAAATGAAACTGAAAAAAATCGGTAAATAATAGTAAATCATTTCGGATAAAAAATGAAAAATAAATATATGTTCCTTTATATTTAAATTGAACGGACAACTTTTTTATTAAACTACAAACAGTAAACTGTATAATATTTTGAATGCGCATTTTTCTTACATCAAATATATTTGAGCAAGTGAAATTAAGAAATTAACAATAAAATATGAATTTTGAATATTTTTATTTTAAATAACCCAACATTTTTAAATAATTCTTAATATCGCAGCTGCAGAGAAACCTAAAAATCGAAATGTCGAAATCGAAAGATCGCTTTTCAACACAATGTTAATGTTTATTGAATTGTTTGCATTTAAAAAGTTGTATTGAATACTTATTTCATAGGTTACACAAACTCTTCTCCTTACAGATAATATTATGAATCGAATATTGAACTTTTTTATTTTAATGTTTATTTCCTAATAATTAATATTTATTAAAAAAAACAAGTATTAACAAAACATAAACAATTTATTAAAAAAATCATCTCTTAATTACGTTTTTAAAATTTCATAAAGCAAGTTCAATAAAAATTAGGTTTATTGTAAAAGAATTGTGCAAATAACGTAAACCATATGACTGACAATGCTGAAGATGTGTTGTGTTGTGCCTGGGTTTAATTAAGTTGAATGATCTGTTTCATTTTGTTGTTTTTTTTTTTATTATTAAGTATCTGTCACATGTTAATGAACTTTATTTTTATTGTGTTTTTTGTTATTGTTAATTTCACTTATCAAATATTTTATTAACAAATACCCCATCTATCTAAATATAAATTAACATAAACAATCGTTTAGCCATAAAAAAATATATTGTATTTATTTAAGAACCCACATTTTCGTTAAAAAACGCGGTAATTTTTTAAATTAAACCACAACAATAAAATTAATTGTACAAGTTTGTAAACATACACAAGCTACTGTTCATAAAAATGTAATTACTTTTCTTATCGTAATGATTTTTAAAAATGCTTTTGTGACTTACAATTGCAAAAATAAATATTTATTAATTTACAATATTTTACTTTTAATTGTTGGGTAATATTTGAAGATGTTAAACATTTGTTTAATATGTCGAGCCCTAACCGCCAAAAAGACGTAAGTGCCAAACAAATAATTTTACGCGAGAAGTTTTTTTTGATGGTTTTTTATTTTTAATTTAGATATGTTATAAAAGACCAATAAGTGAGGCAATAGTAATTTCTTTATGTTATTCCAAAAGCTATGCAAATTTAAGAGCTGATGCGAATGATCGAGATTTATTATGTTTCATCAAAAATCTAAAATTATTGCACTTATGATTTTTTGGCGGTTAGAGCTCAATATATGATATCTTTTTTAATTACAATTAATGACCTAAACCTCTAAAGTCAACGACATGCTAACCTTTCTCTTCCCACTTTTATAATATTCTAAGTGTCAACGTATTCTTCTTTTGAACACACGTGTATTTTCTTTGCTAATGCCACGTGTACTTTATAACTTTGTGAACGAAGGAATAATTTGGTTTAATATTTCAATTAAATAACGACTGCACGACACTGTTTCAATGTCACACTTACTGTATTCATTATGGTGGAAATTAATACATTTTCACGCAGAAAAAAATGTTAGTAAAAAAATATGTAAACGGTTTTCAATCCCACTTTACTATTTTTGTACTAGTTTTTAGTAAAAAACTTATTATTTAGCAAATCTTTTTGTTTTTTACATTTTACAAATTAAAGTATTTTTACAGAATATTTACAAATTTTTGATGCTAAATTAAGAAATCATTTTACAAATTTTTGAAAACCGATTTGCTAAAATTACCAAAAAAAAAAAAATTACTAATTTAAAAAAAGGATATTGAAGTAAATGTTATGTCTAATTAAAACTTACACCTACAAACTTAAATTGTCTTAAAATGTTACATAGATAAAAAAAAGGGATCGGAAATGAAGATACGGACTCATGTCTAAAAATAGGACATCCAAAAAAAATAGCACTAAAAAGTTTTTTCAAAACAGAAATTATCAAATTAAAACAAAATGATAAAGTCGTTTGTTTTTACAATTTTTAAGTCTTTGATTTTTTTTTTTTTTAATTTTGTCTAAAATATTAAAAAAAAAAAAATAAAAAAATTTGATGCTGGATAAATAAAAATAAATTTGAAATTTTGTACTAATATTAATAATATTTAGAAAATTTATTTTGCTGGGTTTAGCAAACAGATTTTAAATTCCACTTTACAAAAAGTTTACTAAAATTTAGTAGCGCCAGCTAATTTTTCAGAAATTTAATTGTACTAGACGTCAGCAGATATGTGTTGCTAAGATTAGCAAAAAAAATACCGCTGGGCTCAAATTAGCAAAAATTTCCCGTAATAACAGCAAAATTTTCAATTGCCATAACAGACTATTTTTGGTGAGTGTGCTTATTATTAAATAACAGCTGGAGAAAGAGATGCCAAATGACTTCAGAATGATGGAGAAGCTGTTTGGCATACTTGTAACTTCATTGTGAACTTATGACCTTGTGCCTATCATTTAGGCTTTAGCAATCATAAAATATGTTATATAATATGATCATACACTTAAAATAGTTTGTTAGTACAAATAACAAAAAATACCATTTAAAAGAAATGTTATTTCATTTAATAACCGTACTTCCGTTAAACTTGTGATTTGATAAAAATAAAATATTTGATTGTATAAATAACATTTAATTAATATTTTATTGGTGATTACAGAAATAAAACAAATTAAACAAGTTGTATGATATTGATTTGAAAATAAAACATGTGTTTAAAAAGTTAATAAAGAATAATTAATTATCACAAGTATAAATAAAATTAAAAGAAGGAAAAGAAAAAATAGCGCACTGCAGGAAAACGTATAACGTCAAACCAGGCACCAGAATTTAAGAACCAAAATTTTGTATTGTTCGTAATATTTCTCATCATTTCTCATTTTTCCAAAAAAAAAATAAATAAATAAAACGATAAAAATTGAATTTCCTTTTTAGCATACGAGGGCGGACCAATAAGTCCGTGACATTTCGAACTTCCCTCGTAGTTATATGAAATGCAACACTGATCCCATCAAACATTAACCAGCTGTTCAAAACAGAATTTATTTATTTTTTTGCGAAAAAACGACAATTAAACCAAGGAAAAGCTTTTAAATACTATGGGGACTCTGCACTATCGATTTCAATGGTGAAAAAGTGGTTTACTGACTTTCGTTGTGGTCGCACAAGTACAAATGACGCTGAACGTTCTGAGGTCAATACACCCGAAAATGTCGAAAAAATCCACGATATGGTATTGATCGATCAAAAAGTAAAAGTGCGTGAGATTGTTGATGCCTTAGGCATTTCTTATGGCAGTGTCGTTTCAATTTTGAACGATCACTTGGGTATGAGAAAGCTTTCCGCAAGATGGCTGCCGCGTTTGCTCACAATAGACCACCAACGGAATTTTGTGACAGCTTAGTTTTAATGGCAAAAATCCATGAAGTAGACTACGAATTGCCCCCTCATTCGCCTTATTCTCCGGATTGAGCCTCCAGTGACTATTTTCAAACCTAAAGAAATGGCTCGGTGGAAAGAGATTTAGCTCCAAGAATGAAATTATTGATCAAACAAATGTCTAGTTTTTGGAAGGGATACAAAAATTGGAGAAACGTTGGACTAATGTATTGAGCTAAAAGGAGATTATGTTGAAAAATAATTTTTTTTTGCAAAAAAAAAAAAAACTAGTACCACCAAAATCAGTATATCGGTGTACGGCATGTGTCAAATTAGACAAAAAGTGACTTGTTCAATTTATCCAAACGTGGTTAAAAAAGGCGTTGTTTATCTATGTCAAGAAAGTTTTTTAAGGACAATTTGCAAAGAAAAAAAAATCTTAACTAGTTCTGAATTTAAAGTTATGTTAATTCATCTAAAAATCGTCAAAATTATATATTTTTATAACGATTCAGCGAAATTCAAGGTGTGTAAGATGAATACCTTGATGAATACGTGAATATTTGAGGAAGATAATATTAAACGAATATTTTCACCACAACGAAAACACATCTGAACTTTCTTAAAAAAAATTTAAATTAAAAAAATATAAAATAAAAAAAATTAAAATTACATAAAATTAACTAAAATTTTTTTTCTTAAAAAAAAAATAATAAAAATCGAGATCATAATTTCCTCCAGCTTTTTATTTGGCGGTACTTGAATGAAAGGCCCTGAATTTAGCAGCAGGCGAGCCAGATAGGTTAAAGACCCCTGTATGTATACTATAACACTAGGTCACAAATAACAAACTTTTGTCTGTTATTTGTTTCTAGCATACTTTTTCTCATGGATTTGGACCTACTGAACACGAAAATGAATTTTAAAAATTTTTCTGTCGATTGGTTTGCGAGATACAAATTTTTTAATTTTTTTTTTTAATTTTTGGAGGTACACTTACTATTTTGAGCATATCTTTAGTCTTCTTTGACCTATTTTATCCTACTACTACTCAAATTAAAGACAATTGAGCCGTCTACAACTTATTCTCAGAAAATTTTCAAATCGGGTTAGTAGTTTTGATGTTGGCGGCTTAAAAAGGTTAAAAAACTGCGTTTTTTTAGTAAAAATGTGGCTGAAAAATTCATATAAAAATTCATATAAAATGTAAAACGCGATGTTAACAGCGATTTTAATTTTTTTACGTATAGCTGACACTTTTCCAAAGAAAATAAGCCCTTACTTAACAAAATCTGATGACAAATGGCCGACTTATTATTTTTTTGGTAAACGACCGAAATTCCGCTATTTCACGATTTTTTGATTTTCATTATTTGCACAGCTTACCTACCCAACGCAAACGAATAAATACATTTGAACTTAATTTAAAATAAACAAAGTAGTCTTCGTATATTTTTTTTTAATTTATTTACAGCACTACATGCTCATACATATTTAAACATAAGGAGACACGGTTATCAATTGCATTTCAAAACTGTCTGTGAAAGTGTAAAGAAGTTAATATTTAGAAAACGCAAGGAAGACAATGAGTAAAAGACTACGTGTGTTCGAGTGTTTGAACGATCCAGACAATTTCTGCAATGTTTGTGGCCAGTTTATAAAAAAAAATCACGCACACAAGTTTACTCCAGCAGTACAATTGCACTATTTGAATTATTTTGGCATTTCACCAAATATCACAGAACCATGGACACCTAAGTCGCTGTGTGATCTTTGCTATATAATCTTAACCAACTGGGCAGCTGGCGGAAGGTAAGAATTTTTATTTAAACACATTATACATAGCGAATATAGTAATTTATTTTAATTTTAGCCGCCATATGAAATTCGATACACCAATGATGTGGAAAAAGCCGCTATGCCATTCCACAGACTGTTATTTTTGCCTCACCACAAACAGTGGGGTAGGAAGATTTTTTAAATGGAACTACGCTCAAGTGGGATCGTTTGCGCTTCCAGTACCACATTCGCATGATGTGCCATATCCAGTGTGCCCTGGTGCATCTCTTCAAAAAGCAGAATCGTCAGAAGAAGAGTCTGAGTCAAATGCAAGCGAATTTGAGCCGGGTGCAAAGCGAAAATTACTGTCACAGGCCGAACTAAACGATTGGGTGCGCGATTTTGGTCTCACTAAGGAGAAATCCGAACTTTTTGCGTCTCGGATGATACAGTGTGGATTTGCGGCTTCAGAAGTGAAAGTATCAGCGTACAGAAACCGTCACAAGGAGTATGCAAAATTTTATACAAAGAAAGACCAAATATGTTTTTGCAGCGACATTTCAGGCTTGTTCCAAGAGCTTCACCAAATTCACAACCCCAACGAATGGAGGTTGTTTATTGACAGCAACAAAGAGAGCTTGAAGGCAGTTCTCTTACATAATGGGAATGAAAAGCCATCTGTTCCTATTGCTCATGCGGTTCATTCAAAGGAGAACTATGAAACTATGGACATTTTGCTGAAATGCATAGAGTATAGGAAATACAATTGGAAAATATGCGCCGACCTTAAAGTTGTGGCCATTCTGTGTGGACTCCAAGGAGGCTATACGCGACATTGCTGTTTTCTGTGCCTTTGGAATAGCCGCGCTGATGATCAGCATTATATAAAAAAAAATGGCCGGTACGAACGAAACCTGTAGTTGGAGAAGCGAATGTTCAGCGCAAACCACTAATAGAGAACCGTGAAAATATAATACTTCCGCCGCTGCACATAAAATTGGGTTTGATTAAAAATTTTGCCAAAAAATTAGACAAAGAAGGTGAAGCTTTTGCCTATTTACGGTCAATTTTCCCTTACCTTTCGCTGGCAAAAATTAAAGAAGGAGTCTTCGCAGGACCCGAGATAAAAAAAATGTTGAAAGATGAAAAATTCCCAAAGCTGTTATCACCCATCGAAGCCGCAGCATGGAATTCCTTCAGGCTTGTTGTGGAAAACTTTTTAGGAAACAACAAAAGCCCGAATTATAAGGACATAGTTGAGGATCTGGTAAAGAACTATGAAGCCATGGGAGTGCACATGTCACTTAAAATACACTTTCTGGATTCTCATTTGGATTTTTTCCCTGAGAATTTAGGAGACGTGAGCGACGAACACGGCGAGCGCTTTCATCAGGAATTGAAGGCTATGGAACGACGCTATCAGGGCAACTATGACACGGCTATGATGGGTGACTATATTTGGACCCTAATACGTGAGACCGATTGCAGCGAATACAAAAAACAAAGAAGAAGTCAGCAGTTTTTCCACATGGCATAAAATGTACACTTATATCTTTGTTTTTACTCATTTTTTTGTGCGTTGATTTGCTTAATTTAATTAGTTAGTTTAATTTCGTTAGTTTAGCTAATTGTGCGATACATTGAGCATGTAGTGCTGTAAATAAATTAAAAAATAATATACGAAGACTAATTTGTTTATTTTAAATTAAGTTCAAATGTATTTATTCGTTTGCGTTGGGTAGGTAAGCTGTGCAAATAATGAAAATCAAAAAATCGTGAAATAGCGAAATTTCGGTCGTTTACCAAAAAAATAATAAGTCGGCCATTTGTCATCAGATTTTGTTAAGTAAGGGCTTATTTTCTTTGGAAAAGTGTCAGCTATACGTAAAAAAATTAAAATCGCTGTTAACATCGCGTTTAACATTTTATATGAATTTTTATATGAATTTTTCAGCCACATTTTTACTAAAAAAACGCAGTTTTTTAACCTTTTTAAGCCGCCAACATCAAAACTACTAACCCGATTTGAAAATTTTCTGAGAATAAGTTGTAGACGGCTCAATTGTCTTTAATTTGAGTAGTAGTAGGATAAAATAGGTCAAAGAAGACTAAAGATATGCTCAAAATAGTAAGTGTACCTCCAAAAATTAAAAAAAAAAATTAAAAAATTTGTATCTCGCAAACCAATCGACAGAAAAATTTTTAAAATTCATTTTCGTGTTCAGTAGGTCCAAATCCATGAGAAAAAGTATGCTAGAACCAAATAACAAAATGGCTGTTGCCTAGTGTAATTAAAAGAAATTGTGTCTGAGTTTAATGGATTAAAATAAAATGCACATGACCTTGAGTGCGTTTATTAAACTTAAACGATATGAAATTGGAATAATCCTATAATATTATAATAAAATAAAATGTCTGTATTTTTGGTTTTCTTTTTACTACTATGGCGTCTTAATAAAAATGTTTATTTTATTGAAATAAAAATTATAACAATTTTATATTAATTAACCCATTTTACACTGGCCGTGCTTGAAACCAACATATATTATTTTAATATAACAATGCTGTAAAAAGCATGTAACAATTTTTGACACAATTCTTATTACTTTTTTGAAAAATTATTTGTATATGGAAAGAAAAAAGTATCACAAAATTTTAAGTAATTAAAAATACTTGTTAAAATTCAAATTCAATTTCTAACAATTTTTTGTTTGAAATGTTTGTAAATTGTAATTTTTCTTATAAATATTCTTTGAAAATAAAAATTCAAGTTACAAAAAAATAAAAAAAAGTTTTTTGTATTTACAAATTCCATTGTTGGTGCCTTTTTAAAAAATATTTTTTTAGTATTTACAAAAATATTCTATGAGAGTTGTTTAATATTAAAAACAGAATTTTGTAATTTTGTGTGTAGAAAGAAGTACAGTATTTAATAAATCGGTTAGGAACATATACGAAAATTTTTAAAATGAGGAACATCTATTGTGTAATATGTACTTTTCTAATGAAAATTATCAAATCAGTTCAAGAAATTTCCAAAAAAAAAAAAAATACTCTATTTTCTTTTTTAATGTACTTGATGAGCTATTTTCTTTCTTATTTTAAGAAAATAAGCAGCCAATACTGTCATGTTACAATTTTAAAAAATTTTATAAAAATATCCAAATTAAAAAAACAAGTAAAAAAGGGCTAAATTCGGCTGTGCCGAATCTTTGAATACCCTCCACCATAGGGGCTGAAAATGATATAGGTATATACTAAATTTTGCATGAACTGTAATATGAATATGTTTTGTCAATTTATGTAACGAACTTTTGTTATTTAGTTTTAGTAATGTTATTTATTTAGTTTTAGCAATGCTATTTACAGAGGTCTGCTCTGTTAGTGACTTTAACATTGTTCATTTTTACGTTAACTTAGTTATCAGAGTAACACACATATAGCTCTAAGAATGTTATTATTCTCATAGTATGTATGTATGTATGTATGTATGTATGTATGTATGTATGTATGTATGTATGTATGTATGTATGTATGTATGTATGTATGTATGTATGTATGTATGTATGTATGTATGTATGTATGTATGTATGTATGTATGTAAGACAATAAATGTAATCGAACAATAAGAAGACTTAATAACATTTTTACTTACTTAACAGAAAAAAATAGATACAGAAAAATTGTACAAATTTGTATGGAAAATTTAGAGGTACCTTCACATTTTCACTCATAACTTTTAAACCGCTTAACCGATTTTGCTCATTTATGTATGTTCAATAATCTGGGTAAAAATAGGCACCCCCGGTTGCGTCTTCGCGTCGTGATCGCCATTTCAACAGACAGATGGACAGACAGACAGACGGGCATCGCTAAATCGACTTAAAATTGCATAAGGATCACGAATATATATACTTTATGGGGTCTTAAACCTATATTTCGACATGTTACAAACGGAATGACAAACTGATATATACCCTCACCATATATGGTGGAGGGTATAAAAAATCAAAAATCATGAAAAGCAGTTACATAAAATTATTTTCATCGTTTTAATTGAAATATACTTTAGCAGCAAACAAAAAATTAATTTAAAAAAATGTAACTCTTTTAACTATCTATTGCACCAGTAGAGGGCGCAATAACATTGCAAAATCTTAGAAACATCTTTGTAACAAATTTCGTGAAAAGAAAATCAGACGTGATCAATGAGCATCAGAAAATGTTTACAACAGAAGTCATTAGTCTTGGTTGACATTAAAAATTTTTATTTTTCATTTGACAAATTTCCTATTTTATATAGAGGTTCGAAGAGTTTTCATTTATATACACATAGAAAATTTTCATCAATTTCCGACTGAAATTCGGTTACTACGGCTAAAATATCTTAGTGCAATTACTACAAAAATCAGTTAACGCAAATAAATTTTAATTGTACTACCTAAAATATCGATTAACCACACTTGAATATAGTTGTGCTAATGGAATTATGTGGTTATAGTTACTAAAACACATTTTAAAATTTGGTTGGAATTTTATTTTTCTGTGTATACACAAACAGAGAAAGCAGACAACCGAATTTGTAGCCAATCGAATGGTTCGGTTGTGGTTACCGAATTTTTCAATTGTGACAACAGAAAACCAGTTAAAATATGAGTAATTTGACAACAGTATTTCGGTTTCCTCAAAAATAATTCGGTAGTTACAACCGAAAAATTCGGTTGCTGCAACAGAACCATTCGATTTGCAACAAATTCAGTTGTAAGCATGAATCTGTTTTTTGAGTGCACAGAGAAAACAGATTCATCGTGACAACCGAATTTATTGTCAACGGAATATTTTGTTTGCATCAACTGAATTATTTAGTTGTCCCAACCAAATGTTTTCCTGATACAATGAAAATATTTGGTTTCCACCTAAATTCTGTTGCATTAACCGAAATTCGGTTGCGGCAAACAAATATATCGCTGGCTCCAACCAAACCTTTCGGTTTGCAAGAAATTCGATTGTTACAATGAATCTGTTTTCTCTGTGCATACAAATTTTTGCCGTTTCGTATCGAAGTCGATAACTTTACCATAAATTCAATGCAAATCAATTAAGACACAGAGAAAACTTATTCCTTGTGGCAATCGAATTTATTGGCAACTATATGGTTTGTTCGGATGTATTTTCGATACAGTTGAAATGTAATGTTTCAATCGGAATTCTTATGTATTAACCGAATTCTTGTTGTCACAATTAAATACGTCGGTAGCTGTTACCAACTATTTGGTTTTCAAAACAATTTAATTATCAGAATGAATCTGTTTTCTCTGTGTATTTATTATAAACAACACAAAAAAAGTATTCATACAATATATTTGAATGTATTCATTCGTACATCCCCATTCGAATGATGCAAACATGATAAACGAATGAGATCATTCTTTATCAAGGAAACTATGTTCCGAAAATTACTTATTATACAAAAAGGGAAAATTTTAAGGTCACAATTCCTTATTTGTTTTAAATTCAATTATGTATTATGGTGATTACATTTTTTATTATCTTTATTATTTTTATTACATATGTATTCATTGTATATCAAGCCGACCTACACCAATTTTATTTGCCTTGTTTTCTTCTTCTCTTTTGTTCTGTTTCTTTATTTAGACCGCAAATGTTAACTCATGCCTGACGCACTATATTCAATTCAATATTAAAATGCATGTACTCGGTATTATAATACTACAATATAAATATGTAGTTCATATCACTGGTGTCTAACAAAATATTACTTGTGGTATTAAAAAAAAAAATCTTTATTCGCTACAAAAGCTCTTAAGGGGGGTTTATACATAACATAATGTAAGAACAGCAAATATTTCAACGATTGTCAAAAATTTAAATAAACAAAATCTCATATTTTTCATTAAAAAGACGTGTTATTGTTGCATTTAAAAAAATAATTTAAATTTCGTCAATCACAATCAACAGGGTTGCCTCTCAATTGTGGAACCGTAAATCTTTATCAAATTATTGTAAAATAATAATGTAATTGTATACACTTTATTAGAAAAGGATTTTTCTAAGTGACCACACAAACTTAAAAATTTTAAAAAAGCAAAAATAAACAATTTGGCTTGCGAATTTAAAATTTATTTCACTAAGTTTTTAGTAAAAAATTCATAAATCGCATCAACATCGATTTACATCGGTGAAAATCGTTATTTTTCATACCCTCCACCATATATGGTGAGGGTATATATCAGTTTGTCATTCCGTTTGTAACATCTCGAAATATAGGTTTAAGACCCCATAAAGTATATATATTCATGATCCTTATGCAATTTTAAGTCGATTTAGCGATGTCCGTCTGTCTGTTGAAATGGTGATCACGACGCGAAGACGCAAGCGGGGGTGCCTATTTTTACCTGGATTGTTGGACATCCTCCCGAGCAGTTTGGTATTGAAAATGAGCAAAATCGGTCTAGCGGTTAAAAATGTATGAGTGAAAATGTGAAGATACCTCTAAATTTTCCATACAAATTGGTGTATTTAAGTACAATTTCATAGAAGCGGCAGGTACAAAATATATTTTCTCATATTTTTTCATCAGTCGTTTAGAAATTTATAATATTTTGTATTCACCTCAAATATTTTTTCAAAAAATTTTTATCACCACTAAAATTTTTTTCACCACAAAAAATTTTTTTCACCTCCATAATTATACTTCAAAAGTTTTTTACATTATTTGTATCAAAAACAGTAGAGAAAATTTTTTTAGGATATTGGTGCAGGGTATTCAAAGATTCGGCACAGTCGAATTTAAGCCTTTTTACTTGTTTTTGAAGTAAAAACTATTTTTGTGGGTAAAAAAAATTTCTGACTTGAAAAAAAAAAAAATTCAGGTAAACATATGAAATATTATTCACCTCTATTCGTGTGGTTAAAAATGTGACTTAATGTTTTATTTACCGGGCACTAATATGAAATTGCACTAAAATACACAAACATATGTATGGGAACTTTAAAGGTACATTCAGATTTCCATTCATAACTTTTTTTTTACCGCTAGACCGATTTCATAGCTCGGGAGGATAAATGAGCAAAACCGCTTGCGTCTTCGCGCCGTCATCACCATTTAAACGGATTGAAGGGTTAAAAATTGCAAACTGGTCACAAATATATGCATATATACTTTATAGGGACTTAGGCCTATATTTCCATCACTGATATTACACTGATTATAATTTCTGCATAAAATTACGAAAAAATTACAAAAGAACAAAAATATTCGTAAAATAAATCAATTTTTATAGATTTTACAAAAGTTTTTATTACTTGGACATTAATTTTGTAATTTTATACGTCAATTATTATGAGCCTCTAAATGTGGGGGTATTGAAATACAACTCTTTAAATTTACCGATTTTTTTATTGACATTTTTAAAGTACGTAGAGCAAATAACACTCCATCGAAATAAAATATAAAATAATTCTTTACAGAATAAAATTACAAAATTCAGAACATCTTCCATAGAATATTTTTGTAAATCCAAATAAAATATTTTTTAAAAAGGCACCAACAATGGAATTTGTAATTACAAAAAACGTTTTGTTATTTTTTTTTGTAACTTAAATTTTTACTTTCAAAGAATTTTTCCAAAAATTATTATTTTTAAAGAATTTTTATAAAAATTATTACTTTCAAAGAATTTTTATAAAATTTAAAAAAAATTGTTAGAAATCGAATACGAGTTTTAACAAATATTTTTAATCTCTTAAAATTTTGTGATACTTTTTTCTGTGTAGAATATAAGTATGCCCACCTTAAGTATACCGAATTTCAGTTTGTTATTGTTTAACGCTACGCTATGACATATGGTATTTTAATTTTGTCGCAAATTAGGTTATGTTAAAATTTAGCAGGAAACTATAAATTTTATAGGAATACTATAAATTAAATAAATTTATTTTACTAAATTTACTTTACCAAAAATATATATATTTTTCGATTTTTGTTCTAAAAATATCATTTAAAATAAAAGGAATTGCAATTAAAAATTGTTAATAAAGCTTATTTTGTAATTGTTTGTACATTTACGAATTTTTAAAAGCAGATTTTATTTCACACCGAAAATCACAGATGCATATTATTAAATTCTGTGAGTGTATTCACATCACATAATTTCAAATTATTAACAACATTCTGAAGTGTTCGTCAAATTCGACCATACTGAAATTTTTTCTAATACTATAACAAATGTGTGACAAGATATTTTAAACGGTTTAAGTAAAGAAATGTTTATGTAGGTCAATTTCATATGTATCACACAAAAATATGTGTTGGATTTATAATAAATCTGACATAAATACTACACAATATACGCATTTATAGTTATGTTTAAAAATTATACTAACATGAATCATATTCTTATGACGCTTTTATCTGATAATTTATGAGCAAAAGTGAGGTAAGGCAACTCAATAAATAATTTTGCTAGAATTCAAGTACAAATCAACAGTAATTCCAGTCGTATTTTCCCATTTCAAACCTTGCTTTTTATACGTTAAGGGCGCTGCAATTCAATAGTATATTCCAGAAAAATGGATGCTTGAATTACAGTCGAGCATAACAGTGTCAATATGCTTTAATTCAAGCCTTGAATTGCACTTGAATTCAAGTTCAAAAAACACACTAAAAACTATTACTTTCAATTCCTATTAGCTAGCATAACTCCAATTAAAACGCGACAAAAATTATATTTTGAAGTAAGGTGTAAAGTAATCCATGAGCCCTTATGGCTAGACTGGGATTCATCTTTTGGTATTTTGTATTTTCTTTTTGTGTTAGAAACAAACTCAGAACAAATGCAACTTACATATTTTTTAGAATTCAAGGACGAAATCCATATAGCCTTTAAGTCTGCATAAAAAAATTGTTTCTTGTTTGTATATTATGTATTGACAAAAAAAGAAATACAATTTTTTCAATTTCCATGAACTGGATTTTTACTGAAAAAAATCAACTTGCACTTAAATTTTTCAGTGTTGCACTTGAGTTTTTCAGTGTTTATTGGGAATTATTGTAAATGCGGAACATACATGGGAGTAATAAATTGAATAGACTAATTAATTGATGATTTCTTTAGCATTGCATTGATATTAATTGTAAAAAATTATTTTCATTACCATTTAAAAAAAATATATAATGTTTTTTAGTTGTTTGATTTCATTGATTAACTAATAATTAGTTAATTAAAAACAAATAATTAAATTGATCTAAAAAAATTTGTTGTCTTGCCCTATCTCGCTTAGTTTTCAAGATACAAAATGGCAAACACCTCGAAAAATAAAATAATCGTGCAAAATTATTGCTCTTCTTGTGTTAATGGACTGCGATAATAAAAATAGTAGGACAAATGCTAATGCCAGAAAATTTCATTACCAATAAAGGGTAATGTAATTTTTTGGCATTAGCATTATTTAACTAATGTTAATGAAATTTCAATGCCAATGAAAAAATCCCAAGTATGATGCGGAATAGGTATATTTTTTATGTTATGACCAGAGAGGACAAAAAAGGCAAAATTCGATTTAAAGCAAAAAAATATTCACAAAAAAGCAAAAAATTAAAAAAATAAAAGAACAAAACTAGCATAAAAAGCACTTTGAGGCAAAAAATTGTGAAAAAGCAATTTAAAGCTAAAAATTCTAAAAAAAGCTTCTTAAAAGCAAATAAATGGAAAACACAAAAAAAGCTGACAAAAGGAAATATGAGTACAAAAGCAAAAAAAAAAAACAACAAAAACGAGTAAATTTGTCTTCTGGTTTTGATAATCTAAACCAGGGAAGGAAAATATGTTTTCTGTTATTGTACCAACCAGACAAACAAATTGTACTTTTTCGATCCTCACGGTACCAAAATTTTTTCTGCTTTTTTTAACAATTTTATCGTATTGATCCAGATTTGCTTAGACACTAAAAAGACTTAATAAAACTTAAATTTACGGGGTGAAACAAAATTTATCGTTAATTTTATGTAGTCGTATAATTATCACAAAACTTTGAGGGCAATTTAACTTTTTCAGGATTTGCTATTAAAAAATGTAAAGTCATTTAATTGCTTTTTAACAATAATACACTTTTTTCTTATTTTTTTTTTTTTTTTGTTTTGAGAGGTAATTTAAAATCAGCTGTTCAATGTTGCCACTTCCGAATATTTTAGTACAATGTGTATGCAAACATTTGGTACATTTGAGGTGACACCAATTTACAGCCGGTTCAACTTAAAACTGACTTTATTTTTTACTATAGTAGCTGAATAAACATAAACAGGTTTTAATTTAAAGTTGCTTTTAAAAAAAGTCGACTTTATGTTATGTTGTTTTATCCAGTTATAAATTGAAAATTTTAAAAAATTTTAAATTGTTCTAAATGAGCCGCGGTAGTACCACGGTACAGAGATTATTCTTTATGAAGTTCAATATTAAAAGTAGTCATTATTTTCAATGGACCTTAACCCAAATATTGTCTTTGTAATTATTTAGTATTTTTCAATAGTATTTAACGGTTCTTTTTTTTTCTCTTTCATTTCAGGTAAGTTAAACTGCAAAAATCGAAAACTTTTAAAGATTTCTACAAAAAAGGATGGTGTAGTTTTTTCTATTTAAAATAAATGTATTTAACAATAAAAAAAACAGTTTTTTGAACTCGTCAATAATTTGCAATGCAATTTTTAAAGAATCAAGTTCAAACACCTTAAAGTTAAACAGATAAAATCAACAATAACAAAATAAACACTTGTTCCAGTGTCTGGTAAATTTTCCTTTTTTTTTAATTTTAATTGTTTATAATGATTCATAGTATAAATAAACTAAACTAAAAAAATGTAATTTATTGAGGCCTTTTTATTTATTGTTAAAAGCAATACATATGTACTTACATACAAAAATAAGCAAAACTCCTCAAGTCATTAAACTACAACTAGTTTGAACAATGTCGTTTATTTGTCTTTCGAAACCTTGACCCTTGGATTTGTTTCTCTTCTTTGTTTGCCTCATCCAACTCAAGTATATACACAAGTACTTCATCTCTACTACTTGTAAAGCCATTACATTGGATACTAAATATACGGCCATTTTTATATATTGTATATTGTATTATATATGATTTTGCTGATTTTTGTTTGCTTGGTTAGCATTGATTGAGCAAAGAAAAATTATTAATTTTTTCGACACAGAGTTCAAGCAGTATCCAAAAATATTAATTATTTTAATTCTTTTACTAATTTTATTTACTGTTTTTCTCAATAACCATTAGAGATACAAAAAGTTTTACATATACAAATATTATACTTTCAAATATACATGTTTTATAATAAATATAAAAAATTATTTTTAACTTTAAACAAATTATAAAAAATTATAAAATGTTTTTATTCTCCTAATAAGGACATAAAGGATTTTGAATAAATGAATTGAAAGTGTAAAGCTACGAAATAGTTTTTTCAAAGATGCTCCTTAAATGGACCTTTGTTATAAAATTTTTTTAAACAATTAATTTTTTAAATTCTTTACAAATCTTTTGGTATAAATAAGTTTAAATATTGTTATTGTTATCATTCAAATTATTCATATTTATAGTTTTAATTTATAATCCATTTTTTAAATTCTAACGTTAAGTTTCATACTGAAGAATTAACTAGAACTAAACTATAAAATAGAAAAAAAAGTAAAAGCATTAAATTCGGCCACAGCATTTTTGTAACTGATTCATAAGTTTAAAAAAGTTTTGCGGTGAAAATGTTTTTGGATGTAAAAATAATTTTTGTGTACGAAAAAATTTTTTAAAAGAAAAACAATTTTTAAGATGGTTAAATTTAAGGTCAATATAAAATTTTATTCACCTCTAGCGTCTGGTGAAAAAATATGACAAACGTTTTAATTACCAGACATTAATATCGAATTGTAAATATAACAAATTTGTATGGAAAATTTAGAGTTATCATAAGATAATTATTTAAGTTTTCTTCGATCTTCTCTATTCATCCAATATTCCTTATCCAGCTAAAGATCCTTTATTTATTAAAAATTGTTAATTATAAATATTTATTTATCCCAATATTTCGTCACCACATTGGGTGACTTCTTCAGGGGAAATTGTCTTTTTTTTTTTTTTTAATGCGAAATATTGGGATAAATAAATATTTATAATAAAAAATTTTTTATAAATAAAGGATCTTTAGCTCGATAAGGAATATTGGTTTTCATAAGATTTTTTACCGCCGCACCGATTTTGCACATTTCCCAAATTGCTCGGGAGGATACTAAACAATCTGAGTAAAAATTAACAACCCTATTTCAATGGACGCTAAATCGGCTTAGAATAACACAAAGATCATAAATATATTTCTATGTTTGTAACTTACAAACGGAATGAAAAACTAATATGTGTAGGGTGTTAAAATGGCAGGGAAATATATACATACATCGGAAATTTTTTTGCTCAAAATAATTGGATTTAAAGAGATTTTAATATAAAGTTTTAATGGTAATAAAACCAAAATTAAATTGGAAACACTTTTAATGAAAGAACTCACTATCTTTGTGAGAGCAGTGTAGTTCCGTATAACGAGGCACGGCTGTTTTAATTTAAAAAAAATTAAATTATTAACAATAACACTATAAGATGCGAAAAATGTTGATGAAGGTCGTAGCTGATGAAAAAATGCATTTCATTCGGCTGGTGTCTAATAATATTTATCTGTATATTATTATTTTTCTATTCATTTAATACAAATTTTCATGATCTTGAACCCAACGAAGAACATCTCGTAATTTTTAACAATTATATTGTTGTTTATCTTTTTTGCATTAAAAATAATTATGAATTTTATATTTCATAATTATTTCATCTCTTTAGCCCAGGGTTAGGACTGTATAATTGCGATATAGATAGGCATACTTTAAATATGGCAGCAGTGTAATTGCGCGAGACGATAAATCTTAAAATAGTTTTTGCTAGCCATCAGATAGGGAAGTTGGCGAAAATTGTTAAAGCTTTTTAGTTGATAGCACTGTTATTTTTCTTCGGTAGGGTTAAGTGCTATTAAAACACCGAAGGAGGACGTTGCGATATGTATGAGGTAGAGAAAAATCACACATATTATTTTTGATTGATGTTGCCGTCGCAAAGAATCGAACCCGCAACCTTCTGTGTAACAGTCTAACGCGGTAACTATTACACCACACCAACTTATTTAAAACAATAGCTGTGATTGTGCTGTGTTTAACATTTGTTTGTATCATTAATGGTTAACACTAAACGTTGGCTTATATCAAATTTTTAAAAAACTTTAGAACAATGTAGAAAATTTTCTGTAGGGATTTTCTATAACTATGTGAAAAGTTTTCTCACCGAAAAATGCAACTTTTCTATATTAAGAAAGGGTGAGTCATTTAATATTATATATATATACACAGGTATATTTTTTTACCACTAGGCAATATTGACATCATGTGACTCACCCTGTTCTTAACATGATAGAGTTGCTGTAAAAAGTGATTTTCCAAAAATTTTAAAGGATATGAAAAGATTTAATGTAACATATAATAATATTGCCAGGTACGTGTTTGGCCGCGGCAGTCGCAGTAGAATCTTTCAATACTCAAAACAAATTTGTAATGTGTCATTTGAAAATCTAATAAAGTGCCGTACATTATTATTTTTACATTAAGTGGTTTACACAAAACAACCTGAGTAGCTATACAAAAGGATTGTCTTTTCAAGATCTGATAGAGGAAATAATATCAATACCATTTCTCATCGAAAGACTATATCTGAAAGACACTTCTTCTTGAATGCGATTCGACTTTGGCGCCAACTTCTTCAAAATATTCAAATTATAGGCAATGCAATGCAGTTCAAATTAACAATTTTTAACCATTTAGAAAAGAACAGTAAAATTCACAATTAAATTAGTTTTTGTTTTTATATGTCAATATATGTTTTAATGCTTAAATATCAATAATTTACATTTAGGTATTATATAATTTTTTTTTGCCAAAAACTAAGACTAGTTCTTGTTGTGCTGTATTTAACCAAGTAATAAATAAATAAAAAAAATAAAATGTGAAAAAGCATTGCATATATGTATATAATTTTAAAATTTTGAATGCAAAAAGTTGGTATTTTAAAGATTTTTTTTATGAATTGAAATACAAATTATTCTTATCGAAAAATTTTACTTGAGTAAGGTCTGCTATTGTTTTACTAAGAGTACCTACATACTTATTTTACTATTGTAAGTAACCACTTATTCCTTCACTATGAGAAACCATGCTGGTAACTCGTTATTCTCACTTTCTTTGTAAGCAAGAGGGTAATGTCCACCTACGAATTTTGGGACATTGGAACAAAACTGAACTAGTGAAACACTTTGTGTGCTACTTACTCCTTTAATTACTTGGTTATATCTGATTTTGCTGGGAGGCTTTTTTAACTTCATCAGTATATTTATATGAACACGTTAAGGTGTCCTGGACTTTTTTTTAGGAAGACATGATAACGACCATAAAAAACACATTTTCAAAAAATTTAAAATCATAATTTTTGTCCATATCTGCGTTTTGTTTTGCGTTATTATAACCCTCCATGTCGATATATACATTGGTTTAAGACCCCATAAAGTGTATAAATTCGTGATCCTTGTGCAATCTTAAGTCGATTTAGCGATGTCCATCTGCCTGTTGAATGACGATCACGGCCCGAAGACGAAAGTGGGGGTGCTCATTTTTGTCCAGATTCATCCAGTTTGGGATTGAAAATGAACGAAATTGGTCCAGCGGTTAAAAAGTTATGAGTGAAAATTTGATGGTACCTCTAAATTTAACCTACAATTTTTTAGTAGCGACTAACAGGTAAAATATTTTCTTTTGTTTTTTAACATTCGTTTAGAATTGACTAATATTTTATATTCACCTCAAAAAATTTTTTCACCACTAAAATCTTTTTTTCAAAAATTTTTTTTCATTAAAAAAATTTTTTTCAAACCACAAAATTTTTTTCCAACCACAAAATTTGTTTTCACATCCAAAAAAAAGTTTTTCCCCTTAAAAAGTTTTTTCACCATAATTTCACTTCTAAAGTTTTTTACATTGCTGGTATCAAAAACAGTGAGAACATTTTTTTATGACTGGTGGAGGGTATTCAAAATTTGGCAGATCCGAATTTAAGCCTTTTTTTACTTGTTTTTCTTATAATGAGTTTGATTGATCTAGGAAAATATATTAACATATAGAAAAATGCTCTTTTAAAATATTTTTCCCCTAATACGCTCAAGATATTTAAAGCTATTTTTTTAATTTTAAAAATCGCTTTTACCAAAAATCAATATATTTAGCCTATTTCAAAAGCTGGTATCCCTCCTTTTTATTTTTCACAGGAAAAAAACCATCGGGACACCCTAATGTGCACATTTCTCTGCAGTTTATTGAACCTATTGTTTATTTTTACGCGTTTGTTGTTCTAGAACCGGGTATATATAAGTTATTTAAATATATTGGTGAGCAAATTCGTATGGATGAGTGTATTCGTTCAATGGCTGTGTTTTTGAAAAAAGTCGTTAACAGTTCATTTTTGTTGTACTACATTTTGGTAAATGTCATTCCATTTGATATCCACCATCCCCTTCTTCAGACTTTCTCTCTTATGTCTGAGTGCATGAATGAATGTGTAAATTTGACTCAATTTTTTAACTGAAAAGTTTTTTTGTTGGTGCAAGTTCATTGCTGTGCTTTAACCTCAGTCAGGGCCAAACCATATTAGCCAATGGGTTTTTTTGTTGTGTTATTTTTTAAATTTCTTTCCAAACGTTTACTATATTAAATATTTTCTTATTTTTCTTTTTCAATTAAAACATAAACAAATGCGTCAGAATATTTTTTAAAGCATTTGATTTTAAATAAAATGTTAAATACTTTGTGTTATATCGGATTCACAGCAATTGGATACAATTTACAATAATCTTAAGTAAAACAATTTGAATAAATAATAAAATTTTTTAAATACAATTTTTTAATTTTACAATCATATGACTTTCAATTTGAATTTTAACAAAATGTGCAAAATACTGCCCCTCATTTTTTTAGTCTTAGGTTAATTATAGTGAGAGATCAAATAAATTTTTTTTTTCAAGAAATGCAGAAAAAGTCTTCTAACCCGGTGTTTTCACTTGCAATAAAATGATAAGAAGCAATTGCCAAAGGGATTCAGAGAAAAGTCAAATTGATGCCAATTGCATTGTAGTAAAAAACACTTTACCATTATAATTTAATCTATTCCAGGTAATAAATAGTCAAGCACAAGATCTATTTTATATTACATTAAAAAGGTCGAAGAAATTAATATAAATAATTTTTTATAATTTATATTATATTTTTTTTCGAAAAACGCAAAATTATATTTAAAATTATTTTCTTTTTATTGTACAAGTAATAAGACTTGTCCCCTTTTTTATATTAAAATAATTTGTGGTGTTTTTAGTACTACGAGTAAATTAAAATGAAAACCAAGAGATATTTGATGACAGACGTCATGATGGCAAGAGCCTATGTCAACGATATCATAATTTTGTAATAACATTGAAAGTCAGTGTCTTCACTTGAGATGACTTGAATTTGACAATTGCACACATCCATACTATTCAACTAGTACACAACTAGTTACAAATTAACACAATGTAATGGGTTTGAAAATAGACATTCAAAAAATAATGAATAACAAAACATTTGTTTTATTAATATTTTTTAATAAAAATGTGGTTGTGATGGGATTTGATTGCGGGCTTTAAAGTCATCAGGTAACAAGTCCACCTACTGAGCCTTCGAAACATAACGAGTAATAATTGTTAGATTTAAACGTAAATATATTTACTTGTTTAACGAAAAAAATATGATCATTACTTTTGTATTTTGATATATATCATTACCATTACTTTGTGTATTTTTGTAAAAAAAAGAGGTAATGATATATCATTACATGGTAATCTATACGGTAATGACATATCATAACCATATTTCTGCTGGTTGCATGTAGACAGAATAAATGCAATTAAAAATAATATTAATGATTATTACGAGTATGATGACGATGATGAAGTATGACGTATCATTTATGCCATGACGATGACCCAAACAACCAACTTTAATAAAAAAAAAAAAATAAATAAAATACAGACAACCAATACCACTGTGATTTAAAGGAGTGGACTTGTATACATATTTGTTTTTCTTTTCTTTGTATTGCAAAAAAAGAAAAAACTGTTTAGAATTTTTCCAAACCCAAAGTTTGTTATCAATTTATTTAAGTCGGTCTGTGATCGTACAAATATTTTTTGGTTGTGATGCCTTTTTTTGTTACACTTGAGTAATTAACATAATTGTGTAAATTAGTACATACTTCTCACGCGTTTTTATTTTTTTTTTTGTTATATAATTCCCAGCAAAACTTTGATTACCTTGTAATGATAACTCGTTACTTTCTGCATTATTTTTTTTTTCAAATAAAAAATAATGACTTAACGATCATAACTTACATATTGAATGAGTTATGAATGAAAAATAACTTTAAAAATATTGTTGGATACATTACTTTGTTTTTTTGTTTGTAAGCAAACTCAAAGCCCAACAATTCATTTACATTTTTGCCATCAAATATTATATGTATTGATAGCTTAGGGAGTAGAGTTTCAGCCAACAATCAGAAATCCTAGGTTCTAATGCCAGCGTGACCACGTTATACATATTTAATAACAAATATTTGTAATAATTCTTATTTATTTTTTGAAATCTGGTAAATTTATTTTACAATTTGTTCTATATTTTATATCTATGTTTCAAACATTCTCAAATATGAAAATAATATTTTATTATAAAGGGTGTCCCAAGAAGAACGCAATTTTTAAATCTGGCAACATTCGAAGTGTCATTGTTTGACATTTGAACAATTGTTATTGTTTGCTAGTAGAAGGTACGAGGTTAGTAAAAATGGAGCGCTACACGAATGAACAACGCATTCTCATTGTGAAATTGTTTTACCAAAATGGTGAAAGTTTTGCGGCTACAGTTCGCAAATTGCGATCAATTTGGGGTCACAATAATGCTCCAAAAGAGTCAACTGTAAAGAGATTAATGGATAAATTTGCCGAAACTGGGCCTGTTAGTGCTGTAAAGACAACAACGCGCCATCGACCAGGTCGATCGACCGAAAATGTCGCAGCTGTACGTGATGATGTCGCTCAAACTCCATCCACCTCAATTCGACACCGAGCTCAGCAAATTGGTGTCTCCAAATCCACTTTGCAGCGAATTTTGACGAAAGATTTGCATCTTCATGCATACAAAGTTCAATTGACTCAGGAACTGAAGCCAGCTGACCATGGACAGCGAAGGGAGTTCGTTAATTGGGTATTGGAGAGACAACATGAAAATGCTGATTTTGCCGATAAAATCATCTTCAGTGACGAGGCCCATTTTCATCTTGATGGCTTCGTCAATAGGCAGAATTGTCGCATTTGGGGTGAGGAAAATCCTCGAGTGATTCACGAGAAGCAAATGCATCCTCAACGTGTCACTGTGTGGTGTGGTTTTTGGGCTGGAGGAATCATTGGACCTTTTTTTTATGAAAATGAGGCAGGTCAAGCGCAAACAGTCAATGGTGTTCGGTATCGTGAAATGATAACCAGTTTTTTCTTGCCTAGAATTGAAGAAATGAATGTGGAGGGCATGTGGTTCCAACAAGACGGCGCCACATGTCATACAGCCAGAGAAACAATTCAATTGCTGCATCAGTCATTTCCCGGTCGTGTTATTTCGCGTTTTGGATATCAGAATTGGCCGCCTAGATCTTGCGATTTAACACCATTAGATTTTTTTCTTTGGGGTTTTTTGAAGTCGATGGTTTACGCGAATAAGCCGACGACGACTAAAGAGGAAATTGGACGCTGCATCAATGAAATACCGCAGCATTCATGCAAAACGGTCATTGAAAATTTCATTAAAAGATCGCGTGCATGCCAGCAAAGCCGCGGCGGCCATCTGCACGATATATTGTTCCATACATAACCTCATTCTGTCTACTTTACGATATAATAAAGTTTCACGATTTTTTTTTAAATATCTGTGTTTTATTTAAAATTTAAAAATTGCGTTCTTCTTGGGACACCCTTTAGTTTTGGAATTACTAGTCCAAAAACTAGTACATTTTAAAACTAGTTCTACACTGGGGTATGACAGGGTTACGCATTAGGAAGACCCGAACAAAAATTGTTTGATGCAATACCACAGTGATGTTAATAATGTAATATTTGAAGGCAATCATACACTATGGGATTCAATAAATTATAAAACTGTAAAGAAGTATAAATAGTAGCATAATTTAAACTGTTCTTAATCTGTCAAATTGATCTGAAAACACGTAAATAGCACCATTGATTAATTATAAAAGCCCATAGATTAAAAGTGTAATGTTAGTTTTTTTATTCAGCCCCTTTTTCTTAGTGGGCAAGACATTTAAGATAAAAACTGCCAAAATTGACTTCAAATGGGAGTTCGCCTGCAGAATAGGCAAAATATTGATCAGATTTAAAAATGATGTATACACGAGATCAAGCTTTTAAAATTGTCTTTCAAATAATATTTAAATTGAGTCGTAGGACTCTCAATTATCCGGGTATGATAAAACGAAAATTTATATCATGGTTTAATTCTTAGACTTTTTAAATTTACAATAATTTTTAAAAAAAAAAGTTAAATTATAAGTAAACCAGTTTTTAAAATAAAATTGTGATACTCGTATTTTATGGTAAAATAATACGATTTAGTGGCTAAGTTTAGAAAAAGATTTAATTATTTTTTTTTATGTATACAAAACTTAAAGATCCCATAAATATATGTAGACGAAATTCCAAAACCGTTATTATTGGCGGTTTTTATTTTAAATGCCACGCCCATGGGATAGCAAGGGTGGTTTGCTAATACAAATATTAAATTTTTTTATCTGTGGATTTCTGTGATTAATAAATGGTGCCTGTTTAGGTTTTGCTAAAAAAACACTATTTTACGGTTGTATACTTTATTTTGTCCGACAGTGTATATGAATGTATGTTGGATACTTTCCATCTCATCCAAGCACTTACATATGTTTACCGGCGAACATGTTGTTATATTTGCAGGTAAAAATATTGTATCAGAAACACTATAAATATATTTTACAGAGAAATTACCAGTAAAATTATATATCCAGCAGGCGGTTTTAAGAGAACTTAAAAGCTGTATGAAAATTTATTTAAATTTATAAAAATAAAGGCAGCTTCTTTTACAAACATATCAATTAAATATTTATTTGCGATTTAAACTGAAAAACGAACTTATCCGAATAAATTGAATTTACTCAAGGATCTATATAAAAACATTTTAAAAATATTTTTAAATATTATGTAGACTTTTTTTAATGATTGTAATTTACACTCAAGTTAAAGATGGAACACTTGAAATTGAAACAAAAAAAATTGAAAACTTATACTACTTACCTTTAATTTTTTGTTGTTCGCCCTCAACCTTGTTTACACTTTTTAAAGGTGAAGTTGATTTATCTTGAATCTTTGTTTGAATTTCCCTTTTTATTGCCGGTGTAGGTGGTGAAATTTGTTCAACTCTGTTGTTAATGTTATCTATCTGCGATTTATAATAATTATTTTGTTGGTGCTGATTAACACGTGGTGTTTCACCGTTGTTTTTCGGATTTCTTTTGTTGTTTTTCTTTGTCGTAGGTGGGTATTTGTCAAATTTGTTGTTTTCGGTGTGTATGAACGATTTTCTACAATTAATTTGTTGTTCTGAATAAACATGTGGTAAGTTACCGTTGTTATTGGTATTTTTTGGCGACATTGCACCCCTTATATAAGCATAACTAACTCCATTAGCACCACTAATGCTGTTAGTATCCATTATTTAAACTCTTTAATTTCACTTCGTTTGACTTTGTATATTTTTATAATTTCTTCAATTATTGCTACGTATTGTCAATCCAAATATTACAAATAATTAAATCAATAGCTCGTACACTAGTAGTTGGGCGTATTTTATTAATTACAGATGTAAAGATTACCAAACTGTGGTTGCTGTTGATGTCCTCAGCTTTAGTTGTAGTTATTTTTGATTTTAATAATTTCTTGAAATAATTATCAAGCTGTTTTACTTGTTGTTGACTTTGAAGTTCCTGAGGATGATTATGATGATGCAGTTGACTTTGGAAATGTTGTTGATTACAAATTACTAAATTAAAACGTTTTAATTGATGCTCTCTGCACATATTATGAAGTGTTTAAAATTGAATACTTTATTCGAAAATAAAAACGCGTTATCTTTTTGTCACGTTGTCTACTTTTTTTTTTACAAGTCTATACAAACAAATCGCGCCGTAGTGTCTCGTTTTTGAACAAATTATTTGCGAAAAATTGCGTCAAATGTTTAAAATGCATTCGTTCACTTTTCGTACACTATTTTTGTTCGTTCGTTTAATTGGGTATTTTTAAATGTTCATTTTTGTATGGTAAATAAATAAGTATCGTGATTCTGAAAAAGAAAATTGTATGAAATTAAAATTTAAGTTCGTTAGATGTTTTAAATGTAGGGACACTAAGAAAATAATCCTTATGATCAGAGTTTAAAAGAATTGATTCAAAAATGATTATTTTCAAAGATTATTCAAAAACGATTTTAAATCAGCGAATCATAAAACAATTAGAAGATAATTCGCTTAAATAATTTTTTGATTCTTGAATCAAAAAATAAATTTTTTTTTGATTTGTAAATTATTTTAAATTATATATATTTAAAATTTATTAGATTCGAGATCATAATTAAATGTTACTAAGAAATAACATACACTAATGTTTTGAAATGAAAAAAAATTGAGGTCATCGTCAGCCTCCCTATGAACCAGCCAACCCACAATGATTTTGAACAGGCTTATAACATACTCTAAAAAAATTACTCTTCGAAATTCCTTTTCACAGTCAGTGAATGATTACCCGTACAAATGAGCTTTTTCCATCTATTTATAGAATTAACCTTGGCAAACACCTTCGATTTTCGAAGCTCAAATTGACAGGGTTGCCATCCCAACCGTTAATATTTCCATTTCTGGGAACGAATTGGGATTCCGTCATACTAATATTATTCTCCCTCAACATATTGAGTGTTGTTTTCTTTTATTAGATTATTAATCTCAAAACCTAATAAAATTCAAAAATATATAATATAATAAAAAATATAGAGATCGAATAATATATACATAATTTACAATACTTTAAATTTTTTAATTCGTTAAAGGTCTCGATTTAAATTCAAAATATTCATCCTTGCTATACAAATCTTTAACCTAGACTTTTTTTAAATTTGTAATGTTATTTTACAGTAAGGCTCATTCATTAATTAAGAGTAAATTTAAATTTGTAGTTAAAAGTTTTATTAAATAATTATAATATTGAAACTTTTTAATTCCGAAATTATAAACAAACAATTTCCTTTGAAACTTTTCATTCAGTTAAAATTAAAATACAAAATATTTGGATTTTTATTTTTAAAAATTTATGACCTAAAGTCAAACAATTGCATAATTAACAAATTTTTATAGAATGTTATAAAAAATTTAATTTTATTTATGTACTAAAACTTCCTACACAGAGTAAACAGATTCATCGTTAGAACCGAATTTGGTTGTCACAACGAAATGTTTTTCTAATAGAATTCAAATATTTAATTTTAACCGAAAATCTGTTGCATTAACCGAATATCGGTTGTGACAAACAAATACATCGGTGGCTCTAACTAAACCATTCGGTTGGCAATAAATTCGGTTGTTACAATGAACCTGTTTTCTCTGTGATTTCTACAATAAAAAGTATGAAGCTTATCGTTAATTTTAAGATATTTTTCGAATACTTTATGAAGAAAAGTTTCATTAGTTAATTGAAAAATTTAATTACATATTTTTCATCCGACAAAATTCTCTCGCAAATTTGTTTACAACTTAATTGTTCTTTGTTTACATATTGTTCTTTGTTTGATTTGTTTAGAAATGACGTAAACTATTATTTAAATTGTATTGGCTAAATTATTTTTGAAATAAGCACATTTTTTTACCGAAATGAAAATGTTTTTAAAATTTTTATAATGCAACACGTGAAGGCAAAATAAATTGTTTGCATGTTAAATGAAGAAGATCTTTAAATTTGTATTAAAATTTTAAGTGATACAATTAAAATTGTCGTTAGTTTGTTAAGAAAAATTTCATTTTTAGAGCCAAAGTTTGTTTGCTTGGAACAAAATGAAATCGAAACAAAATTGCACCAATAATACTTCGTATGTAGCAACAAATAATTGTAATGAATGTTTTTATGTAAACATATTTTGAAAATGTTGAATATATCGTCAGATACAATGCAAAAGGATGTGGTAAGAAAAATTTTCAAAGCCATTTTTATTTTTTTTTTTAACTTATTATTCATTTGGCCAAACTATCTCTTGTTTTATAATTTTTCACATTTCACAAAATAAATTTTTCTAAAAAGTTTTAGCATTCTATGACCAAAATAAACCGGTTTATTCATGAATTTACCAAAAAAAAAATTTTTCAGTAAAATACGAAAATCATCTGTATTTTTGCTGATGTTATTATTATATAAGATTGTTAAAAAAAATTCCCAGAATTTCATTGTTTCAATGAAAAGATACATTATTTGGAACAAACTGGAATGAAACACAACTTCTTATTATCATAGAAACACTCTCACACAATTAACACCAACTCTTTTTAGGGAACAAATTAAGTTTAAAACACACAGTTTCAACAAAAGTTTGCAAATTTTCTATATTTTATAGCCTCATTTACTAAATGAATCTTGTTTTTATTTACAATGCATTTGTGATGTAGTCATTTTTTAAAATCAGCTGTTTTCACTCACTTTCTTATTTATGTTGATATATTCTATACACAAGAATTTAAATACCAAACAATAATAATAATAATTTTATTTGTCACTGTTTAAATATTTTTTTTTTTTTTTTGAAAATCCCCAACAATTTTCAATAACTAAATTTCTGATAGTATTTCTAAAAATTTTGTTATGATGCACACAATTCCTAGGAATTTAAAAAAAAAAAACAAACAAAACTATATATTAATTTAAATACGCGTCTTGCACATTGGGGACCTACAAACGTTTTAAATAAAAAATAATTTGCTTGTCCGACGAACTTGCACATTCTTTTGTTTCTCTTCTTCTTCTTCTTTGTTAACTAACACATGTATAAACAGAAACAATAATACATACATACTAAATAAATATATCCCAGTAAGATGACAACAAATTTAAAAGAAGAATATGAAATAATAAACGTCAACAAACGAAACGCATACATTAACAAAAGTTCTCAAATCAAGCTATGAAAAAGAGTAAAATATTGGCCACAATCATGCTCGTAAATATATACATTAGAGTGGTCTGAATCACGGAACAGATAGAAACCTAAGTCCACGATATTTTATATTTTTTCCAATATGGCTACATTGTTGTTGTATTTTGTAAACGTCGCTTATACCATGACGAAAGCAAGGACTATGAAATTTCAGCTAGAATATTAGTTTAAACTAGATTTCGATATCTAGCTCACAAATGTAATTGAAATCCCGTTTAAACTTTTAGATTTTTTTTATGAAACCTTTTATAGGTTTTTTCCTATATTTCAAAATAAAATCAATAATTTTTTTTTTAATTTGTCTTTACCAAAAATCTTAATAAAGTTTGCTGCCAGGTTTCAAATTGTGGTTTAGATATTTTAAAAATTAATCTTAATTATATTTCCATGAATTCTAGACAAAATGAACTGAAATTTATAAAATGCTGAATTTGCTTTAAATCGATGTTACACAGCTGCTGGTTTTGTACGAATTCTTTCTTTTGTTATATCTTTACCAATAAAATTAGTTGGTTTTTTTTCCTTTTAAAATTTTAGGATTCCGAATGCTTTTAACTTAATAGCCTGTTCCTCTATTTCGAAAGAACACGTTCGTTTGCTTTCTAGTCGAAAGAAAACTGATTTGGGTTTCACTAACTCTATTTCTATGCGAACGATGACTCGATCGACAAGTCGAATGAAAACGTAACTGTTTTCATACAAAATTTGGTTTCTCTATTTCGAACAGCTCGAACGCAAATGTCAAAATCAGTCACTTGCTATTTTTTTGTCGAGTAAATATATACGTATGTACTTGATATTTTTAAAAGCAAAATGAAGTAAAAACAGCAATGTATAACAAAAAATAAGTACAAAATAATACAATTATTTATAGTTTATTAAGAATTTTAAATTTTAGTTAAAAAAACCAACAATGCATCAGCCGAAGACGCATGTATTTTATATTGAAGAAAGGACTAATTTTGCTAGAGGGACTCTGGTGTTCGGAGCAAAGAAATTTTCTGCAGAGGAGGAAAATTTGACCAGAAAACTAAACTCCGTTTCACCCCCTATTACGCTGTTGCTGAGTGGTAAAAGGTAAGTGTGTATTGTTTGTGACTTACGTTTGCCCCAAGCAGCTCATATTTACATTTTTTATTTACATCAGTGACCGCACCGAACAGGCAACACAGAAGCTTTCCGATTAACAATCTCACCCACAATCAATCGATAACAAAAATTTTTACAAATAAACACATTCTCAAATAAAAATTGATTTCTTTATTGTTATTGTTAATGCATGGCAACCCTAACAGGGTATGTTCATGCAGTTTTGTTTTTTTCCCTCTTCTGCTTTGTCATGCGATCGACAAGCAATTGGTTATGCACTTTTTTCTTACAACATTCATTCGTGTGTGAACCATTAGAAAAAGAAGTTGAACTTATAAGAAAATTGTGGGAAAAAAAAGAATAATTTTGCGTGTTGGAAAAAAAACAATAAGTTTGCTAAACAATAATTTTAATTTTAAATTACAACAAAGTTTGTTAAAAGTTTGGAAAAACAAAAAAATCAGAATTTTACATAAAATTTCTTAAATTATAATTAAACAAATATATCCTAAAAAATCTCCGTAACATTGAACGTGAAAAAATAAACTTGTGTTGAACATTTACAAACATTATAAAAAAAATTCAATTATTTAGAGCCTCTTTCTTAAAAATTATAAAAATTAATTATATCTTCTTAAAAATTATAAAAATTAATTATACGTTCAAATAAAAATAAAAAATAAATTAATACAAAAAAACTTCAGAGTTATTGATTTAGTGATTTTTTAAGCAGCTTAATTAAAAATAAAGGTTTAATTAAAAACAACATAACTGTGAATCTGAAAGTGTCTTGGAAAGCGTTACATTAAAACACCAAAATAAACAATAAAACGTGTTTTTGGGCCTCTTGTAAAAGGCGTGTAACCAAACACCAGTTTTGTCCTTGTGCATATATATGCAAGGAAGTGTCGTTTCTACCATATGAAATTGTAACCTAAGGCAATACCCAAAGTTTCGATAAGGAAAACCAAACAACTGAAAGTTTAAAGTGAACGTGAAGTTTAGTTTGCCATCCCCAACAGCAGCTGCCACCACCAACCACTGGGAGAACGAGGAACAACCGCCAATAAGAAGAAGAAGGAAAAACCAGGTATTAGACAGAATTCAGCAGAACCAGTAAGTACCCCCTTTAATATATTTTAACCCCCGTGTATCCGTACATTTTGGTCCTTCGAACCGGATCCGGGTCCTCCAAAACCCGGTAAACCCCATAAACCGACATATTTGTCAATAATCTTTTTCAACCCCCATGCGATTCAATATGTATTGCCCTTTAGTACATATTGCCCCCCTTCTCCTCTAGAAGACATTAACTTCTATAAAAATGAAGGAAATATATTTACCCCCCCGCGCAACTTAACACGCGTCATATTTTAATTTATCATACGATAAATTAACGGTACCCCGAAAGAACAAAGTAACATGAAATAACTGTTGACAAAATTCGTAGTACAGTCAGCACAAAAAAAAACAAAGGGGTATACCTAATCAACAAACTTAGCAACTATCGGTCTAGTTGCAAAGTTTTGTACACTATTTTGTACAACTGTACCAAATATTAAGGCATAAGGAAATAAAACCGAAACAACTTGCCTAATCATTAGGCTTAGTAACGGTCGGTGTTGTTGCAAATTTTTGTACATCTTAAACTGTACAAAAATACTAGAAAGGAAAAGCTAAGGAAGAGCAGCAAAAAGAAGAAAACAACTGCAAGCATCATAACATACGTTTGCCCCCGCAGTACTTTTTCCGTTATACACGGTAGCTTGTAAACAAACAAGAGACAACAGAGGGGTCATAAGTACATTGCATTTTGCTGTTTGATATTCAAGGGCAATAGAAGTCAGCATCTCATGTGTTTGTTTTTTACTTGACAACGGGATCATTTTTTTGTTGCTGTTTTCATTTTGCTTCATCCATCAATCAAACGCATATACCACAACTTATTGGTTTGATGTTCGATGAGACAACAAGTATAAGAAAACAAACAAGTACATGTATGTACTAGTTTTTTGTTTCTTAATACAAATCATAACTAGGTCACTGGCACAATAACAAGTTGTACATAAGAAGTTATATGTACAGTGGCTACGTAGGACGTTGGATAAGTCATCGGATTAACATTACTGTCATATGCTAATTTTTTTGGTCAACAATTATTAAATAATGAATACTTTCTAGGAATGTCACACCATTAAGAAAAATACCCTTACGCACGTTACCCATTGGTTCCAACTGGCTTTAAATCATATAGCCACATAATAAAATAATTATTGAAATTTTCTTAAATAAAATTTTTTCCAGAAATAAAATAAAATTTTTAAATTTTCCTGAACAAATATTCCGGGTCGCTTTTACGAAGCACACTTAAAATTTTTATTTGAACTTCCTTAAATAAAATAAAATTTTCTTAAATAAAATAATACGGGTCGCTTTTACGAAGCACGATTGAAAATTTCTCTAATTTTCTTAAATAAAATTATACTGGTCGCTTTTACGAAGCACCATTGAAAATTTCTTTAAATTTTCATCAACTAAAATAATACCGGTTGCTTTTACGAAGCGCCATTGAAAATTTCTTAAAATTTTCTTAACTAAAATAATACTGGTCGCTTTTACGAAGCACCATTGAAAATTTCTTAAATTTTCTCAAATACCATAATACTGGTCGCTTTTACAAAGCACCATTGAAAATTTCTTAAATTCTCTTAAATAAAATAATACTGATCGCTTTAACGAAGCACCATTGGAAATTTTTTAAATTTTCTTAAATAAAATTTTTGCGTGAATAAAAGTAAGAAATTTTTAAATTTATTAACCCAAAATAATACTGGTCGCTTTTACGAAGCACCATTGAAAATTTCTTAAATTTTCTCACATAAAATTTTCCTCAATAAAAATATAAAATTGCATAAATTCTCTTACAAAATAACCTGGGTCGCTTTTACAAAGCACCATTAAAAATTTCGTTGAAATTTTCTCACATAAATAATATTGGTCGCTTTTTCAAAGCACTTTTTAGAATTTTATTAAATTTTCTTAAATAGACTGGTCGCTTTTACGAAGCGCCATTCATAATTTCTTCAAATCTTCATAAATTATAAACAAGTCACCTGCAAGATGACCTTGCTAAAGAACTTAATTCGTTTTTCGGATCGTGTGGTCGAATTCAAAAGCTACTTTGATGACCTGATGGTAGAGTCGCACACGCGACACACCCTGGAGGCTCATGAAAAACAAATCGAGCGGCTCTGGTCGAGCTTCGAGAATTCTTATGAAGCTGCGTTGGATAAATATGAAACTATCCAAGAGGACATCGATCTAGAAGCCCTAAAGGGACGTTTTTACTCCACCTTTGGAGCTCATACAAGTGTGATCGCAAAAATTCACGAATTTCGTGAAGCGCTTCAGGCCAAGGCCAAAGTAGCTTCCTCCTCAACTGACCACTCAGGTGACCTAACCCATCATATATCTTTACCGCCATGTGACACCGAAGTATTTCACGGTGACTATAAATCGTGGCCAACTTTTCGTGACATGTTCACAGCCCTCTACCGCAACAACAAGCGCCTGTCACCCGTGGAGAAAATGTGCCATCTGGTAAAGAAAACGCAGGGTGAAGCCCGCGAACTTTTAAAAACGTGCCCTATGACCAACGATGGTTTCAACATGGCCTGGCAGAATTTAGTGCACCGCTACGAAAATAAACGAATTTTAGTAAACGCGCAACTAAAGACGCTCTTCAACCTAAAACCTATATCAAAGGAAACCGGTTCTGATCTCAGACGTTTACAGCGCACGATTAACGACTGTATAACAAACCTGCGTTTAATGCAAATTGACACCGCAAACTGGGATGTAATATTCGTCTACATCTGTTCAACGTGTTTACCTGAGATCACACTCAGCTTATGGGAACAATCTTTACCGAATACAGCAAATTTGCCTACATGGAAAGCGCTGGATGAATTTTTATCATCCCGGTTCCAGACTTTAGAGTCAGTTGCGGACATCCGATCCACCTTTTTAAGCTCACATGCCCCAAAACCTTCCCAATCGGACAGATCTAATAGATCTAGAACATTGCAGGGGACCAAGGTCAAAAGCTACCAAACTCAAGTTTCTAATGACAAAATGGGCAAGTGCGCTCTGTGTTCTCAGTTTCATCCGCTAAGATTTTGTTCCATTTTCCTATCTATGGCCGTTGAAGAACGCCATGCCACAGTGACAAAACAAAACAAATGCACTAACTGCCTGGGAACTTCTCATGGTGCTAAAACATGCCAAAGCAAATTTCTTTGTAAAATATGCAAAGGGAAACATCACTCGTTGCTTCACCGCGTAGATCGAGAAAAAACGCCCGTTACTGCTAGTACCGCTGGCAAGGGCTCTGTTCATCTCACCAATAACCCCCTTCGTGATTTAGAAGTAACCCCCTCTCCATCGTCACAAGCAGCAAATCGAACGCTGCAATCTTTCTCAACTCATCTTGAACCCACCCCAAAATCTGTCATACTCGGTACCGCGCTAGTCGACGTGTACAATAGTGATCTAAAGTGTACTGTTCGTGCCTTAATCGACTCGGCATCCGAGGCAACGTTCATTTCGAGAAAACTTCAGATGCGTCTCGGTCTTTACACTCGGTCTTCATCAGCCCGAGTGCACGGGTTAAGTGACTCGGTGACCGCCACCTCAACTCAAAGCTGTCACATCAGAATCGGGTCCCCCGTCGACAAATCGTTTGAACTTTTTTCAAATGCCTTGGTCATCAAAGGTCTTACAGGTCATCTGCCTCACTATCCCTCGTCAGCATTAAAAAATGACAGTTTTTCTAATCTACAATTGGCTGATACTTATCGCCGTAACTGTTCTGAAATTGATTTACTGCTCGGTGGTGATGTGTACCCAAAAATTATTCAGGACGGTCTACAGTGGGACACACATCAATCTTTGTTAGCCCAAAAGACAGTTTTTGGATGGATTATTACTGGCAAGATACCAGCAAGCCCGTGTGGGAGGGCAGTCTTTTCATTTTTTAACACCATCGAATTAAATGATCAACTTCAGCGCTTCTGGGAACTCGAGGACCTCCCGAAAAGGAAACTATCCTCCCCGGAGGACACATACTGCGAAAATTTGTACACAGCCACTACGTTCCGCAATAAGGAAGGTCGATACGTCGTTTCACTCCCTTTTAAAAAAGATTACCCCGAAAAATTAAACATAGGCCACTCTAGAAAAATCGCTCTCTCGCAGTTTCTACGAAACGAAATGAGATTAATAAAAAACCCACAACTTAAGACTGAATATGATCAAGTCATAACAGAGTACCTTACTCTGGGCCAAATGAAAAGGGTAACGCCCGTGAATGGTGACAGCGGCACATACTACTTGCCCCACCATGCTGTTATAAAACCCGACAGCACCACAACTAAATTGCGCGTGGTCTTCAATGCCTCTAGCCCCTCATCCAATGGCACAAGCCTCAATGATCTTCTCCACCCCGGTCCAGTCCTGCAAGCGGACTTGATGATTCTCATTTTGAGATGGAGATTTTTCCGCTACGTTTTTAACGCGGATATCGAAAAAATGTATCGCCAAATCTTGGTGCACCCCACGCAAACCCCTTTTCAACGAATTTTGCACCGGAATTCTCCGAATGAACTAACTCAGGACTTTGAGTTAAACACAGTCACCTTCGGTGTCAACTGTGCCCCCTATCTAGCTATCAGGACGTTGTTAGAACTTGCCAAAGAAAATGAAACCGCGTACCCTCAGGTCTCGGAAATTTTGCGAAACTACATGTATGTCGATGATGTCCTATCAGGAGCCCATACAATATCGTCGGCAGTGAAATCTCGCGACGAACTTATAGCAGTTCTGGAGACAGCGGGTTTCCCGTTACGAAAATGGACATCAAATAACGAAATGTTGCTGCAAGGTCTGCCGTCGACACACTTGCGCGGCGAAGAATTCCTTCAACTGTCTGAGTCCAGTATTACGAAAACTCTTGGACTAAGGTGGAATGCTGGTAATGACCATTTTATATTTAAACTCCAGTCTAAACCCAATCGTGAGTTAACCACAAAGAGATGTGTTCTATCCGAAATCGCAAAGTTGTTCGATCCAGCTGGTTGGTTATCTCCCAAGATTATAGTGGCAAAAATCATTATGCAGCAAATATGGAAAGATGGAACTGATTGGGACGAAGATTTGCATCCTTCTACGATGAACAAGTGGCGCGAATTTCTCGATGACTACATAAACATTGAGGAAGTGAGAATTCCCCGTTTCATTGATTACGACCCTTCCTACAAAATCGAATTACACGGTTTCTGCGACGCATCGGAAAAGGCGTACGCAGCCGCCATCTATCTTCGCTCTGAGAACCAAGGATTTGTCGCTAGCCACCTTTTGGCAGCAAAATCGAAAGTTGCCCCCATTAAATTTGTTTCCCTGCCTCGCAAGGAACTTTGTGGAGCAGAATTGCTTGCAAAAATGATAGATTCTTTTCAAGGGCAGCTCAATCTCAAGAACTATAAACTTTTCCTGTGGACAGATTCCACCATTGTGTTGGCTTGGTTGAAAAAACCAGCTCATAAGTGGAAAACGTTCGTACAAAATCGAATTTCATCTATTGTCGAAAAGGTCGGAATAGACGCGTGGTCTCATGTCGAATCCAAAAGTAACCCCGCCGACTTAGCATCTCGCGGCATTACAATATCTGATTTGTCATCCAGTGACCTGTGGTGGCATGGGCCAGCTTGGCTAAGACGTCCCCATTCAGACTGGCCGTCACGTGGAAAGGAGTTTGACACGGAAGAAGAAATCAGACCAGTCCGTGCCCTTACAACTTTAATACATCAGGACGATATCCTTGAGAAATTTTCGGACCTGCCTCGCGCGTTAAGAGTCATATGCTACATTTTTCGTTTTTACAAACGAACGAGAGGCAAGTTGAAAGCGGAAGAGATCCAGCGAGAAGAGCTGTCGGCCAAAGAGATAATTTTCGCCCGAAATCGCTTAATAATCGCCTGTCAAAAATCACATTTTTTCAAAGAATACTTACAGTTATCTGAGGAAAGACAACTATCCCGGAAAAGCTCGCTTCTAACATTTAACCCCTTCCTTGATTCCAAAGGAATAATGCGAATAAATGGTCGTCTAGCGGATTCCCCTACTTTGAGTTATGATGAACGTTACCCCATTTTACTGCCTTACCATGCGCGCTTTACAAGATTATTTCTCATATATTTACATAAATACTCCCTACATGGTCAAAACGCCCTCTTATACCGCTTGACAAGACTACGTTATTATGTCCCTAAACTTAAAACGATTATAAAAACCATTTTATCTCAATGCATAACCTGCGTGAGACATAAACGCCAATTCAGTCAACAAATCATGGCGGCATTACCCCCCGAGCGTGCCAGTTTATCACGCCCATTTTTCCACACCGGCGTCGATTTTGCGGGACCCTTTGACATAAAATCCTATGCGGGTCGTGGCTGCAAGGTTACCAAAGGGTACGTGCTAGTCTTCGTATGTTTTTCAACGAAGGCGATTCATCTCGAAGCCACAGGCGATATTTCCACCCAAGCCTTTCTAGCCGCCTTCGCTCGTTTCTTCTCGCGCCGAGGGACCCCCAACGATATATATTCGGACAACGGCACCGCGTTTGTCGGCGCCGCTAACATCCTACATGAGGATAAACAACATTTCTTGTCCACGATTAAAAAGGGTCTTCTCTCTCAGGATTGTTTTACTCCCGTCGAATGGCATTTTATTCCCCCTGGGGCACCCCATATGGGTGGCCTTTGGGAGGCAGGCGTCAAAAGTTTCAAATCCCATTTTAAGAAACTATGCCATAGTCAAAGCTTCACTTATGAAGAATTCAGCACCATGTTGGCACGAATTGAAGCGTGTTTAAACTCCAGACCCTTAAGTCCAATGAGTGAGGACCCAACCAACTTATGCGCTCTGACGCCGGGTCACTTTCTCGTAGGAACCCCCCTTTTATCCCCCCCAGAGCCTGATTTATCAAGCCATTCCCTCAGCTACGTCAACCGTTGGCAAAAGCTAAAAGTACTTCACCATCACTTGGCCCGTAGATGGAAAGAAGAATATCTGGCCGAACTTCACAAGCGAAATAAATGGAAATACCCCCATCGAAATTTCGTTATCGGCGATCTTGTTGTCGTTAAACAGGACAACTTACCCCCCAATCAATGGCGTCTCGGTCGCATTAATAAAATCTTTCACGGCCCTGACAATAGGGTTAGAGTTGCCGAAATCCGAACCGCTAATGGCAACGTCACCCGGCCCATAGTAAAACTAATTTTACTACCACTCCCTCTGGCATCATGACAATTAATTATTTACTCTTATTTCTTCCTCGTTGCAGTAATTATGCGCCATCATAGCCGAGATAAAAGTTCTCCCATTGAGGAAAGGAAGAGGCAAGGAAAACCTCAGCCGAAAAACCCGGATTGCCGCCTATGCCGCAAAGGTCATTCGCTACGAAAGTGCGTCAAATTCCAACAAATGACCGTCTTCACCAGGCAAGACGTCGTGAAGCGCCACAATTATTGCCGCAACTGCCTCGCGCATTCACACAGCCTGCCAAACTGCCGCAGCCGCGAGCGCTGTCACGACTGCAATGGTCAGCATCATACTCTCCTTCATACACCTGTCATCCCCAGGGTAACTGAGAGCTTGCGCCGAGCAGACGACACCACCGTGATCCCCACAGTGATCATCAGGCTACAACTTAGCAAAGAGTGGATCCAGGTACGAGGCCTTTTGGACCCGTGCGCTTCAACCAGCGCCATAGCCGCTTTTGTGGTCGAACGGTATCACTTGCCGTTCGAGCGTTTTAATACTGATAAATGGTGTCAATTTACGTTTCGGACCCGTTTTGAGGAAGAACAAGGCTCTTTTACGGTGAAAGCCAGAATATCAAGCGATTTGCCAAAGAAGCCATCGCCTAAGCATCTCGATCGTAGCGTCAAAGACGCTTACCGGAACCTAAGATTGGCTGATCCAGATTTTTATGAGAGTAACACCATCAACTTTATATTGGGAGCTGATATCTACCCACGACTCATCCGAAGCGGTCTTCAACTGACATCCATTGGCTCTCCACTAGCACAGGATACTGCCCTAGGCTGGGTCATAATAGGCAAATTTGGAATTTAGCCAACAAATATTTGTATCACTAACCTAAATTCATAAACTTTACCCATTTATTGTACTTTATTGAATGAATTATACCTTAAACCTTAACTTATACTTATGTAAATTATTAATAACTATTGAATTGTTAACCCTGTGAATTATTTTACCTAGTTGGTTAAGTATATTGGAAACCAATTGCTTGTCCTTCGTAAGGAAGTTTGAACTAGAGAACCTACCCTCGTTTGTTATCCTGGGTGATAACAAGGGGGGGCGGGATGTTAATGCATGGCAACCCTAACAGGGTATGTTCATGCAGTTTTGTTTTTTTCCCTCTTCTGCTTTGTCATGCGATCGACAAGCAATTGGTTATGCACTTTTTTCTTACAACATTCATTCGTGTGTGAACCATTAGAAAAAGAAGTTGAACTTATAAGAAAATTGTGGGAAAAAAAAGAATAATTTTGCGTGTTGGAAAAAAAACAATAAGTTTGCTAAACAATAATTTTAATTTTAAATTACAACAAAGTTTGTTAAAAGTTTGGAAAAACAAAAAAATCAGAATTTTACATAAAATTTCTTAAATTATAATTAAACAAATATATCCTAAAAAATCTCCGTAACATTGAACGTGAAAAAATAAACTTGTGTTGAACATTTACAAACATTATAAAAAAAATTCAATTATTTAGAGCCTCTTTCTTAAAAATTATAAAAATTAATTATATCTTCTTAAAAATTATAAAAATTAATTATACGTTCAAATAAAAATAAAAAATAAATTAATACAAAAAAACTTCAGAGTTATTGATTTAGTGATTTTTTAAGCAGCTTAATTAAAAATAAAGGTTTAATTAAAAACAACATAACTGTGAATCTGAAAGTGTCTTGGAAAGCGTTACATTAAAACACCAAAATAAACAATAAAACGTGTTTTTGGGCCTCTTGTAAAAGGCGTGTAACCAAACACCAGTTTTGTCCTTGTGCATATATATGCAAGGAAGTGTCGTTTCTACCATATGAAATTGTAACCTAAGGCAATACCCAAAGTTTCGATAAGGAAAACCAAACAACTGAAAGTTTAAAGTGAACGTGAAGTTTAGTTTGCCATCCCCAACAGCAGCTGCCACCACCAACCACTGGGAGAACGAGGAACAACCGCCAATAAGAAGAAGAAGGAAAAACCAGGTATTAGACAGAATTCAGCAGAACCAGTAAGTACCCCCTTTAATATATTTTAACCCCCGTGTATCCGTACAGTTATTTTTTTTATTTCATTTGTCATATACAGCTGATCAATGTTAAACAGGGTTGTTTTTGTCTTTAAGCAGTTTAGTAGTATTTTTGCTACTTTTAAAGAAAATTGTAAAAAATGCTCAAAATATATGATCTGGCATCTCTGTGATTTGTAAATGCGTAAGAAACAAAAATTGACACACGTAAGTCAAGTCGATCGAAGGCTTTCAAATTAGAGAAACCCAAATTGATTCGAATTCGAGTGACTTGCTATCGTTCGACTAGTTTTTCGTTCGAGATCGAGTTACAGGCTATAAGAATATGATAATTAATTTTTTAATCTTTAGAGTTTACAATTCACATTAAAACACATATTGCCGCAACTTTATTCCTTAACATTTTTTATTTCTTAACATTTTTATTTTTATGTTAATGAAGAAAAATTTTTGAAACAGAGGTAAATTTCTCATATTTTAAAACTAGTAACAATAACGGATTCTTAGAACTGTTACTTTTGCAACACCTTGTGTTTTATTGTTAAAAATCGAAAAAACACTCTGATTTGCGTTAAACGATTAATCGATTACAGAACCGACCCGAATAACCGATTAACCCGAATTTAGTAAATTTTGAATATTGCATTAACTGGTTAAAGGTAAATGTAGAATAATTGGAAACACTTATGTTATATTTACAATTAATTTATCCTTTCAACACTGTCGACAATTTTAGATCATCACTCCACTCTAATGCTCATGCATATGTAGAAGAAAAAGCTTTCAATAAAAGTTTTGCTTTCATTTGCTTTATTTACTCATTCGTTTGTTGTGTTGTCTATTTACAGTTGTATTGCACATTTTTCATTTTGTTTTGCTTTATATTTGCTATATCACCCTATACCCAAAAAGTATCAGTGATTTCTTTCATATTGTTTGACGGAATTTATTTATACGTAATTATTTCAAGATGCTTTTGTCAAAACATTTTCTTGGTGTCATTTAAAATTAAGTGAAACGGCTGTTGACTCCTGTTAGGAAAGTATGTTTGTGAGTTCCTCTAGATTTCGATGAAATTTTGATTTGTGATAGAAGGAAACACATGTCGGCTCAATAATGTTTAGATGTTAAAAATTGGTTTCAAAATTGTTCGAAGTTTTTTGTTTGAAAACATTTTAATATTTTCCATTTGATATATTTACATATTTATTTGATATAAAAGAATTTTTATAATTTCACGAATTTAATTTTTCATTTAAATATAAAACTACTATTATTTTCCATTACCCATGTAAGAATCTAAATTGATATGAACATACATGATCATATATGGGCGCGTATATGATCATGCATGGGCATTCATGGTCAAATACGTCCATGTATGGTTCAACATACGGCCATACATGTATATCTTCGGATCCGAAATTTGAGTGGTATAGAGTCATTTATATGCTCATATGTATATAGTTCACATACTCTTATATATGACAATATACGGTCATTTACCTTCAAATTTCGGATCCGATGATAGATGGTCATATATGAGATAATATATGTTTATATATTGAACCTTGCATGGACGTATATGACCATGTATGCCCAGGTATGATCATCAACAAGCCCATCATTTAATATGTATTTCGAGTTTTACATGGTAGTTAACAAAACATATGCACAATTATTGATCCTTTATCCTTAAGTTACTTCTGGACTTTGTATAATCCCACCACACTCTTTAGCGGAGATATAATTATAATAGTTTTAAACTCCATAAAATAGATTTTTTTAGCTTTTTACTATCATATGCATTTTACCGCCATTCTATATCAATTACTGACCGGCGACAATTACTGACGACTCTAGAAGAATATGGTCTAAATAATGTTTAGTTAAATCTTGAAAATTCGTGGTTCTTTCCATGCATAGGGTATGTATAAAATAAGTATGTCAAGCACGTAAGTCTACCTTTTCTTTTTTATCTTTTGGGCCAATAGTTGTAGCTAAAACAAAACCGCTTTTTTATTTTTGAACTTGGTTTCATTTTGGTTTCACTTAGTTTGAAGAACACAGTAAATGACAACAAAACAAAAATGCAAAAAAAAAATATGTTTGGATTTGGTTTTTGAATCTTATAAGTAGTATCTAAAAAATGCTTAAGCTTTTTATACACAGAGAAAGTACTTTAACGAATATTCACATATTTTAAAAAATACCTTGAATTTTAAACCGGGAAATAAAAATTCAATGAGTTTAAAAAGTTCCAAACAAAGAATTTACTAATGCTTTTGTTTAGTTTTTCATGTGTATCTATGATTATCTATATTATTATTATTCGTACATACTGTTTCAGGGATGGCTAGACTTTTATAGTTGCGTTCCAATAACATGTAAAACCTTAACTTTAATTTTTCATTGAAAGCTCTTTTTTTTTCATTGGAAACTTTTAAAATTTAAAAACTTTTTCTTTTAAAAATGTCATCACTGATTAACATATTTTTGCTCTTTAAAAATTCTCAAATTTTTAAGATTTAATTTAAGGAAAGGTGACACATATCTGGCACTTTTTTATTTCTTTGATTTAGAAGCTTTTTCTCAACGTAACATTTAAAATTTTTATAGAATTTCTACTTTTTTCCTCCAAAAAAAAAAACTTCAATTTTTTGGGTTGTTAATGTTATTAAAGAAAATTACGTGAAGGGAAATTTAGAAATTTTGTTTCCATGATTTCTGAAAAACGAACTTTTGGGTTATTAAGCATAATTCTGTCAGAAAAAAAAACCTTTCCTAATACACTTTTATTTAATCATTTTAAATGGTGATTTACAATTTTTATGAAAAACTTTATTGCCTTAAAGCAAGTGTTTTTGTAGCGAAAATAAATACAAATAAATAGCAGAATTTTTCATTGGTCTCCAAATAAAAATAGTAACTGCGTTTTTCGGCAAAACTTTGCGTGCCACCGAAAATACACTAACTTGCTCCTAATGACACGAGAGAAATAGTTTTTACAGCCCTGTACAGCAAACTTAACTCAATAGAATTTCCGAATATTAAAAGTTATAAATTACTCAATTTATCTAAATATTTACCAGTTGTTTAATTTTTTATTTTTAAATAAAGTTCTAATTTTTCTCTATCGATTCAGAAAGATTTAGCATGTAACTCAGCTTCATTATGGACAAAGTATTCGTTAAATATTATCTACCTAAAAATTTAATAAATATTTGTTTTTGGACATCATTACGTATACTCAATATTGATATTTTGATTTTTTCGAATTATCACCACGATCGTTTGCTTAAAGCCCTTTTATTTGGAAAAACATGTTTTAGTAAAATGTGTATTTTATCATTTAAATATAAAACAATATTTCATTTTCTAATTATTATATTCTATTGATTTGATTAATTTATAAATCTTAAAGTTTTCGATGAAATTAAATACAACAATTTTATTTCTGCTCTGTTTTTTTGTATTGTGTTTTTGAAGTTAAAATATCAAAAAACATTATTTTTTTGCAAAAAAAAATATTTTTTTTATCTTTTGGATAGTAATTTAATTCAAAGTTTTAAGGTTTTTGTTTGGTCATCATTTTTTTTTTTTCTTATTTTAATTTTTTTTATATTTATTCATAATTTTCTTTGTTTAAAGAACGAATAAGCTTTCATGTGGATATATTATTAATTAATTTATTCTTTTATTATTTCATTTTTTTTTTTTTTTCAATAAAAATAAGAACATTAATATTTCAATTCTGTTAGTTTACTTATAAAATTTCTTAACTAAAAAGAGATTATAAATATTCCGCTGTCTTTGGTTATTAATCCGTTTCTTTTTCAAATCGTTTCTAAACATTATAAGCGTATTTATGTTTTAATTTCACAATTATTATCAATATTATATTATATATTTTTAAAACTATTAATCACCTTTTTCTTTATATTTTTATGGCTAAACTATACAAAGTTTTTATACTATTCCACGTTTTATTCTTTTTATTTGCTTATATACATTTGTTGAGTAATTATGTATAATTATTATTTTTTTAATATTTTGCAATACACAAGAACAAAAACGATTTTCAAAATAGTAACAATTCACTTTTTTGGGTAAATTTGTGTTTAATTTTTCTGAAATGGGATGTATAAAAACGATTTGTATCTATTATACGAACAGTTAGCTCGCGTGTTCCGTTTGAAACTAAAATAAACTCTGCATTCATCAAACTCTCAGTACTTATTGTGAATTTCTTCTATCTTGTATGTGCATTAGGGTGGCATTTGCGTGCGAATACCAAGAAATTAAATTTATTAACCCTTTCAACAAGTAATATTCATAAATTGAAAAAAAATAAAAAAAGTCTAGTATTCTTCAGAAGGAAGATATGTCCTGGGATCATATGTCCCACTGGGTTTTTCGAACAACATAAAATGGGACAAAATATCACATCGGTAGAGATACTTTCTTTTTTAATTTTCCTTGGCAGCATGATCCCCATGGCAGTGAAATCCACTAGAAAATGTTTACCACCCTTCTATACCCCCCCCCCCCCCCCCCTCCCTGGAATATTTTTATTATTTTATTTCACATGAAAAAATATCGCTAGATCTAGCAGGAATATTGCTATATTAGATCAGCTGATCGCTACAAGCAATATAAACAAAATCAAACCGGCTTTTTACACTGAACAACATCTTTGTGAAACGCATGGAAGATGTTGAAAACGTGAAACAAGTGTTTACATTGGCAACATCTTTCATTTATTATTTATTCAGCTGTCAAAAAAATAAAAGAAAAAGACGTATATTTTTTGTTAAAAATAAAAAATGGCTTTAGAAAAAGCATTAATCATTGGAGTAGTTGTTGCTTTGCAAGAACAAACCCGAATTTTAATGCAGTACATTGAAATATTAAAGGCTATTCTGGAAGAAGATGATGATGAAAAAGAATTTTTGGTAGACAAAAGTATGAAATTCATACATCTGCCGCTCATTTTCCTTTGTTGAATTAATTTTTTTTTATTTTCTCCAATGTCAGTTTGCTAGTGATGGCACAGAGAAAATCGATTATTTTGTAATTTTTTTAGTGATGACACTTTAAATAACGAAAGATGTAAGATGGAACAAAATAAGAAAAGATCATCTTTTGTAGATGTATTAAAACTTCTTGAGATGTCATGCCATGTATATGGTAAAATAAATAATTTCTAAGAAAATTTTTTAAATCTCTCATAGTTAAGCTACATGACCTTTCACTATCATTTTCATTTTTTTTTCTACAACTTGAAAACCATTCGACCGATTTAAAATATTTTTCCACATTCAAATTGAATTTAATTTCATTTTTATTTCTAAAATTTTGCCCCCAGTGTGCCTGATTTAGTTGAGATTTTCATTAAATGCTTTTCGTACCATATCCCAGCAAAAATTTAATAATGGGTGCGATATTCTCAATGATAGCCCGTTACCTTTTTCATTATTTGCAAGCATAAAGTATAACTTACTTTAGCCCCGGTAGGCTAGTTGGTAGCGTGCTAGCTTATCAGTGCGGGGGTCGTGGATTCGATTCCCACCAGAGGCTCTGGTCTGTTTTCGCTACAACGAGCCAAAAGCCTTTGGGTATTAAGTTTAAAGTAATCAAATACTATATGCTTCGATAGCTCACTGGGTAGAGTTCTGGCTGAGGCTCATCGCCTGTAAAATTCATCAGTGAAGTAAGGTGTAAAGTTATCCATGAGCCCCTATGATAACACAATACTTTACACATTATTTGGTAATGTGTGGTTTTGCTGGGATGTAAAAGTGTAGTGCACATCTCAAAATTCGATGCTTTGCAAAATAGCTGCCACCCTATTTTGCATATATTACTACGTAGACGTACAATAGTTGTTGATGTATTGCTTGTTGTTGCTGACGATGTTGTTGCCGCTTATAGTTGTGTGTTGTTGATGCTATGATTTTTGCCAATTTTATTTTACGTCATCTATGGCAACACTCACTACCACTCTCTAGAGATGAAGGGAATTTCATTATTTGCTTATTGTGTTTCAAACATTTAACCCATTTTCAAACATCATTAATAAAACATATTTGATGCAATGTTAATCGTTTAATGGACAACATTAAACTAAAAAAAAATTCAAAATTGTTTACCTAAAAATAATCCTTGAAATCCTAAATCTTTTCTCAAAATTTATATGTCTGGAGTGAAAAATACGTGGCCTCACATAGAGACGGCGTGACAAATGCTAATATTTTTTGTTTATTTAGTAGAGCCAACTGTTAGAAAAATTGTGTCAAAATTTCATGACATTTCATTAGTTAGAAAAAACAGTTACCGTTATAAAAATGATTCTGCTAAAGTTTGATAAATACTGGATTGCAAAGAATTTCATGTTTTGATTAAACATTGTTTTTTGGTAGGAAAAAATACTGTCCAAGCCAAAGAATAGATTGATAATCATGGTGAATCTTCGCCGTCATATTCAATGGTTAAGAGGCGGTATTCCGAATTCACCGTGGCCGTACGAGCACAAATGATGCAGATCGTCCTGGTCTTCCAAATGAGACAGTTACCGAAGAAAACGTAAGAAAAATGCATCAGGTTGTATTGAATCCCAAAATTTGACAAGAAATCTGATGAGCAATCTTGAATTTGATTGGTTTTTGGTGTTTGTGCTAAGTTTTCGGTTTCGATGTGTTTTGACATATATAGTAGAATTTTATGGCAAACATTTTTGTAGAACATTTCGGGATGTTTTTTACAATTTGTTAGAATAAAGCCAAAAAATGCCGTTACAAGGGGGAGTTAGAGGGTTAATATGTTCTACAAAAATATTTGTCATACCGTTATCTACAAAGTTGCTGAACATACCCTACACCTCAGATGTAAAAAAAACATAGTTTTATATACCGATATGCTGCAAGAACAGGCCAGATCTGGGAAACTTAAACCGCCTCTAAAATGAAATTCCGATGTAAACTATCAAAACGCCGACACACTTATATTTTTTTTAGTCTCCTTAACAAGAGTCAATCGTCGTAACCCCGTAATTTTTTTTTTGTGTTGAACTGTGTTGTTATACACAGGAGTCCAAAAGACAGTCTGGGGAGTGGTTACAAGCGTGCGAAAGTCGACCAAACTGACCAAAGATTCAACAACAATCGGCTGGAAAGGTAATGGCCATTGTTTTTTGAGATGCACGTGGTATAACAATAACTGCCAAATAATAATAATAATGTTGAGTCATTGGACATATTGGTTGATGATGAAATTAAGAAAAAACGACCACACTTAAATAAGAAATAAATCTTTACATTACGAATTATTTGCCCACAAATCCACAAATCCACAAATGAAGAAGTTTTATCAGAGACAAATGGTGTTAGAGGATCGTTGGAAGAAGTGCATTTTACTTAGCGGAGGTTACGTTGAAGAATAAAAATTTATTTAAAATCCAATAAAACTGGATTTTCATTGTTAGGCCACGGAGTTTTCACTCCATGTAGTATTTACCATTTAAAATTCTTTTAATTATAACATCAGTTTCGAAATTAGGGAACTTTAAAATAAATATGGTTTAAAAAATTCTATTATAGACGCCCAAACACAAAACTTATATTAAAAGTATTGTGTATACAAGTTAATAATGTCGATTTTTTTGCTTGAAAAATGCATTTATTATAATAACAAAATGAATTGATACATTATTCAAGGTATTATCCATCGTTAGCCACTACTTCTTCCCATCTTTCTAGTAGCATATGAATTCTGCGCCAAAAGAACTACTCCGGTTCTGAGGTAAAGAATGAATCAATCCCATTTCTGATACCCTGTTCTGAAGTGAAGCGTATTCCAGTAAGGGCGTTCTGCATCGATCGAAACAAATGGTAGTCAGAAGGGGAAAGGTCTGGGCTTTAAGACGGGTGAGCCAAAACTTCCCATCCACTGTTTTCCACATACTTTTTGGCCGGTCTTGCAACATGTGGCCGAGCGTTGTCATGATGGAAGATTATGGCCTTGTGTCTGGTCGTTTTTCGTTGATTGCTCTCTTTAAACCAATCAATTGTGTTCGGTGCTGGTCCCCTGTGATCGTCTGACCCGATTTCATCAGCTTATAATACAAAACACCCTTCTGATCCCAATAAATACAGAGCATTTCCTTGGCGCCATGGTTATTCGGCTTCGGCGTGGATTCGGATGGTTGCCCGGGATTAACTAATGACTTTTTGCGCTTGGGGTTATCGTATTGTATCTATTTTTCAATACCAGTAACAATACGATGGAAAATGACTCCACCAAGCAGCATTGCCGACATTCAAAATTGCCTTTCAACGTCTCTCGGCTTCAATTCATATGGGACCCAATTTCCTTGCTTTTGAATGAATCTCAGTGCTTTTGTTGTGTGACTCCCAATACAAGTTCTTCTTGCGTTTGGCAACAATCTACGTCGAGTAATGCTTCCAATTCCTCATCTTCAAACTTTTTCGGCTGACCAAGGCTATCCTTGTCTTCTGTGTCGAAATCACCACTTTTGAATTGCGCAAACCACCGTTCACAAGTTTTTTGATTTGGTGCATGTTGATGCAGCCGTTTTCTTCAATTGAAGATAAACATCTTTTTTAGGCACAAAATTCGACATTATTATAGCGATTGAAAAAAATGTGTGTTTACACTTTGGCGTCTATCGAATACTGAATTATAATGACAGATGTTTACCCTCCAATACCATATTTGTTATTATTGACACAAACCATATGTGATAGTTATGCCATCTGTTGTCCAAATCGACAATATTAACTTGTATACCAAAAAGATTTACATATATTTCTACTTATGTCAAAAAATTTGCAGTTTATATTAAAGTTTCACCTACTCGTGCTAAATGCTTTGGGGGTTTTAGTACACTAACCGAGTACTTTCAGTTGGCGTTGGAATTATCTACACCCCAGAAGTAATGTTAAGGTATTTTTGTCTACATTCAAAATTGTTTTATCATTGTCTTGTTCCTAAATTTTCTTTAAGAAAAGTGAAATCTTAAAAATATCCCAGAGAAATTATATATTTAGGGATATCAATTTTAATATGTCTGCTCCTAGCCTCTCCACTAATTTTTTTTTACAAAATCTAGAAATGTTATTCAATGAAAAATTTGCATTAGCTAGAATAACTTTTATGTTAAGTTTGGACTTATTTTTATTATATGCATGGGTAAACAGAAAACAGTAAACAACAGAGTTATTTGCCAACTGCATGAAACGATGTTAGCCATGGTGACGACAGAAATTCTACAACAAAATTCAAATTCTACAACAAAATTTCAGTAGCTACATTATATATCAATTGATCGGGTATGCATTTGATTCTGACTACCAAACAATTCAACTGTCCAGAAATTTCCAATGAATAATTTTTTTGTTTTTGTATTACTTTTAATTAAAATAATCTCCGAAAAGTGTACTTACATAAAAAACATATTTTTTCTTGGATGACAACATTTTTAAATAATATATTTTTTTAATTTAAATCCACTGCATAAGTAAGTTTTAAAACTTAATATCAAATTTATACACAACACTCTTTTGAAATTTATTATTTTAAAATATTTTTTAATTCATTTCACTTTTTTTTATTTAAAAAAAATATCGATTTACTCGTATGTTTTTCAGTGAACTCTCAGACTTGAAATGACAAACAAACCATAATGTAGGATCTGTGAGAAAACTGTAATTGTTTTTCTTTTGGGCAAAAAACAAATAGCCATTTCATATTTAAATCATAAATACAGGTATCTGTGTGGAAATTGTCTGATAACGAAATGATTTAGCAACCAATTGCTACAGTGTAAGTGAAATTATATTTTCAAGTATCGACGACAGGAGTAGTTAAAGTTGAGAAAAACTCACGACATTGTCACTAAATTAAAATTTAATTAGTCTGTAAATGCACTCACACATTCGCTAATATTTCAGCAACCTTAAATTGAAATCATTACCTGGTTAAACACTAACAAATATTCAAAATGTAATTGACAATATTATTATTTTACTGGTGGCTATCAAGTGTTTGTGTTTTCTAAGAGACTCACAACAGGTAAATTGGCATATCGACCAAATAATTTTAGAAGTGTGTTTGTGTTTGCTACTAATGCTATTGTCTTGCTCTTCCTTCTTCAGCTTAACTTAGAACTATGGGAAAATTATACCAGGTGAAGTCATTAGGTAGGGCTTTTTGTTTATTTTTGTATAATTTTTAAACAATTGTTGTTGTAATCGAGATAACATATTTTCTAATGTGTCTACCAGTTTTTGTTATGCCATGCTTAGAACTAAGTATTACAACTTACAATAGGCAAATAATTAGTTCGACCATAATTTTAAGTGTACGCGTGTGTGTGGTTCGTAGAAAACTATCCAAATTTCAAACCCTAATAGTACCAATTAAATGAAAGGATTACTATAGTACTTTAAACGTTCTAATAGTATAAAAAGTACCAAGTTAATCATTCCTAGTATTGACAAAAGTAGGGGAACATCTTATTATGTTTATATTTTCAGAATTTGTCATGTTCGTCGTGACTAATTTATAAATGTAAGAGAACAAATTGTGAGGATCAGCGTCAGCCTCATTCTTAACCACCACACACAACTGCTCATGGTTTGAACAGGCTATTATATCAACCATCTTCCATCTTCTCTTACATTTATTAATTAGTGCATTAATCAATGAAATCAAACAATTAAAATCATTATGATTATTTAAATAAATGGTAGTGAAAATAATTTTATTAAAATTGATATCAATGTAATGCTAATGATATCATCAATTAACTAGTCTATTTAATTAATTAGTCCCATGTATGGTTTGGATTTATAAACTTCCAATGTTTTAAATCCCTATACAAAGTGTATTTTAAATACTTTTGGTTGGGCAGTTTTGAATGTCAAATTTACAGTGAAATATATGTGAAAAACAAGTCCTGTCAAATCCTCTTTTTTATTTATTTATTTATTTTTTTCATGTCATAAATGGTTGTAATAATGAGGTAGTGCTACCTTATTTCATAAATATTTTTGTTTTATAAACAAAAGTAGCATTCACCAAATTAAGTAAATATTACACGCTAACCTCATTAGTAGAGGGTTTATCTGATAAAATCTGGGATTATTCCGGCTTATTTTTGTATTTGTGATAAATAAAGTATTTACCGAATGTTGTTATTTCATTTTTATTCTCGCATAGGTAAAATAGTTTTTACCTGTTAGATTTATTAAAATTAATAAAAACATTTTCGCACTGAGTTACCCAGAAAAATTTGCCATTACCAGGTAATGAGAAATGGAATAAGAAAACATAAATTGTAAGTACTTACACTTTAGTCAAATAACACATCATTTCAATCCCACGTTAACCCCATGATGGCATCGGAGGTAAAGAAGTACATACTTGTAATGAGTAAAACAAGTCATGTTAAGTCGGGAGAGAATAATTAAACACTTTTATTATTTTTTTTATTTCTTCATTTAGGTTAATATGTTCAGTAACTCATTATTTCATAACGTTTAAATAAGAAGTTATATATAACACTATTTGCATCGTTTGGCTTAAAGTAAAGTATGGTTTTAAAGTAAAGCAAAGGCAAATAGGTCCAAACCTTTACAAAGATTTTGCTGGGTAACTATTAGTTTTGTATATTATTTTTTGACCTTTGCTTTTGTCCAATTGTCAAGATAAAGTTATCCCTGTGTCCTTAGTACATGAATCACTGATAATATCTTGTGATAACATTCGCATGATAATTTACTTACAATGAAGATTTGTATTAAATCGTTACCTTAAAGGTTAAGCGATTTCTCTGTATATTGTTCTTTGGAAACGTATTTATCAACATCTACGTTAGTTGTAATGTTCACTTAAAGTTAAAGTAAATTAACATCTAATGATCGAAAACCCAATTTAAACTATGCCTACGAAATAACTCATGTGCCTTTCAGAAATAAAAAAAAAAACAGTTTTATTATTACCTTTTCAAATGTCAAAATTTATATGGAAATAGTTATTTATTAGATAAGTTACCAGCCCTAAAAATTTTAAAAGTCTTTAAAACTGTAAAAACTCGATAAAATTAAATCAAATAAATCTTTCAAAATTAAAAAAACACTAGTAATTATATGAAAATTGATAAAAAAAAATATAAAAAATCTACTAAAATTAAACAAGTAAAAAATTACTAGGTTTAATTTTAAACAATTTTAATGCAAATTTACATATCTATGCACAAACATACATATGAGGAATAAGTATAGTTTCCTATTATAATTTGGGTAAATTTCAATAGAAATTAGAGTAAATGTTTCATAAATATTCGTCTAACAATGTAATTCTCTAGACATGGACCTGCGGATCGTAATAAACTATGTATAGGTTGTAAATAAGAGACACGTATTTTTTAGTGGCGAAAAAGTCTTAGGCATCTCCTCGATTAAATTACATAAGCATTGATGTTAAAATAGTTATTTGTGTGCTGATAAGCAATTAAAAAATAAATAGTTGCAGGTTTGAAATTAATAATGCTTACTCATATACTTCTTAGTAATTTAAAAATAAGTAGCATAAGCTTGACTGCTTATAAACACGACTTTGTCTAACAAAAATAACTAGTACTGACGCCGATTTATAATAAGTAAAAAAATTAGGTTCATTATAAAACCACATATTTGGTAATGAAAGCTTTGGCTGGGATACAACACTTTTGTTATGATTGAGCTAAACTTCCCAGCAAAAATATGGTAATGACATATCATTAATGTATACATTACTTTGTAATGAGTACTCCTTACATTCAGCATTATTTTCAAAATATAAATAATGTATTATCTATAATATTTTACTTATTTTATTATTTTGAATGAAATAATAATAAGTTATATGTAATGGCTTACCTTCTCTATTATTTAAAAATAAATAATAATGAGTCATTGTTATTAGTTTAAATAACTTTATTTATTAGTGTGTGTTTTTATTAAGTTATAAATTAAAAAGGTTTAATAAAACAAATTATCATGTAAGTGAAAAGGAACTAGTTTAGAGTAATGTCAAATTAATTTATTTTAACTTATTTGTGTTAGGACACATCTTATATAATTAATTTTGGTATTCTTATCACGAATATGACGAAAATTTTTAAATATCTTGGGGCAAAAATTGAGTTTTAATTGTAGTTCCGAAATATCCTTTTTATAAAATTTTTCAAAATTATAAAGAGATTGAAAATTTTGGAGACCAAATTTGGAATCAGGAGAAAAATCTATAAAAATAAAATCAAATAAAAATTACTAGAATGCGAATAAAAAAATTCCAAAACCTTTCATGACCATGGAATACATATATCCCAAATTGTATCAGTGTCATGTAATAAATGAAGTAAACCAATTCCAAATATCTCAAAGTTTCTAAAAGTTAAAGGAATGGACCATGTCGTAACAAAATTTAGATCCCCTGTGTTGTCCAATAGGATTCAAAAAAAGTGTTCCAAAAATTATGCAAAAATATATATTTTTTTATAAATTTGTGGTGATCCGATTGGCTCTGAGACCATATTGATCTAAATAGTTAGTATTGTGTGAAAGCAACAACTATCATCTGTGGATACAAATCGGTTAAAAAATGGGCCAAATACGACAAAAACTAAAAATGGGACATTTATCAACCATTGGCCGTCAAAGGGTTAATTTATATATTTCCTTTTGGAACAAAAGCGGATTAGAAATTGGGATTCATAACACTGAATCGCATTACCTTGTCGCTTGCTTACACAAAGTTAAATTATAATTGGTTGACAGGAGTTAAAAAATAATGTGTTACTCAATTTCTTACAGAAAAATATAATTATAATTGGTTTTTAGTAACCAGTTATTAGTATGCGTACGCGTAACCCATTATTCTTTATTTTTTAGTAAGCTTAAACGTAAAAAGGACACCTTACCTTTTGGGACATCCCATATAAGAAATGTTAGAATTGTAATATAAAGGGCAATACGTGAAAACCTTGGAGCTTAGATTACTAGACTCATTATTTGGTAAGGTGTGTTTTCGTAGGGTTTAGTTAATTGAAAATGACATAAAATCAGCAAAAAAAAAAAAAATTATTTAACTTAAATTAAGTTAAATAACAGTTTATCCGGCAGGTTTTTATTCGTATTAAATAATAAATCAGGCACAGTAACAGGCGAGATAAAACTGCTAAAGATACAGCAAAAGCACCCCGAAATTGCTTAAATCATTCACAATAGAGCTATTTAGACGTATGTGTCGTTGTATCTCTAGCAGTTTACCCTCACGAGTAAATTTGTTATTAAAAGAAAATTTAAACAATTTTTATTTTTTTCGACTTGTTTAATCTAAAAATATACAATATGTTTTTTACAATTTTAGCAAAAATTTTTACAGAATTTTTTCTATTGTCATTCAAAACACTGTTTTGGAATACCGAAAAGGATCGAAAATTCTCGAGTATGGTTTTTACCAGTGGGTGGGTCTTGAAAAAACTTCTTTGAAATATAATGAAAAAAAACGAAAAATGGACACCATATTTCAGCCCTTTAATATGAGATTGGACAACAATGTTTCTGCTCTACAAAGAGTAAAAAAAATCACAGTTTTATCAATTTTAATACCATTTTTTGGATATTTTTAAATCAATTATGAATCTTATAAAAGAAAATATGTTTCTAGTTAAAATTAATTTTTTTCGCATTTTAATTAATAGTTATGTCAACATTTTATATATTGTTTTGTTATTTTTGTAAAACAAACCAAGTCTGATTTCAAAGCTACTTGATTTTAAAATATTTTGTTCTGTGTTTTTGTACAATATATCCATAATTCTATAAGATCTGCAGTCCGCGTCGAGAGACCTCCCTCAAAGCAATGTTAGAACATCTGTTGAAATACAAAATTTTGTTGAAATTAAGTCTACTTCCTTAAAGTGTAAAAAAAAAAACTTTAAACAAACAATTACATTGCACTAACATGTTTAAAGCAAACAAATTTTATTAAGTAAACATTTACCATTTAAACATTTATGAAACAAGTATGAATTGTTTAACATTAACAAACATCTCAGTAACACCTTTGTAATGGGTTGGATCTATTTAACATATAACACAGAAATTGGTAACCTTAGCAATTTTTGTTTTTTATGAAACAAAGATACCCTATACCCTGCCCTATAATGATATCGGCAAACTAAACTAATGATTTACTAAACCATGGCAAAGAAGGTGTAGAATTCTATCTATGTTGAACAGATGCAAAATAAAATAATACACAACCTTAGTAGGTTCCGGTTGTCTATGAACAACATTTTATTTACAAAATATTAAATTAGTATACATATAATAAACTTCCGGTTAACGGAAGGAATAAGTACCTATATCACTAGGCAACAGCCATTTTGTTATTTGGTTCTAGCATACTTTTTCTCATGGATTTGGACCTATTGAACACGAAAATGAATTTTAAAAATTTTTCTGTCGATTGGTTTGCGAGATACAAATTTTTTAATTTTTTTTTTTAATTTTTGGAGGTACACTTACTATTTTGAGCATATCTTTAGTCTTCTTTGACCTATTTTATCCTACTACTACTCAAATTAAAGACAATTGAGCCGTCTACAACTTATTCTCAGAAAATTTTCAAATCGGGTTAGTAGTTTTGATGTTGGCGGCTTAAAAAGGTTAAAAAACTGCGTTTTTTTAGTAAAAATGTGGCTGAAAAATTCATATAAAAATTCATATAAAATGTAAAACGCGATGTTAACAGCGATTTTAATTTTTTTACGTATAGCTGACACTTTTCCAAAGAAAATAAGCCCTTACTTAACAAAATCTGATGACAAATGGCCGACTTATTATTTTTTTGGTAAACGACCGAAATTCCGCTATTTCACGATTTTTTGATTTTCATTATTTGCACAGCTTACCTACCCAACGCAAACGAATAAATACATTTGAACTTAATTTAAAATAAACAAAGTAGTCTTCGTATATTTTTTTTTAATTTATTTACAGCACTACATGCTCATACATATTTAAACATAAGGAGACACGGTTATCAATTGCATTTCAAAACTGTCTGTGAAAGTGTAAAGAAGTTAATATTTAGAAAACGCAAGGAAGACAATGAGTAAAAGACTACGTGTGTTCGAGTGTTTGAACGATCCAGACAATTTCTGCAATGTTTGTGGCCAGTTTATAAAAAAAAATCACGCACACAAGTTTACTCCAGCAGTACAATTGCACTATTTGAATTATTTTGGTATTTCACCAAATATCACAGAACCATGGACACCTAAGTCGCTGTGTGATCTTTGCTATATAATCTTAACCAACTGGGCAGCTGGCGGAAGGTAAGAATTTTTATTTAAACACATTATACATAGCGAATATAGTAATTTATTTTAATTTTAGCCGCCATATGAAATTCGATACACCAATGATGTGGAAAAAGCCGCTATGCCATTCCACAGACTGTTATTTTTGCCTCACCACAAACAGTGGGGTAGGAAGATTTTTTAAATGGAACTACGCTCAAGTGGGATCGTTTGCGCTTCCAGTACCACATTCGCATGATGTGCCATATCCAGTGTGCCCTGGTGCATCTCTTCAAAAAGCAGAATCGTCAGAAGAAGAGTCTGAGTCAAATGCAAGCGAATTTGAGCCGGGTGCAAAGCGAAAATTACTGTCACAGGCCGAACTAAACGATTGGGTGCGCGATTTTGGTCTCACTAAGGAGAAATCCGAACTTTTTGCGTCTCGGATGATACAGTGTGGATTTGCGGCTTCAGAAGTGAAAGTATCAGCGTACAGAAACCGTCACAAGGAGTATGCAAAATTTTATACAAAGAAAGACCAAATATGTTTTTGCAGCGACATTTCAGGCTTGTTCCAAGAGCTTCACCAAATTCACAACCCCAACGAATGGAGGTTGTTTATTGACAGCAACAAAGAGAGCTTGAAGGCAGTTCTCTTACATAATGGGAATGAAAAGCCATCTGTTCCTATTGCTCATGCGGTTCATTCAAAGGAGAACTATGAAACTATGGACATTTTGCTGAAATGCATAGAGTATAGGAAATACAATTGGAAAATATGCGCCGACCTTAAAGTTGTGGCCATTCTGTGTGGACTCCAAGGAGGCTATACGCGACATTGCTGTTTTCTGTGCCTTTGGAATAGCCGCGCTGATGATCAGCATTATATAAAAAAAAAAAATGGCCGGTACGAACGAAACCTGCAGTTGGAGAAGCGAATGTTCAGCGCAAACCACTAATAGAGAACCGTGAAAATATAATACTTCCGCCGCTGCACATAAAATTGGGTTTGATTAAAAATTTTGCCAAAAAATTAGACAAAGAAGGTGAAGCTTTTGCCTATTTACGGTCAATTTTCCCTTACCTTTCGCTGGCAAAAATTAAAGAAGGAGTCTTCGCAGGACCCGAGATAAAAAAAATGTTGAAAGATGAAAAATTCCCAAAGCTGTTATCACCCATCGAAGCCGCAGCATGGAATTCCTTCAGGCTTGTTGTGGAAAACTTTTTAGGAAACAACAAAAGCCCGAATTATAAGGACATAGTTGAGGATCTGGTAAAGAACTATGAAGCCATGGGAGTGCACATGTCACTTAAAATACACTTTCTGGATTCTCATTTGGATTTTTTCCCTGAGAATTTAGGAGACGTGAGCGACGAACACGGCGAGCGCTTTCATCAGGAATTGAAGGCTATGGAACGACGCTATCAGGGCAACTATGACACGGCTATGATGGGTGACTATATTTGGACCCTAATACGTGAGACCGATTGCAGCGAATACAAAAAACAAAGAAGAAGTCAGCAGTTTTTCCACATGGCATAAAATGTACACTTATATCTTTGTTTTTACTCATTTTTTTGTGCGTTGATTTGCTTAATTTAATTAGTTAGTTTAATTTCGTTAGTTTAGCTAATTGTGCGATACATTGAGCATGTAGTGCTGTAAATAAATTAAAAAATAATATACGAAGACTAATTTGTTTATTTTAAATTAAGTTCAAATGTATTTATTCGTTTGCGTTGGGTAGGTAAGCTGTGCAAATAATGAAAATCAAAAAATCGTGAAATAGCGGAATTTCGGTCGTTTACCAAAAAAATAATAAGTCGGCCATTTGTCATCAGATTTTGTTAAGTAAGGGCTTATTTTCTTTGGAAAAGTGTCAGCTATACGTAAAAAAATTAAAATCGCTGTTAACATCGCGTTTTACATTTTATATGAATTTTTATATGAATTTTTCAGCCACATTTTTACTAAAAAAACGCAGTTTTTTAACCTTTTTAAGCCGCCAACATCAAAACTACTAACCCGATTTGAAAATTTTCTGAGAATAAGTTGTAGACGGCTCAATTGTCTTTAATTTGAGTAGTAGTAGGATAAAATAGGTCAAAGAAGACTAAAGATATGCTCAAAATAGTAAGTGTACATTCAAAAATTAAAAAAAAAAATTAAAAAATTTGTATCTCGCAAACCAATCGACAGAAAAATTTTTAAAATTCATTTTCGTGTTCAGTAGGTCCAAATCCATGAGAAAAAGTATGCTAGAAACAAATAACAGACAAAAGTTTGTTATTTGTGACCTAGTGTATTGAGAAATAAATTATATTGTTTTTTTTTTCTTAAGATTTTCCTCTTTTGATAAATTGAGCGCCCCGGTAGGCTAGTTGGTAGCGTGCTAGCTTATCAGTGCGGGGGTCGTGGGTTCAATTCCCACCAGAGGCTCTGGTCTGTTTTCGCTACAACGAGCCGAAGGCCTTCGTTGCTAGTGCTCGGTTAGGGTATTAACATATAATTTGTAATTATATGATTAATAAATAAATAAATTAATAATAAATTAGTTTAACCATTTGTAATGGATGGTTCAATTGCAAATATCAGATTCTCAGCTTAAATATTTTGCACGGGTCATTAAAGGGGCCGCTATTCCCCTTTAAAATACCATTTACACCACGTTTTTATAAAAAATTCAAAAAAAAAATATATAGCTTCATTAAATTACACTCACTAAAAAAAGTCTGTAATGGCAACTGAAAATTTTGCTGTTATTACGGGAAATTTTGCTAATTTGAGCCCAGCGGTATTTTTTGCTAATCGTAGCAACACATGTCTGCTGACGTGTAGTACAATGAAATTAATAGATAAAATTAGCTGCCGCTACTAAATTTTAGTAAACTTTTTATAAAGTGGAATTTACAATCTATTTGCTAAAATCAGCAAAAAAAATTTACTTAATATTATTAATATTAGTGCGACATTCCAAATTTTTTTTTATCGACCATCAAAATTTTTTATTTATTTTTTTTTTCAAAAAATATTTTAGACAAAATTATAAAAAATCAAAGGCCTAATTTTAAAAACAAAAGAATTTATCATTTTGTTTTAGTTTGGTAATTACTGTTTTGAAAAAATATTTTAGTAAGTTTTTTTTGTTGCTTTTAAGGTAAAATTTTAATTGTTTTTAGGGCTGATTTTTAAACTAAAAAAACTTTTTAGTGCTATTTTAAGTGAATGAGTCCGTATACTCATTTCCGTTTCCTTTTTTTAATCTATGGAACATTTTAAGGCAATTTATGTTATGAGGTGTAAGTTGTAATTAGAAATAACATTTCCTTCCATATCCACTTTTTTAAAATTAGTAATTCTTTTTTGGTAATTTTAGCAAATCGGGTTTAAAAAATTTGTAAACATTTTGAAATATTCCGTAAAAAATCTGTATTTTGTAAAATGTAACTAGCATAAGATTTGCTAAATAATAATTTTTTTTTACTAAAAATCAGTACAAAAATAGTAAAGTGGGATTGAAAACCCTGTATAAATTTTTCTACTAACTTTTTTTTTCTGAGTGTAGTTATTCCTTTGGTAATACCTATTTTAATCTTCAGTATTATTTGTTATTCCTTTAGTAATACCTATTTTAATCTTCAGTTTTTCAACCAAGAGTTTATTATTATTAGTTAGAATTATTTGGGCGGGACCATATAATCAAATGTTACGATCAAATGTTACGATATGAAACAGAAAAACGCCAGCGTTAAAATGTAAGAGAAGATAGAGGGATTGCCACACTTTCGACCTGAGCGACCAGGTCATCGTCAGCCTAATTCTGAACTATTTCACACAACAACTCGTTGTTTTCCAACCACTCTGAGGAAACCGATATACGACATTCATTTTTCCAGGTTTGAGCTGAGCTTTTTCCATATTCTATTAGTCATAAATACTAATTTGAATCCTACATTTAGATCTTTCCGTTGTGGCAAACATTTCCAATCGTTCCTTCCATTTCTGGGGATAGAATTGGTACCTGTGTTTATCGTGTTCCTAAGGTAAAGCATTTTTTATATGTCCATTTAACATTTTCAGCCGTATGAAAAAAGTTCCGATATAATCACATATACGAACAGAAAAGAGCATAATTTTATGAAAGTTCGAAAGCATCATCTTATAATTGAAATTCGTAATAATCAAAGTATAATCCTAGTAATTATAATATGATCCTAAAACGTGCTCCATGATCATAATATAATGAGGATAATACTATGACTATTTAGAATTTCTAATCGTGTTTAAGTTATTTTTTCTTCGCCTTTTCATTTTACTCAATTAATTGTTTAAATGATTATTCCGCTTTTTCTCAAACGATTAATCGAATAAAATTTTAAAATCAATGTATTATTATAATAAAATGTATGCTAAATGATAAACATTTTTATTATTATTATTATCATATAAACAAAATGTATCAATTGAGATCATATTTTATAAACATTTTTATTGTTGCTGTGTCCTCTTTATAACATTATCCTCTTTTTATCCAATCAATCGAATTGAACCACATTGCAAACATTTCTTGTAAGTTTTACATTTTAAAGACCATTCACAATTATGGAGTACTCCACTCTGCAGGGTAAATTTTGTTCCCTTCTTTTTTGCACTTATACATTATTTGTATCCTGTAACTCTGCAGCGTGTAGTACTTTTAATTTCAATAAAATTTAAAATATGCATTAAAAATAATTCAGCATATTAAAAAATATGCACTTAGCCAATTATGCAAAAATATGCGTTTATAACAAAATATTCTTTAAATGCATTTGCACTAAAGTTGCTTGCTGCCCAATTTATAGAAAGAAGTTAAACGATTTTTAAATTTTTGGAAGTTAATCGAATCATATTTTAAATCAGTGTTTTTTAGATATGGTCACATAAAAAAAATACATTCACGAGAGATGTGACACTTTATTGCCAAATATTGCAAATCTTAAAAATTGTTTCACGTTTAACAGTAGTATGACAATTTGTCATAGCAACATCCACTGACGGATATGGACACTAGAAAGGACAGAAAATCATTTACCAACCTCGTGTAATGTAAAATATACTAAATTATGGTCTGCTAAACACAAGTATAATAAAAACTTGGAAATGGTATCAATCAATTGGTAAATTGTAAAATTCACTGTTATAATTTGCATAAATAAGTCTAATTTAAATATACATAACTGTTTTAGGCGTTACTTTTTAAAATTTATTGAGTTATTTTCTAAAACACTTACATGGAAGGTATCCCGATCTTAAAAAATATGCGATAAAGATCAAAATAAGACACACATTTTTTTGCGGCCCATTCTCACGTTTAGGAGATAAAAAGTAAGGTAAAATTTTACTTACACTCAGAAAAAAAAGTTAGTAGAAAAAATTGTAAATGGTGTTCAATCCGACTTTACTATTTTTGTTCAGATTTTTAGTAAAATAATATTATTTAGCACATCTTTTTGCAATTTACATTTTACAAATTACAGAATTTTTACAGAATATTTATAATGTATTGTTTTGCTAATTTCAGAATTCCTTTAACAAATTTTTGAAATCCGATTTGCTAAAATTAGCAAAAAAAAAATACTAATTATAAAAAGTGGATATTGTAGGAAATGTTATATCTAATTAAAACTTACACATACAAACTTAAATTGCCTTAAAATGTTACATAGATTAAAAAAAGGGATCGGAAGTGAAGATACCGACTCATGTCTAAAAATAGGACATCCATTTAAAATATCACTAAAAGGTTTTCTTAGTTCTAAAAATCAGCCCTAAAAACAATAAAAAATTTGACCTTAAATTAAAAAAATTAACTAAAATATTTTTCAAAACAGAAATCACCAAATTAAAACAAAATTATAAATTCGTTTATGTTTTTACACTTTTTAAGATTTTGATTTTTTGTTTAATTTTGTCTAAAATATTTTTTGAAAAGAATTTAAAAAAATTTTGATGCTCGATAAAAAAATAAATTTGAAATTTTGTACTTATGTTAATTATGTATAGTTAATTTTTTTTGCTGATTTTAGCAAACCGATTTAAAATTTCACTTTACAAAAGTTTACTAAAATTTAGTAGCGGCAGCAAATTTTTTCTATAAATTTCATTGTACAACACGTCAGCAGACAAGTGTTGCTACGATTAGCAAAAAATACCGCTGAGCTCAAATTAGCAAAATTTCCCGTAATAACAGCAAAATTTTCAGACTTTTTTTTGGTGAGTGTAGCTTTTGTATGGAAACATGTCTTAAATTTACAAAATCTAGATTTTTTTGTGCACACCATTATACAAAAGAAAGAAAACATAAATTTTTAAATCTATATTTCCTATGTTTTTACCTCAGGTTTCCAATTTTTAAAATATGGGTGATAAAAGCTTTTCACGCAGAGAGAAAAACATGGTTGTAATATGATCACTGCTACTATATTGTGCTTGCTGCAATCGGGTATGGTTGTCACAACCAAGTTATTGGTTTTCTAACCATCAACATGGTCGCTACCATCATTATTTAGTAAATATTTTACTATTTTATGATTGGCACCTTGTATTTTATAACATGATTGGCTGTAACCATACTGTGGTAACAAAAATGCTGACTATGAAAAAAATATGATAACAATGCAACGATAAAATGTTGGCAACAATCAATAATTAATTATACAAAGAAAAGTTCTTAAAGTCTTTGATTTTTTCCCTAACAAATTTTTTTTTTCAAAAAGTCCTTAATATTAATTTTTTTTTATAGAAAAAACATTTCTAAAGGAAATGTTCTTAAATTTAAAAAGCTTTTTCATAGTTTCTAAGAACTTTTCCTTTAAAATTATCCAGGAATCATAATATAGTTATGAGGGGCCATAATATGATAACATTTTGAGCATACTGTGATTACGTGCGATCATATTATGATAAATTCATAATAACATGTTTATTTAGGACTATAATATGGTGATTTTGAAATCGTAATATAACTGAAGGGACTATATTATGGTAAAAATATGGTTATTTTATTATCATAATATGATAACTATAATATAGTACGATTATGGTTGGTACAACCATAAACCCAAAAATATGATGCTCTTCGAATGTGATTGAGAAAAGTTGCCGAATGGTTATTTATTCTCGGTTACAGGAATCGTAAGGAGCCTAAGCATATTTTCCATTAAATTAAATCATTGGCTGTCCAATTCTCTCACCCTCAATTAACACTTTGTGCCTGCAAACGGGAAACGGCTCATTCAAAAAAAATTAACTAAAAGTGAAATGATAAATTGTATTTTTAAATTATTATTATAAATATAACAAAAACTATCAATTAAAATAAATTTATTTGCATCCTCATTTTATATATTTAACGCAAACTAAAGAATTTAAAAAAAAATTTCTACAGTTTTCTATTGTTTTTATGAACAACGAGATTTTTTTTACTATTTATGTTGATTTTTAACGAGCTCAACGAATTTTATTTTTTTTCCAAATTTGTCTTGCTTATGGAAAACTTTTCTCCCTAGGTAACTTTAAGATTTACCACATTTAAAGTTTCGGCCCACTCTACCATACATATACAAGAAATTAAGCAAAAAGCAAATGATACTTGTAACAAACAAATACTTGACTCAACTAACCATAAACAGTTTTATAAATTCCCTCAAGTAAAGAAACAATTTACAATAAATAAATGTAACCAAAATTAAGGTAATTGAATCCAAAATTTCTTTAACAAAATTTTCTTAAAGTTAAAAACATAAATAAAAAAAACTAAATGAAATCAACAACATGTATTTTTACAAAATCTTAAAATCAATCAAATATACCCAACTTATCAAAACGCTTTAAGGCATACTTTAAAGTATCTGTAGTTCTGGGATTTGAAGTAAACATTATCTTAACTTTTTTAGTGGCAAATTCTTTATTCGCCAATGTCTCTAAGTTGGTGTCCAGAGAGTCTTCCTTTTTCATGGCAACCATGGGCAAAAAGGCATACGAAGAAAAGAAACCGTATAGTTCGCGTGAAGTTATTTCCATTTTGATCTTATCGAAGGATGGTATGTCATCGTAGTGCATTGTTTCAAGTGATGAGCGTAATGTTTCATAATATGATTCTATTAAAAAGCCTCGACGATTGATTAAAACATCCAGTTGGACACTGCTGTTTAAAAAGAAATTAATATCACAGCCGGGACTACCAAAGAAACTATTTTGAAAATCCACCTTTAGAAAAAGAAACAAAAAAAAGGATGCACATTTTTATTTCAATAAACATTTTCTCTCAAAACTTACAAATATAGCATCAATTGGTTTTTCCGGTTGATCATCATTGTACTTGTACATAAAGTTATTAACCCATAAGTCACCATGATTTAAAACGGTTATTTCACCGATTTTCGCTTGTCCGGTTTCAACTAAATTCTCTATTAAATTATCACAGTGTTTTTGTAATTTTTCAGCTATTGCTTCATACCCATCCCAGGTTGCCACTAATTCAGCCAATGTTCTTAATTGCAGCGTCATAAAGTCTATAAATCTCTCACTAGTTCTTATATAATTTTCATCCAACATTCCGGTTTTGAAATGCTCTTTTACATCAGGATCCTAAAATTGTCAATAAATTGTTTACAATAATTTTTCAAGTTTTTATTTCAATGCATGAAAGTGTACCTTTTTCAGTAATACCATTGAGGCAGCATGAAACTTTGCCAATTTTCTGAGAATAATCAGGCAATGTTCTTCATCCAGGCCATTTTGTCTACTTGCCAATTTATAGCCATATTGGGTTAAATCATCGAAAACAATTGTTTGCATAGGTTCTCGGGTTGTATAGAAACATCTAAAAATTTAGAAATAAATTAATACTTTTTTATTTTTTGAACTTAAGGTTTGTTTTTTTTTATAAAAAAGGTTAAATAAAAGATTACAATTAATACTTTGTTTAGCCTACAGTTAAACATTAACTTCAATTCGTTCCGTACAAATATGATAGTTTTAAATATTTTGCAGAAGATATATACTATACGAACTAGTTCAGAACTGATGCCTTAACCTACCACTTTAATATGACATTGTTCAACGGTCCTGCAAAATGTTTGTGTAGAGGTACGAGAGCACAATTTTAATATTTCGATTACCTTAATTTAAGTTTAAATTTTTTCAAATTGTTAAAGTCAACCATGTTCATATTTTAAAAGAGTTCCAGACAAGTTATTTGAAAATATTCTCTAATTCATTTCAGCTCGCTTGATTATGGAGATATTTAATTTCAAAAAACAAAAGTATTTCATAAAACTTAAGTGCAAAAGTTTACCGACTCTGATTAATTTTCTTTATGAAAAGTAGTTTTTTCAAAGATACTTTTTGATTTCGATATATTTTTTAAAAGAAATAAAAAAAACTTTCTTTGTTTTTAAATGAGTCATAGCCATTTAACAAGCATACAATCATTAATCCATATAAAGGAAATTAATTAATTCTAAATTTTAAAACGTAAAATAAATAGTTAAAGGCTCAAATGTTAAATGCTAAACAATAAAGTGAATTTATGAAAACTAATTCCTAACCTTAAAAAATAAATTAATTGTATATTTTTTATTTAAATACGAGGGCGGATCAATAAGTCCGTGACTTTTCGAACTTCCCTCGTAGTTATATGAAATCTAACACTGCTCCCATCAAGTACCACCTGTTAATAGACTACTGTCAAATTTTGAGCAAGTTCCGTCATTTACTTTGCCTTTAACTGCTGTTCAAAACATACAACCTCGTGGACTTTTTAAAAATGGAAAAAAGTGAATTTCGAGTGCTCAATAAACATTATTTTTTGCGAAAAAAAAAACCGTCAATCAAACCAAGGAAAATTTTGATAAATACTATGGGGCTCTGCACCATCGATTTCAATGGTAAAAAAGTGGTTTACTCACTTTGCTTGTGGTCGCACAAGTACAAATGACGCTGAACGTTCTGGACGGCCAATTGATACCACGACATGGTGTTGGCCGATCGAAGAGTAAAAGTGCGTGATATTGTTGATGCCATAGGCATTTTATATGGCAGTGTGGTTTCGATTTTAAATGATCAGTTGGATTTAAGAAGGCTGTCTGCAAGATGGGTGCCGCGTTTGCTCACAATCGACCACCAACGGAATCGTGTGACAGCTTAGTTTCAATGGCAAAAATCCATGAAGTAGACTGCGAATTGCCCCCTCATTCGCTGGATTTAGCTCTCAGTGACTATTTTCTATTTCCAAACCTAAAGAAATGGTTCGGTGGAAAGAGACTTAGCTCCAACGATAAAATTATTAATCAAACAAAGGCCTATTTTATAGACCTCGAAAAATTCAATTTTTTGGAAGGGATACAAAAATTGGAGAAACGTTGGACTACGTGTATTCAGCTAAAAGGAGATTATGTTGAAAAATATTTTTTTTTTTGCAAAAAAAATGTGTTTCATTCAAAAAGTCACGAACTTATTAACCAGCCCTCGTATATAAGCGCCAATAAACACTTTTTTAACGTTAAATGCAAGATTATATATATATTTTCCAAAAGTTACCCCAAGATTTGTTAACCCATTTGCTATCTGCCTTTAACGCGCAAATAAAAAGTCATAATTTGTGTTTTTTTCCTTAAAAACCATCCAAATGTATTAGCAATCCAAAAAGTTATTTTAAAATGAGTGATTATATTTCAAACTCATAAAAGATTTCTGAATTACTTAAATTTTGTGAAAACTTTTGATTTTTTTCTTTTTTTTTTCAAAGTCATTTCTAAGCCAAACCCAATTCTTTCAAAATTTTACCTATTAGCAAAAACCGAAAATCAGTTTCTATAAAAATATAGAATAACTTCCCCCATTTTGACTTTCGGCCAAAATTTCTACTCGTTACTGGTGAAATTTTTCACTTATAATAAGCTAAAAGGAAAGTATCCCAACGAAATTTTGATGAAATTTGGATATGTGATAAAAAAGAACTCCAAGAACTTTTTCGGTCACCTCCGGTGAAATAGTGGAAAGTTGGATACTTTTGTTCGCCAGCATGTCACAAACGTTCGAAATTTTATATAAAAATTGCATTACGCGGGTGGATCTCATTTGAGCTCTTTACACTTTGTCCAACGTTTCTTCAATTTTCCATAACGTAAGATTTGTCGAGGTCATTAAAATGGGTTTGTTTTTGAGACGATTTAATCGTTGGAGTCAAATCTCGTTCCGCCGAGCCATTTCTTCAGGTTTGGAAACAAAATTACCCACTCGGAGTCAAATCCATGACAGCCATTTTCTCCTCAATCCTCAAAACAAATCACGCGGTAGACTGCTATCAGTGGCTTTCAAACCAAACTAAATGACACAGCTTGTTCAAATTTTGACAGGAGTCAACTGACAGATGGCTGTTGAAAGGAGCAGAGTTGCTTTTCAGTTAAGAGGCGGGAAATTCAAAAAGTCACGCACTTATTGACCCCCCCTTGTAAAATTATATATTCTTTAAATAAAGTTTGAAACACATTCTGCCTATATTTTAGCATATGGTTGTCAAGTTGTTCCAAAAAGTGTCAAAAATGTGTTTCGTAAAAAACTTGTTAAAATACAATTTTTTTCCATTTTTTATCACTTTTGTGGCCCCTTAAAACTCCGTGGTGGCTCAAAAACCGACACAGGTCAATCCTAAAATTATGTTTTCTACCACATACCGAAATTTCAGCAAAATGGGAGTGTTAGGTTGGGGTGCTTTCCATCTTAGTTATTACTAGGACTCGGGAGTTCATGTATACATGTTTTTTGTCATTAGCTGGAAAACAACGTTAACAAATGCGAATAAATGCGTTATTAAATCATATTTTGGCATATTTTATTTAAACCTAAAAAAATCTTTTTATAAATGTATAAATACAATATTTTTATTTTGTTTTAACACAGAGACCAAAATTAACAGCATTGCCATGTAATGGTTAGCACGTTGGACTGTTACATAGAATGTTGCGGATTTGATCCACAGCGACGACAACATAAATTTAGAAAAATAATATGTATCAGTTTTCTTACCTCATACATATCGCAATGTTCTCCTTCCCATAGCACTTAACCCCCACCGAAGTAAAACAATATAACAGGAATATGAACTAAAAAAGCTTCAAAAATTTCGCCAACTCTGCATTTGTTGGCGGGCAAAAACTACTCTAAGATTTATCATCTCGCGCAATTACAGTATTATCCATATTTGAAGCCCTTCATCTTTGGATACCTTTCATCTCTCCTCTATCTAAAGGAAGCAATACAATAATTAGTAGGAAGAATTTCCTGAGTGTTACTTCCCTTAAAAAGAAAAACAGATGTTGGGAAAAAATATAATAAATGCAAATTTTTAAAATTTTTAATGCATCTTTTTCGATTTTTAATACATATTTTATGTACACAAAACACAAAATGTGTGAACTTTCTTTACCAGATCGATATTGAAAATTTACATTTACACTGCTGTGTTAATTTTGTACGTATTATTTTGATCTGCAAGTTTATAATTTTTCGGGTTTGAGATCATAATTAAAAGAAGATGAAGAAAATTGTGAGGATCAGCGCTAGAGGGAGTGCCACACTTTCGACATGAGCGGCCACAGGTCATCGTCAGCCTCATGCTGAACAGTCACCCATAACAACTCATCGTTTGAAAAGACTATATATCAGGAAAAGGGATATGCGAAATTACTTATGCACAGTTAATGAATGTTTAGCTTGTCAAATTGACAAGAATGAAAACATTAGCAATTGAAATGGCAACCCTGTCAATGTGTGCATTGAAAATCAAAGATGGTTGCCAGAGTAAATTTCAAAAATATATGGAAAAAGTTCATTTGTACGGGCAATCATTCATTTATTGTGAATAAGTAATTTCGCTTATACCTTTTCCCACCAGCCGAATTAAGCATTCTTGCTTGTTATTAACTTACTTTGCTCCAAATTTAGAACCATCCCCAATTAATACTTCCAATTTCCCCAAAACATCAAAATAGAAAATTTTCTCTCTTAAGTAAACAGCTAAATCCTCTAAAAATTGTGTAGCTGGTGTTATGGCAATGCTTTTCACAATTAGGGCCAATTCCTCATCCAATTGATGTTTGCTACTACGGTATAAAGCCTTGGCACGATATATTTTACTGCAATAATTTTCACCACCACCATTTGATTCAGCAAATACGATTTTCTTAATATCAACTCGTTCTTCATGTAATCCATCCTCTAAAGCGGCCTTAAAAAAATTCTCATTTAAATAAGTTGGCGCTTTAGAGTTATTATTTGAAATCATTGTAATCCTGTTGTATCCTTTAAATGTAATTTACAATAGAAGTAATTTTTTTTTTAATTTGAATTGATAATAATAACACGTTTTCCGAATTTTTACGATTTATTAACTTTAGCACGTACGTTTTCAAAAGAACTGTTTTGTAGTTTAATGAGGTCTTTATATACAATTCCGTTTGTTTTGATCGATAAGTTACTGTTATTCGCCTTCTCGTGTTTGAAGTACTGGTTTGGCCCATTTGTCTATACCCCTCTAGATCAGGGAATTATTTATTTGTTATCGCATTGTTTGATACTTTTGATAATATTGAGTTCATCATGTCTCTTGACCGATGGCTATCATCGTATCTCAAGTATTTATATATTGCAATTATTTACGAGTGGTTAAGTATTCGAGACAGTCCTTAGTCTTAGTGATAGATAGTAAATAGTTCTTTGTTTGATTTTGATTGCAATTCATTATTAATATTTATCTAAACTTTTTTTCTGCTATAGGCTTTATAGGACACTGACAAAAAAAATATTTGAAATAATAATAATATAGAGTTTAAAAATTATACAATTTTAAACAAATCTTTCTCTAGTGTAACGTTTGATTCAAAAATAGAGGTAATAAGAACTATGTATTCACATTTTTCTGAAATTTACACACGTTATCTTCTCATGCGTTGATTTTTATTTTTGTTAGCCGATTTTTTTAGTTTTCAGAATTCATTGTTTTACAATTATTTTTAAATTATCATAATTTTCGAAAAATATTGATTGCAGTAATCCGAAAAACTTTAATATATATTTCTAATTAAAAAAAATTTAATTAGGTCACAACTTGAAATTAACTGGTTTATTTGAAATCTTATTTAAACAATTTTAATATCGACAAGCAGAGAAGAATTTATTGGTCATTAAAATTGATTTCTTCTTTTCAAGTGTTAAATAGAATTTACTAGAAAACAAAAATTTAATTATTTCCACATTAAGCATAGTAAGTTGTTTTTGTCGTGAAAAAATTTCACTTGAGCTTATATAGTAAGTTGTTCGGGTTTCACATAAAGAAAACTAGTAAAAAAAATTAAAGCTGGACATGCGCACTATATGGTATCAAGTATAATTGTGGTCAAATTTCGGGAAGCACTTCAAATTCCGCAAAAGTTCTTCTTTTATGAACAGGGCAGAAAATATTGAGCGCCCCGGTAGGCTAGTTGGTAGCATGCTAGCTTATCAGTGCGGGGGTCGTGGGTTCGATTCCCACTAGAGGCTCTGGTCTGTTTTCGCTACAACGAGCCAAAAGCCTTCGTTGCTAGTGTATTAAGATATAATTTGTAATTGAATGTTTAATAAAGCGTGTCACAACTTTGAGTTGGCATCACTGCTTTATTTGGCAAACCATTTAATAGGTGATAGTTGCTTTTTGTTTAGTTTGCTTTGAAATTTCATTATGAATCGATTTACACCAGAGCAACGCGTGCAAATTGTTGAAATTTTTAATCGAAATAATTGTACTATTCGTCAAACTCATCGTGCCCTTCTTCCATTTTATGGCGTACATAATCGCTCTTCAGAGCAGCTAATTCGAAGAACAATAGTTTGGACCGCATTTACTGTTACTAATAATGCGCTTTTGTCGAAACACCATTACTTCCACAGAAAATTACTGTTTGGTGCGCTTTATGGGCTGGCGGTGTCATTGACCCATATGTGATGATGGTGAGAATGTTACTGTCAATGGTGAACGGTATAGGAACATGATTCGAAATTTTTTCGTACCTCAATTACGTTAATCTTGCTGATATGTGGTTCCAACAGGACGGAGCCACATGCCACACAGCAGGCGCTACAACTGATTTACTCAAAGAAACTTTTGATGAAAAAAGACTTTTACGTAATGGCTCAATTAATTGGCCACAAATATCGTGTGATTTAACCCCATTGGATTACTTTCTTTGGGGTTATGATAAGTCACTTGTGTACGTTGATAAACCACAAACAATTGAACACCTGTAAATCAACATTCGAAGAGTTATCGGCGAAATACGGCCGCAAATGCTGCGAAAAGTTGTTGAAAATTGGTGTTCCGGATTGCGCCTTCTACGCGCCAGCCGTGGCGGCCACATGGCAGAAATCATATTTAAACACTAATTTCATAAAATTTTCTTTCCAATAAAGTCCGTTTCATTAATATTAAAAATATATTTCCTTATTTTATTATGATTTTAACAGTGTCACCTTATAAAAAATACCCTTTGCATCTGAACGGAATTGACGAAAATTTATTTTATAAAATAAAAAAATTATTCAATTCCCATCTAAAAATCGAAATATATATGAGCATACATGATCATACATGAGCATACATGGTCATATACGTCCATACATTGTTCAATATATGACCATACATGATCTCATATATGATCTTATATCTTCGCATCTGAAATTTGAGGGTATATGGACGTATATGATCATATACGAGCATACATGAATAACATATGAGCATGTATGATAATATATGCACATATAACACTATATACCCTCAAATTTCGGATCCGAAGATATATAGTCATATATGAAATCATGTATGGACGTATATGACCATGTATGCCTATGTATGATCATATACAAGCCCATGTATGATCATGTATGTTCATATATATTTCGATTTTTACATGGGTTTTAAAAAATTATAAAATTTATATTACGATTTTAGGCTTTTAGGGTTCCAGTGAAATAGTTCACAGAAAAAACAACTTAGTGTGCTTTAGGAAGAAATTTTTTTACGTGAAAAACAATTAACTACGCTTTAAATCGATTTTAGTAATTTATAATTTTTCTGGAGGTAAATAACAGACCAGGGCGATCTCAATTACATTTGGCAATTAATCACTTGTGTATTTTGTTCATATTAATAATTCTATCAGGTCTACGCTCACATTTGTGGGATTAAACTTTTAATTGGAAAATTTCAAAACTTTTTAATTCCACACATGGGGTATAATAAATATTTTTGTTTTCTTAAATATAATGCAATTACATGTAATGGATGTAATTGCCATGCCAATTAGTTAAAAGAAATACTTTTTATTCCCCATGTCTGGTATTAAAAATCTTTAAAATTTTCAAAGCAAACGTGAGCGAAGGTCTGATAGAGATATTAATATGAACAAATTACGCAAGTGAAGAATTGCAAAATGCAATTGAGATCGCCCAGGTATGATAAATAATAGTACAGTTTATTAAATTTGTTTAAAAACAAATTCTACACAATTTTCTCGTGAAAATATATTTAATGGAATTTAACAGTTTCTTTACGTAAAATCGAAACAACTTACTGTGCTTTAAGTGTAAAATTAAAAAAAAAATTAAACAATGAAATAACGCAAAAAACAACAAATATTTTTGAAAAATAAATATTTATTTTCAAACACATACATATTATTTGTTTTCAATTACAAAGTACATAAATTGTATACTGTCGTATGTGCATTAGGGTGTTTGTTATTTGCTTATGTTGTTTTTCTTATTTCGAGTGACTACTTAAATTAGTCTTAAATCAGTGAGAATCATAAACTTTTTTGAAAAGAAAAAAACCTTTTTAACCCCCAAATTCACTGTGGCGCTAGTAGACACATATTTTAAGCTGATATAGTAATAACACGGTGCTACACTGAAAAATAACTTGTGAAATTACCTAGTGTAGGTTGTAGGTCTAGCTGAGTGTATAATATAACCGCTTTTATAAGTTGCAATATACCCTCAAAATTTCGAGATATGGGGAAAATAGTATTTTTTTGGACTGGCGCAATTAAACTTTTCTAACTCAGTCATTTTTTAACCGATTTCGAAACGGTCAACGGCATTAGTTAGAAATGAACGCGCTCTTTCGAAATATATGTACTCCCCGTATAGTATTTATATAAATGTGTAGAGATTTTTTCAATAATATAAACATTTTTCATTTTTTTTTAAACTTTTTCATTTTCTACGAGAGTTTCTTTCGAATCTTCTTTTAAAACAACAATAATCTTAAAGTTAGTGTCCTTCTGAGTAAACAATTCTTTTATTCGTGTAAATCGGTTTAAAATTTACAAAGTTATAGTACTTTTTCTAATAAAGAGATATTAGAATATCTTATTTTTGTTAACGAACCGCCATTAAAGCCCAATTAAACGCGTTGTTGTGTGTTCGATTAGACAGTGATACAAAAGTGAAAAAAGTAAATACAGCGATCTTATAATTTATTGAAGTTGTAACTTTAGGAATACCATTATTTCACAACATTTGCTGATAAAAAACAAACTTAAAGAAGTGATCGAAAAAAACTGTAAGTATTTTTGTACTCTATGGACCCCAGCAAAGCAGAATTACAACATGAGAACCCCTGCATATTTTTTGTGTAGCACAGTGTTATTGTTGTAGAAGTAAAAAAAAAGTTGGATGTTTTTCTTGAAAGGAATTTAGCCTTCCATGGCACTTTTCCCAATTAACATGTAAAATTTTCCACAAACTACGATTTTTTTTTTAAATATATATTCATCAAAAATTTTGAACATTTCAGATTCTTTCTCTCACATAGTTAAAAACTAATTATTGCTCTTTTTCTTCGTATTCCCGTTAAACCAAATTTGCAAGCATCAGCATTTTTAAAGTAATTGTGGCCTGAAAAAAACAATTTTCTCAAAATATGCAAAAAAGTGCAAAACGAAACATACTGAAAAGAACGGTACACATTCCCACCTTTTAAGATTTAATAGTTTTATTCTTGCCAAATCCTGCTTAAATTTTGCAACTTTACATGAAATTCTAAATGTTAGAAAACACGAAAATTTTCCAGGCTGATTTTTTTTTAAAGTTTATTGTTAAATAATTAAAGTACTTGCTGCTAGAGTTATTCTCCATATTCAACCTATTTTAAAAATTTTTGATTGTATTTAAAAAAATAATTAAAAATTTTTGAAAAAAACTAAGTTTGACTAATTGTTACAATTTTTAGCAAAATCATTAACTTGAGAGCGCGCTGTATAATGGTAAATTATTATTTACAAAAAAAAAATTTATTTGTTGTTGGTTTGAAGTGTTAACATACAGAATGTCATCAATTTGAAATTTTGGTGAAGAAAAGTGGTCTGCCCGCCCACTGTGGACTGGCAGGGCAAAAAATTAAAATGTTATGACGCTTTGTTAAAAAAAGTTTTTTAGTCAGCTAAATTTTTTATTTTTTAATATTTTTTTTAAATTTATTCTTTTGTGGAAAATAATTTTGGCAAGTTGCCAAAAATAATGAATATTGTTAACTTTTTTTACTTTTATTTTTAAAAACCTATTTAGTTTCACCACTGCTTCTCAGTCGCTTTTTAAACATGCGACTTTTTCACAGCACTTGTACCACCTGTTAAAAAGCCTTGCTAGCACCAATCCGTTTGTATTTTTCTGACTGGGGGGTACTCTATTGAAATAACCTTTGGTCCCGAGCGTTTTTTTTTTTTTTTGTTTTCACAAGAGAAGCCTAATTATTCACAATATAGCTATTTAAAGTTGTTTCTCTGGCAACTTTCTCTATTGCCCGGATGTATGATATTTTGTATGTTGATCGACCTTCATCGAAACTTCAAAATTAAGCGTCAGTATAATGTTCATACGCTAAATAGATAATTTTATTTGAAAACTTCATCACATGTGTTAACGTGTTTGTTATTCCTTATCATATGTAGTTGTTTTTAACTGTTATTATTGATTTCAGATGAATGCGTTTTAATTTTATTGTAGACTTTGAGTCTGAAGGCTCCGAAATAATTTAACCTTTCCTTGCGCGTGCCTAATCCAACATTGTATGTATTTGTATTAATTTAAAGTGTAACAAGTGGTAGATTGTAGTGTTGTTATATAGTTTAAAAACAATAACAACCTCAATATGTATATACACTCTAAAAAACGATTTTAAGAAAAATTTGTCAAACGCTCTTTATCCCCCTCTACTTTTAAGTAAAAATTATCAGTTGAATTCATAACCAATATTTAGCATGTTCTTAACATGTGTGTTATTTATAATGTACTTGCTAATGCACTTGTTAAATTCATTCTAAGGAACTTTCAAACACTTGCTAAACAGCTGTTTTGTGTCAAAGTTTACAACAAATGCAAAAATATAACATTAACATTTTTTATGCGAAAAAATAATTTTTATTTACATATTATGGAAACTCTTGACAATTTAGACTCATTAGAGTTTTTAAGAGGAGGAGCCCGTTTTAGAGCGTTTAAAACTTATCAAAAAAGAAAAAACCCTTTTTTGATATATACCGACATTCAATTTCGTAAAAAATACAGATTTTCGAAGAAAAACGAGAAAAAGTTAATTAATTGGGTGAAAGATGGCCTGAAAGGAAAAGGAAAAATTCCAGCGTTTTTACAAGTTTTAGCAGCACTAAGGTGTTGGGGCCGTAACAATGTACAGGAAGATTGTGGAGAGTTTCATGGTTTTAGTCAATCAACAATGCACCGAATCTGTCAAAATGTATCCAGGGCATTCGTTTTTGCCACTTTATTAAAAAGATCAACCACGGTGTTCCAAGCCTCCTTTTTCTTTCTATTTGAATTCGTGTCAATTTTTGCATTTTCTATAATGTCGATTTTATCGAGCACGAGATTTGAAAGTAAATCCTGTAAACACATTTATTAATAACAAAAGTACATTTAAAAATAAATTATACTTTACCTTTTCAGCCTGTTCCCAATTTGCGGATCTTTTAACAATTTTTTTTTCTTGCTCCATCATTTTTTCTTCTTCACTAATCGCTTTCAAATTGAGGGAAAAAACACAAAATGATATGTCAACATGAAATGAAATCCCAACCTATTGGCATAAAAATAGATGGCATCACAAAATTCAGAGTTGATATTTTAACTTTTAGAATAAAATTGGTTATGAATAAACTCTATGCTAAATTGCTGATTGGCCTAATCGGTATTCTAGTAAGCAGCTCGTTAAGTGTGATGTATATGCAGCTGCTAAATATTGGTTATGAATACAGCAGTATTTTTTTACTAACAATTTGTTTTGTTCTCCATTTAAAAATCTTAAATTTAATGGAATATCACAGTATAACAAAAATAAAATTGGAAAATCTGTATTCTAACAGCGGTATTTATTACCTAAATTCAGCATGGATTTAACATGCATGTGAACTGGATTGGTAGAACTACCAAGGCGAATTCACTTAACAAGTACAACACTAGAGAAACAACATGGTTATTGTTGTTGCATTAGTTAACGATATGAGTGAAACAAAGCAAATTGTTTGTGGAAAATGTATGGATATGTGCATGCACGCACTTTTAAACAAACACAATCGTAAACATAAACAACTTTCGACATTTCATTCTCCAATTATGTAAAAAAAGGAACTCAGCTGTGTTAATAACACCACCTGGTGTAAATTCCCTTGCGAACTACCAGAAACTTACCAAATGTTGAAAACAGCTGTGATTTCTAATAAACGTGAAAAAATATATAAAAAAAATATATGTGCGAAAAATAGATTTTTTATTCAAAAACTATGGAAACTCTTTACTCGATAATTTTCTTGACATTTTTTTCTTGTTTTTCCATATTTTCCTCACAAATCGTTTTACAGATTGGGGGAAAAACTTAAATAAAAATTTCAACATCTTTATCAGATGTTGACAATTCAGTTAAAAGGTTGGCAATAATGAAAAGAAAAACACGATGGCATCACAATTTTCAGAGTTGATTTACAAACCATTAATTGACAGATAAATAATCATTACAAATAAACTCTTTGCTAACTCTTAGTAGAGAGTTGGTAAATAACATAACGTTCGTATGTAAATAACATAACGTCCTTAAGTCGATTATACACCTCAGTGCTGTCAGTTTAGGGGATTTATGCCCAAACTGGAGATTTTATTTCTTGAATGTAAATAAAAATTTCCGTTTGGGGAAAAAAAATTTGAAAAAAAGGCGCGTGGTAAAGCAATTTCGAAAGAAATTCGGGAATTAGTAATCAAAAAATCAGAAAGTGACAAATCTTATGCAGATATTGCTTTAGACTTCAAGTATTCAATATATTATTAAATTCTATCGAAAAAACAAGACAGTCCCAAATTAAAAAAATGTGGAAGAGTGTCAAAAGTAACACCAGGAAATTTGCGATATTTGTCAGAAATTTAGCAAGTGAGTGGTCAAAGGGTATTGGGAAACCTATAGGACGTGAAACTAAGCGAAAAAGCTTAAAAAAGCTCAATTACGGTTTTTACAAGGTAAATACAAATGTACACATAAAATTATGTTTTCAATAAAAAATTTTCCTTTTGCTAGGCCAAATGCAAACCTTTTCTAACCGCAGTGCAAAAATCTAAACGATTAATATGGGCAAAATTACGACTTAATTGGACTCAAAGAGAGTGGAACTCCATAATTTTTAGTGATGAATCCAGATTTGAGCTGTGTGTAGGTGATATTCGTGCAAAGGTCATTCGTACAAAGAAAGAGCCATTTCATAGAGATTGCTTAAAACGTACTGTGAAATTCCCTGCAAGCGTGATGATTTGAGGTTGCATGTCTGCTGAAGGAGTGTGCCAACTTTGTTTTATAGAAAACACGGTAAATGATGTCCGATACATAAATATATTGAAGCAGCACTTAATAGAATCACTTCCAAACATAATATCTTTTGGGGAATACACCTTCCAACAAGATGGGGCTCCGGCCCATACTGCCATAATCACCAAAAAATAGTTCGAAGAAAAAAAATTAGTGTCCTAAATTGGCCTTCATCCAGTCAAGACTTAAATCCAGTTGAGTCTGTGTGAGCAATTATAAAACGGCGATTGAGAAATGACCCCCAATCAACAATTCTTGGATTAAAAATAAAAATAAGTGAAATATGGGACTCCATCACATCTAATGAGTGTCAATTTTTAATAAATGCGATCAATGACCGAATTAAATGTAGTTAATTTTAAGTAGATGAAATATTTGTTTTGTTACAAAACGGTTTTTAAATAATGTTATCCTTAAATAATAATTTTTTAGGAGAATAAAATTGCCTTTAAAATAAGCGTTCATTTATTAAAATTTGTTAATTTTTGTGTGAAGTGCAGCTTCTCAAAATTTATATATGAGAATTTTATAGTGGGGTACGAACTTTTTCTGGTTAGAGTAGTATATATTCGATACTACTCAATACTTTTTACATTTAATATAAAGCGGGATTATATTTTCCTACCAAAAACAGGGTTACATTTTTATAATGTTTTTCAGATCTAATTACGCTTATATACAGAAAAATACAACTCTGGAAGTATTGGTTGAATTTTTGAAGTATAGAGTATTCAACACCCAAATGATCAAAATTGTTCCAACTTTATTTATTTAATTTAATTTGTCTATGGAACTTTAATAATTTTTAAAAAACTTATCAATTTTATTGAACGTGTGTTTTCCACTTATGAAATAAATTTTAATGGTCTTCATCGAATTCCAACCAATCTTATGTATCGGTGTAGTTTTTTAGTAACTTTTACAGACTTTTGTTATTTGAGTGTATATCATTCAAAGAAAACGGAAGTAATTTTTCAACTAACATTTTGTAAATAAAATCTAAGAAGAATCTTAAACTTCCTACCTATTCGTATTAGATAAACACAACATGTCTATAAAGATGATCAGAAATCATTAAATTATTTTGAGTAATGTAAAACGTTTTATTGTCAAATCTGCTTATGATTCTGAAAATGTATTTATTCTATCTTCAGAATGATCCATAATGAAGCCCTTTAATAAATAAGACAATCAAAATTGAACAAGAAACTACAAATCAAAATGTGCTGAAAACGTAACATGTACGTGAAAGAAATAGTAAATTGTGTGTAAAATATACATTTAAAATAAATATTAAAATTGTGTACTTCCTGACTGACGTCAAAATGTCTCAGACAATTAAAAGTTATCATTTAAACAAAACGTGGTCTAGATTTTAAAATTATATTTTTGGCGATTAAAACATTGTCATCTAAATCATTACCCTACAAATGCCAGTGGTCTGTCTAAGTAGATGCCTCGCCGTGTCGCAGGACACGTTAAATAAATACAAAAGAAAGAAAAGCAAAGCGGAGATAAGAAGACGGCAGCAAAAGAAAAAATGCGAAACACTTTTACACTGTAAAATATACTTGGTACCAATTTAGTGATTTGCCCTTGATTGATCGGTCACAGGATAGGTCCTTCGAGGTCAATTGACTCACCATTCCCCTAAAAATGTAAATTGAAGCGATAAATTTGTTTTTAATTAAAAAAAAACATTTATAAAATACAGAAACTAAAATTAAAAATCAGATAACATAAATTTAAGTTAAAAATTCGTACTCGTTACATGCAAAAGCAAAAGGATGACTTGGATATTGCCGCTGCAGCAGGTTCTTGACTTTATGGTGTCGGAATCGATGAGTGATTTTTTTTTTGTGTTTTTTAAATTACAATCGCCTTTTTCTCGAAACTTCTTTTTGAAGGTAATCGTCATTATTTCTTTTAAAGTTATTAACCGATCTTGTTTAAATTTTACACACTTTTTTAAGATAACAAACTGGTGGACTTTTTGCCAAAAATTCTAATTTAAATTTTTTTATATTTCCCTCGTTCAAGTACGAGCTTTATACATTTACTAACGGAAAAAACCTGATATTAGATATTAGGTGAACCAGTCATGAGTTATCCTGAATACGCCGAGAGAACTTTTTTTTAAGTAGTCTAGGAGAAAATGGAAAATTTTCAAAATTTTTAAATAAAAATTTGACCAAAGCACTTGTTAAATATGTATCTTTGATATGCTAAATTTTTTGAATATAATATTTCAAATGATATATTTAATAAAATATCAGTAAAAATCATGGTTGGCAAGCAATATCTTTTGATTATAACGGTAGTTCTCTACCACGCTCTAATCAATACCGATACGAAAATTTTGTAATTGCGACTCCAATAGTGGCATGTGTCTCTAATCTCATGGAGCTGTTAAATTTTGTTATATGTGTAAAATACCTATATTTATCCTCCTTTGTTCGATCTTCAATATTATAATATATTATTACTTAAAATCGAGTTCAAGATCCTTTTATAAAAAATAATAAAAATGATTATTTATTATTTCTTTTCCTCCAATATTTCGTCACCACATTGGGTGACTTCTTCAGGGAAATTATATAATTTTTTTCAACAATAAAAACTTATATATATAAAATTTTTAAAAAAGGCGGGATCTCTATGTTCAAAATTGTCGTATTATCAAAATCAGGATAATGATTAGAGTTATTTTTGATAATACGACAATTTTGAACATAGAAAATAATTACAGACGTAGATATATGTTAGAAATGTTACAGATAATGAAAATACCATCTGCACAACGCATTAACTATAAAACAGATATAGCGAATATAGCCCAAAATTATAGACATTTAGTGAATAAGAACTGAACTAATTATTTTAATTTTAAATAATATATGAAATTCAAAATAGTTTTTTGTTCTGTGTTATATTTTCATTTTAAATATTTGTAAAAACATTTTTGTTTTCTTATCTTTTTTAAACTTAAAATATTTTTGTTTCATATGATATTTATATTTTTCATATTGTCAAAAAGTATTTTTTTGATTTCCCGCCTTTTTAAAAATTTTATATATATAAGTTTTTATTGTTGGAAAAAAATTATATAATTTCCCTGAAGAAGTCACCCAATGTGGTGACGAAATATTGGAGGAAAAGAAATAATAAATAATCATTATTATTATTTTTAATAAAAGGATCTTGAACTCGATTTTAAGTAATAATATATGTGTAACATACCTTTATAAATCGGTGTTTAGCGTTATTATAACGGTAGTTTAAGATATTTTAAAATTAAACCGGTAAAATAGCGCAAAAACCCGGTTATACAAAAAGACACATGAATTCAATCGAATCGCAATTAATCCCTTGAATTAAAAAAAAAAGCCATCTAAATTAAAAATTTACAGGTTTTTAGTTGATCTAAAAATTGTAATAAAGACCCAGCAAAAAAAAGAGAAAAAGAAGCAGTTATTTTTAGAAAGCAGTGTCATAGGGTGGAAGTTTTCTTTTGTGATCCTTTTTCGTTGCATCTAAAGCCCTTCTTATGGTTTAGTGAAAAATGAGATCTTCCCAAATAAATTTTAAATTTTTTTATTTAAATTTTAACGCATGTAGAAACAGTTTTGTAGAATCTATATAAAATTTTCTATATCAATGGTCATAAGTTGATAACTCGTAACAGAAAACAAACTGACAAATTTAGTTAAGCATACACTTAAAATAGTTTGTAAGTTAAAATAACTGAAAATATCATTTAAAAGAAATGATATTTCATTTAAAAACGGGTCTACTTAATTTTCATTTTAATTAAATGCCTTTTGTTATTTATTTTTAATTGTTGATTAATCAACTGACACATCCGTAAGAAACAAATGATATAATCAGTTAAAATAAATGTCAAAATTTTACCGACCAATCTTTAAAAACTAAATGTTTTTTTTCATTTATTTGAAATTGTTTCCCTTTTTGTATTTTTTTTAATATACTCGTACAATACAAAATGTATGTATGCATATGAAGCTATAAACACTTTTTGTGTGAATGTATTTCTATATGTATGTGTGTTTATGAAGTTCTTGTAAATTGTATTGAAAAATTTTGTATATATACAACCAATTTAAATAAAAAAACAAATTGAAATTTATTGAATATTTTTTTTTTTGAAACAGACAGCAAACAAAATTTAAATTTGTAATAACTGTTACGAACACAAATAAACCACAAGTTTCCGTTTTGTGGGTAAATTTTTATTAAATTTCAAACAACTGAAAAAAATGAAACTGAAAAAATCGGTAAATCATTTCGAAAAAATATATAAAAAAGTTAATATAGATATTTCTTTAAAAAATAAATGTATGTTCCTTTATTTTTAAATTGAACGAAACCCTTTTTTATTAAACTACAAACAGTTAACTACATAATATTCTGAGTGTACTAAACAATTTTTCCATCTTATAAAAGTCTTTAGTAAAACTGTTTAATACATAGTAGTTGGCAACTTATGACCATCGGAATTCAACTGAATATATTCATAGACAAATAAAAGTGCAAAGTACAAAAAGTGCATTTCGGCAGTTTACAAAGTTTCATTTATTCACATACAGTAATCGAGCTTTAATTTTTAAATTACTTTATTCGAAATTCAAAGTTAAAAAATGGATACAAACCACTTCAACCTGATAACTTGTTTCAAAATAACCAAAGTTTAGTACTTAACCATAGTTATGAATATCAAATTTATATCAAAATATCTATTGTAAACATTTAACTTTTATTATTTTTCAAATAATTTACCCGTCATAGATTTGAAAAGAGCTAAATTTCATTAAAAATCACATTTTTGGAAGTTGTGAAATAGAACTGCTTTAGAATGGGAAAATTAGAATTAAATGATACTTTGGAATCAGTGAAAAAATTATTCCTTAAGAATCACTTCCATTTATTTTTGCTGGGGAGTGTAATTTTTGGTCGATTCAAGATCAAACAAAAATTTACAATTATTTGTTTTTACAACAAAATGAATGTTGAAATTTAAAACATGTTATGTTTTTTTTTTTTTTTAAATATTTAAAATTACAACATTACATCTTTGCAAATCAACAAATTATTTACAAATTTGTTTATACCAAAAATCAAATATAAATTTGTCATATCTGACCTTGTATCGATTAGGTTGTTTTTGTGTGTTTAAGCCTAAACTAAAACTCTGTATATGGTCAATGACCCATGTAAAACAAACACAACTCACGCATGTTATTCGGCGCAGTGGTTACGAGTAGTTACAACAATTGTTTTATCTAATTTAGCATTATGTATTTGTTTAGTTTGTTTGTAATTGAATTGCAGAGTCTTTAAAAGGGCACTAAAATTTAACAAACAAAACAGCAACAAGGTGTAACCAAAATAAGAATAAATAGAAAAAAAACAGAAACACGTACCATGTTAATGTGTGATGTGAATTTTAAATATATTTTGATTTTATTTTTCTATTTGAAGTCAAACAAAATTATGGTGCGGCTTTTAAAAAAAAAAATAACAGAGATACAATTTTTTCTGCGTATTAGTTGATTTGAATTAGTTCAAAAGCATTTCAAAACTATTTAAAGATATTTAAACAAAAATTAGTTAAACTGAGTTAACAGCCAACACAGCAGTATTAGAGATTTTAGTATTTGAATAACATTTAGTATTCCCCGGTTTTTTCAACGCTTTAAAAGGTGTATTTAAAAGCCAAAAAAAAAGAAAGCTAATTGGCTTAAGTCGACTGAAGAACATTTTCTGATTCGCAAAACCGCTGTTTACCTGTCTTCAGATTTTTAAAAAATACTTTATTGCATGCTGTCTAGAAGTATTTGTTTTTGTTTTTTCAAATCAAACTAAAAAAATAAAATTAAAACAAAAAATTCTTATAAACCACCATAAAAATCTGAAAACAAAATTTGTGCACAAATATTTTTGGTTAAATTTAATTAAATATACAATGTAAAGTAGCCAAAAATGCCAACAAAAAAACTTGATTTATGGACTTGAAAACAAACAAATCAACCATATTAAAGAATTTGTTTAAAATTGTCGTTTAACGCCTCTTTTATGGGAAATATGCGATACGGACCATAAGCAGTTTTCGCGTAAAAAAACAATTTTTGGGCATTTACAATATGTTTTTGCAAAACCAAATACTGTGTGTTCTTTTTATTCAATTTTAATTTAGTACCCCGTTGGAAATTTTGAAATCAATACGAAATATTTTTGTATTGTTTTTGTATTTGTTTAAACAAAATTTAAACTGAATTCAGGTTTATAAATAATCATAGCTGAATTAATTTCATCCGACGAATGGGCTCATAAAATTATGTCGGTTTAAATCTACACAGAGAAAACAGATTCATCGTGACAATCGAATTTCCCAACCAAATGTTTTGCTGATACAAATGAAATATTTGTTGCATTAACCGAAATTCGGTTACGACAATATATCGGTGGCTCCAACTTAACCACACGGTTGGCAAGAAATTCAGTTGTTACAATCAATCTTTTTTCTCTGTGTATTTGCTTTAGTTAAGATGAAATTATATACATATGTATTTTGTCAATTTGTGTATATTATTATTTATTTGTCTCAGTTCACTAGACTGAGACTGAGTTATATATCAAATTAGATATAAACATATATAATTTTCTATCTAATACAATTAAATCTACAAAAAGTTTGGATTTTATGTTTGATACAATTCTATGTGACAGTTATAAAAATTATATTATTTATTATTTGTATAGATAAAAACTGATACATCAAAATATAATTATCGGATACAATTATATCTGACATTAAACAATGTTATCAGATAATATTCCATCAAAAAAAGTGGTAGTCATTCTGTGACTATAACTTCTTGTATTGCTTCCTAAACTTCAGTTGGCATTCTTTTATGATTTTTTAGTGTTATTCTAAGGCACTTCCAAAAGCATTCGTGTGTTCATATTTCAAATGCAGTGATCTGGATATAAACCCGATGCATATCTTAAAATATCACTCTTCATTAATTCTAAAGCATAAGTTATAGTATATCGTATATTTTTTGAATAAATTCAAATTAAAAAAATAGTTCTGATAAAACTTTTTGATTTTTTATTAAATCATTTTTTACAGTTTAGTTTAGAATTTTATGAGGGTTAGAATTTATGCAGTTTTGCAATTTTTAAAAAAGTTTTGAAATATCAAGAAAAACAGATTTTTTGACCATTAATTGAAACTACCTGGCCTGTCATTTGCATTTTTTCAGCCTTAAATATTTATGATGACGCAATCTGTGCATTTTTGCATTATGTTTATTATTTACGCTACACCATTTCCAGTTTTAATTCAGAATTTATCAAAATAATTTTAAAATTGTGTAAAAATTATTTCATATTGCCCAAAAATGTTTTAAAATTGTGCAAAATTATTTAAAATTGTTCAAAAATATTTTAAAATTGTTTAAAAATGTTTCTAAATTGTACAACAAGTTTTAAAAATAATTCAAAAATATTTTAAAATTTGTTTGAAAATTCATTAAAATTTTTGAAAAATGTTTCAAAAATGCTTTTTTACTAATGTAGAATTATTTATTTGTTTTAATAAAGAGTATTTGTATATCAATGCATAAATTTCGCTTCTTTAAACTTATTTTTCTGCATTCTTATGAATTAAATTTTCATTTTCTTATGAATTAATGTTCAAAGTATATGAACATTTTCCACTCATGCATCAGAATACCTAATCATTGTATTATCATTGCTTCCTTAGAGTAAAGTATGAGTAATGCTAGTAGCTACATTTGAATACTTCCATCCTATGACACGCTAATGTTAAATTCATCGATGAAACCATCAGAAAAGAAGTGATGCCTTTGCCATAGTAGTAATGATTTAATTGCTTCTTTGGCAGCTTCATTTTTGCTGGAATGTTAACTAATACATTTTGATGGAAACTTCATTTTTTAAGTTCTGAATTGAAATTTAATGAATTGAATTCAAATTGACCAATCATTGATTGGATTTAATTCGCATTTAGTGCCGTTCGATTTGTTTTCAAAAACTTAACTCAATTGTAACAGTTGGTATTATTAAATCAATTTATTTAAAAAATATAAAGTTAACAAATTCTTTTTTTGAAATCAATTGAACTCATTCAATTGGACTCGTTTAACTCCAAAAATGATTTAAGAATTGAATAATTGCAACAGTTGGTTTTATAAAATCAAATATTTGAAATCACTAGGAACCAGGGACTGAAAAAAATGGGTTCAGGTTCGGGTTAATCGAAATAAAAAGTTCAAGTTAATTTATTTTTCAAAGAAATTTTCGTTTAATTTTTTTTTTTAAGTTTTCTTCTTTTAAATTTGTTCTTTTTGGCGACAAAATGAACTTCAAGGCTCAAAAGGCCCTTCTCATTTGAACAATTTAATTTAGAAAATCGTTCCTTCTTTTTTAGAACTTTTTCCAGCATGAAGATGAAGACATCATCTTCCTCATAAAACTATCTTCTTCTCTTTCCATTTGCAAATTGTTTTTAATATATGCGAGAAGGCTGGCATAATTCAAAAAATGGTATTGATATCTCTTTCCCTCAATAAATGGCGACAAAAAATGTTTTGTATTTTACTCAGCAGTTAGAATAAATTGAAAACTTTAACAATTATCTCGAAATCGTTTTTTTTTTTTTTGAGTTATGTTATTCTCGCAAATGAACGGTATATTTTTATTTAGCATTTTTAACATCTTCGGGACTTAGCATTAATCTAAATCTGCTATATAGATATAATGCTGCAATTAAAAGTGGATTATTAATAAAGGGGTTTGCTCTTTTTATAATATTTAAATTTAACTCTTGTGAAAATGTTTTTATTTTGTCTTCTTTTGTTAGTTTTTATTTAAAACTAAGCCAAAAATCGCCTTACATCATCTGTTCTTCTTGTAGTTTCACCGTTAATTTTTTAAAAGGTGCAAAAACTTGTACGAATTCTTCACAAATATTCCAAATATTATCATTCATAGTTAATGCAGCATCCAGTAATTCCGAACAAAAACTTTTGTATTTCAATAAGGCTTGAACCATGTCATAACAGGAATTCCATCTAGTTTGATAGTCTAGTAGGGCTTTTTTCAAGTTAAGCCTTTTAGCTAATAAAGAAATTTTTGTTGTTCGCAATTTTTTTGCAAATAGCTCTGCATTCATCAAGTATTTCCTTAAAAGAACAAGTGTCAATAACTGCAAACTGGAATGCAAGAAATGCATTTATTTATGATTTTTCTAATAAACATTGTTCACGCCATGAAAAGCAAGAATATTTTTGAAACCGAACCTGATTTAATTTTTTGGGTTCAGCGGCTTGGGGATCAAAGTTTTTATAAACAGCGATCCTGAACCCGTTTGGGTTCAGTTTCGGTTTCAGTCCCGTTAATTTTTTTTTATAAATCGAATGGAGAAAAAGAATTCTTTAAATTTGACAACCGTTAAATTTCACTCAACCGTTCAGTGACTCAAAAAAATATATTTTCGTTCAATGACTTAAAAAAATGTTCCGATCAGATGCAATTGATTCAATTCTAAAATCAATATTAGAGTTAAATGAGACCAATTGTATGAATTCAACCAATGATGTCTCCGATCTCAACCCGATTAATAACATGTGGGGATGATTGCAAAACGCACGGAACACTAAAGTTACGGTCCGTCAAACACGTATCTGGAAAAGCTTGTACGTATACGAAACATAAACGGAACGAATATTCAGACTTTCGAAACTAATACGTTATGAATAACGGTGTCGTTTGCTTAAGTTTGTTTGTGAATTTTTGTCCTTCAAAAATAATTATTAAAAAAATTTAATACGGGTCGTGCGATAAATTTAACATGGTGTACAAAACCTCACCGTGAATATAATCAATTAAACCTCAACTATTAAATCGTTTATTTTGCAAGCGGATGCGGCATTCTGCAAACAAAGTCATTCCGTTTGGCAACGAAATAACGTCCAGTAAACTGGTTGAGTTTCAACGGACTCAACTTCATTACTTAACCGACACAACGGTCCGTACATGGTCCATTGTTAATGGGCTTTTAAAGGACTAGAATCAGTTTCGATATTTCTTAAAATTCGTCTCCTGGTCCGTATTGTGATCCAGGAAACAATATGTAAAAGGAGTAAGATTCCATTTAAGACGATCCAAAAACGGTACGTTATGGTTTTCTGTGTTGGAATGCCACAAAATACTGAACACATAGTTTACTTACTTTTCTTTAATTTCTTTGATAGTTTCAAATGTTTTGAACACTTAAATTTTTAAAAATTTTGTGAATATTAAGATTATTAAGAGCTGTTGCAAGCTATCAAAATTGGCTTATGTCATTCCCATGTAACGCTTATCGTTACTTATGTCAAATTTGGGAATGAAAGAAGAATGATATGCTCCCGCATAAACACAGCTCTAATATTATTTATTTGTTTTTAAAATAGCAATAAATGTATTTAATAACAAAAACATAAAAACAAAATAACCATATGGCTCGAAAATTCTTCTATGAAATATGTCATTTGTATCTTGTCTGTGTAGTCTTTGATATATAATCTATATGCAATAGACAGTTTAAGCCGTCAGTATCGTAAGGCGACGGCGACTATGTCGGCTTGAAAAAAATCGGCGGCAGGGATCTCTGCTGGTGACATTCGAAGATTTTGACAGTCATTCGAAATTTCTCGTATTTCGAAATTTATATAAATTTCTTTGACAAAGAACGAGTAGCAAACAGAAAATTAAAAAAATTTCAAGCGAACAGAAGTACTTGTGACAAGTGCAATTTTGCATATTAAAGATAATTTACTATAAATTTGTAAAAATAAACAGTTAATTAAAACAGATATAAAATGGTTAGACGTGGACGTTCAGCAAGCCCCCCACCAGCCACTAGAAGGTATGAAAAAAAAATTATAAAATAAATATAAATGTTTCCATAAAGTTATGAAAGAAGGAATGTGCTAGAAACTCTGCTGAAGTCTTATAAATGTATCTATACTTCTTTTTTTATTAAAATTGCAAAAGAATTGAAAGTTAAGGTAAAGGTTTAATTTAATTAATGCATTCAATTTAAGAGGTTTTCCAATTTGCAAAAATGATGAAATTGAGAAAAACTTTTCTTAACGGTTACATAACCTAAATTTTCGCGTGTATGTGTTTGTGCGAAGAAACTTAGAAATGCGATGCGGGATTTATCAAAATTCAACATGAATATTTTTTTTGGAGTGAAGGTTTGTTAATCCCAATTGGAAACTTATTGGAGGCATCAAGAAGAAAAAAAGTGCAATTATTTAGCTGTTTAATTTTGGAATACTTCCCACTTTAATTTTGTTTAACAAAAATTATAATTTAGGCTTTTAACTAGGTTACGGCTCAATGTTATTATAACAAAAAAAAAAGTCCTCTTAAGTCTCCTTATAACAAAACAAGTAGTTTTCAGTTGTTTCCTCAAAATTTTACGGGGAGTTGCCAGTGTGTAGCCCAACGTTTTTCTTAACTTTAAATGGAAGAACAATTGATGTTTTATAACTTGAAGGTAAACTAAATATTTCCTAAATTTCCACTATCATGTTCTAGGAGTGCTCCAGTAAGAAGCGCACCAGCTCCTACACCAAATGTTCCAGCTCGTGCCGCTCCCGCAGCTGCACCACCAGCACCAATGCAAGCCGCTCCCTCTGCTGTAGGTGCCCCACAACAACCATCCATGTTCCAACAAATGGCCGCCACTGCTGGTGGTGTTGCTGTTGGCTCAGCTATCGGTCATACTATGGGTCATGGCATTACTAGCCTTTTCAGTGGATCTGATAAGGAAGCTGCCGCTCCCGCTGCTGCAGCACCTGCTGCTCCAGCCCAACAACAATACGGCGCTCCAGCAAACCAACCTCAGGGACCCTGCAGCTGGGAAATTGGACAATTCTTACAATGTGCTCAAGGTCAATCTGATTTGACTCTATGTGAAGGTTTCAATGAGGCACTAAGACAGTGCAAAGTTCAACATAATTTGCAATAAATCTAAATTAAATAAATAAATTGCGAGTTGCAACTTTTCATTGTCATGCAGTTTTAATTAGGCCTCGTAAAACAATAGAAATATTTTAGTTTTCTATTTTAAATTCAAATATTTTTTTTAAATATGAATTTTTTGTTTTGTGTAATATTTAAATTTTATTTTTATCTTAATTTTTGTAATAGAAAAAAAAAATTATTTCCATAAAATAATAAAACACCAGGTAACAACAGTGGTCATCATAAAGTAAAAGAATAGACATCCCCCTTTCACAAATCCCATCATTATTTGGAAAGAACTATATTGTGAACAGCAATTACTTTTTGTGAATGTCATTAGTCAGAATTTTCTTATATTGACTTGTGTGCCAAATTTTTTAAATGAGCTGAGTGTGATCAATAAAAGGTGGTCCGATGTGATGTCTTTCATAAAAACACTATAACTACATTATAATTTCATCATTATTGTAAGCATGAGATTTTCATTAAAAACAAGACCACTGTTGTTATCGAAAAAAAAACAACACAAATATGTTTTCATTTAAATTTTCTATGAATTAAATATTTTTCCCTATAATAAAATTTTTCAGTGAATTTCTAAGTGACGTAGTTATGTCAACGGCTTTTCGTTTCCTAAATGGACTTTGTTCCATGCAATTATTCAAAACAAGATGCGAATGGTGTGGTGTCTCGTGTATGTAAATATTTTGGTATATTGCAATGACTGTAGTCTGTTGTTTATTTGGTAAACATGTTTTTGTTTTAATCTAATTATTACCAAATTATTTTTAGACCAGATAAACAAATCTGATTTATGAATCACACATACAATAAAAATGCAATAAATAGTGTAAATAAATCATACTTGTTATTTCACACTTTTTTAAATCAGTTTAAAACTGAAAATTAAAGCATTTTGGTCGACTCTAAAGCTTCTTATTCATTAAATTTTAAACCTCATGGACCTGGCCACACCTATATTGAAATTTATTGTAATTTAAATATAGTTTTTATTTAGCTAGAGACTGAAAACTAGGTATCATTATTAAATTTTATTAGCTATTGATATGTGCACGATATAAATACATTTAACTACATAATGGAGTTGGCCAGAGCTAATGTTACGAATTTTCAAAACCTATTTTATTAATGATTACACGGTGCTACAAAATCGAACAAATTTAATATACCTCAAAAGCGACCTAGTTGGTAGGAGGTCTGGTTGAGTAGATCAAATTGCAAATTTCATAAATTTTAATACACCCTCAAAAACTAAAGTTATGGTTAAAAACACTTTTATGTTCATTTTTGTAATGGATTTATAATTTTCACAGTTTTGAAAGGAAGAATAGTTAAGCATTAGGTATGCATGTGTATAGGCAATAAAACCGTATGAAGATATTTATGTATATCTGAATTTTTTTATTTTTTCTTCAATTTTTGTACCCTCCACGAAGGTAATGGATTTTGGTTTTGATTCTGTGATTTGAATGCATCAGTAGGAGGTTTAATTTCGTCACTGAAATAATGTGTTTGGGTGTTTTTGTTTTTCAAAGCACATTGATTATGTGTGTGCGTAAATCCTACCTTAAGGCGATTGTGGTCTCTGGACTTATGTTTGCCTCTACATGTGTGGAACGTTGTTGCCTGTTGGGGTCTTCTTATGTCACAATTAGTATTATATGCCTTAGAAGTATTCACTTAGTACTCGTGAACACATCTAAGGTGTATAATACTAATTGTGACATAAGAATACTAAGACGGCTTCATCTTAAGATATGTTTATAAAATTAGAATAATGGAGCACGTCACTCCATTTGTGTTGGAAAAAGGCTACGTTTAAAAGCAAATTAGTGCAGTATTTCGGTATGAAACACCCTCCCTATATCTGATAATTGTAACTTTATCTTTTATTTGATTTTAATTGCTTCATTATGGACCTTAAATTTTATTATATATTTATTTATTTTATTAAATATATATTTACAAATTATATATTAATACCCTAACCGAGCACTAGCAACAAAGTCTTTCGGCGAAAACAGACCAGAGCCTCTGGTGTGAATCGAACCCACCACCCCCGCACTGATAAGCTAGCACGCTACCAACTAGCCTACCGGGGCGCTCTATTATTATATATTTAGTTTTGGGCATTTTATATAGATTTGTTTTATTGTAAATTGGTTTTTAGTAGTATACAAACGATATTTGACCCAGAAGATTCGGTTCTTGAATATTTGAATAAATAAAGATATGGTGAGGATATATATCATTTTGTTTTTCCCGTTGCAACATAGGTCCTGTTGAACAAAATGCAAATTATAATTGAAAAACACTTTGTAAAATATATTTTTTTTAATCACATGTCCTTTGATATTTTTGTTTAAGATAATGAAAATAATTTTCTTTTCTTTGTTTTCTGTTGTAAAATAAACACAATTTATTTCTACTGATCCTTATATGATTTAAGTCGATTTAGCGATGTCCGCCTGTCGGTTGAAATGGCGATTACGGCGCGAAGATCAAAGCGGGGGTACTCAGTTTTACCTATATTAATGGACATCCTCTTAAGCAATTTTTTTTTTTTTTTTTTTTTTATTTCAATAAATTTATAACCGAGCCCATGAGGCCATATATGGTTAAAAAGGCTACTAAATAAATGTATACAAAAAAAAAATAATAGTAATATATGTATAAAAAATATAATTATAATAAAGATTATTTTAATTAATTTTAATTAATTTGGTATTCGAAATGAGCCAAATTGATCCAGTTATGATTTTAATACAATTTCTTAGTAGCGACGTATATAATATATTTTTGCACTAGTCGCCTAGAGGTGAATAATATTTTATATTTATCTGAAATATTTTTACCTCGAAAATTTTTTTTTTTTCAATTAAGAAATTGCTCTCACATCCAAATAAGTTTTTCACCTTAAACAATTTTTTTCACCTCCATTATTTCAGTCCTAAAGTTTTGTACATTATTTGTTACAACAACACTGTCGAGCAAAGGGATGATAAGTTTGTACTTAATTTAGTACTTTGCACGGTAAATATATGTGTAGTTTGGTACAGGTTCAACACATTTTGTTTCAAATTAATGTGCCGAAATGTTAGAATAACTACTTGTTATAATTTATGAATTTTATTGAAACCAAATCGTACTTATGTACTCTGTTTATTGTTTGCTGTCACTTAAAATTTTTAACAAATAAATTTTCTTTGCTAAACTCTAAAAGGCTAATATATGTAGACACAGCCTTTAAAAAATTTTAATTGCAATATTTCAAGGAAATTTTATTCTTAAGAATAAATAAAAATATTTGTAAATGTTCGAGAACGTTTTTGGAAGTAAAGAATTTTGAAAGATGGTATTCGAAATTCGAATATAAAATTGTTTTTAATTTTTTTTGTTGCACTAAACTGCATTTTTCCTCAAAATTGTATTGTTCTAAAATTAAAACTATCAGATTTTGTTGAAATATCTTCTGCCAGCTTACGTGGTTATGCATTTCAACTATTAAAAGTTTGCAGTTCTGCATCTCTTTTACACATTTAAAAGAAAACACGATGGAGTTGTCATTATTTTTTTTAATAGTATAATCAATAAAAATCATTTAAAAATATTAAAAAACTAATCTTATAAAATAATACTTAATAGTAAAATACCTTTAAGCCCGTTACTTAAAAAAAAAAAGATTAAACTACTCCACTATGCAATTTATTCATATTTTTATCTCTCTTCCTACGATCATCCATAGATTCCACTTTTTCAATTAAACTCATGGCTTTAGAAATAACCGAATCAGTATCTGAACATTTACCCGGTGATTTTTGACTTAAGCGTTTACGTTTTCTTCCCAGGGGTGATGACTGCTGATTTATAACTTCATCAATAGATTTGTCAATATCTGCGGTCAGATTATTCACAAATGATGTATCGAATTGACCTATTTGTTTTGATAATTCAAACTGATAGAGTGACTCATCTAGAGCACGTTTAAGTTGTCGCGATGAGGCGGAAATACTTTGAGTTTTAAATGATTTTTTAAGCTTTAAGGCTGATAAATTATCTTCAGCTTTACGTGAAGTTTCTTCAGCTTTTGCTATTATATTATCAATATCCTCAAAAGTAATTTGATTTTCTTTTGGATTATCTTCTTCTTCTCTGATTAATGAAATACTTGGAGACTTTTCATTATAATCAACGCTAACTAAATCTAGTGGTTGATAATTAAGCCACCACGGTTGTGTTTGATAATTATCAAAATCAGCTTTTAAATAAATCACATTTAATTCCGTCAATTCTTGTGAAAAATGTTTGAGAGTATGATTAATGTGAGCCAATATTATGGGTTTTAAGATGGACAAATAATTTACATGGTTTAGCAATGAGGGCGATTCATTATCTTGTACATCTTGCTGTTTCAATTGATTGATTAGATTTTCTATTGCTTCATACGAAGCTTTGGTCGCAGTCATATCATCATCTTTTATACATTGCGAGGCATAATTTAAAATCCACAATTCCAGAGCTTCTATAGTGTTTGGCAGCTTTTCTTTCATTTCGGGCAGATAAAGTTGTTCTAGGAATTGTTTTATTATTTCCACTCTCTTTAAATCTTTCCAGTTTGATGAGAAAAACTCCAAACCCAATGGTATATTAGGGAAAGTATTTTGTGGCACAAATTCTTTTAATTCTTCCGGGAATTCTGGCATTTCCAGAAGATCTTCTTGAGTTATATGTAGTAAATGATCTAAAGCCTTGTGGTAAATACCTTTAACATGTTCCGGCAGACTACATATTTTATTAAAAATTGGATTTTTATTAGCAGATTCTCTCCATCTTTGCCATATTTCTTCGCCGAGAGAAATATCAAGAAATGAAAGTACATTTTGCATGGCTAAAGCCTGAATATCATTAGAATTTAATGAATAACTTTCTTTTGTTATAAAATCAACAGCTTTAATAAACATTTTACGAAAACTAAAATTTTTTTTCGTTATTTGACATCCAAAGATTTTGTAGGAGTAAATTAAATTCTCATCTTGTAAAGTATCCAAATCAAGTGTCTCAGCCAATTCTGCCCTATCACATACGCAATTGTAGGCTATAATGGCCAATGGTATACGTTTATGGTTCTTTGACAAATTCAATAAATTGTAAAGACGCTTACGACTGTGTTTTTTAACCTCCACTCCACTGATGAAGCAAACAACACCATCATTGTGATCTGCTTCATTTTTCAGTTGATCACCTTGTTCGTTTTTTGGCACTATGCCGGTTATCTTTCGAACACATAAAGCCATATTATGTTCCATGCCATGTACAAATGGACCTGTTTCAGTTTGGGCTTTTTCTATATACTTCATAAGCCATTTGTTGGAGAAACTTTCAAATCCCAACAACTCTTCATTATCGGCGGGTATGGTAATTAAAAATTTAAAGTATTTCCGTTGCTGCAATAAACCAGATGGCGTAAAGTTCCGTTTGGTTAATAAATGTTGCCCCACTAAGGCAAATAGGTTTAAAGGATTTTGATTTTCTTCCCATAGAGAATTTCGTCCCATACTTAAGAGCTGCTTGAAGTCACAGGGATGTCCAAGGCGATAACGTTTCATCATTTCTAGATTTTGTTCCTGGCAAGGGTGTTCTAAGGCTTGAGCATATTCGGCGCGTGTATAAGTAGTGACCCAGAGAGGTGTACTTTCCATTAATTTTCTTTGCTGTTTTTTCTTTCTTAAATGAAGTAACCATCTGCTAAAGTAACGATTCAATAGTAATTGATCATGACACATGAGAGCATATTCCTCATGGGCAATATCATCTACATAGGATTGCACGACTTTAGAAATCAATATTTCGGTTTGTTGATTTGAGGCTTGTAAAACTGTTTGATGTTTTAGAAGCTCTTCTTGGGCTATTTTATCTACTTCTTCTTTAGTTGTATGATTCACTAATTGCTGGGTTTCATGTTCAGCTTTATGTTTGATTAACTCTTTTAATTGTTCCTCGATTTCTCTGCGATTTTGCTCTTCCTGTTGTTGTTTATCTTTTAAGTGTTTATCTTCCAACTCCTTAAGTTTACGATTTTCTTCTTCTAATTGTTTTTGTTTGAGTTCCTGTTCTTTTTCCAATTCAAGTCTTCTTCTTTCCATCTCCTGTCTTAAATCGTCTTCTTGTGTTTTCTTTGGTTCCACCAAGGGATATGCCGGTGGATTAGAAAAGTCACCAATGATGGGTAATTCGGGCTTACTTTGAAAATGTTGAAATACATTATCTTTTTGAAAAGGATCTGTTTCATTTCTTGGTTGAAATATGTCAGATTTTTCTTTATCACCAGAGTTGAAAATATTTGTTTTAGTTATGGCAAAAATGTTACCGGTTGTAGCTACAGAATTTTCTGGATTCGGTTTAAAAATATTATTGATAAAAGCGTTATCGTTAGGTTCTACTTTTGCCGTAAAGGAGGGTATTTTAAAGAGCGAATCTCCGGAAGTTTGTTTAGGCACTTTAGTAAATATAGAATCTCCTGAAATATGTTTAGCAGGCTTAGGAAATAAAGAATCTGCTGGAGCTTTTGTAGAAGGTTTAGAGAATATAGAATCTCCTGGAGTTTGCTTAGACGATTTAGAGGGCATAGTTTCCTTTGTAGTTCCACCAAAAATATTATTACCAAATTTAAATCCACCTGGTGATGAACTTCTTGTTTCTTCTTTGTTGTTAGTGAATGAGCCAAATATAGTTGTTTGTTGCTGCTCTATTTGCTGTTGCTGTTTGGGTAAAATAGGCGCTGATGCTTGAGGCATTTTAAATATATTTGTATCGAGAAGTTTTGAAGAATTAACTGTCTGAGGTTGAGTTGCTAGTTGACGTTGTTGTTTATCTTGTGCCTTCTTTTTGACAGCTTCCCCTCTTAACTGATCTTCAGCCGTCCAAGATTCAATTTTGAGTATTCCATTTGTATCAAAACTACAATGTGGCTGATGTTGTTCAAATACTGCAGCAGGTGGCAAAGATTGTCCATATATACATTCACCCACGGAAACCTGACGTTTAGATTCCACCAACTGAAAGTGTAGGAAAAATACAACGGGAATTATAACTCTTACTAAGTAAAATAGATCACATAAAATCACTGTTTATAAAATATTAACTTAAGTTTGGAATTTCCATTCTTAATTCAGAAAATGTCATTTGGAAATAAATAATTTTAAAATTCAGAGCACATCAAATAATATTCAGCAAAATATCAATTTAATAGTTACATCAATTGAAATTCCAAAAAAATAAAGGAGATATTTTCTGAATTCTCAAATTTCAAATGATAATGGCTGAAAATCTGAATTTCAATTGGTATATATTTTAAATTTTGATTATAGTTCTTTTAATCTCTTAAGGATTTTTTTAAATTGAATTTACTCTTTCTTTTACCTCTAAAGATCTATCCATAGCATATTCCATATCCGGTCTAGTCAAACGGTCCAATAGCACACGATCATCCATGTCATCACATTGCAAGCCATAATGATTGAAAAAACTTATAGCTGATGATTCATCATCAAAACCCAATATACGAGTCAAATACGATAATGGCAGGAAGACATCATTTTTACGCCAATTATGTGATTTAACAATTGCCTCCATGGCACGTACACGCAACTTGGTAAAATAACCCAATAATATACAAGCACTTAGATAAGAAGTTTCCGGCGATTTAACCATTAGGAAGAAACGAACAAAATTGTTATTTTGCAGAGCATTATAAAATGCTATGGCTTGTTTAAGTTCTGCACTCTTTTGTATAGACTCTGGTAGTTGTTTAACTTCCCATAGGAAATTGGAATCACCCAAATTGAGTAGAATAATATAGCTACGAAATTCTCCTTCACATGGACATTGTACACCTTTAATTCGTAAATCATGATACAGGTATTTTAAAGTTTGTAAACATTTTGTTAGATTCTCAGCATTGATTTTTTGATCAAATACTGATGGATCTTCGCCTACTAAGCGGGCGGCGCAGTGGATATGAAATCGTGCACATTGTTCCACCAATTGTACAGCTCCTAGAGAACAAAGCTCTTGTTGGGTAATATCCTTTCTTATGGAACGTGTACGATCCCAGACAAAGTGAAACCAATCACCCAAAGAGGTTTGTGGATCATCGCACAAATCCATTATGCGATGCATTAAATAAAGCATGGTCATTTGTAATACCGATTCAGATCTTAGCTCATGGGATAAGGGAACTTCTTGATCTGCACTACTGCGGGAATATTCTTTGATAGCTTTTTTGTGTGAAATGGTGGATTGAGAAACTTCTATTTCCTCTGGCATTTCAAAAATTGAAACCTTTGAAGAGATAGGTGTTATCTGAAAGTTATCTGTTTTTAAAGATTTTGCTATTAAACTCTTACTTGTCGTTGGAATTCTCTCATAAGTCTTTCCTTTTCGGGACACATATCCGGACATGTTCCCCTTGTGGCCACCGCCTTATTTATGTCAGTTTGTCGAACAGTTGTCAAACGTATTAATTTATCTCTGGCTTCTAAAACTCTATACCTGTCTTCATCGGTAAATGCAGGTCTTTTTAAAACTGATTCAAGTTCATTACGCATGGAGGCATCTATTCTCGGCACATCCAACTTCGGAGAATCCGATCTGACTGCAGAAGTCACTTTAGCCGTTTTTGTGGCCACCGGTAATACAATTGTAGGTTTTGCCATTCTACTCAAGGCTGATGGTTTTTTTAAAGTTTGTGGTGCCATACCGAACGATGATCGAGGTGCTAAACCATATCGGTGGCCTGGTGACATGGCCTCCAATTCGGCTTGCACCTCTGGATTAACCCATTCTTCTGTATTTTGCACATGTGCCACTTCATGTTCTGCATATTTAATTGTAAAATCGATACCATTAAAGTTACCTCCCTCCAGAATAGCCCGTTCTGCATCTTCTTCGTTTTCAAATTCAACGGTGCAACTTAAACGATTGGGTCTTAAAATAAATCTATTGATTTTTCCAAATTTACTGAAATGATTTTTAGCCACTAATTTATCCAAAAATAATTCGGGTATTTGTTCACAGCTAAAACAAAATTATGAGAAATTTTTTATGTGATGAAATTTTCGGCATGATTCCTCTTACGATATGGCTTTGTAATTAGTGTTATCCTCACTGGGTTCGTATTCTCCGTCCTCGGACATGTTTAAATTATACTTTTGATATGAAATAAATTCGTTAAATTATAATTGAATTGTGAATTTTTAGAAAAATAATAGCGTCTCCAAAAGAGTCCCAAGGTGACCAGTAAAAAATTGCGGCGTGAATTTTTTTATAAGTCTGCCGCCTAAAAACAGCTCAAAATGATTGGCGGAATTTGCCGCGCCACCTATTTATCATTTTTATATTTTCAAAAATAAAAATTGATATGCAGTACAGAATAAGAATGTTTTCTTTTGTAAAAGCTTAATAAATTATGGCCTGTGAACAATATAAATGAATGATAATTTAAAGTTCTGATCAAAATACATGCAATATTTATTATGTAAATTTTTAGAACGATTTATGTAAACCTTCTTTATCGTTTTTCTCGATACCGACTTTTTGGTATATAGGTGAAAGCATTGTGTCATTCCCATACAAATTTGGCATAAGTAACGTAAAGCATTAACACTAATCGTTGGCCAACTTTAATAGCTTGCCGCATGAATACAGCTATAGTTGAACTCTAGACACACATTATTTTCCCATAGAAAATTCGTCAACAATCTGACAGCTTCGTGTCTGAAGAATTTTCATAGTCCTGCCACATGATTTTACCATATTTTTTAGAAAAATCGTCAAATGATATTTAAAAGACACGGAAATTTGAGAAAAATTATACCCAAATAGTTGAGAAGTTAAATAAAAAACTTGAATATACAAATTTCTACACAAATATCCCTGAAATCTGCTAAAAGAAAATTGGACTTTCAAAAAAAATAATTTGTCTTGTAAAGAAAATCAATTGGAATGAGAAAAAAATCTGTTATAAAATGCCAAACCTTTGTAATCTGCACATAAAAAAACAAAGACTACGTCTTTTGTATCGTGAGTGACATCGTCATGGTGTGGTGTCGATTCAATGTCTTAGATCCTCAAAAAGTCACGTAACTATCACCTGATCTTATTTGCAATTTAAAAAGATAATACCCATACTTGTTTAATAAAAAACTTATTAGTCTTATTGGTTGTACCACACCATGACAATGTCTCTCATGGAGCAAAAATATACTCTTGGTTTTTATATGTGCAGATTATAAAGGTTCAGCATTCCTGGGTTCCATATATGATAATATATAATTAGATATGAAATATGTGATTAAATTTTGTCGACATATCTAGCACCAGATCTGTTCATATCCAAAGGGATCAGGAAAATTTGTTGATTTTTGTGGCCAGATAGGAGCAAATATGGTCATATGATTGTAGCCATTTGACCCATTTTCATAGGGAGCAAAATAAAAATTTATATAAAAACAAGTAAAAAAGGGCTAAATTCGGCTGTGCCGAATCTTTGAATACCCTCCACCATAGGGGCTGAAGATGATATACGTATGTATATACTAAATTTTGCATGAACTGTAATATGAATATGTTTTGTCAATTTATGTAGCGAACTTTTGTTATTTAGTGTTAGTAATGTTATTTATTTAGTTTTAGCAATGTTATTTACAGAGGTCTGCTCTGTTGGCGACTTTAACATTGTTGATTTTTACGTTAACTTAGTTATCAGAGTAACACACATATAAGCTCTAAGAATGTTAATCGAACAATAAGAAGACTTAATAACATTTTACTTACTTAACAGAAAAAAAAATAGATACAGAAAAATTGTACGAATTTGTATGGAAAACTTAGAGGTACCTTCACATTTTCACTAAAAACTTTTGAACCGCTTAACCGATTTTGCTCATTTTAAATACCAAATTGCTCGGGAGGATGTTCAATAATCTGGGTAAAAATAGGCACCCCCGCTTGCGTCTTCGCGTCGTGATCGCCATTTCAACAGACAGACAGACGGACAGACAGACAGACGGACATCGCTAAATCGACTTAAAATTGCATAAGGATCACGAATATATATACTTTATGGGGTCTTAAACCTATATTTCGACATATTACAAACGGAATGACAAACTGATATATACCCTCACCATATATGGTGGAGGGTATAATAAAGGTGTTTTTTTTAATTTCTTATTAAATTTAATGGACATATTATAATATCCAGAAAAAATTGGACTTGATTATATACTGTGCGTCCCCAATATTGACATCTAATTGGATCAGGTACAATTAAATCTTATAACATCTGTTCAGATCTGACCTTTTTGCACGGGTTTTTATAATAGGTGTTTTTGCAATTACAATTGAGTTTAAGCAGATTTCAGAAAAATTTGTTTTGAAATCAGGGACATTTTTTCAATTTTCTTTCAATTACTTAACCTTTGCAATATGTTCAAAATATTTTTTTGTTTCTTCTTACGGTGAAATTTCTATACTTATTCTTCCTCTATGTTAGAGTATATTTAACACCTAAAAGTGTATACTATTTTATTTATTAAATAAAACTTAAACAAAAAATACTAAAAAAAAAATTATTTTTAAAATTATTTGGGCCCCCTTTCCCTGGGCACGCCACTGACGTCAAATAAATTTTAATTTAATTTATAACTAAATTAAACCGGATAATTGGAAGAACTGCAATTGATTTTACTTGGCAGTTAAATACACTTTTTATTTATAATGAATAAACAAAAACAATACAGCACAAATTATATAAAAAATCATTTTCTAACATCTTTTTGTTCTTACAAATTTCTTTGCAAAATATTCCAGGATTTTTCAATCGGTAGCATTTGTAAATCTTTCTGTTCAAATCGCTTAACATAATCCAAATATTGAATACGGTTTTGTGTGCCTAAATACCATTAAAGCCCAATTCAGAAAGGACTTTTGTATGAGAGGTACATTTGAATATGGACGGAATTGAGAATACATTGTCGAGGTAAAAGACAATTTTTGTACTGAAAACAATTTAAATTAAAATGTTTGCGGTAAAATTATTTTTTGTGGAAAAAAATTTTTTGCGGTCAACAAAATGTTTGTGCAAAAGAAAATTGTTTTAAGTGAAAAACAATTTTTCATTTATTCATAGTATATGTTTAATGCGTTCAATATTAAAAAAATACATTAAAGACAATAATAGTTGTTTTTCTTTTTAAAAGTTATATTTTTATATAATTTTAAACATTTCCCAAATTTTTATTTGGATAGAGTTCAATTTAAGTGCGGTGTTCCTTTTTAAATATGGCAAATAAAAGAAATTGATAAACGAAAAAAATATATAGATATGTATATTTTATAACAAGTGAGATATAAAAAAAACTAACTTATGAAGTAAAACGTGTGTATATAAAAATATTTAACAAATATTTCGAAATAAAATTCAACTACGCGACATGATTAGGTTTTAGTTTCCAATGCCAAAAAATCCTCAACAAATTTTGAAACGCCAACGGCAAAATCATTTTCAACTGAACTCAAGACATCATTGAGCAACCTCTCGGATATTCTTGCAGAGAAAACAAAAAAAAAAATACAATTATTATTTTTAAAAATAATTATGATTTTAAAATTTACAAACTTACGATGAAAAAACTTTCCAAGGTTCTGCATAGTTTGGATTTTTATAAAAACGATTTTTTCTACACATTTCTAAGAAACGATCTCTTTCTTGAATCATTTCACCAATATGAATGTTATGCTTGTCATTGAAGTCGATATTTTCAGTTGATTGCTTACTTAAATTATCCTGCCTTAACTGCTGATCATTAGAAGTTTTATTATGTTGACGATTCTCCTTTATTGATTTAAGAGGTGGCATGTGATTTGTTTTGTTTCCATTTTTTTCATATTTCAGTTTTCTCTCCATTGATTTTAGACGTGGAGAATCTTCTGAAGTGTAATAGGGAAAATTGTTTGCATATGCAGGTGAGTTACTATAAATAGAAAGGAAATAAATTTGTTATTTTAATTTTATTACTTCATAATTTTTTATTTTTCGTTTTGTTAAAATTAAAAATCAAACAGAAACAGTTTGAATAGAAACACACACACAGTACAATCAATAGTAGGAATACATGGTGTTAATTTCGTCATGCACATGTATTAGTGATAGCAAAATGATTAACTTTTGACGTTGCAAAATGCATAAGAAAATTGTAAATCTAACCCAAGAACCATTTTTACGGACTCTCCAGCACATGCGGAATTATGATTATATATTTTACGGCACTTTTACGGACCGAAAAACACGTATCCGTCAAAGCTTGTACTTAGACGGAACTTTAACAGACCGTACAATAGGTTTTTCGAAAACACTCCGTTTTGACTCACTTTTGCTGCATCCGTTTCCGTGCCGTTAAAACGGACATCACCAATTATCGTCAGCTTTGATTCTGTAACAGACGGTGTTATTTATTTTATCAAAATATAAACAAATATATAGTGATAGCATTTGCTCGGTTAGAGATTTAGGATATAATTTGTAATTATATGATTTATCTAGAAGTTTGTAATTAATATAGTAGCTTTAATTAAGCACATAAGGCCCTAAATAAATAAAATGAATCGCTGAAAGATCTATAATGGCCTCAAGAAAAAAAAATAACAATTTTTTATTTTGTAAGAAAGACATAATCACAATAAACCTAAAATGCCACTTTTTACCAGAAAAATAATAGTATTGTAGATTAAATTTGCTCATGAAATCATTAGTTTTTGCATATGGAGTATAACAGTTTTTTCACTTGAAACCCCAACAACTTAGAACCAATTTACACAGTGACTTTTTGGCATGTAATTGTTACCTGCAGCGAATTGGGTAGAGAAGCAAGTGGGTTAACAAAAAAGCAAGGTTTCCGTTTTTGGTGGATGTTTTTGTTATATCTCTTTCGCACCCATTTGTATTATTCTTTTGATGCTTAACTCGCATTCGGTTTTGGAAAGAAAAAAGAGAAAATGTTTAGTGAAAAAAAAATCACCGTATAAATAGATATAACTTTGGAAGCAACTTTAAAAGAGGAATTGAAGAACAACATGCAATCAATTTCATCGTGTAAAGTGGCTCTTACTATGCTTTATAGTGAAATAAAAATTTTATCAGCTGGGTTTTCAATAGGATGATACAATAATATTTAGTCAACCTTTATTGAAATGTAAAATTTTAGTAAAAATCTGAAAAAGTATTTTTCACGAAAAAAGTGGAAAACAAAGTTAAAACTAACAGAAAAAAGTGGAAAACAAAGTTAAAATAAAATAACTCGAGATTATTAAGTATTGTACATAGTACATTAAGTTAATAAATTTGCTTTGATTTTCATGTTAGATTTTTTTTTCTTGTGAACTGACTGCCGTAACCTTTTAAAAAAAGCCAGCAAAATAGTTGAAAAGCAAGTTTGATACGTTTTTATTACCGTTAACCATTTCAAACCCTTTTCAAATTGATAGCCGATATAAACAAAGAAACTCTTGATTTCAAAAATACCGGTGTTCAAAAAACCGTTTTCCTTTACACAGGTATTGTACCGATACTGAATCTGTTTTTAACAAAATTAGTTTTTAAGATTTTTAAAAAACTGTTATACTCCATATAACAAAAATGATTTTTTATGATAACAAATTTAAAACAAAGTAAACCCAAAAAATTGCTCGGTGGTGTTCTGGAAAACGAATTCACATAAAATTATCCGATTTCATATAAAATAACCTGTGGTTGTTGTTAAACACCGCATAATTTGATGTGAATTCGTTTTTCAGAACACCCCTGATTATTGTTTTGTATGAAATATGTTGATGTTTTAATTTTTTGGGTTAACTTTTCTGTAGGCTTAACTATTGGGTATGAGATCCACCGTTAATGAGTAATACACTCTCAGTTAAAATAATTTCATTCCATTCTCTTTTAATTCACGTTGTAAAGATATCTCGTCATGTCACCATTAAGAAATGTTGCGTGATAATGAACGCATAATTTATATTCTGTCTTCATCATCAACCGTTAGTTAGTACAAAAGAAAGTATAAAAAATATAAACAAACACATAAAGCTGTTTACATATTATGTATGCCTATAAAGTCAAGGTCAGGGTAGGGTAAAGGGTAGATTAAATCAATTTACTTAGGCCGACATGACACTCTTTTGATGAATCTCGGCAACGAAAGTTTTGTTTGGCATTTATGACTTCAGTTCACACTACATTAATTTCTTTTGAATACTCTCTGGAAGTGTTACAAAAACTTTAAAATAATTTAATTTCAAATCCAAAATTTGGCTGTAAATGGTAATCTTAAAGGCTTTAAAAGCGTTTGAATAAGTCATTGTGTATTGAATATTTAAATTGTGTATGCTGGCCTTATTTACAGCAATCAGAGCTTTTAAAGAATTCAATCCTAAATTCAATATTCAATTCTGATTGTCCACTGAATGATTTAATTTACATACTACAATTTTACGAATCAAATATGTTTTTAATTGGTCTCATTCGCTTTATTTTGAATTCATTTATTATTCGTCATTCGATTTTATTTTTTCAATCAATGAATTTGATCACTGCGAATTCATACGATTTTCAAATTTTATTCGATTTTCTTTCATTATGCTGTTTTCTTTTCTGACAAAAAATGTTGCCCTTTTTCACAAAATGTATTTCTGTGCATAGTAATAAAAAGTAAAAGCGGACAAATTAGGTATCAAATTAACTGTATTTAAGATACCTATTTAAATGTGTTTAAAATATGTCCAAGCATGCACAACTTTTTCAATAAAATATCCAAAATGTGGAATTTTGTTAAATTTTACAGTAAACTAGAAAAAGGTTTAAAAATGTTGCCAACAAAAATGTTAATTTTGTTTTATTTTGCAACAATTATTAAAAGAATGTAGGGTAAATCAGTGCTAAATTAAAAAAATACACCCATTCGGGTGTACAAATTCTCAAAATTCAGTTTTTGTAAAAATTATGTCCTTTTGCTTGCACAATGGGCTAAAAAAATGTGTAGCATAATTTTTTTTTTTTAATTTAACTTTCTTTTAGTGTCCGGTTTTAACTAGTTTTTCGGTTAATGTACATTTGTAAAGTTAATTTGAGATAAATCAGGCCACTAAAGAATTAGCATTTAAAAAATTTTCAGTTATTTTGATAGTTAGATTCAATTGACCTATAATGCAGAAAGCAAATTTGAAACTAAAAATTGTCAAATTGATAAAAAATATATCGATTCGATTCTTTTTCACAAATCTATCCATTTCGTGCTAGCACTTGAGATAAAATATTGTAAAAAGTAAAAAAAAAACAACATCATAACACCTTTAAAGAAAATACAATTTACAATTTTTTGGTTAATTTATCGACTAAATCTTTATATTCGACCAAAAAACATGAATATGCTAAACTCCGAATATTTGTGTAATCTCTAATATAAAGCCTTGATGCCTAAAATTTAATTTTGAAAAAGATGAAACTGAAATAAAAATATATATTTTGTATTTTTATACCCTTCACCATAGGTGGAAGGGTATATATAAGTTTGTCATTCCGTTTGTAATTTCTACAATATTGATCTTAGACCCTATAAAGTATATATATTCTGGGTCCATATGAAGAGCGAAGTTGATTTAACGATGTCCGTCTGTCCGTCTGTCCGTCTGTCCGTCTGTCCGTCTGTGTGTTGAAATGGGTTTTCCGAAGAACCCAGACATGATGAGGACTTGATTCTTTTTTATTTCTGTTACATGTGATCCATTTCTGTTTGCTATTAAAAATCAGACAGATCGGTTAATAAATGGCTGAGATATTAGCAAAAAACCAGGACTACCTCTAATTTTTCCAGTAAAATCCCTTTGTTTAATAAGAGTGTGAAGATAAATACGTAGGTTAAATACGTTTCACAACTATTGTGAATGATATAAATAAAAAATAAATAGTAGTGTCGCCAACTTTTTTTTGCCTAGAAAATGCCAAATTTGACAAGAAAAGCGCTGAAACATATGGAAAAATATAAATTTGAGATTTTACATGACATATTATTTTGGATTAAAATTTTTGGACATTTAAGAAAAAATAAATGGGGATACCGCTTGTTTGTGGAGAGCTATGAGGTAGTAGATTCCAACGATGTATTCATCTCCTTCAGAATACCATGGTGAAGGGTATATAAGATTCGGCATAGCCGAATTTAGCCGCTCTTACTTGTTTGATATATTTTTTACATTTTTTTATATAAATAGTATATGAATATAAATGCTTTATGGGAACATATATATGTAATATACCCATGTTGTTGAAATGGAATGACAAACTGTTATAAAAACTGTTATACATTGAGCAATTGATGTGATATCATACATTAAAAGAAAGGTTTAAATCGTTGTTATTCATTTATCTAAATTGAACTCAAAGTTTAAAAGGTAAAATTTTTAATTAATAGGCTTTTCGAGAAAAGTCTTTTAAAAAGCTAAAAATCTTTAATTGGTCCATAATGAGTTAATAAATTTAGTCATATAAGCCCCATGATAAGATTTGTCCGAGACGTTTCCAAAGATGTATATGTATGTACCTGATCGGATAAGAATTAATTCTTCACTTTAAAGCCGTGCTCACGTAAAAATAAGCGTGGTCGAAAAAAAAATTAATGTTTTTGAGCTAACAATAGAAAATTCTACGTTATGCTCCAATGAAGCAAAATCTTTTATTTTTCCAACTACTGACATCGATTGAATTCCTAATGATTGATAAAATCAAATAAAATAAATTGATAAAGTGAATTCGATCGAATAAATTTCCTATGACTTTATAAAAGGAAATGTAATTTAATTTTTGTGGAATCTATTTAAAATAGAATTCAATCTTTGAAGCTCGTATAACATTTACGTCGCTTTTATATAACCCTAGAAACCATTGTCAAGGTCAGTTGTAAAAATAGCTTTGGAGTAATAAAAAAAAAAAAAAAAACAAAGTAAGAACCTTTAAAGGAATCATACATATAAATGGTCGTAGGTTGATATCACTTAACTGCATTTTTATTACTACTTGCGATAAGGGTGCCAAGTAACGGCTCTATGATGAAGAAGTCATTTGGCTTGCTTATAAATTGTAAAATATATCAGTTAAGGTTATCAACTTATGACTATCGATATGTTGTAATAATTTGCCTATGATTGATAGATAATAAACAAAGTTTTTTTGTGTCTATTGAGTATGACGTAAAATAAACAATTGAAAATCTATTGGGTTATTTTGTTTTTGGAAAATTCAAAATAACAAAAATAATTAACAAAATGAAATTATTGATCAAACTTTGTTGCAAATGCTTGATTATGTTTTTTGCAAGAAAAAAAAAGAATATAAATATTAACGAGGTGATACTAGAGAAGATAAACAAACAAATACACAAATTTAATATAAGTTTTTGAGAATTTATTGGAAAAGGTGTTTGTTGTAGATAGTAGGGATGCCGAACACCAAATCTGGAAAAAGTTCCGAGATTTCTGATTTAATCAATTCCTTTGACATTTGTAACTAACTAAAATTTAACTCTTATATGCGACTTTCTTCACCGTATATCAATCAGATCAATCTCAATCTCACAGTACTTATTTGCGTTATACAATATTCAACAAATATTTTTTAAAACTTTTTGTATGGAATGAAAAACTTCTTAACCTTTTTTTGTTTTTTTTTAATTGATCATGTAAAACTAATAATAATGTATCCTAACCGCCTACTGCGGGTACTTTTTGGAAAAAATTAAAAGGTTACAGTTTCTATTCGTACAATTAAAATGTGGTGTAAGTTTGACATTGATATGACATATTTTTTTCAGCTTGAAATTTGGTATGGAATGCCTCATATTATTAATATTTTGTAAATTTAACATTTTTTGCTTTTTATTATATATTTACCAAACTGATTCCGGAGATTTCGGCGGTTTTTGTCGATGGGCCTTGTTTAACAAACTAAATATATGATAAAAAAATTATTAGAATTCCGTGTTGCCATATATGAGTCTTTCCATTTCAAATCAACCAATGGGTGTAACCATCTCCTCCGAATTTTAGGAGTTTTTGTAGAAATACAGTATATAATAACACTAACAAAAATACAAAGTTTGAGGGCACTGACACACCTGGATCCGGAAGTTTGAGGTCTTGAAAATCGGAAAAAAATACAAAAATGTACAAAGTTGTACTTGTCATTTTCTTGAAAAGTATTAAAGATACGCGGCTCATAATCATCATCGGTATTAAATTACCTTTGATTTGATATGCAACTTGATTTTTTTAAAAAGGTCAAATGTCACTTTTATTGACCAATAACTCGGGAGCCTATATTTCCAAAAGCGATCTTTTTAAAAATTTAAAAAAAATTGTGTTACAAGATGGTTTTCTTCTCTACTGCTGTGACAAATTTCAGAGTGGAGGTATTTTCGCATCAAGAAATAAAAATCAAATTGTAAACGAAAGAAGCTCTTCGGACAAAGTCGCTTAAAAGACGAACGATTACGGATATTGAAAAAATCCTAGACGTCCCCTCGATGAAATTTAGTTATATGCAAATTTTAAGAATTTTTTTTAATGACAAAAAAAGTTGGACATGTTAGATATTCGTAGAAAATCCTTCATCAGCAAGTTGGTTCAACATTCTGGGTGACTAAAGTCTTCCACTTTTGAACAGCTACATAGGTAAAAATATATGTAACAAAACAAAATCACAAATAAATAAATAAAAAAAGGCTTAAATTCGGCTGTGCCGAATCTTTAAATACCCTCCACCAATATACAAAAAAAAATGTTCTACTGTTTTTGATACAAATAATGTAAAAACTTTAGAAGTAAAATTATGGAGGTGAAAAAATTTTTTTGAGGTGAAAACAAATTTTGTGATAGAAAAAATTTTTGTGGTAAAAAAATTTTTTGAGTTGAAAAATATTTGGGGTGAATACAAAATATTCAATTCTAAGCGACTGGTGAAAAAACAAAACGAAATATTTTACTTGCCGGTAGCTTCTAAGAAATTGTACTAAAATACACCAATTTGTATGGAAAATTCACATTTTCACTTATAACTTTTTAACCGCTGGACCGATTTGCTCATTTTCAACAGCAAATTGCTCAGGAGGATGCTCAGGAGGATGATCAGACAGACAAACGGACATCGCATAGGTCTTAGACCTATATTTCGACATGTTACAAACGGAATGACAAACTGATATATACCCTCACTATATATGGTGGAGGGTATAAAAATATAGAAATATATGGGTAGATGCGTTTTGAAAAAACCTTTCCTATAACACTGATTTTTAACACGTTCTTGCAAAATCCAAAAATAAATCTCTTCAGTAGACTAGTCCATACCCCAGGAACATATAATTCAAATTTCGGATTTCTATACAAAATGATTAAGGCAGGCCGTTAAGGGGGATGATTTCTCCCTTGTGAACCCCCAGTTTTACCGCGTTTCACCTCATCAATAAATTAGCACATATTCCAGGGAATACATATTATTTACTTCAGGTCTCTAGATAAAGCGGTTTAGGCAAGCCGTTAAGGTGAATACTTTGGCTCCATTGAACCCATATTTTTACCGTTTTTTAACAACAAATACTTAATTTTCCAATGCTGTCGTTTGAAATATTTTTTTTTCTTAGGCATATTTTTTAATTCACATTTAGCATTTAATTTGAAATTTTATTTGACTTAATTGTTTACCAACTAATTTGTATTTCACTTAGAAAGTTGTTAACTTAAAAAAAATACAAATTGCCATTGAAAAATTATTTGAATTTATTTTTCAGTATAAATAAATAAATAATTTAGGATCAGTCATATGTGATCTGACAAAACAAACTGTATATTCCCCATTCTCCTTTGCATTAAAACCAATAATACCTACTGCTGGTGTATAGCCTAACGCCCATTTCGAAGAAGAGTACATTTCCTATTTAAATTGTATAAAGGTATATTAACAAAAAATAGTTTTGTTTTTGCTTTAGCATATTGCTAATTTCTAGCAAATATTTTCGTTTTTGATTTAGAAAATATTTAAATAAAAAACTTACTATACATTAAGCATTATTTTTTTAATATTTGTTCTCAGCAAACAAAAACAAATAAATAAAGACTCCTCTGCTGCTACTTCAAACAAAACCCCACCAACAGTCGATACATCAACTATATACATTAGGGCGGTCCAAGTTTGTATGGAGGGAAAAAATGTAAGCGGTTGACCATTCCCGCCCCCCAGAAATTTTAATATAGACCCCAACGGATAAATTATCAGTATATTTTAGGGTCATATAGACCCTAATAACACAAGGGTTAATTTTCTGAAGTAAAATAAGAATATTTTTTTAAGACCAAAGAAAATATGTAATATCAAGGAGTTTCAAAAATATCTGTTAAAATTTTACCTTTGACAACACTGGCAATTTAGTATGTCTCCATTATGCCATAATTGGTATATTTTTCATTGTTTTGAAATATTCCGGCCAGTGTTAAAAAATTCTGATTTATATGGAAATAATTTAAAACAAGTTAACGAATCACAAGATGAAAAATGTTGTTGTAGTAGATAATTTCAATAAATTATAAAATTTGTGATCGAATTTGTTGATCAAGTGGTCTGTGACGCCTTAATTGCTGGGGGAAGTTTTAATAATTTTATGTTTTGGATTCTAATTTTTTGTGGTTATTTCCTTATTAGAAAGATAATTTACTGCAAATTACAATTCTTTAATCATTTTAATTCAAATTCGTTTTAAAATATAAATTTTTTTCAGAAAATTAATAAAAAGTGATATTTTCCCTGTAATCCCTTTTTCAAACAATAGAGCCGATGCGGTGCCTCTTCCCGATGACCGATTATCCTAATTTTTTTCAAGACGTGGTTTTACAACCAATTAAACATGTCTAGTGGCGGGAATGGTCAATAGCACACATATATATTTTTTTTGGTACACCCTAATATACATACATTCATCCATTAACCATCCAAACTAACCAAAATGAAATAAAATTCAAATGATGTCATCGACACTTCGACCACCATCCGATATGCCGACATAGCACCACCAACCACCAAATAGTAGACAGACGTGCCATTTTATAACTGACGACAACTTTAGTCTTGTGAGTTTTGTATATGTAGTAAGTACGAGTATCTGTGTAAATTTTATCATTTGGTTAACTCTCTTAATTGTCTAGAATTTAAGTTAAAATACTCGTATTTGAGAAGAGTATGTGTGCTCTGATTTTATTAAGTGGCAGGCCATTTGATTTCTTTATTTTTTTTTTTATTTAAAGACTATGTAGGAATGACATAAGGTAAGGAATCAATGAATGAACTTTATTACACAGGGCGACATTTTGTGTCCATACATAATAAAGCAACAATTAACTGAAACCAAAATAAGCTGCATATTAAAAGTCGATTAATTAACTTTTTGTTGCAACTATAAATCTTTGCGATAATCGTTTTCGATAAAAGTTTTCTATGAGACTTCACAATGTTTAAATTATGTCCAATGAAAGACGTAGTCATTTGGTAGAAATAAACGTTGCACGACCCAATGTAAACAAGTTAATTAAATTGTGTTTTCACAATAATATCTCCATGACATTGTCAAAATTTTAAGTTACGATTCTTACTACACCCCGCATAGGTTGGTCCCTTTTTCTACTTGTTAGCAGACATTTCACAAATCTTTGTCTTCAGTTAGTTGAAGTTGCATCAATATTTATGAAACAGCTTCATAAAATTTATGATAAAGTTTCATCAATATGAAAAAGGTTTTTAAATCTTTTTTGTTTTTTGAATCTTAATAATGGGAAGTTTAACGAAAAATGCAAACAGAAATAATTTCTAAGAGTTTTTTATTTATTTTTTTATGAAATAATGAGGATTTATGAATCGATTGTTTTATGAAGCACTTCATCATATTTATAAAACAGTGCCATCAATATGACGAAACTTTTTTCTCTAAGTGTATAAGTGTGACATAGAGAATATCTTCTTTAATTTTAGTCCAACGTTACAATTTCATAAGTATTTATTGATAATGATAAATTATTTCATAAATGTTATGAAATATTTTTTGGGATTTATGAAATGTTTCATATTTTTTTTTTTTTGGAGTGTACTGCTAGTTTTTTTCAAGCCTATTCTATTCTAGAATATTGTATGATATTGGAGCTCAAAAATCACAGAAATCTTTGTCGGTAGCCCCAGGGGTCACTGATGCTAGTCGGTTAGTGGAAAAAAGTTTTGTCAAAGATGAGTTGCAAGTCCATGACTATTGTGAAAAATGGCAGACAAGTTAGGGAGGGCAAGGTCTGCTTTGTATGAAACCGCTGTTTTGTTATTCACGTCATCCCTGGGAACCAAAAAAGGTGAAATCTGGTAACACTACCTCCGACCCTGATTATAACTTCAGGCGCCCTAAAACTGTCTTCACTTGGGACGTTTAGAGTCTGACGGCTGAATAATCACTGGTTGATAGTAAAGTAGAAATAAGTTACAGTCAAACATGTTCAGTTACAAACTTTTACAAACTTTTTTTTTTTTGCCCAAAATGGAAAAGCTGGACTTGGCGGACATGGAGTTTCAACAAGACGGGCCACATGCCACACAGCACGCGACACAATGGCCCAATTGAGAGGCGAGATCGGTGAACAGTTTTTTTCACGTTTGGGGCCAGTCAATTGCCCGCCTAGATCGTGCAATTTAATGCCTTTAGATTATTTTTTTGTGGAGCTTAGTTAAGTTCTATCGACTCATAGATTTCATACATTTCTGTAAATTTTATGTGTTTTTTTTTTCAAAATCTAATCCAAAAGCTCTTAAAAAATCACCCATTATTTATGACCTTATTATGTCTTTCGTGCATACGATAAAGTTCTCAAAAATAGTGTTTTTTTCGTTGGACTGTGTTATTCCTTTCTTAGTTGTCTTAATTAATTTAGTTGCGTTAAATCTAAATTTTAGTTTATAATTAAATCCTACACTGTCGAATAATTAAACTTTCCGATATTGATAGATATTACTGGCAGATCCATTTTATTCAGTTTTAGTTGCAATACAATCTTGCATACCACAATTTGAAATAAACAAATTTATTCCCTCATCCAATAATAAAAACAAAAATCCTTCCTTTGGTAAACACTTACCTTTTAATATAACTAGCGCCCAAAGACATTTCTACTTTGTTATCGGAATCCAAATCGAAATCACTATCTTCCTCAACATTTGTTCCTTGCTCCCCAGTCTCTGCATAATCATCACTTTCATTTCCTGATGCTTTCCCAGTCTCTAATGTTTTCGTAGACTCAGTTAATGCTAGTTTTACATTGTCCATTGAATTCATTTTTCCCCACATATTTTTTTCTCCATTCCTTTGCGATGAAATTTGATCTAATTGTGTTTTGTCGTCATTTTCTTTATGATCTTTAAAATGACCCGAAGAAGAAGGTAAAACTGAGGGCGCGGGTGGTAAAGTCTGATCACGTTTATTTTGTGGCCAACGTGATTGAGTTTTAACAGTCTGTAGACAATGAAGAGAATTGCGATGGGACAACATTTTTTTGGGGCAATTTTTTAAGCTGGATGGTATTTGACATTGAGAATGGAGAGACGATGATCTTTGTTTGGTAATACAAGAATCATGAGATTTTAGATGAGGTTTTGATGTGTTGGAATGACTAAAAACATTATTTCGTCTTAGATGTTTCTTTAATTTAAGATTATGACCACCTTCACTATCTGAAGTAGAAATATTTTCTTGAATTGCTTTATTTCGTGGGTATCCATAAGAATGTATAACTTGTTCTTCTTTGTGTTTTGCATTTTCAACAATTTGATCTTCATTCATTAATTTCTTTGATTTGCTTGATTTTTTCAATATACGCTCAGCTGACGTTGTAGTCTCTTTCATATGTTTAGCTTCACAGTTATGTTCTCCACCAACACCACCACCACCAACACCACCACCACCATCAGCTCTCCTCAAGTGTGTAGTTAAGTTTCTTTTGTTGCTATTGCGTTTGTTGTTTCTCTTGCTGTTGGCGTTGTTATTGCTATCGTATTTGTTGTTGCCGTTGTTGCTGTTCTCGTTGTCATCGTCATCATCATTATAATCATCGACAATAATGCCAGTTGTTGTGGATGAATGTATTTTGCTTAGTGCTTTATGACTATTTTGTTGGAGCAGCGTTTTAGTTTGTTTCGCGGCTTCCAACGATTTACACGTATATCGCAAACTACCCACTGAGGATAATTCTATTAAACAAAACGAAACATAATAATAATAAGAAAAATGTAATTGTTAAAAAAATTATTAGCAATTTTAAAGAAAATCCCCAAAAATTGAAGAAACAATGTACCAGAAAAAAAGTGCATTCTATGATTTTCTTTGAAAAAACTTAAAGTGTCTTTAATTAAATTTTTGATTTTTTTGTTGTTTTCGTTAAATGCTTTCAAGTGGAAATAAGAGTATTTCATTTAATTAAATCCAATTTTATTTGTTTTTTTTTTTTAAACAACGAATCAACCAAACAACCATCCGTTACTCAGACAGTCAGTCAACCATCTGTTGTGTTTGAAATCATCATTGTTATGGATTGAACAAGATCTCACATGAATAGAGTTGTTGTATATTATTTAATTGAAATTTAATTTTTTACAATTTTATTAAATAATTATCCATCTATGCATACACACGAGTTGAATATTTTTAAATTAAATTAATTTATTTTTTACGTTTTTTTCTTCCGCGCAGTGTCATCGAAATAAGTTAAACATTTTAATATTACTTGATCTTGTATTATAACATCTAAACTTGACTTTGATAGAGCGTATTGTTATAACCTTTAATGACCTATCAAAAGATAAACTGCGATTAAAGAATACTGTATTAATAAAAGTTAAGCAAATGTATATAAAATATATCCGAGATGTTTAACAAGAAAACTCTATACATTGGTCTTTCTCTTAGATATTTATGAAACATGGATTTGTATTAAGGACAAAAAAAAACTAAGGAAAAAAATTAGATGCGCAATCTTATTTTAAGCGGCTAAAATATGAAAACAAAAACAGAATGATGCAAAGAAAAAAGATTTTCCTACAGAAAGACAGTTTTATTCTGAGTAGCTTCTTCTTTAAGCTGGGTTCACATTTGGCTCGAAATCTGGTTTAAACTGGACTTTGAGATATACGGTATGGGCCCAGTAATTTAGTTATCATATTCATGTACTATCATATGATCTAAATAGTTTAAACTGGATTTTGAGCGTAATGTAAATGCACCTTTAGCTTAAGTTACTTAAAAGCTGTGACTGTCTATCAGTGTTTTCAAGAACAATTTTGACAGATTTTTAACATATTCCGTCTTTCTACTGTCAAATTCTTCGATATAACATTGATAGGAATGCCACACAAAACTATCGCCAATATTGAATTTTCAGTTCTTGAGATCTCGTTAAAATATCAATTTAAATCTAGCTTAAAATTACTATTCTTTACAATGCCCAGCTAAACTGGATTTCGATCGAACAAAGTGATTCTGAGTCGATTGGTCGAATATTTTTGGATATTACAAATATCATCTCCAAAATGAACAGTAAAAAATAATCATATTTTTTTGTTATTTGGATTTTCAGTATAAAAAAAGAATAAAATGCTTAGTAAGGTTTGCCATTTCAACATGAATTGACTAAAAGCGAATTTATACGATGCAATTGATTGCATGCAATTTTCTTAATTTCCTTTTCAAAGTTGCTTTTAAAGTTATGTCTATTTAGACGGTGCACCCAGAAAACAGATTCGTGCTGACAACTGTATTTGTTGCCAATCGAATGGTTCAGTTGCAGCAATCGAATTTTTTGGTTTCGATTACTGAATTGTTATTGAGGGAACCGAAATACTATTGTCACGGTCAAATTACTCAAGTCTCAATTGGTTTTCAGTTGTCACAACCGAAAAATTCGGTTACCACAACCGAACCATTTGATTGGCTACAAATTCGGTTATCAGCATGAATCTGTTTTCTCTGTGTGACTTTTGTTGCACTAAAACTGAATGTGAATGAAGCAACAAAAGAAAAATAGATATGAGTACGAAAGAGAAATACCAAAAACATGCACGAAAAACGAAAACTGTGTTTTTTTTTTGTTACCCCGCTTGCCAACAAACAAAGATTTCATGCAACTAAGTCACCATCTACATTGGCTCTAACAAACGCACAACGCTTGCAAATCATTGAATTTTATTATAAAAATTCTTGTTGTGTGAAAAATGTGTTTTCTATCGAAAAATTGTCTTTAGCGACAAAGCTCATTTGTGGCTTAATGTTAACGTTAACAAACAGAATTGCCGAATCTGGTGGGAAAAGAAGCCAGAGGCATTTCAAGAGATGCCAATGCACCCTGAAGCATGCACTGTTTGGCGTGAATTATGGGCCGGTGACAACACTGGACAACGACTTTTATTTGCCCCAAAATGTGCTTTCTACAAGACGGTGCCACATGTCACTCGGCACGCGATACCATGAATCTATTGAGAGGCGAGTTTGGTGAACAATTAATTTCACATTTTGGAGCAGTCCATTGGCCGCCAAGATCATGCGATTTGACCCTACTAGATTATTTTTTGTGGGGATACGTGGTCTATCGTGTAAAGAGACAAGATAGCTACAATTCCAGCCCTAGAAGACAACATTGCAGCTGCCATTGGTGAGATACCGGTCGAACTGCTGGAAAAAGTATGGCGTAGCTGCAGGCAACATTTACATTTATTTATCGCCCCAAATAAATATTTCATTCACTTTGGCAAATTTTATGTGTTTTTTTTTTAATTTTTAGTACCCAAACGGTTAAAAAATCACCCTCTAATTCATTCATTGATTTACATGATTAAATGAAAAATGTCCACCTAATATTTAGCAAGATTTAGTTGTTAATTCCTAACATAAATTTGGAAATCTTGAAATCGGGATACTTAATGAAAATACAAAATTCAGAACCGCGCAAATAAGATTTAAAACTTTGGCCAATACAAAATCTAATATAATATTGTCATATAAAATAATTTTAAACTTTGACAATTTTTTTAAGCATAACAAGATGATGTTTTAAGGCGAGTGCGTATTAAATATCTTGATTTTGACAAATATTTATTTGTTATTTTTGATCAATAATATATAAATTCATTCTAAAATGATCAAAAATTTGTTAAAACAAAAAATTATCCCCAAGGTTAAATTTAGTCCTTAAACAAACATTTTATTAATAAGAAAACACATACACATGTTAAATAAAAACACTCCTTAAAAATGGCATAAGCTTCCTACTATTTTCACATATGCTGCACACAAACTTCTAATAGTTTTCATCTTTTCCATTTTGTCATTAAAAACCATAACCTTGTTAAGAAAACAAATAGTGAATGAAATGAATAAAATTTTAATGCAATCGTGGTTAACCACAAAACATAGACAGTCTCTGTAGTTTTCCGCTCTTTAAACCGTCCCCTCCCAAACATTTGTATGTTATTATTGTTATTTGTAAAAAGAGCGCAAAATAACATGACCTTAGTAAATATTAAACCCCTGTGTAAATGTATTGTATTCCTTTAGTTGGTTGACTGTTTGTTTGTTTGTTTGTTTGTTTAGTTGGTTGGTTGGTTGGCTGGTGGGTTGGTTGATTGATTATTTTTAATATTTCCATGGTTATTTTGAAAATGGGATAGTTGAGAAATAACAAACTTGGGAATAACTTACCATTTGCTTTAGGTTCTGTTTCCTTTGCATACTTGTTGTCGATATATTGTTGTTTTTCCGTTTCCAAAGTGTTTAATTGTTTAAAATTGAAAGCATTGAGTATAGTTTCAATTGTTTCAGAATTGTGCTGTAAAAAAAAAATCGAAACAAACAAATTTAAAAATTTATTTAGAAAAATATTTATAGATAAAAATTTTGTTTTACAAATTTGCAACAAACGTAAAATATATAAATTATTTATTTGAAATAGATCTGTTGGATACAAATTATCTTCAAAAAAAAAGTAGTTAACAAAAAAGCCTAAATACAAAGATGGTGAGTAGCCAATGTGGAAATTAGAAATTTAAGAACATCATTTAAAATCTGTGGTAATTTATAGCAAACCAAAAAAGAATTTTGTTTGTATTGATAAAAAAATAAGATTCAGATCTTTATCTTTTATCTTGATTTAATAATTAATTAACATTTTATGTTTCAAAGATTTTATGATTATAAATTTTAATAACGTCTGACTGATGCCTGTTTTAACCTTTTATGGTTTGAATTATTTAAAAACTAGTTGTCAACATATATTTTTGCTTAAAATAAATAATCAACTTTAATACAGTTTATTATCATGTGGTATAAAGTTAAAACATAATTTTTACGCAAAAAAAAACAAAAAAATGTTAAACAAAAACACACCGTGGGCGTATGAGTGTTTGTGTAGATAAATATTACTCATACGTCTCTTGTTAATAATCGCTATTGCTTTTGTTATCTTACAATTTAGGATAATTAATGTTTGTTGTATTAATTATAAATTAAACATTAATGTCACATTTTTATTTTTTTTTCTGTAAAGGTGATACATTGAAACCATTTTAAGTATTTCAAGAGAATGCGTTCATGATTATTATTTATTTTATTTATTTTAAATGAACAACTTCACAACCAGTTGCAATCATTTAGATTTACATGGCAATAAAGTCGTTTAAATTGTTTGCAAACAAATTTATTATATAACACTTGTTATTATAAAATGTTTTCTTAACGTGAAAGCATCTACAGGAATTACTTTTAAAATAATAAGTATTTCCTAATATTTATGAATAAATAATAAAGTTTTTTGAAAACAATGATTTAGTAATGACGTAAATTTTAGTTTAATTGTGAGTTGAAGAAATTTTGTCAATGTTCGCATTGATAACCAAAGCCAATCCAGCAAAACTTTTAAGAACAGGTTACTTTTGAATCTATTCTAGAACAGGTTCTTTTACCACCGGTTCCATGGAACACGTTCTGGAACTGGTTGTCGGGTTTGAATCTATTCTAGAACAGATTCTTTTACCACCGGTTCCATGGAACACGTTCTGGAACTGGTTCTCGGGAGTCAAAATGTAAGGTTTCACTTTCCCATAATCACAAAACGAACCTATTGCTAACGGGTCTCCATACAAAAAGAACCAGTTGTAGAACTTAAATTAGAACCTATGCTAATGCTATATAAGTTGTGCTACAACCTGTTCTTTGAATTCTTACTTTTTACTGGAAATATTTGCAACATTTTGTTTATTTTTATCACCTTGCCGAATTTTAGAAAAAACATAATAAATTTTCGACATGATTCTAAACAAAAATGTACCAAAAATTTACCGATTTTTTACTCAAACAACATTTTGATTATTTATTTATACACGATGAAAAAAATGCCCCCCTTGCTGTTAATCTACATTGCACTCGCAATAGTATGAACTAATTAAAGCCAAGCCAGTTCACTTTTGAAAGATTGTTCAAATTTGTGAATGACATCTTATTTCTCTTTAAACGCATTTTTTCCATATAAATAGAAGTTTCCGGTGTTAAATTTTTTACTTATTGTTTATTGGATTTAAAAAACAATTTATTTAAAAAAAAAACTTAAAGGTATAAAGCAAAAAATCTGTGATTTGCTATTTCTTTTGTTCAATCACCTTCAAAACAGCCCGTTCTTTTAACTGTCTCAATACATTCAAATCTCGTTGATCAACCATTTCACTTTTGGCGCATTCCTATGCTTAATCAAAAAGTACAACAGCATCCATGGATTTTATAGTCCTTTTTGGTTCCTCCACATTCTCATTACACTCTATAGTATCCTCGTTCCATTCTTTAACGTTCAAAGCTGTAAATTCAACCTATAGTAAAGTAAAATTTTAAGTTTGTTTTTAACGCACATTTTCCAAATCACAGAGTACTTCAAAGATCAGTCGCTGTTTCTTCTAAATCAACCAAATATATATGCAAGTTATTTCTAAGAACACTAAGAGGAATATCATCTTCAGGATCGTCTCAATTTAGTACCATATTTAAAACATTATTCCAACAACAACAACAACAACTCTTCTCCATGCAGATTCTAAAATTATCATGGCTTCTTTAAGTGTAGCCCCTTTTGCAGCAACTGAAGCTAGAAGACTGTTTTCCTGAAATGAAGTTTTGTAATCCTGATAGCGTTTTGATGCATGTGTTGTATGAGCGGGTCACGTTTGGTGGGACAAACATTGCAAAAATACAGCCGTCTACAGTTTTTAGTTCGTCCTCAGATGTATAAAATGAAGCGTTGTCTAATTAAGAGAACAGCTTTCAGCGGCAGCTTTTTTTGTGTTAAAAATTGTTTTACCTAAATTGCACAAAAGAAGTTGTGAGATTATATGTACTTAACACAAGTTGATAACTTTTACCTCAGGCCTGCTGTCATCCATGCCGACTTAGAATAGGTATAATGAACAGGGCTATTAGCCTTTCCAAGTACGAGAAGTTTAAGTTGATGAGATCCTGCGGCGTTTACGCAGCACAGGAAAGTTACTTGCTACTTGTTAGTTTTTGCGCCAGGAGCTGTTTTTTCCCATGAAAACACGTATGTCTTTTGTCGTCAGCTTTTTAGAGCTGATCATTGACTAATATAAACTCTTAAATTTTCGTCTTTAATTTTGAAATGATCCATCAATTGGGGCTGTGAAGAAAGTTTTTCTTCAGATATTTGAAGCAAGCGAACGCCGTATCTCTTTTTGAAGTTTTGAAGCCATCCATTGCTGGCATTGAATTCCAAACAACTTTCTTTAATTTTATTATGAAGTTCTTTGGCCTCTTCTTTTAACATAGGTCGGCTAACAGGGATCTTTTTGTCTCTCATATTCAAAAACCATCGGTATAATACATTTTCCATTTTTGGGTACTTTGAAGGTCGCACAGTTTTTCTTTTTCCAGGTCCAATAAACGTATTGTTAACACATTTAATAATAGCATTTTTACTTTTTTTTATTCCACATATTGTAGATTTTTCTCAACCCAAATTTATTAGCTAAATTAGTAACACTTGCACCGTTTCCTAAATATTTTAAAATTTCTGATTTTTCTTGAAAAGTTAAAAACATGATTTTTTTTTTTGTATGAATATTTAAGAATTTTTCACTTTAAATTTATATGAATTTACAAAACGATTATGGAATTAGAGGTGAATGTGAGCACTAACTAAAACGTGTATGTAAGAAATTTTGATTGACAGCTGAAGACATTTTAAAAGCAAACAGCTAGGGAAATCCCCAAGTTATAATGCAGTTGAATTAGAATTTAACCTCTGCCCAGTTGACTTAGATTTCAACACTGTCTAGGTTCATATTTTAGAGTAGTCAATGGAAGCAATGGAAGTGCATATTTTGTGTCAATGGAAGTGCATATTTTGGGGTGTTTATATATTAGGGTGTTCGTATTTACGCGAGTGCACTGTATATTTATATTTGGAAAAACTTTAAAAATAAGTTTGCCATGTTTTTAAATATAATACGTTTGCAAATATAATATGTTCGCTTGTAAAGATGTATATGGTTGGATTAGATAAAATGCTTCTGCTGGCAAACATACATAATTTTTTTATTTATTTATTTATTTATTTATTTTATTTATTAATCATATAATTACAAATTATATGTTAATACCCTAACCGAGCACTATCAACAAAGGCCTTCGGCTCGTTGTAGCGAAAACAGACCAGAGCCTCTCGTGGGAATTGAACTCACGACCCCCGCACTTATATATCATTTTTGAGATTTAGGTCTTCTCTACAAAAACACTATTTAATCTCAATCAGAAGCAAATGCATTAAAGGGTTAATTAAAAATGGTACACAAGATTTACTAAAACAGTTTCGATTTCTTTAAATTATTGCTATATTATTAATGTTATAAAGGAAATATATATGTTCTTGACCTATCGCTAAAATTCTTATTAACGACTCTTTTTCCTACCATTTTTATGAGCATCTTTTATGCAAATTTTAATTTTTCTATTAAAAAGTTCCATATTCAAAACAAGTTGGTTATTCAATAAAACTGTTTTATAAATTGACACTTCAAATAATCTAATCACAATCAAAAGAAATGCTTGAAAAATAATAAAAAAATATAAAACTAATTAATTGTATTGTTTTAGAAACCAAACCTACTAAGACAGAAAGTCAGACCGGTTTAGCTAAAGACATCATCACTTAGCTGTAGATATTAAAATAAAATAATTGTATAACAACAAAAATAAATTATTAAATAAATTAGTACTAAGTTTTTGTTATAAGCAAAAATATACAATTTGTTTATATTACGAGCATTTTAACTTATAGACAAAAAAAAAAAAAAATAAAATTATATTTTCAAATTATATTTCAGCCAAATTTTGTTTTTGGTAGTTTTAAATTTGTTTATATTTTGATTGTTGTTTAGACAATTAGCAAAATACTTAACAGGAAAAAAGTTTTTAGATTGAAAATGTTCTTAGAAACAGGGCGATTGGTGGGGAGGAGGGGACTTAAAGTGTGATAGTATGAATTACTCACTCACTCATTGTTGGCAAATTATTGATAATGATTTGAAAATACAAAAAATCAACCAATAAATATTTTATTGTAGTTTTGCGTTTCTATGCATATTTAAGAACACACACACACCCATAGAAGTATTCATATCGACTGTGTACCAGTGAGACCAGTCATTTTTTCTTGATAATTAAAGAAAAAAACAACTTTATTTTGGCATTTCCCGATGTTTTTTTAAAGTTATTTTTTACAAATGCAAAATCTCTTATTTTGTTAAATTTTTGTAAAAAACTGCTATTGAAAATATATCGCGATAAGGTTAAATTGAGCTGTTTTTTAGGACTCTCTTTAAACACATTACCAGTTTTGTTGGCGCAGCGTCAATATATACAAATGAAATATGCCGGGTGTTTGTTTAGATTAGACCTGTCCAGACCAAAACTAGAGAATATTAATGTTTTCAAACCGGTTAATAAAAAATCCGGGTTTCCCCTAATTTTGGTTTAGTGCAAACCGGTTAACTGAAAATTTGAAATTTCCGTTAAATCCGGTTTATTTGACTTAGTTAACCGGTTTTTTTTATTTTTAGCTAAGATTTAAAATAATGAAACATAAGTCAGGTTTTAGTAAAAAAAAAATGTTGGTTCATACAAATTTGAACTTAAAATCTGGGGAATGTTAACTATTAATTTAAAAAAATTTACTCAGAGAAAAAAACATGGTTAGGGCAATCATATTCGAAAAGCATCATATATTTTTGGGATTATGATTGTGCTAACCATAGTCATAAAATAACCATAATTTTACCATATTATGGTTCGAATCTATAAAAAAGCTCTTTAAATTTAAAAATATTTCTTAAAGAAACGTTTTTTTCTAAAGAAAAAATTTGATTCTATGGACTTTTTTATTATAGAAATATACTTGAAAAAAAATTTTAAATTCTGGGGACTTTTTTTTATAAAAAACATAGATTCTATGGACTTTTTTTAATGGAAAAATTCTTAGATTCTAAAGAAATTTTTAAGAATTTTTCTTTTAGAAAAAGTCCTTAGAATATTTTTACTAAAAAAAAAAATTCTTAGAAGTATTTTTCATTATAAAAAGTCCTTAGAATCTGAAAATTTCTTTTAAGAATGTATGAGTTTTTATTCAAGAAGAGCGCCCCGGTAGGCTAGTTGGTAGCGTGCTAGCTTATAAGTGCGGGGGTCGTGGGTTCGATTCCCACCAGAGGCTCTGGTCTGTTTTCGCTACAACGAGCCGATGGCCTTTGATGCTAGTGCTCGGTTAGGGTATTAGGATATAATTTGTAATAATATGATTAATATAAAATAAATAAATTTATCCAAGAAACAGTTTGAAGAATCTGAAAATTTTACTTTAAGAAAAAGGCCATAGAATCTAGAAATATTTCTATCAGAAAAATTTCTTAAAATCAAGTATTTTGTATAAGAAACCTTTTTGTACAAAACAACTTTTGGGTGCTACAGACTTTTTTCTTTAAAAAAAAAATACTTTTTCCACTAAAATTCCATTTTTCAAAAAAATGTATTACTGAATAGAATTACAAAATATAAAATCTTTGTGTAAATTATAATGTTATATGTATAAGGCCTTTTCAAAAATAAAACCCTCAGGTGAAAATGATCATGTATTATCATTTTTACCCGGGTGACTGAACTGATAATTTTTTTTATTAATACAAGCCAGTATTATAACTGTAAATGTCAAAGTCATGTTTTATTTGTTTTATAATTATTCATTAATTGTTAGTAAATTATAGTTCCATAATTATCATATTTTTTTTGTTACCACAGTATAGTTACAGCCAATTATGTTATAAAATAGAAAGTGGAAATCATGAAGTGAAAAAATATTTACTATAGTAATGATGGTAGCGACTATATTGAAGGCTAGAACCTATTGATTGTGACAACCATATCCAAATGCAGCAAACATAATATAGTAGCAGTGATATTGCAACCATGTTTTTTCCTCTTCGTATACCCCAATAACTTTATTCGATGGAAGTTCGTTCTCCAAATTATATAATTATATATAATAAACTAGAAGAGGTTTATTCGGTAGAAAACCGTTAGATTTTAATATATTACCATACTTTTTAATATATTCTGATATTTTTCAAAAAGAAAATTCTCAGTACTGCGATTTAGTACTGCGATTCGATACATTGACAAGATTCGACAATTATTAAGTTATTCTCTAACATTTCCTAAAGTTGGAAGTTATTCTCTAGCTTTTTTACTAATAGAAAACATCAAAAGTTTTCAAATCAAATAAAATTTAAATTTTTAAAAAACTACCTAATCAACCATTAATTATCGTTAGTTAAAAAACTCTATAAATTCGTTAAATAGAAAAATTCAATTTTATATTATTGAACAAATTGTGGGAAATTTTCTTTTTAATAGTTTTTTGATTTTTAAAAATAAATAAAATTAAAAAAAGCATTGCAAGTGAAAAATTCATCAAATTCTTTATAAAATGCAAAAAAAAGATCAATTTCTGATTTCTGATTTTCTAATAACATTCATAGCGGACCTGAGTGATCTCAATTACTTTTGGCAATTACTTATGTAATTTATTCATATAAGAATCCTATCAGATCTACGCTCACATTTGTGAGATTAAACATTTCATTGGAAAATTTAACACCAGACATGGAAAACCGACAAACCGGTTTTTAAAAGTCTTTTATTTTTTTTTGGAAACACTAGAAAACATTTGAGTAAAGTGTTTTACAGAGTGTTTACAGTAATGTATCTACATTTGTTAAATGCATTTAACAGTTTTTAACAATTTTTGTTGTAGGTATATTTTCGTACAAGTGTTTGGGTGTTTGTTAAATGTTTAAATATAATTTAGTATTTAGTTGTACTGAAATAAATATTTATTTGTACTCAGTATTTGGAAGAGTTGCAGAGAAATAATACAGTTTTTTTCTAGTTTTTTTTTTCATTAACATTTATTTTGTTTTTTTTTATAAATAAACTTTTACCAGAGTAGTTCATACACCATAGTCTTTCTGTCTGTCTAAATGTAGTATTAGATATATATATACTGCTCAGAGATCTGAGATCATCGACAGAGTTAGCTGGTTTTCGTTTTTTTTCATTTTGTTTTAAATACTTGGAGATTATTATTTTTTTTTTTTTGCTTAACAAAATAACATTCAATATACATATGTACATACATAGATAGGTATGTTTAATGCATGATACACTAAAAAAAAATAATAGAAAAATTAGTTTACAGGATAGTTTTAAACTTAATTTTATTAGAGTCCGTCCGAGTAGAAGGAGTTGTTTTGTCACTGAGTTTCAACCTATTTTAACTCTAAAACAGCTTTAACGATACGCCCGAAATCTAGTTTAAACTAGATTTCAAAATCTAGTTCGTGGATAATAATATACTGTAGCAAATTATTGGTTTAATTAAGATTTTGAGCATTATGTAGATCTGAACTTCAGTTGTACAGTACACCTGGTTTTGGTTTTTTTACAAAAATAACTTTTTCACTGTGAGTTTAAAAAAAAAAAACGTTATTTCTCAAACTACTTGCAAATAGCCGGTTTTTTTTTTTTCTAAATTTAACAGTTGAAAGAACAAATATTTAATTTGTTCTTCCCTAATCCTGTTTTATTTGCTTGTTCCACTCTTTCTTCTTATTTAATTTTTAATGTTCTTTAAAGTTTTTTTTTTTAATTTCGTCGATTTGCGGCCTTGACCTTAAACTTATGAATGTACCTCACACTACTTAACGTTTGAAATCAGACGATTATTTTATTGTTTATTATTTTATTGTTTTAATTTGTTTTTATTGAAAGAAATTTATATTCTAATGGGGTCATTCTGTAACTACATGAAAATTTGTCACGTTCTAATATGTAACTCTGCTTTATTTAGCACATGTTGAGTCACTAATGTCAAAATTATATTCACATAAATTTCTGTATAAACCTTCCTAAATATGGTAGAGTTGCATTTTTAAATGTGACAACTTTTACGGAATAACGGAATAACCCCATAAAAATATACTATTGCTTTTAATAATAAACATTTATTTATAAGTCTAAAGTTCAAAAATAAAAATTAGAGTATGCAATTTGCAAGTTTTTTTGTGTGTTTGTTTTATTGTTTTTTTTTTTTTTCATTAAACGTTTGAAGATAATCATTAAAAATAAATTTTTGACAAAAAAAAAAATATGTTTTTGGTTCCGTAGAACTGGTAGGAGAAAGGCAGGTTTACCATGCTAGAGTGCTTTGTATTTGCAATCAATTCCAAAAATTTGTCCAAGGTATATAATTGCACTTGAAAGATTTACATAGAAATTTATTATATATATCGATCCTCTTTCTCAATGTTGGACATTTACTTCAAAATTTATTAAATGCAATAGTTTTATTCTAACACGCTCTCTCGTTTTAAAATAGCGTTTAGGCTAATTTGGCCATCTCATGGAGAGGTCCTCTCTCATCTTGAATGTATTGCGCTTAAATTGTATTACCAAATCAAAGCGATCAAAGCGACTTGGTCCAACATTTGCTCAATTCCTCCCGGTAAGAGGCCAAAAGTTTGACATATAAATTTTGAAGCCACAAAAATTCACAAAATACACATTTTTGTTTTGTTTGAAATTGATTTAGTTTTGGGTACAGTTAGACCTTATATTTTACTTCCACAAAACAGGTTTCGGAACCTGTTCCAAGAAATTGGTTTCGGTAAACAGTAGAAACCTAGTCTTAATAAATATATAAGGTTAAATAGCGATATTATAAAAAAATTTTGGTTTTCAACTAAATGTTATTAGCTTTTTTACCCAACACATTTTTTTGAGTGTACATATATTTATTACATATTGATACATTGTGTATAAAAAATAAAGGTGCGAAAATCTAATAATAAAACCATATGGTACTTTCTTATTTAAACATTTTTTTAAGATAATATAAATCGCTACAAATCATTCGAGAAATTCATCTTCAGACAAACTGACCATTGTGCACTCTGCACAAACATGAAGTATTTAATTTTGACATGATTTTATAAATTAAAAATTTGATTTATTTTGTAAAAGTCAAGTATTAAATAAATTTAAGAAATGCGCGGATATTACCAGCGCTAATTTTTGTTGTGTCAAATTTCTCTTATAAGCTGTCACAGTGATAGAAATTTAGTTCATAGTATTAATGAATTAGTTACATTAAAATGGATTGATTTATTTAATAATAATTTTCATTAACTGTATGCAAATTCGTTGTTGTTGTAAATAATTTCATTAGGTTTTTTTTATAATTTTATAAAAAATTCATTATATTTATAAAAAATTTTCAAATTTTTCTGTAATCAACTTTATTAATAATATGAATATGTTGTAATAAAAAACCTATAAAGTATAAATGCAAACAATAAAAATTTTAAATATCAATGAAAATTCATTCACTTAAAAATTTATTCCCTTTCCATAAAATTGACACATATTTCATTGGTTTAATGAAACCGTTCTTTGGGTCAATTTCAATAAAAAAAATTCATTAATACTACGTACAAAATTCCATTAGTGCATAACTAAAAAAAAGCTTGATAAAAATAGTACGTATTTATATCTCAAGTAAAACACAACATCATAGATAACTTATCAATGATATTAAAAAAAATCGTAGACTCCATTCATTAAAACAATAATAAAAACTAGCAAAGAAGTTATCCCTCTTGAGGCATCCACCAATTGCAATGAAATTTAGATATGTGTTTGACAAAAAGTTCATAGCCCAGTGTAAAAAATCATTACCAGTTATGTGGTTATATAATCGTATATCTGTTAATGGTAACTGGTTACATTTCCTATTATATATATATATTTTTTTTTTTTTTTTAATGTTTAATATTTTTTTAATAAAATGTGGTTGCGACGGGAATCGAACCTGGGACTGATAAAAAGAAATATATGTGGTTATATATATCCTCAACAAAGTAGAAAGAAATATTGTCTAAAAATAGATTTTCAAAAAGAATTTACTAAAAAAAAAGTCTAACATTATTTTATATTTGAAATAATGATAAAAATAAGCAATTATTGGAACGCATTATTTTTTGTTTTGAAAAATTGCCGACAGCGCCGCAATATTTTTTTGAAAACCGTCATTATAATAAAACAAAAAGTTGTACACAATTTGTAGTATGAATACAGAGTCGTTTAGAAATAGTAATCGATTAAAAGTTGTATAAAACTGTTAATCAACGGCTAAGGTTGATTAAGCAGTTAATCCAAATATTACTTGATTAACATTTCTGTGTAAATTGGGTATAAATTTAATCAAGTAGATTAATTTGGCTGTCCAAACGGGCTATAAATATGAAATTTTCTAAATTACATTTAAATTTTATACCTGCCCCCGATGCGAACCATCCTTGCTGTAAACCACATTTTAAATATTTACTCGTGTAATTTTTAAATTTTCACATTCTTGTTTTGTTATCAAAATGAAAATAAAATTGACAATAATAAAATAAATAAAGAAAGAGATATATTTATTTGCCAAACAAAAATGATAAGGAATAACAATTAAAAATCATTAATAAGGCTATCAAAATATAATAAAAATATTTATAACAATTAAAAAAAAAAACCGCTGCATATTGTGTTTTTTTTTTTTTATATTTTGCATTCGACCCCGATTATTTATTTCTTTAACAATTGCATTCGTGCATACAATTTATATTTTTTTTATTTATATAAATACCTCCTATATCATTTCATTGTTTTATGAAATATTTTAAAAATAAGGTTAATTTCTATTTATTTTATTATCGTTGTTGCTTTTTTTAAAAATCAATTTGGTTAACAAAAAACATTAATTTTAGCACCTGAATGAATATGAATAACCTTCTCCTCTTCCCACCCAAATTTAGTAAATTTTTAACATTAATAAAAACAATTAAAATTGTTTTTGAAACACTTTTTTGAAATAATTAAATATTTAATCATTTTCAATAATAAACTGATGTCACTTTTTGTAGTTATTAAAACTAATTAATATGCTTAAGGGGTCACATAAGACCATAAAAAGCGAAAAGACATGATGAATATGAAGCCCATAAATAGATTCAATATTGTCAAAAAAAAAAAATAAGAAAGACAATTTAAAACTGTATGGAATTCATAAAAAAAACAAATAAATTGAATTATCAACAATTATTTTGTTTGTTAATAAATTGAATTGTCTTGTCTGTTTAACATCTTTTCTAGGAGACTACGTGATTTACGAAATGTTCGCACAAAAGCTTGAGAAGTAAATTAGCATTTTTGAAAACTTTCATTTTAAAAGAAAAATATCCTTAAGGCCACGTAATATTCTTTTGATATTATGAAAAACTCACCAAATTAAAAATGTATACATAGTAGGAACATTAATGTATAGGGTCCGCCAAATAACTTTTTTTTTTTTTGAAAATGCTTTAAAAAAAACTACTGAATATTTTCTCAAATTTCTTTTTTTATTTGAAAGTACAATCCTTCCGGTTAATAATGGAAAATAATTTTATTCAAATGGCTGCTTTGGCTGGCCGTTACAGTCAATGGCGATCGTTATCAGGCCATGTTGAAAATCAGCCGCAGAGCTGATGTCGTTTGGCCACCTCGGAGCTGCGATTTGACACTGTTGGACTATTAATTGTGGGATGCCGTCAAAGATAAGTGTTACGCCGACAAGCCAGAGACAATTCACGCTTTAAAGGACAATATTCGTGAAGCCATTGGTGAAATACAGCTGCACACAATCGATAATGTGCTTAAAAATTGGACCGATCCGAGCCGAGGCAGCCATTTGAATGAAATTATTTTCCATTATTCGGAAGGATTGTACTTTCAAATAAAAAAAGGAAATTTGAGAAAATATTCAGTAGTTTTTTTTATAGCATTTTCAAAAAAAAAAAAAGTTATTTGGCGGACCCTATATAAATGTGAAGAAAGTTATGGGGGTTTCACAAATATGGTTTCCAGAATGTAGGTTTAACAACAAAAAATTTTAATTATGAGGACCTTTTTAATATTTGTATGTATTTCCTGTAATTGAAGGCTAAAAACTAATTTTTTAGAAAACAAAAAGAAAAACATATTAAAATGCCGACATCATAAGACATTTTTGCAATAAGAGCCAATTTATACGATGCAATTGATTGGATGCAACTTTCTTAATTCCCTTTTCAAAGTTGCTTCTAAAGTTATGTCCATTTATACGGTAACTTTTGTTGCACTAAAACCGAATGTGTATAAAACAAGGAAAGAAGAATACATATGAGTGCAAAAGAGAAATAACAAAAAAATGCACAAAAAATGAAAACCGCTTTTTTTTTTGTTACCCCGCTTGCTTCTTTAAACCCGTTAGAAGTAAGATGGAAGAGCGGAATGTTCCTGGAGAACAGTTCACATCTAGTTTTTATGAATTTTAGTTGAATTTTTGTTTGTTTGGTATTTTAGCTGTTTTAACTATCTTACTAATTTTCACAAATTTTCCGTTTGCGTTCTTTTTGATTATTTTTCTTTGTGGGAGTAAATTTTGTTACTGAGTAATTTTTACTAAACTTTACTGGAAAAGTAAATAAACGAACCTAATATAAACTTTAAATCCTTAAGTATTTTATATGTATAATTAAAAAGTTTCTTTATTTTTTTTTATTTCAGTCTGAATCTATTTGTCACAAATGTAATGAAGTTATTGCACATCGCATTATTACCGCTTTGGGTAAGACCTGGCATCCAGAACATTTTTCCTGCAAAGATTGTCAATTGCCCATTGAAGAGGCCACATTTAATATACAGGAAGGTGAACCTGTATGCTCGAAATGTTTTATGAAAAATTATTCTGGCACCTGTCATGGCTGTAAACAACCTATTTTAGAGGTGTGTATTTGATAAATCTGGTTGAGAAAGATAATTTTGATTTGTTTTTTCCCCATTTACGGTTTCACGTCACTTGAAATAATTTCATAAAACAGCGTTTACATTATACTCGAAATCTGATGATATGGTGCTGCAAGCTGTTAGATGTCGAGCGTAATGTAAACGTAGCTTGAGGCAATTTTATGCAATTGCTAATTAACTTATTTAAAAGATTAGATTTTTAATAGTCATATTAAATAGACATTTAGTTTAATGTTTATTTTAATTATAAGATGAGTTCATCATTAATTTCGTTGTCTGACAATCATAAGAAAAATTCACACGAATCATCAAAGCCATTTTGAAAATTTATATGCAATAGCACAGTACAACAAAATAAAAAAAAATTTTGATGCATCAGGGTTGCGATCCATTATTAAACTTTGGGATACAGATTACAAATATGGCCTTAGAATTTTAAAGTTGATCATAGTTTACGAAATATTTGATAACAAGTTATTGACCTCTTCAGAATCTTCAGTATTCAAATTCATTTGTATTTAAACGGTAAATATTATGACATCCTATTGAACCTATTTAGCCACGATTTAGCACATATGGCCATAAAGAATGTGCTCTTTCATGAAGACAATGTCAAAATTTCATGATTAATCCCCGAGCTACTATTTCCAAATCTAAAAAAAAATGGCTTGGCGGAAACCAAACAAATGCCAATTTTGGGAACTTTGACACATTTTAGTATTTGGAAGAGATAAGAATTGTATTGAGCTAAATGAAGACTATGTTGAGAAATAATTTTTCTTTTGCTAAAAAAAAAACAATTTTTCATTCAAAAATTCAGATTTATTGATCCGTCCTCTAATGAAAATACTCTTCGAATGAAAATACTCCATTCCATAATGTTAATGAAGAGCTTTAAACTTTTTATAAAATTTGTTTTTAGTGAAACTTTTTGATTAAATGTATGCAACTTTTCATATTTATTTAATACTAGTAAAATTTATAATAAAGAATTTCATTACTTTAATTAAAAGTTTTATTAAATGAGTTCCACATGTCGTTTGAATTTAAGCATAGTAAACTATTTATCATGTGAAAAAATTTCACTGAATTTAAATTGTAAAATTTAATAATTTTTTTATATTATAAGAATGCTATAACCACAATAAACCCAAAATATCATCTTTTCACTAGAAAAATAATAGTCTTGTATAAGTTGGGCCATTTAAATTTTTAAATTTTAATCGGCTATAAAAAAAAACGTATTATTATGATTATGATTTTTTTTCAAAATTCTGGTTTTATTGGAAAGGTTTAACTTTGCCGCCGTTACCGCCAACGGTGAGCGTTACAACGAATTTTTGTTTCCAAAAACTCAAGAGAATGACATGGACGACATTTCGTTTCAACAAGACGGGGCCACATGTCACACAGCCAACGCAACCACTGATATTTTACGCACCGTTTTTGCAAATCAAATAATCAGCCGAAATTGTGATGTCGGAGCTGTGGTTTGATCCCTTTGGATTATTTGTTGTGATGAGCCAGAGACAAATGAAGCGGTAGAAACATGAAATCGAAGTTGCCAATGAAGAGATTCGAGCCGAAACACTCGAATATGTACTGAAAAATTGGGATGATCGGATGAGGTACTGCCGAGCCAGTAGTGGTTGTCATATGAATGATATTGTGTTCAACCTTTTCAATAAATCCAGAAATTTGAAAATATAATCAGCATTTTTTTTTATAGCCGATTCAAATTTAAAATTTTAAATGGCACACTGTGTATATTAAATTTGCGTGAAAACAAGTTGTACTAAATTTTCACGTGTATAACATTTTTTTTTCATGTGAAACCCAAACAACTTACTGTGCTTTAAATGATAAATGAATAATTTTAAAAGTCCACTCCATTTTTGAGCTTTTGTATTCTCTTTGAATACCCACTCACAATTTTTTCCAATTTAAAACAACATCTTCATTTTTTATTTCATTATTTATGATATAATCATGAAGTATTAGAAGAAAACAAAAACAGAGTAAATTGAATAAAAGTCAAAATATACATTTTCATTCATGGTTCAAATATGTCTGCTGGTGTTGCTATCTTTGAATGACATCTTAAATAAATACGACCATAAATCTCCCACATTCAAAACTGACAAATAAAAAAACAAAACAAACTGAAATACATATTACGTATTTCAAATTACGAGTTTTACAAAAAAAAACCTATTGAAAAACTCTTAACAAATTTTAATTTGACAAACTCTAGAAAACGCAAAAAATTTTATTCAATAATATTAAATTCAAATAAAAACTGTTGTATACTTCATCATAGCTAGGTAGTATCGTATAGTCTCATTGTCATTTTGTTTTGTATAACATAAAGATATTTATTTCCCAGATACTACATAAATACCTACAATTTTAATGTGTTATTACCAAAAATATCAAAACTGTTCTCTTTTACTAAAATTGTCAAAAATTAAAAAAATAACTTATATTATGGTATTTATTCATCAAAGAAAAAAATACCTCGATAATCGTTTTATTTTTTTATGAAATCTCAAGTCAATATCATCAGGCCATATACGATGAAACCTAAACAAAAAGGGCTAAAGAATTTAGTACTATTAAAATCTCTATAGTAATTTAAATGAGCGAAATCATTTTGAGTGAGAAAACTGAGAGAACTTCTATCTGCATGATATTAATGCATAAAACCAATAAATTTTCTCTTGTTTTCATCCATTAAACCATTTCATTAAATTAATGAATGTTTTTATGAAATTTTACGATAAACTGCAGAATATTTATTAAAAACTTCATAGACACAATTAAAACAAAATGAATCTTAAGATTTTATTCGTTAACTTTGTAAAAAAAGATTGTCTTTAGTTATTTGAAAATTTTGATTAAAGTGGATTTACATGTCGACGACATGAATTTGTAAATTCTCTTTTTAAAATGACATTTCTTATCCCCAATACTGGGAAATAGTGTACAGAGATTCCAAACGTTGTTCAATAAAATTCTCTCTGTATAGTTTTACAAAAACTTTCTTTTGGAAAAAACTATTTAAATAAATATTTCATTAAAATTATGATAAATGGTATATAAAATTCGTTACAATAAGATTTAAAATTCCTACTCGTTTTATTGTTGTTTCCTTTTAAAGGCCAGTTTTAAAATTTTGTTGAAAAAATTCTTTATATAAGAATCATTGCGTATGTTATGATGACGTCAATGATCATTATAATCATTAATAATGTTGATAATCATTATTAAGTTCATATATGTTTTGATTATAACAATTTGACGGTTTAGCTGATTTTTTTTTTGTGTGTTTTATTCAATAAAGTATTTCACATTTTGAAAGGTTTTATTTTATTGTTTTGATTCATATTTTCGTCTTTGAAAGATTGATATGAATTGTTTTAAATTTTAGTTATTGCGTTGGATATATAGACACTTGTGCGCACGCGTATAATGTTTTGTTGTATTATTTATTTAGGTTTTTTATTTATTGTTGTGATTGTTTCTTTATGTTTTTTTTATGGAAATTTAAATTAACATAATTTTTGCAAATTGTTATTATTTTGTATGAATACATATACAAAATGACAGGTTACATAAATTTTTTCAATATAAATCTTTAGAAAAGGTTTCTTTCATAACATATCTTCATTGTGAAAAAAAAGATATTTAAGGAAAACATTGATAAACTCCAAAGTTGTGCAAAACTATGTTTCAAATAACACGTAATAATATCAAACATTTTTTTGCTTATAATTGGCCATAATTTTAGAAATTATCCATGGATTTTTTTTTAAATATAAAATATTAAAAGTAAAATATATTACACAGCATTAAATATCCTTTTATACCGTTACAATTTAACCAAGAGTTAAATTCAAGCTTTAAATGATAAAAACAAAAAAAAAAAAAAATGTGTCAGTTAGTATGTAGCTAACTGAATATTGTGTTAATGAGGCTAAAACATTTTTCATAGATTTTTTTCAGCTCTGCCTGTTCAGAAGGCTCTAGCTCTTACAAAACTCGGGGTTCTGCTGAGATCTTTTGCCACATCGATATACATTTATCGGTCTAGCTAAAAATAATTTATTTGCTTTATTTTTGTTAAAATGAGGAGGATGAAAGCTTGTTATATAGAAAAACAAAAACAAAAGAAAACTGTTTTTCAGTACAATTGATATTCTAGTTGATTTTTTATACATAATGTTTAATTAATTAATATTTTAGAATTTTGGTGTTGAATTTTCAGTTTTGGGATTATGTCCGAAAAACTTTCGATTATAATCTTAACAATGGAAATGGGTGTTATCACCGTTTGCCAAAATTTCATCTTAACAATTGTTATTAAGGCCGTTTGTTTTAAGATCATGGCCGAAATTTTATTTTTTGTATTAAATTTATTTATAGAAAAGTTTTAGTTAGCGCAACCGGTTTTAAACATATCCCAGAGAAAAAAAATCATTAAGCGGTTACCCAAAAAACCTTTTATTAACGATTTCGAAACATTTTCGTAAATAAATTGGGATAATTTCTGTTATGGTTATATCATGTCACCAGTTTTTTGCGCAAACTTCGAGTTAAGCAGATACAAATTTATACAAAATTCTTAGTCGCAAATATTTTTATTTTATTTTGTAAACTAGTGTTATTTACTTTATATATTAAATAGTTAATTGATTTAAAAAAAATTATAAATCTAGAAGTATTAATTAATTAAAGCCAGAATAATGTAGAATGTATCATCATTTACCCACACCTTAAAAAAATTTCATTATTAAATCAGCTTATAATGAAAAAATAAAAAAGAACAGTTTCTTTAATTTTAATATTTCTATTTCCGATACTAGCTGGACAAATATTCATTGTTTTGGTTTTCATAATAGTTTTGTAAAATACACATTTAATAATTGCAAAATAATGTAATTGTTTTTTTTTTCAAATCTTTGTACAGCCATGGCGTGTTGTTATATTTGCATACTAATTTCATTTTCATGTTTATTTCGTTCTTTTTGCTTTCAATTGGAAAATTTATTCTAATGCACAATAGGGTGCTTCGTTTTGCCAATTTTCCTTTGAAGCTGGATAGAATACCGAGCAAATGGTGTGGATCTCTATAAACATTACAGATATAAACTTTATTATTTTTAAAATCAGTCGATTCTATTAGCATTTTTGCTTTAAAGTTTCGGACTTTAGTAAAAAATTGCCAATATTTCAAAAAAGACCTATGCAATTTATTACTACCGCTTAAAAAAAATTGTGTGTAGGTTTCATTTTTAACTAGCCACATAAAAAAATATTACCTCTCTAGAATAACTTTAACCTGTTTTAATTTAACGCCAACAAAACATGATTTTGACATATCTCTTAAAACTCTATTTTATAATAAAATGTAAAAAATTAGAAATGTAAAAAATTAGAAATATCCTATTAATTTTATAAAATAAACCTAAGCTTTTAAAAGAGAAAAACAAAGGCAGGTTATTAATTAACGCTTTTCTGAAGAAAAAAAAATACAAAATTGTTTTCCCTAGTGGACCAAAGGCCGATTAAAATATGTTTTCAATCGAAATTTAAAAACTTTGATTCATACAGAAGATATTTGGTGTGAAAACAAATAAACAAAAAATTGTTAAGTCCTATTTGATTTTCGGAAAAAACCGCTTAATGGCCTTTTTAGGCCTTGGATCCACGACAGTTATCAGATGAAGCGAAAATAAATAAATTAAACAAAATTAAAATTTTAAAGCGATTATTTTAATTAAATTCCAAACTTTTAATTTATTTTTTGGAACATTGTTTGTATTCTTTCAATATGGGATAACAATGTAAAAAATAAAATGAAATTTTATACCCGAGTGATGTTTTTCCCAAAAATTATTTTAGCCTAAAAACTGACAAAAATTGCAAATCTTTTGAATTCACTAAAATTAACTCGTTAAACAAAGGAAAATTTTTTTTCGTTTATTCTCAAAAGTGCATTTAATAAAATCATGAGATATTACTAATTTTTTATGTTAAATTAAATTTTTAAAACTTTGAAAATGAAGTTTCTAGAATTATTTCAAAATCGCGTTTTTTAACCTTGTGTTAAAATCGTTTAGTTTTATTAGTAAATGAACCCTACACTAAATTTTTTTAGTAAAAATTAACTGTTAAATGTCATCGTATCTTTTAAGATACAACCATAAAAATTCTTGTGGCTTTATGAGTTGAAATAAAAAAAAACTGGTTGACCGCTTTAAGAAAACCAAATTTCATTTTAATAAAAATGTTTCAAAGTACGCGTTAAATTGCTTAAGAAAGTTCTTATTGTATATTGTTCATTTGCGAGAAAATTGACATAACTCAAAAAACGCGATTTTTGAGTTAATGACACAGAAATCTGGGTCACACCATAATCTAAAACATATCAAAAATGGTATTGATATCTCTCTTATTGAGTGGCGACCAAAAGTGTTTTGTACTTTTCTCAGCAGTTAGGATCAATTGAAAACGCATTTATCTCGAACTCGATATTTTTGAGTTTTGGTGATCTTCTCGCAAATGAGCGATATGTTTTTAGAGACAAAAATACCAAAAATATATTTTTGTCATTATTGTTTTTTTGCTTATAAAACGCCTAAAATCTTTTCTATGGTTTACGAAATTTTTATTTATTAACCATTTCACATCACAAAGAATTATTCTTGTCCAAAAAGGGAGATCTTCAGCATTTATGGGTAAATGAGATTACATTTTAATATTGACCATTTTTCGCTAAACTCCGAAAATTTGAAGCAAAAATTCGTACAGAAGATCTTAACCGATTTAAAAATATATCTGCAACTTTTTCTCGATATTACACCGCTCTACGAAAGAAAAGTGTCAAAACGGGGCACCCTAATGCACAACCTAATAAACAATTTTCCCAAAAACATTTGCTCTTAAAGTTTCTGTGTAAAATTATATAAAAAAAATTAATAACTTTATTCGATCTTATTTTAATATTAATATTCAATTTTTTTAAGCTAAAGATCTCTTTTTTTTTATAAAATTTCTTATTTTATTTTCGATGTTTCTGTGTAAAATTTATATACTAGGTCATTTAAAACTACAGAAACTTCCCATCACTGAACAGAAAAAAATCCCAACTTCTGTGTATCCTCTGTTTTTTCCGATATGGATATCAAACGCTTCTTGTTAAATTTACACGCATTATTGTTGTTCGACATTAGTTGTAGTCTTGACTGGCAATAAATATGTTGACATAAATTTCAGCAAATGTCAAAATTAAAAAAATGATTTCGTAAATTTTTATTGCCGGTAATATAAGTCGCAAAAAAAAATAATAAAAAATTTTAGAACAACAAAAATTTTTAAATTTTAACAAATTATATTGGTAAAATAGAAAAAATATAGCAATTTTTTTACTTTACAAGTGTAATTACAAGTAATCATAGAAGAAACTTCTTCCTTAAAATTTTCAAAATATAAGTTAACATAAATACGTGTTCTCCACCCTTAACATAAGCTCGACAATTAGGAATTTTGTTGGCATTTTTATCTCTAATAAAGATGGGGAGTTAGTTTGCTTACAAAATATATCAATGAAAGTTTTCCTTTGTATTTTGTAGACGTCAAAAAATAAATCATTTGCTGTCACTAATACATGTGCATAACGAATGAATCCACATGTATTAGTATAATATTATTTATTTATTTACAAAAACACTTTCCTAAACTTTTTCCTAAAAAAATTTTTGATTTTCAAAGAACTCTCAGATTCCATAAATTTTTTGTAAAAGTGATTTAATTTTCTAACATGACAGTTCTGAAATGCATGGAAGCATGTATGAAAATTCTAAACACCTTATTCATTGATTTTTATATTAAGTTATATTTTAAGCCATATTTGAAACATGATCTTTTGGAAAAGTATAGTAGAAAACTTAAAACAGCAGAAATATCGAAAAAGCAGAATTACCCGCTTGAATGACCTATAAAAAAATATATTAATTTCACACAATTTTCCAACTTTTATCCCACTGTTTCATATGACTCATATGTGTGTGCATTTACATAGAATAAGTAATTGTAGAATTTCATTTCAATATGAAAACAATAAAATTTCAAATGTAATGAGTTGTTGTTTTGTTTTCAAATATTTTCTAGCTTATTATAAGCGTAAAATGAACCATGAATTAATGTTAAATTAAAGCATCATTATTTAACAAAATGACATTAAAATAAAAATGATTATTTAATTGTTAGCACATTTTTAAAAACGCATTTGCGTTACAAACAATAACAATTGACAAAAGAATAATTAAATAATATCATAGATTATTTCTAAATATGAAATTAAGATAAAGGTCGAAAAAAAAACAATAGATAAAGTTAAGATAATTTTAAAAAATTAAATGAAATAGAAATTAATATGAATATCATTAATATTGATCAAAGCGTACTATTAAGGCTTTGGGCCTTACCTGGCATGAAGAATGTTTTTGCTGCGGAGGACCCTGCAGAAAACCTTTGGTGGGATCTTCATTTTATGAACGAGATGGCAAAGCTTACTGCAAAATTGACTTTGAGGAATTATTTGCTGCCAGATGTGCGGGTTGTGCTAAACCCATAACGGAAAATGCAATTGTTGCATTGGACTCCAAATGGCATAGAGATTGTTTTAAATGCAAGGTATGATATTTTTAACTAAATATAAATCACATTTTTTTGTTGGAAATTTAATATTGTATTTTGTAAAAATGATTATTTCAATTTACTTGTAGAAATGTGCGAATCCTATAACAGCCTCAACATTTGCTGTTGAAGAAAATAAACCTGTATGCACCGAATGTTCCGCCTAAAATAGACAACAACTACATTAAATTATATACAATTGTGAATACTAATAGTAGAAAAAACAACGAACCTATTTTTGTTCAAGTTTTCTTGAAATTATACTATTGCAAATATTTAAACAAAAAAAAAAGAAAAAATACTGTACGCAGGTTTAAGGAAGAAGGTGTGAGAAGAGGGTCGGCAGAATAGATTTAGTCATTATTTCTCACCCGGCCCTTTTCTATTTGCACCAGAGTGATATCAACAAAAGCCTCCTTTTTATTATTGTATGAATTAAAAATTTTAGGGAATCACCCACGTATTATAATGCACAGTGTTTATTGATCATACGCTAAACATAAAATTTAAAATTTAAAAAGAAATTTCTATCCACACACATTTTTCTATTTTTATTATTTGTGTTTCATTTTTAAATTTTCGTTTAAAAAAGAAATCATTTTTATTTGAATATTATTTTTATCAAAATTATTATTTTTATTTTTTTTTGTTAAAATTGTGTTACAAAAATTTAGAATATTAAAATCTTTTAAACGACAAAAAAATTATAATTTTTAATTCCTTCTTTAATGCTCATTAATTATTATTATAAAAAAGCAATACATAATCTATAATTTTAATTGTTATTTAAAACACTATTTCTTTTAACATTCCAAAATATTAACAATTTTGTTTTGGCCATAATCAAGAGTTAGTTTTAATTTTTTTTTAACAATTTATAGCCAAATTTTGAAAGACGAAAAGAAACGTTGGAAATAAATTATGAAAAACTCAGGTTTTAATTTCATATAGATAATAAACTTGACACGTTCTATAAAACTTGGGCCTCAATTTGGCAAATTTTAAAATAAATTGCAAAAAAAAATTAAATTTTTAGCTTCTTCAAACGAACAAATTTCAAATTTCTTTACACTATTGCATGTGTTTTTTTTTTAAATAACGCTTATCTATCTTTATTGTTCTAATTTTAATTTATAATTTATATAATCAAATTTATTTGTTCAAAACAATATCCGATTTATTATATGCAATATAATAAAATTGATTTAAAAAAAAAAAAAAACAAAAAAAAATTGTTTTTATTACTTTAGTCCTTTTTATGATTTTGTAAAATTAATTTAATTTTAAAGGACACGAAGAAATTGTGACTGACTGAAATACACAATTTTTCCTCCCACTTTATGAATTTTCAAACGTCTGTAACTCTGCCAAAAAGGCAGACATAGGTATTTTTAAATATTACAAAAATATCGATTTTTCAAAAATTTCATATTTGTTTTAAGGTACACTTGTTAGGTGTTCCAGCTTTGTAAAAAGTTAATATTCCAAAAATTTGTTTTACCTTATTTTATTTAAGTAAATTAGAAAAAAAAATAACAACAAATTTTGAAACAACAATTTTAAAAGACAGTAATTTATATAACAACAAATTTTGAAACAACAATTTTAAAAGAAACGCACAAATTTTGTAACAAAATAATTTGAACACAAAGAATTTATAAGGCCATTTGTTTTACATTAGAAAGCCATTCTGTTATATTTTTCTGAGATTATAATAGAAATTTTTAATTGTAGACATTTAGATTATATATTTTTATATATCTACATACCTGATTACCCAAAGCAGAACCCAATGATTCAAGTATCGGTTCCAAAACTTTTCTGACTTGTTCTTTGGTAACATTTTGTAAAGCTTCAATAACATTATTATCCAAGGACTTGCCATCTCCCGATGCCATATTTAATTGTGTATTAAGAACACAACCGGAGCTTTTATTAGCATTAATAGCCTGTATGTGTGTAGGAATTGTATCTTCTGGTGGTTTTTCCATTAAAGTATCTGGAGCATCATCAACGATTACCTGATTTATGGGTCGCTTAGCCTTGAGAAAACAAATTGGTATTAATGGTTCATAGTCTTTAGGCTTTATGAAATATACTCACTTTATTCTTTTTAGTTTTAGCTGATCTATCCGTCACAATAGCTTTGGGTACCAGTTTCGGTTCATACATATTCAAATCATTCATAAGCATTTTCAAATCATATTTTGTATGAGCATGAGCCTTATCCAAAGTCAATTTACGATAACTTTGTCTGTCCACCTGTAGGCGTCCTTCTTGTAACTCCACTAAAAACTCCAAAAATTCGGAACATCTTTGCTGTAAGCAATCAATGATGGTGTCATGTTTGGAAAATATTTTCTTTTCTAAACAAATCGCTGTGGTACTATAAATAATTTCAATCAGAGTTTTTAGTTTTTGATGCACATGATCCAATAGGAAAAAACGTATTTGCTTCTGATACGTATTCAAAGATTGCAGTAGCAGACTAAACATGTAGCATAAACGATTAGTGGCATCATTAGAGTTTAGACTGTTGAATTGTTCATTCGATGTTAATATCAAATCTTCTTGCTAATGAAAAAGTGAAATTTTTGGAATTATTAATCGACTGTAATAAAGTGTTTTAAGCAACTTACCATTCCTTTCAAGGGATACAAAAAGTTTCTAGAAAATCTAACTGAGAACTCGAAAGAATTCTTTTGCCGTCTAGTCGTCTCATAACAATTTTCAGGTGTATTTAATTCTAATAAACTTAGTCTGAAATTATAGAAGATTACATAATTTACAAATAACAACGATCGACCCTAAAAATATATGCCTAAATTTTAAGCCTTCTAATTGTGCCTCTATTTTATCCGCAATTTTGAATTAGAATCAATCGTCTATGTTCTAGAATCCTATTACGCAAAAAATTAAGCTAATTCAAATATTTTAGTGTTCTTTAATTGACTTTCAGGGCAAATCCAGCTCAAACCGCACAGCATTCGGATTTGTCATCTCCGATTTTAATGAAATTCGCCACAAATATTGTAAATGGGTAGTGTTTATTAAATCATTAACACGGTTTTCGAAATATGACGTCATGAAACGTCAAAATATTGAAAAAGTGTCCGTACAAAGTCGCCCATAACTTCTAACTATACAACCTTAAATTTTTCTATTGGTACCATTTTAAAGCTGAAAACATTACCTTCAAAATGGCTACCGACCACGTTTTGCTTCATAACTCAGGAACCAAATGAGTCTTCACCTTAAAATATTTTTTTTTAAAATTTTAAAAAAATTGGATTTCGAGATATGGGGCTTTAACATTTTAATATAAAAAAATTAGAACGATATTAGGAAGGTAATGTTTATATCTTTAAAATAGTACTAATAAAAAATTTTAGGTTGTGTAGCTTAGAAGTTAAGGGCGACTTTGTATGGACACTTTTCCGATATTTTGACGTTTTTGCCAATTTTCATGACGTCATACTTTGGGGTCGAAAAGTTTATGATTTAATAAACACTACCTATTTACAATATTTGTTGCGAATTTCATTAAAATCAGAGATGACAAATCCGAAAATGGCAGCTTTCTGTGCGGTTTGCCATGGAATGGCCCTTTAATACATAGTTTTTTTAATTTTAATTTTTGAATTCGCCAGATGGATAGCAGGTGAATCAATTGGTATATGTTTTTTTTTTTTTTATTAAACACATGTTGTGAGAAAAAAAAACACTCGGCTCAAATGATTTAGATTTAATTTTTATAAATTTCAAGCTTACCATTTTAACATTTATTAACACTAAAAAATGTGTTTTAAAAAACATCGAAAATACCCTCTCGGGAATTAAAAAAGAAAAAAATTAATATGTTGTTAAGGGGGCCGGAATCCCTGGGATCCGCTAGATCCAAAAAAAACCGCAGCACACCCAAAATGGTAAGTGTAAGTCTTAAATTCAAGGAACTTTATCAGGATTCTAAACATACATAGCGTTTTAAGATCCGTGAAATAAAATACGCGGTAGGTATATTTAGGTAAATTTTAGGTAGTAAAAAAAATTTTAAAGTAAATTTTTCGCTCAAAAAAAAAAATTGAATTTATTGTTCGTATTAAACTGAATGAAATTTTGTAAAAACAAGAGTTTTTTGTTTTTGACAACTAAATTATTTTTTGAACATAAACACTAAATCGTACGAATTCAAGAACGCCGTTTTTGCAATTAGGTGAATTTGAAAAATTTTGCGTTTTGAATTAGTCACTAATTCCAGAAGATGCACGAATAACTCTTAAATTACACTAAAAAAACTAAAATTTCTGTTTGATTCGACCAACATTTAATTTTTTTTGGAGCCAAATTGGATCCGCATTTTGAAATTTTGTTTTTCTTTTGGAAATTATAAACTTCAGAAACCGTCTTATATACATACAGTACCAGTCAGCTGCGCCTACTGAAAGACTTGGCCTAAAATTTAAAATTCAGTAATGCAGTGTTTCTCACTAACTTTTTATGCACTGCTCGCGTCAAATAATTTCAGTAGTCTGAACGATCTCTCAATATTTTTTATTTTCACTTTGTCTATGAAAATAATTTTTTTTTTTAATGTAAGAAACACTGAAGTACTGAAAATTTTAATATAAATCCATTAATCTAACATATAAGTGTTTTTAAGACTGTATGCTGTTTATAAAATAACGGTATCAACAGTATTATAAAAATCCGATATTTTTAGAGGTAATTGTTTTCATATTTAACCGTTTCTGTTTTCTTGTTTTACCATCCATAACCGTATTTCGGTATTATGGTGTTTTTATAATTTCTATATATAAACCGATAACAATACAAAGTGAAAACCGTAAAATATTAGAATGGTTTCGGCGTTAAAAAATGTTCGTATAGTCAAACGACATCCGGCATTGGTATTTTTATAAAAAAAAAATCCCAGTAGGTGTAAAGGTACAATATGATACAGAATACAGAACGATAATTATAATTGGATTTTATTATCGATATAAATGGTTAAACAAATTGATTGAGAAAATGGGAAAGATAAAGGTATTTTATTGTAAGCCGCATCTTTAAGAAAATATTGAATTTTTTGTGGGTAAAACTTAAAAGTTTAACTTTGGCAGATGGTGTTATATATATTGTGTTGAAAAATTTTAATTTTACCTTAACTTATCTAAAGCTTCTATCATCTTCTCTTGCGTCGCCGTCATTTTATTAAAAATATTAGTTTTTTCTGCTTTTAAGTCTTCTATAGATTTGCTAACTACCAAATTTTTAGTTCTTTGAGAATGAAGTTCATTTTTTGTAGATTTTATACGACTTTGGTTTGTGACTTTGGTTTCTTTATTGACAGAAGCGCTTTTAGATCCGGTTCTAGAAGAACGACCAGTTTGTAAATTTTCATGAGGTGTAGATGAACTTGTACAAGTACCACCCGCTAGCCGTTCCAAAGTTTGCTGCCTTAAAATCAGTTTGGTTTTAGATTTCAATAGTTGTTGTTTCTTTTTAGATGATGAGTATCTATCGAGTGTTTTAGTGGTCATAGTCATTGTACAAAGTTGTTCCTTTTGCGGTGACAAACAACTATCGGGAGTTTTAATAGTTTCAGATGCAACTGATTGGTATTCATTTTGACATGATTGTTTTGCTAAACCATTAATGTATATTTGCATCTGAAATTTAATTACAATAAAATAGATGTGATATTTATAAAGTGCTGTTGTATTTACTCACGGGATAATTTTCCTGTGTTTGATCATCCGTGAATTGCTGGGGTGATGAATTTAGTAAATATTGTTCATCTTCCTTGGTCTTGCCACTCTAAAAATTAAAATATTTAAGTCATCAATTTATCACAATTAAGATAATTTCCACAGTGTCAATTTAAACATACCTCTATTTCATGATCATCATCAATTGATAGATTTAATGTTTCACCTGGCTTTAGACGAGGTTGAGTATATTTGGTATACTGAGATCGATTTGTTAGCTCCTGTTCCAAGTCACTGTCCTCTATAAAATAACTGCCTATATTTTCTTCATTACATTGCATTGCATTTATATATTCATTGCCATGTTTTAGATTATCGGTAATAACTTCGGTCATAAGAACAGCCGGCATGCAATGAGTCATTTGGGGATATTTTTGTATGGGCATTTTGTAATGATCATATCTATAGGAATAAGTGGGTTGAGATGTTCCAGAATTATATATTTCTATATCATTATGTTTTACGTCGACTTCCAAACGAGACTCTTTGCTTGGTTCTTTAATCTCTACCCATTTAGGTTGCGGTCTTCGATATTCCTCCAATATGACATTATCAATAATCTGAGGAGTTTGAGCCATAGTTATGTGGGGTTCAAAATTATCTACCATATGAATGGTTTTATTTTTTGCTATGGAAGTGCAAATTGATGATTGATTATTTTGTTCTTTGATTTCCTCTTTATATTGGGATTCCTTGTGTGGATTTTTATTCCTTAACATCGTTTTATATTTGTGTAGTTGTTCACCTCCTTCAAAAATTGTCATGTTCTTTTTCGGCGAACTGTTTTGTGGGCTTTTGGAAACTTTTTCATGTGGACTGTTGCATCGAATAGATAATTTTTTACTTGGTGATGCTTCATTTTTATGTTTCATTTTATCAATTAAATTATCCACTTCTTTTTCACTGAGTTTACGAATTTGTATTGCATTTTTTGAAATGCTACTATTAATTTGAGTTTCCACATCTAGATCCTTTTTTAAAATACCAATACACTGTTTCTCGGTTTCGGGTGTAGCTGCACGCATTTGACAATAATTTTGCCACATCATATTTTTTTGTTCCAATTTTGGATCATCTTTGTTGTGAACTTTTTCTATGGCTTTTTCAAGAAATTCTGGACGCATATACTAGAGATAACACATAAATTGTATAGTGAAACATAAAAATTTGTAGTAATAACTTCTTGTAGAAAATTAATTCCAAAGCACATATGTAGGCTTTGACAAAAAAATATTAAGACATTTTGGTGGAATTCAAAATATTTGAAATATTTTTTAGGAAATCAAAGAAGCTGATATTATAGACTTTTCTACCAGCCAAAAGTATTTTAAAAAATTTTTGACAAAGCAATAGTGTTGATATTATTTGCTTTAACAAATATTCCCAAATATTTTATCTTTTTATCTTCTATAACATATTCAAATTGCATCGCAATTGGGTAAACTAATAAGAAACTGAAAAAAATATTAAAAAAACTTCCTGTAAAGTTATCCTTTAAGCGGTTACGTCTTTTTGGGATACGTTCAGAGATTCTAAGAATATATGACCGAATGGAATTTTAGTTTTAATTATTGAATTGTTGTTGAGACAATTGATAATCTATTACACTCATAGAATTTCACCCAATGTAAATGATACACACACTATTAATATTTTGTCCTCTACATCAAATATAAGTTTTATTAAGGTCAATGAGTTACATTTTCACAGGAATGACACAAAGGGAATTTTTTTTTATTTTATTTGATCATAAAAATATTTATTGTATTAATTGGTCATATTGACACTTACCCGAAACTCGAAATTTTTTGTAGTAGTTGATAAACTCGGATCATTTTGCATGGAAAACCCATAAAATTGTTTACCATCAAATTCACTCATTTTAAATGCAATTGGTCCAATAGAAATTGTACTTTGTTATAATGTATTTTTTTTTATCGTTTTTGTTTTAAGTAAAGTCTATGATTTATAACTAATTTCACAATTAAAAATATAACTAAATAAAAATTTTGTTTTAAAATTGATAAAAAATTAAATTATTTAAAAATATAGAAAGTAATTAATTTTTGACATTAATTGCTCAGATGGAAAGTCACTAAACTCAAAAACACAACTGAAACATAAAATACAACTTAAAGAAGAAACGTCATCTGGGCATATGTTTTGGAATTTTATTTCATAATAAACACCTGTGTTCTCCAATGAAATAGGTTTTTGTATCAAAATGAAATGGTGGTTGAAAAAAAAATAGTTTCATTCTTTTTGTTTAAGGGTAGAATATACAACCCTGCTGCATTTGTATTTTAGAATATATAAAGTTGGCAATAACTACTTCCGGATACAAGTAAAGGTACCAGATGTAGCGATTTTAAGTTATGACGTTTTTTTTTTAAATAGACTAAAAAATTTAAAAGTCTGTAAACATTATTGCTTTTTTTTTTTTTGGTTGTTGTTGAAAAATAAATAAAAAATCTTTATAAATTATTATAAATTATTATAATGACTCTAAACATAACTTTTTTTAAAAATGTGCTAAGTTTTGCAAATTTTTTATAGAATGGAAAAGCGTTGAAAGTGTATGAGCAAAGATCAATATAATGTATATCAATTATATTGACGGAATTTTAATTTAAAATAAAAACGCATAAAAAATATCAAAAAATGTCAGAGTTATATAGTCGTAAAAAAATTAGTTTAAAGTAATTTGTAATATAAAAAAAATACTTATTTCAAACTAAATGATGCTGTGGTGTTTTATATAAATACGGATCCGTAAACAGTTTGTCGTTGACGGACTTTCAACAACTCCGTTTTTCATCTGATATATCGGTATGTAAACGGTCCTTCATTGACGAATTTTTAACGGACAATTCCGTTTTTCATCTGATATATCGGTCAGTAAGCGGTCCGTCATTGATGGTATTTTAACGGATTCGAATTAGTTTCGATGTTTCTTAAAATCTGTTTTCTGGTCCGTATACGAATCCAGAAAACAGTACGTAAACGGAGGTGGATTCCGTTTATGACGTACCGAAAACGGAACGTATTATTTGTTGGGGTTGATAGTACTTATTATGTGATTGATTATTTACTTAAAAAAATATAAATGTACTTGGATTTTTATTTTTTTGTATGCTTTGATAACGATATTCAATTTGAATCGTTATTATATTATTAATTAATGTTGTTTTAGCTAATGCTACTAAAGTGTTAATAATAATAAAAAAAATGTTCAAGTATGTAAATTAGAATAGGCCCATTTATTCATTTAAATATAATTTGTAGTTTCTAAAAATAGAAATTCTTATTTAATAAATAATTTGTGTTCATAACTTATTGTCTTAATAATACTCTTAAAGATGAGAACAATTTTTATCTTTCAACATTATTAATTCTTCTTAAATTGTTTAACAATAAATAAGCTTAAAATCTAAATAACTTGTTTCTTTCAATTCAAATTTAATTTCAAAGAATAAAATACATAATGCTGTTTGTCGCTTCATACAGATGCATTGTTTCGACATTTTATTCTTCAATAATTGGATCAAAATTTTCTCGACTTGCTATGTGAATAATGGACATGATAATGAAAAATGTCAAAAATAAAAATATGATACGATAATCGAGAAAAATCTCGATTAGAAACAGAAAAGATCAGCCAAATATATTGGAATATAGATTATTAAGACCATTGGTTATGGATGAGAATATTCCAGAATCACCATAAGATGAAGGAGGCCTATAGTGATGACCGGGTGGCGGTCCGGGTAGTGGGCGATATAATTGCGATACAGGAATATTATCAGTACGCTGGAAATAAGGCAAGAGAAAAAAAAAAATGGATTAACGTGAAGATCACTAAATATATTTTTTTTATACGACACACTCTGTAGTATTAAAGAGTGTAAATGATGCCTAAAAGTATACTAGGATTTTGTTGATAAACTTAGCATACACTTAAAGAAATAATAGAGCATATAAAATTTAAATTAAATGAGAGATGGTTGTTAAATATTTCAAAGCAAATGAAATTTTTCATGTGAGGAAAAACTATTTTTAAATGTTAGAAAATATTATATACTTACTACCCAAACGAACACCATTTCAAATGTTAGTTCAATATACAACCAAGCACCATAACTTTTATAATATTTTCCAATTATCTTTATTAGTTTTGTTTAAAATTGTTTTCAATATAAATTTAACCTTTGGTTATCTAGACTTGTAATAACAAGGAACCTATTTTTCAAAATACTATAATTAACCAACAAATTTTACTACTTTTAAAATTAATAATTTTTGTTTTTGGATTTTAACACAAAAGAAAAAACTAATCTTTAGGGAAAATGACTTTATTATTCACATTTTTACGATTATTCCTGATTGATGTTGCTATAGAAGGTGTAGTAAACTGCTGAAATATATATTGAAAGAAAAAGTAATAAAAAATAAAAATAAAACAATTGAAAAAACAAAAGGAAGATATAATTAAGAGAGAAAAGACGAATTGTTTAGATAAAAAAAATCTACATGAAATTTTGTGCAACATGCTTATTATTATTATTATTATAAAAAAAGAAATTAGATTTAATAAAATTTTTTAAAAATAGAAAAATATTTATAATATTCTTACCTTAGAAGGTTGTAGTGTAACATTTAATAATGTGGGATGTTGTTCTACCACCACAAATTCAACTTCTCGAGGAGCATACCCTTCGGCAAAAAGCTGTATAATATTGAAAAAATTTAAACAAAATAGTATTTTGCTAGGAATTGAGATTACGCACCTCTAATTTATAATAGCCTGGCAATAATATTCTCCAGAATTCTCCATGTTTTGTGGTTTGGAATCCCACATCTCGTCCTTTGATTTTCAAGGAAGCTCTTTCAATTGGAGCATTATTAGGATCCAATACGAAACCTTGTACACCTCGATGAGCCTCAGCCAAAAATTTGATTAGGGACTTAAGAAAAAGTAAGTTTTTATTAATTAAATAACCGTTTAGTTAGACAACTCTTACCAATTGATTGTCTTCCCAATATTTTTTCAATTCATATGCTGGTGGATATTTACAGCAGGATATTTCCAAGGTCACTTCCATACAGCCATACCAAACATATTGATAATCTTGCATACCACCAGTCAAAGGATACCAAGCCGCACCATTTGTTATGCCATTTTCAAAAGCTGGAGTAGCCGACTTACAAGCTACTCCTCTTGACATTTTGGCATGATTTTTGGCATACACTAATGATAAATGCTTAAAAACATCATCATCTGGTGTTAGTGAGGGAGCTGCCGAGTACGTTTGAAACACTGCGCCCAAAGGACATGTTAAAGTAAACAAAATTAAAAAAATATTAAAAATTTTAAAAGGAACTCGAAAAAAATTACAGAGGATTAATTTTGACTAAAAATTGATTATCCTACTAGGAATGCCAATCGGGAGATTTCGGGATTTTTGTATAACTACTATTAATGTCCATCTTAAAAAAATTTCGATTATACAATGAGTGTTATCTTTAAGATCATATCATATAACAAATTTATTTTTATCGTATCACAATTTTTTTTTGTTTTATTTATAGTGAAGTTTTATTGTTGACCTGTATAAGTTTTATGTGAAATGTTTTTTCGTTTGGTTCAAGATCATGAAAACTGTTCAGATGAAAAATTATTATGTTTTGGTGTCATGGAGAATACACAGTAAAAGTTATTACATCAACTGAGCTTTATTTCAAAAAAAAAAATAAAAATTTTAACCTAGTTTTCAAATTAACGTACATAACGTGGTGTGTCTGAAGCATTCTGTGAGTCCTGGAATAAAAAAGTTTTTTAAATATTTTTTTTTTCATTTTAAATACTAATTTTATTTAAATTTACGAATGTTTAACTTTACGTCCTTCTCGCTTTAAAATCGAAAGATGTTTAAATGCAAAGAATGTAGTTAATTACGTTTTCTGTAAATATAATACAATTACTTTAATGAAATATTGTTATTTAACCAAAAAATAGTTAAAATCCAAGGCCTTTGGTATTAGAGCACATTTACTTTTATCTACATAGTAGCAAGATTACCCAATTTAACTTTTCCAAATTTATTATTATTTGGGTTTCTAAAGCACGATATTAAGTTGTACTGGGGAACATTCTTTTAAACGCATGTCTTGGGAAATTTGGATATTGGGAATAATTTTTTTTTTTAATTTTTCTGAGTCAGATCTACGCCAGCAGATTTCCGAAAACTCAAATAAATATTAAACTTTCAGAACTAAACAATGACATTTTAGATATAACACTAATTGCATTTCCAAATAGTCAAATGATTTTCAGATTATACATTTCAGATAGCGCCAACCTTGTTTCCGAATACGCAAATGATTTTCAGAAATTACCATTTATTTTCAAAACTTATCCATTTGAATTCAGATATAATCAACTTATTTTCGGAATAGTCACATTATTTTAAGAAAAAATCAAATGTATTTCAATATTCTGAAAATAAATTATATTGGAATTTTAAATAATAACTTCTGAAAACAAATTCATTTAGGTTTTCGGAAATACAATTGGTATCTACTGAATTTCACCGAAAAAAATGTGTAGTTTAAAGTTAGGTATTATATTAATGAAATAGAATTTGCTGCTTTTGCCTTTTTGAGAGTCCGAATTTTCTAAAACTGGTTTTTACAAAATTCTTGTTCTTTTACTTACTACAACAATTTACTACTTTTACTATTGCTTGAAATGTTCAGTACAAAAAGTAAATGAAACTTTCCAATGATAGCAAAAATAGTAAGGTTTTCAATTAGAGAATATTTGATTACAATTAATTTATTCTTTCAAAAAAATATTTTTCTGCAGTTTAATTTAAACCATGCGTTGGTAAATATACTCATTTTTTATATAATTACGCATATAGAAATGCATTTTTAGGCATTTAATGCATATATTTACTCTTAAAAAAGGTTTTCTACGTACAATTTTAGTAAATTTTCGAATTACTTTTAAAATTTCATTTAATTTTTACGCATTCTCAATGTGAAATTACCAATTATGTGTGTACCAACCTACGCATAATTTGTGTACTTTTTTTCGTTTACGCACACAGAGTAAATTTACCCAATTTATAGTAGGAGTACAGTATTCTGTTATAAGTTGGGTAAATTTCAACAGAAATTTATTAGAGTCTATTAAAATTACAAAAATGACATTGGTTTTTAGTTCTCACATAAAAAAACCCCATAAATAGGCTATTATGGTCTATTTTATTTTTAAAGGCGTTAAAGTAAAAAATAGCTATTTTGATTTATCTTGGCAAAGAAAATTTCGCGAATATTTCTTTAAATAAAACAGATTAAAAAATTGTTTTAATATCACCGAATCATAAATACTCTATTTTAAATCTTTAACCATGGAGGTGAAAAATAATTTTGCTAAATATGGACTCTGAAATAGCGGTAGTGATGTTATATTAGATATAGCAAAAGCTATCATTAAGTACATCTAAATAAATCTGACTTAGATTTTCTGGCTGTTTCCTCTCGCGTGTAAATGTGCCTTAAGATTGATCGGATTATTAAAAAAACTGTTTAAAATTGAGGAAGTCATTAGATACAAGCTTCATTACAAATTTTCACATAATAAAAAGAATTGCTCCCGCTTATATTTTGAGACCGAAACCTTATGTGTGATTCCTAATCTAATATGCTGATTTCTAATCTAATTTTTATATAACATTTGTTATAACTACTAAAATAGAGGTAGTGACCTCTATTTTATATAGTTATCTCTATTTTAATAGTCCATATTTTGCAAAATTATTTTTTTCTTTTTTCTCGGGTGTAAATGTGCTTTTGCTAGGTTTCATAAATACCCAATCTCGTTTGGCATCCCTATACCATATACCACATTGGTAGGTTTTGTAACGTATTAAAATTCCCTGGAGGGATAATTACACAAATTTAAACCGTAACCGTAATTTAACCCTTCACTATAACAAATCCTAGAAGGGCGATAAATGACCCGTGTTAAAGTAAAAGGTCCTGACACCAGTTCGCATAAATTTCTCCTTGGGGTTGAGCTAACAACAATATTTTCCTATTTTTACAATTTTTACGTTCGAGTTTTATATTTTGGCAACTTTTATTTTTTTTTTTTTTGCTAATTTAATGGGAAATGTAATCGTACAAACCCAATTAAACATATTAGGATAATATATTTAATTCACTTGTGGTATATGGTTTGTTGATCTATAAAATATTTCCAGAAACTTATCTACTCACTCGCGCATAATGCCGATGATCTACAGATTCCTTTTAGTCGCCATATTGGTTTTTAAGTAAGAAAAATTTCAACACAACTTTATATAACTGATTAAACTAACTAAAAAAAATGCTTTTGTGAAATTCTAAGTATGATTAACAAAGCGGCATAAATGGAAATGTTAAGATCGAAACAATGATTGAAAATATGCTAAAACAAAATTTTTACAACTTTACTACAATAGATGTTTCATAAAATGATGATTTCTTTTTCCCTAAACGGTTTAATGAAATTTAAACAAAAATTTAATTATACTTACTAGCATTGGGAGTATTGTCATAAGGATAACTGGCTACTAAAGCACCACCATGTAAACTGCCACTTAAAACAAATTGAATTTTAGATATCCAATCTTTTACAGCATCTGTTTCCGGTTGACCACGTTTGTTGTTTTGTTTAAAGTAATCGGGAAAATTGCGATTTAAATCAAAACCTCTAGCATTATATCTATACAAAAACAAAAACAGTTGAATTAAATCTGCTATTATTATCAAGATAAATATTATCCCCTACCTTCCTTGGCCCCCATCACAGGTGCCTTCTTTTGAAACCGCATAGCCGTCCGGATTCATTGTAGGGAATATATGGATACGTGTATTATCTAGTAACCATTTAACATATTGATCGGTTTCATAACTTGTTACCAAATATTGTATCAAATGCAAGAGCAATTCTCGTCCTACCGGTTCGTTGCCATGAATATTTCCAACATATTTAACATCGGGTTTGCCAACCATATGCTCATATGGTGATGATGACACAACTAAAACCCAAAGATCTCTTCCTTGTATAGATTTACCAATGGAATATAAAGCTGTTAAATTAGGATATCGGGCACTAGTAGCTCTGTAAAATTAAAATAAAATGAAATTAAATAAATAAAAGATACATTATATATTAGTCATACACTCACAATATTATTACGTTAAAAATAATCTAAAATAAATTTTAATTTATCGAATATACAATTTAAAAAGAGGGCTACTGATTTTTTATTATATTCAACCCATTTTGTTGTTTATTTTCAATCATTGTTTTAATAATCGCCAAAGTAATACAAACAATCGTTCAAAATAACCATCAATTTTTAACAGATAAAACGTTATTTTTGTGTTTTTTTTTTAAGATTGAAATTTTTTTGTATGTAATTACGAAACAACACACACAGATGTACATATTTCTTGTAATTTGTATTGAAATAATTTTGTATATAAACAAACTAATTTGAGAAAAAAAAACCAAAAAGGAATTATTTAAATTTCTTTTTTTAGAAACAGAAAACATAAAATGTTACATTTAACAGAAAATATAAACTCTTACCAAATGTCTGTAAATTTTTATAGTTTGTTTTTTGAATGACTGATTTAAATAGTAAATAACAAACTCTGCGTATTACTTTTTAAATAACCTACAATCGGCAATGGAAAATATATTGTGACCGTATGCATAGACATTTTGTGATTCATTTAATAATCTTATAAATCAAATTTATTTTTGTGTTATATTTTAATTTGATTTAGGAGACTTATAAAAATTAAAAAAATCGATACTTTTAAAAATAGTCAAAAATTAAAAGATTTCTTTTTATATATTTTTTATAAACTCCAACTAAAATTTATATGAATAACAATTATATCTTTAAAATGTGTCTAATAGGCACTTTCGTTCTTAATATAATTTACCTTAAAAATCTTGTTAACTCATCATGATTATGATATACAAAATCTAGATATTGTGAATCTGGTATATAAGCTCGAGGTTCTGGCAGTGCCGCTTCTAATTCTATTGTATTCGTTTGAGCAGGTATTTCGGTTTGCGCTGAGGAGTTGTAACAAGTATATAGTATTAGGAGAAATATGATTGTCGTTCGCCATAACATTTTGTGGTTAAAAGTGTTCCTATGCTAGTCGGATAATAGTGTTGTTAACCTAAAAAAAATGAAAAAATATAAATTTAAATGCAAATGCAAATGGAAAAATTATTGGAAGAATCTTTATGAAAAATATGAAAAAATTATAAGAGAACCGATAACATTATGGTAAATGAAAAGAAAATCTTGTATAACCAGCCATTAATTATGTAATACTACGTTTAAGGAGACAATTTTTAGTTGCAGTTCACAAACAAATCACTGTTTTCTTTAAGAGACAGAAAAACTTAAAATAAACATGTGTTGTTCATATAAAAGCATAAAAAATATTTCATCACGGTGCGAAGATGCAAGCGGGGTTGCAAATGTGGAGGTACTTTTAAATTGTTCATACAAATTTGTGTATTTTAATACAATTTCAAATATAGTATTCTGGAGAATAAAATATTTCTTTCCCAAACACTTAGAATTGAATAGAATTTTGTATTTACCTCAAATTTTTTCACATGAACAAATTTTTTTCACCATAAAAATTTTTTTTTTACTGAAAGCATTTTTTTTACCACAAAAAAGTATTTCACCTTAAAACCATTTTTACTTACCTAATGTATTGTTATCTATATCTAATGTATTGTTATCTATATTTACATATTTGTTCATTACATTTGTATGAAGAATATTGGAGTAAGAGGTTAGTAATTTTTATTATTTCTTTTTTTATTTCATAATTGTACCAGACCCAAAAGTTTACACGTATTCCATTCGTACCCAGCAAAATAAGAGCTGAGGAAGAAGTAGTTAAACACTACATCTACTGAACCCGAAGTTGTGAAAATTTTGGTGAATCATTAATGATTTTAACATTGGCGTGTTATTGAAAGGAAGTAGTTTGTTTCGGTGCTATGAAAAATCGATGATCAGATGGACTTCTTCATTAGTTTACGAAAGGGATTACAAAATAAAAATAGGAAGTGGCTTTTTATTAAGTTAAAAATGTGATTTTGAACACGCCAAGAATTATTATTCCGACCAGGACAAAGTGGATATTAAAAGACTGCAGGAATTAACCATTTATGGACTTACTAAATAATTGTTTTTTTACTATAATTATAATTATAAATTGTTATAAATAAATATTAAAATTAAAAATATCATATGCTGTTCAATGCAATTATTACAAAATATTTTATTCTTATGAATTCATAAGTAGGGGTTATTATCAAAATTTGGAAGTTATTTTAAATGACTTCTTACAAGTCAAAAAATTTGCACTATTAACTTCTTTGGATGTTCTGAAAAAGGGATTCCTAAAGAATAACATCCATTTTATTTTGCTGGGTAGTGAAAAAAGCAAATTAATTGTTTAATAGTTTATTACACTTTTTTTTAATAAAAATGAAACAAAAATTAATTTCATAATTTCAGAAAAATTTTGGTAAATAAAGTTGGTATTTTTCTCAGATTTCTTAAAGGAATTTTAAAAAGTATAAAGATCACTTAATTGAGATGTTAAATGTGGAAATTTTTTTAAAATAAATAAGTATTGATAATACTAGAAAACGAATTTTTAATGCGTTATAAAATTACTTTTATTTACCTTTTTAACATTATTTTTTATTTTTCTGATACCAAATTTCATGTTATATATTTTTATACTGATTCCAGGTCTATTAATGTGATTTTTGCAGCTCGAAAACTAAACGTTAACATACATAACATGTGTGGACAAGGGCGTCAATTGGTTAATAAATATTAATGCCTGCTGCTGGAAATTATTGAAAATTTATATTTTAAAGATGTTTCGAGATAAAATATATATTTAAAACGTTTTGTTTTAAAACAGTTCTCCCAGTCTGAAAGTTCTCCCAAGATTAATACAAAATGGCAAAATAGCAAATATCTTATATAATTTTTTTTTTCGAAAATATCTATTAAATTTTCAAATATTTTGCTGACATGTGTAATTCTTTAGGACGTGGTTCGAGGGTATACAAAGATTTGGAACAGCCGAATTTAATTTGTTTAGTTGTTTTTAATTTGGCAACTTGAGATAAGGATGATAAAGGTCTTCTGTATAAATAAAGTAGTCGTTTGGAATGATCATCTATCTCAAGTTGATAAAATATTGTCAAGGTTCGAACTTATGTCCATCTTTTGGCTGATTTCATTACTATTTTATTGACAATTAAAAAAAATAAATTAAATAATAGGTTCAATAAACTTTTAAGTGAATTAATCAAGTAACGTATTTAAAACACCAACAATATTTAAAAACAAACTATACTATATGATTATACATAATAAGTACGTTGACATATTCGCATTAATTGAATATTATCACACCAACAACAGCATTAAGGTGTAACGAAACGAATTATAAAAAACGTGATTAAATCTGACAAAAATTAAAGCAAAAAATGGTATAGTAACTTTTACAGAAAGTTAGGTTTTAAATGGGCACTGAACTTTTACATAGAAATGGTCATGAGCTGACAACTATTAATTTACAACTTTAGAAAAAGTAAGATTATTGAGAAATTTGCCTAATGACGTCACTGATACAAAATCCAGTAAAATCCATAATGCTTAATTTTGCGTTTATACATAATAAGAAAAATAAATAACGTTCCATGTTTCTAAAACGATATTTATGTATAATCGTATTGGTATGCCTAAATAAAATTTTTCTGCATTTTGTATTATTCTAAATGTTGAGTTGCTGAAATTCTTCAAAGGCTCAAAAATATTTTCAAAATATATTATTATTTTGTTCTCTAAATTCATAATTCCGTGAATAATCGAGATTTTTTTTTAAATTATTTGAAACTGAATTTTAAGGATTTTTTTAAATATTTATTCTGTAAATTTGTATACTTGTTCAGGCATTGATATTTTTAAATGAATTAGTGGCAACCCTGAAAAAATAATAATTTTGGGTTGTAGCAAAACTTTTGTATCATCTTATGCCGTCATTCAACTATCAAAAAATTTAATTTGTTAATGTGAAAAACAACGTTTTCCGTTATTTTGAAAAAATATATTACAAAAACTGTAACTTCAGGAAAAAGACCTATCACAGGACTCGTCATGTGACCGGTTTATTGTGATAGGGACCGGTCACAGGGCCGGTTTTTTCTATATCAAAAGCACCGGCCACTTTAACATGGGCTTGTCCTAGGAGGGGGTCAATTGCTCTCTGTGACATGTCATACAACTACCACCAAAGAATATATCAAAGGACTTGTGCTTTTTACACTCATCACGTGATAGAGGTGCTTAAACTGAGCATGTGGAGAGTTTTTTGAGAACCCGTATTGTTTTCACCTAACACCGGGCTAGTACTTTCAGACCCAATACATGATACTATATACACCGAACAAGTGATGTGTACTTTAAGAACTGGTCCTCTTTTCACCTATCTCGTGATATTTATTTTCGGAACCAGTCCTGTTTTCACCTACCACGGACCACGTCCCATTTCCCATTAACATTCACTGATTATATACAATTTGAAATTTCCGGTTGGTCCGCATATTAACATATTGACTCCTGTCAAAATTTGAACAAGCTGCGTCATTTAGTTTGCGTTTGACAGCCATTGATATCAGACTACAGCGTGATTTGATTTGAGGTTTTGAGTATTGCCGAGAAAATGGTAAATGGCAGTTTCCATTGCAAAAATCCATGAATTGCTTCCTCAAAGGAGCTCAAAGGAGACTATGTTGAAAAATCCAAAAACTAGTGTTTCATTCAAAAAGTCATGGACTTATTGACCTACCCTCGTATGATTGGATTATGCAACAAATTAAATAATTATATTTTATTTACATATATTAATATAAATTTCAATTTGAAAATTTTAATGTACGTACTTATCTCGATGAACATGGCTTTGCCTAGTTAACTAAATTAAATTTTTATTACTAAATTCATGAAAATCGTTATAATTTTTACGTGATATTCGTTATGGTGAAAATCTGTTTTTTTTTTATATTAGGGTTTATCCTTCAAGCCTATGGATTAATAAGTGTTAAAAGTCATACTTTACCAAAAGTATCTACAATATTTTTTGTGTTCTTCGTGTTCATAAATCATTTTCTGTTATTCTTAAACAAACTATTTATTGAAATTCTCTAAAGCAGCCATATTTTCTTGAATCCAATCACGATGATAAAACACTTTAGCATAACCATCAGGATTGCTGGTGCCACAACCACCGACAACAAAGCCAGCAACACCAACCAGTTTGCCTTGATAAGTAGCTGGACCACCAGAATCTCCATTGCATACACCATTATTTTGTTCATGCGCTAAACATATTAAACTCTCGTAGCCCCAGTTGATAGCATTCTGGCATTCAGCGGAAGTCAAAGCTTTCAAAGTATTCCATTGCAAGCGATGAGGAATTGGACCACCAGTATACAAACGTCCCCAACCAGAAACAATAACATCTTTCCCAGATGGTACTTCGGCATCAGCCATTTCAATTGGTTTAATATTATCGGTCCAAACTAAAGGTTCTTCCAACTCCAATAGAGCAACATCATTTAGAAAATTGCCATAAGTCTTGTTGACAATAATACTTTTCAATTGCAATAATTTACCACCAGCAGTACGCTGGATACTACCAACACGTACTTGGAAATAGTGGGGAGGATAACTAAAGAAATTTGACAACAGTTTTATCTTCATGCAGTTTGTTCATAATGCGCAAAAAAGAACTTACGGTTCGACGCCATTACCTACTACCACACAATGGGCAGCAGTGAGAATGATATTTTTACTAATTATGGAACCACCGCAAGTATGTGAACCATCTTGACGTTGTAACGATACTTGATGAGGAAATTGTCCAACAGTAGCATCTACACCACCTACCACGCGTCCACTTGGTACGGCACTCACGCAGGCAATAAGACTCAATAGACCTACTACCAATTTTAAACTGAAAGCCATTCTACTATCAACTGAATTGTTGATTTTGAGTACTTGAGGTTTTATAAAAAAAGAACCGCTGCACGGTATGTAATTTTATGGGTTTTTATTTGCTGATTATATAGATTCCGCGCTAAATAATCTTATCATTTATCACATTAAAACTATTTTGGAAGATTTATAAATAATATTATATAATTTATGGATGCGGCATATTGACCATTATATAACATACATATGATAGAAAACGTAGATATTTCATTTTAAAGTAATCGATAAGTTTGCGAAAAGTATTGTATTATGAATGAAGTAATTTTAGAAAAGAATTTATTAAAACGATCGATTAATTAACTGACAAATACACATATGTGTGTACGTGTAAAACAAAGTCGTATGTACAGGGTGATTCATTTAGAGTTTTTTTTTTTTATTTTAATAAAACACTAAAATATAATTGGATGGCGGAATCTTTATTATGACCCGAAGGAACAATCTCTGGCATATAACAGGTCAATTGAAAAGTGCCCGGCCTGACACATAGATGGCCCTACTAGACCTAAATCGATATGATTTTAGGTTAGCCCTAACCTTCAAACAACACGCTGTCGGATCATTAGTTTGTGAATTATAGCTTTTGCATGAAGCAACTTTTGTTATTGTGAAAAAATGGATTAAAAAGGATTTCGCGTGTTGATAAATTTTGCTTTTTGAAGGGAAAAAATACAGTTGAAGCAAAAACTTGGCTTCAACTTCCGGACACTGCCCCAGGAAAATCAACCATCAAAGATTGGTATGCTAAGTTTAGACGTGGTGAAATGAGCACCGAAGACGGTGAACGCAGTGGACGCCCAAAAGAGGTTGTTACGGACGAAAACATCAAAAAATCCACATAATGATTTCGAAGTTGAAATTGAATGAAATAGCAGGTACTCTAAAGATATCAACTGAACGTGTAGATCATATCATTCACGAATATTTGGGTATGAGAAAGCTATGTGCAAAGTGGGTGCCGCGCTAGCTCACTTTTGACCAAAAACAAGTCAGTGAAAACGAAGGCGAAAGTCCATGAATTGGGCTTCGAATTGCTTTCGCATCCAACGTATTCTCCAGATCTGGCCCCCAGCGACTATTTCCTGTTCTCAGGTCTCAAAAGAATGCTCGCTAGGAAGAAATTTTCGTCGAATGAAGAGGTGATCGCCGAAACTGGGGCCTATCGTACTACAAAATTGTTTCGAAAAGTTGGAGGGTCGCTATAATCAGTGTATCACCCTTGAAGGGAACTATGTTGAATAAAAAAAAAACGAATTTTGCCAAAAAAAATGTGTCTCAGTAGGTAGTCCGGGGACTTTGACATGTTACTTTTTAAAGATAATTTCATTCAAGTGTTTGCTGGCGGTCCATTCGGGTGGTCCAATTTTCGATCACTCTTTCCAGCAGTGCTACCGGTATCTTACGAATTACGCAGATATTGTTGGCCTCGAAATTTTGAATCGTAGCGACGAAGACTTTTGACTTTACATGACTTCGATTGTGACTTTGAATGGTGGTTTTCGTAATACAAACAAACAAACAATACTGACAACTGATCTGTGAAAAAACAAATGAAAAAACCTCTAAATGAATCACGCTATAGATATAAAACAAAGTGCATAAACACTTAACATACATTCTAAAACAATAATGTCTATCTTTGAAAGAGTTAACAAGGATGTTCAACAATTGGGGGTAGAGCCGGATTTAAGCTCTAACCATAACTGAACTAATGGAAAGGGCAAGGAATTTAATTTGTGTACATAACATATGTATTTAAAATCGCAAATATGAATTTAAAATTTTAAAACTACATTTATTACTGATTTTTCAACGTTTTAAATATTATCAATTTAATTGTAGTATTTTTGTTTTAAGAAGTGGCTTAAAAATTTAAAATTACCATTAATCATCGTTTGAAAGCTCATAATTATATTTTTCAGTTATTTTTATTTCTGCGAAAAAAAACTTATACATTTAAAAATTTTTTTTTACAAAAAATCAAAAAGGCTTTTCTTTAAAACCCTGTAAATCCGAGAGAAGTGAAAATAACTAAACGGGTTTTGAAGTGTTATAAAGTTAAAAGTTATTATGCTTTTATATTCATTAGCCCCGACACTGGAGTTCATTGAAAAACACAAAAAACCAATGAAATATGCTTATTTTCAATACCACTTTATTTTTCGGGTGTATGAATTGAGTCAAATTTTATATTTTATATTGGTAGAAACTATAATCCTTCAGCTTTAAAACGATGCCTTGATCATGTAGATGTCTCTAGCAGAAAAATTTTAATAGCTCAATACACTACGCACAAAAACAAGACTTTAGTTTTTTTATTTTGCGTAAACCGGGAGTGCCGTGTGCAAAAATTAAATCCTCTTGGATTTTGGTTCTGGGAACCCTTAGGAATATTTCCACAAAATTTTAACAAAATCCAAAATGGTCCAGCAACAATTTTTAATTTTTTTCGGTGTTTTCATATAGAATGACTCATAAGGCTTTTTTTTCCTATGGAAAGGGTCCATTTGCTATACGTAGTCGTTACAGGACGGAGTCAAAACTATGTTTTTATAGATAAACGAAAATATATCTGCTGTTCTTGAGTTAAATTTCAAACTTTCGTTGTTATTAATTTTTTGTTTATCACAATTTTTAATTTTTACTATTTTATATGTTTGTATTTTTCTTTTTTATTGGTATTTTCCACTTTTTACAAATTAACATTTCATACGATATTAGCTGTGACGTAAATATGGAAAGAAAATCAACAGGTTCTACTGTCCCGGCTCGTTCCGATCACATACGGTAAGTGCTTTTTGTAATACAGTTTAAATCAGCTAATTCGTCACGTTACGAAACGTGTGTCTTATTCTATCTTTAGTATGAAATGTCAAAGTAAAAAACAAAAATAAATAACAAAATATAAAATTTTATGATTTTAGTGCTTTTTGTGCTTTTCTGATCATAAAAAATAATACACTTGACCACGACTATTTTTTAAAGATTCGCGGTTGCTAAATATTGTAGTAACTTGATGGCGCCTCTATGCATACTACCCGACCCTATAAGTCGATTTGGTAAGTCGATATAATAAAAGTAGATTATTTGATGTTGACTAAGCTAAATCCAGAATATATCACATAGCGGATTTCGAGCAACAGCGATTTTTTTAATTCCATTATGTCTTTGTCCAGAATTTTATATAGAAAATCAATTATTTCAATTTTCTCTATTATTTTGGTTGTGACAACCAATAAATTCAATTAGCACGACCATATTTAAATGATTGCTTAATAATGCAATAAAAATTCAGTTCTTTTAAGCGAATTTTGTTGTGCAAATCAAAATTGAGTTTTAACAATCATTTTCAGTCGTAAAAACGAAATTTCAGTTGGAAACTGACAACATTTTTCTTGTGTGCAAATATGTGTGCCGACGTTTTGATTATTGTTAAGAAATTGGCTTTATACGACTATCATTGTAAATATTACCAAATCAATAATAGCTACCCAACAAAAATTGTGCTGCCACGGAAGCAATTAAAACTTCTTTAGATTTAGAAAATAGGTAATAATTTATGCTTCAGAAGTTGGGAAAGGAGTGATTTTAATCAATACTTTTTTAAAATGTAAACATAAATTATTTTGAAAGTTCCTCAGCATGACTTCCAAAAAGCTGTTTAAGAACACTAAATGATAGAAGTTATTACCACATTGTTTTTTGCTGGGTTTTGCGATGTTATCTTGAACTCTAATCAAATTATTGATTAGCTGCTGGACTAAATAGAATTTACGAATTGTTTTGTTTTTTTTTTTCAAAATTAGTTTTAATTCAAACGCAATGATAAGTAAACGTACAATAATTCCATTTGCCTTGCTTGGTATTTTAGTAGTGATTGGGTCTACCCAAGCTGTTCCAAGTTCCAGAATTTTAGGAGGTAGTGATGCAACAGCTGGCCAATATCCTTGGGCTGTTTCCATTCGTATTGATGGTGGTCATGCTTGTGGTGGATGTATAATTGGAACTGAGCATTTATTAACTGCTGCTCATTGCGTTTCACAAATTGGTTCCACTTCGTAAGAATTTAAATTTTAAGAAAATAATTTTCAAATAATTTTACAATTTTTTATTCTCCTATTTTTAGCATTGATCCTTCTCGCGTTACAGCACGTGTCGGCAGTATCAATAAATTTGCTGGTGGACAAATAGTTGAAGCAAATTCTATTGTGATACATCCCTCTTACGGCAATTTCCTACACGATCTTGCCATTATAACTCTTTCTCAACCCTTGTTATTCACAGATAAAATCAATAAAATTAACTTGGCCAGCGAAGAAGATATCGTTGAAGAAGGCGCTTGCGTCTCTGTTGCCGGCTGGGGAGTCCAAGAAAATAATGCTTCTCCATACAAATTACAAAATGCAACATTGACTGTTTTAGGTGGCCCCGAATGTGAACTTCAAGCAGGTTATGGTTACGATTCAGTGATTTGTTTGAAACATGCTGAAAAAGCTGGTATATGTCGCGGTGATTATGGTGCTGGTATTGTTAGTGGAAATAAATTGATAGGTGTTGCTAGTTTTGCTTTCGGTACTTGCGGCACGAAATATCCTGATATTTCATCCAAGGTTTCCTACTATCATAGTTGGATCAGTAGTGTTATTGCCTAAAATTTTCAATATAAATATCTACCAATTAAAGATAATGTGAAATAAACTTTTTGTGATAAACTAAATAAATTAGCCAACGATACTTTATTACAAAAAAAAATTATGGGTCGCATTATTAAAAAACTTAATCCACTGGCGAAAGCACCCCCTTATACCCCACAACACACTTTTTTCTTGCACTCTGCTGGACGTATGTAGGTAATATTTTGCGAAATATATTCCAATAATTTTACAGCCAAGCATTATTTATGTATTATAACATTTATAATCCAATTGTAGATACACTTGTGTATTTTATGGATTTATGCATAAAGTAAAATAATTAAGATTAGATCCAACTTCCCAAAAATGCCATAAATATTATGGATACTAATCAAAGTTATAAATTTACTTATCAATTTGCTAAAAGTTTTATGAAAGAACTACAAGAAAGACAATTTTATGAAATATCTTAATAAGCAGGATGCATACGAGGGCGGATCAATAAGTCGGTGACTTTTTGAATGAAACACAGTTTTTTTTTTGCAAAAAAAAAAAATTATTTTTCAACATAATCTCCTCTTAGCTCAATACACTAAGTCCAAAGTTTCTCCAATTTTTGTATTTTGCCATTGATACTACACACGTGTGCACCCGTGCATTATGGTCGATTGAGAGCAAACGCGGCACTTATCTTGCGAACAGCTTTCTTAGAATCATTTAAAATCAAAACCACACTGCCATATGAAATGCCTTTGGCATCAACAATATCATGCACTTTTACTCTTCGTTCGGCCAACACCATATCATGGATTTTTCGACATTTTCTGGTGTATTGACCTCAATTGGCCGTCCAGAACGTTCAGCGTCATTTGTTCTTGTGCGACCTCTCAGTGAACCACGAAAGTCAGTAAACCACTTTTTTACCATTGAAATCGATGGTGCAGAGTCCCCATAGTATTTATCCAGCTTTTCCTTGGTTTGATTGACGGTGTTTTTCCGCAAAAAAATGTTTAATGAGCACTCGAAATTCACTTTTTTCCATTTTTAAAAGCTGTGAAACGCAAAGTAAAAGACGGAATTTTTATCAAAATTTAGCAGTAGTCTATTAGCAGGTGGTACTTGATGGAAGCAGTGTTGCATTTCATATAACTACGAGGGAAGTTCGAAAAGTGACGGACTTATTGATCCGCCCACGTATTTGGAATGATTTGCGAAGCTGTGAAAAATTCTCTTTACTCATAAAAACAATAAAAACAAATGACAATTTTTATCACAAAGAATATTTATCGCAAAGAAAATGATGGTTGCAACATGATCACTGCTACTATTTATTTTATTTTTATTTTATAACATAATTGGCTGTAACAATACTTTGGTAACAAAAATTCTGACTATGAAAAAAATATTATAATTATGGAACTATAAAAAACTGACAACAATCAATGAATAATTATAAATCAAATAAAATATGACTGACTTTTATAGAAACATATAATACTGTCCTGTTTCCATATAAAAAATTATGACTCCTTTAAAAATGATAATATATGATAATTTTCACCATATTTTCGAAAATTACAGTAATCAATTCACTGTCGTAGAAAATCATTGTCAAAAAGATTCTATATAAAGATTTTAAATTTTTAATTCTATTTTAATAAAAACAATAGTATTTTTTTTTAATATGTTTAATTTATTTCTTGTGAAGTAATGACTATCTTGTGGAAAAAGAATTCAGGATATTAATAAAAAAAATTTTTATAAGAAAAAGTCTATAGAACCCAAGAATTGTTTTGTACGAAAAACCTTCTCATACAAAAAACTAGATTATTAAAAATTTTTCTGATGAAGACATTTTTAGATTCTGCAAACTGTTTTCTAGATAAAAATTCCTATATTCTTAAAAAACTTAGATTCTAAAAGTTTCCTAGATTCTGAGGACTTTTCATCATGGAAAAAAATTAGATTCTAAGAACTTTTTTTAGACTCTAACCTTTTCTAAAAAAAAATTCTGAGACTCTGAGGACTATCTGAAAAAAATCCTACAAATGTCCTTAGAATCTAAATATTTTTCTATTAGTAAAAGTCCATATAATCTATTTTTTTTTATTAAAAAGTCCTTAATATCAATTTTTTATTTATTGCTTGTTTGTAGCGAGCTTTCAACCTCCGTATATTTACAAAAAAACAGCGAATTCACGATTTTCAGCTAGGTGTATACATGTACATATTTCGATCCGTCAAAAGATCTCTTTAGTACCCAAAGTTTTAGACAAGCTAGAGCCTTCAGAAATAGGCAGAGCCTGAACAAAAAACCTATTAAAAACGTATAACCACGCGTTTGATTGTTGTTTTTTCTTTAAAACATTTTTTAAAGAAATATTCTTAAATTCAAAAAACTTTTTCATAGTTTCGAATTATAATATAACTGTAGGAACCATATTATGGTTATTTTATTATTATAATATGGTATAACGACTATGGTTGGCACAATGAAATCATTTTGACAATTGCTGGCTACAATTTCAGACACCTGTAAGTGACCGGGTGACCAGTGACACAAACAATCATTTACGTGAATAATGAATGTTTATCAACACAAAAAGTAAAATTTTTCTCTGGTTTTTTCAAAAATGCTTATTCTCTTTCAAAATTTCACGTACTTTAACAAAAAGAAATATCTCAAAAGCAACCTTATTCGTAATTACTTTTCTCAATAATCGATAAGATAAGATTGTTAAAAATAAAAGAATTCAAAAAATATTTAAGCACTGTGCGAAGAGGTGAAATAAATTCTAAGCTTAATACAAAAGGGTTTAAAGTTTCATTAAAAAATAAATATTTTGAAAAATTTCATAGAAATTTATAAACTTGAATTTAATTTAGATTTTATTTAGCCAGTTCGCAACCACCCTTAATATCATATGAGGCATTTCACTTCAAATTCGTTATGATTATTTTATAAAAAAAAACTAAAAAGTGTTCAAATATATTAATTCCGAGGAGAGAAACTTTTTCTGATGCTTGCTATAACTGGTATTTGCAGATGGCGAAATGAACGAAAATACAATACAAAAACAAAATACATACAGTGCAGCGACGTAAGTCTTGTGGAAACTCTAAATTATTATAGATTGTTTCATATATATTATCAATTCTAATCTAAACAATAAAATAAAATATTGTCCATCAGTAGTGTTATCGGTAATTTCAAATAGGCAATAAATTAGTAAAATTAATAACTAGAAAATCAGCACTTTAGTAAACACTTAAACATGATGGCTTCACCACGTTTGGCAGTTTTAGTTTTGGTTCTTTTTGCTGCAACAATTTCGGCACAACCCACTTCACGAATTTGGGGTGGACAAGAAACTGCCAAAGACGGTTTTCCATACACCGCTTCTGTGCGTTTGGATGGTGCTCATGTGTGTGGTGGTTCCATTATTGGACCCCGCACCATTCTAACTGCTGCTCATTGTGTGGTTCAAAATGGAAAAACGTAAGTTGAAGTTTTCACAAATTTTCTATCAGACAATATTTTTTAAATAATAATTCATACTACAGGGTTTCTGCAAATAAGTTAGCTGTACGCGTTGGTAGTACAAATCAATTTTCCGGTGGAAAATTGATTTATATTTCCACCGTTAATATTCATCCGGAATATAATGATATTAACAATGTTATTAAAAATGATATTGCTGTTTTAAATTTGGAAACCACTTTGGCATGGACGGATCGCATCAATATGATTGATATTGCTATGTCATCCGCTGAGGAACCATCCGCTGGTGTACCAGTTTCTGTTGCCGGCTGGGGTGAACAATCTTCCGATGTATCGTCTTATAAATTACATTCGATATCTCTTACGGTTGCCACTGATGAAATCTGTAACGATGCCTACAGTGATAACGATAATTCTATTATTTGTTTGGCTCATGCTTTAAAGCAGGGAAGTTGTACAGGTGATGCTGGCAATGGCGCTGTCTATAATAATAAATTAGTTGGTATTAGTAGTTTTGTTGTTGGTGCCTGTGGTTCTCGTTATCCTGATGTATTTACGAATGTTTCTTATTATGCTTCATGGATTCAAGGGTTATTGGCTTAAATAATATTATTTTACGTATTTTGTTAAAAAATTATTTTATTATCATATACTCATGTCTAAAAATATAACCAAAGTGTTATTAAATAGATAATAAAGTAAATAAATAATACAATAAATGATATTTATTTTTATAATTTAATTCCCCAAAAAATTCAATAAAACATTCGTCAAAATAAAAGATTTTATTTTAAATGTGTTCAAAAAGTGAATTTCTATCCATCCTGTCTCACTCAACTCTCTCTCTCTCTCTCTCTATTTGGTCGTTATTTTTATGAATAAGTTTTTTATGAATTTTATAAGATAAAATTATAAATTAATGTTCCTCTCTAAAAATAAAAATTATTTAAACTTACCATAACCATCTGGTATAAATTTTTCGTAGAACAATGTTTTTAATTTTTGCGAGTAATAGGCGTAGTAGGTGTTGTCGAACACAGCCAATTTCAACAATTCTGGGGTGAGATCCCGTTATATTTAATTTTAATGTTTTGTTTTTCGGAGCAAACCAGAAAGTTTAAAATTACACTTTTTTATAATACTTTGTTTTTGAATACATATCAACGATTTTTTTTTAAATTGTAGAAATTTGTCTAAAAATTTTAAATTGATAATTATGTCAAAAAATATACATAATTTTTATTTTTCAAATACTTTAATCGATTGAATTTGTTGAAGTTCGGCAAGCTTTGTCTAACAGATATGTTAGTTTCTTTTTTTTTGATTAAGGCTCTTTCTTTTATAATTAATAAAATACATAAATATGAGCATTATTGAGAATTTTTTAACTTTCTGAGCCATTTATCATTAATTTTTGTGCTATTTGTGAATGTTGTAAACATTTTAAGTTTAATAAGTTTCAATTATGTTTTATTTATGACTCCAAAATTTAAGCGCTCTGGAAATATTGCAGCTTTTTCAGCCATATTTCTAAATATGCGGCATCTATGGAGCAAAAAGTACTATAATGGTGTTCATAAAAAATTTAAATTTCATAAATTAAAGATATGTTTCCATACAAAAACGTGATTAATTTTTGACCTCACTTATTAACCCCAAAATTTGAAATTCGGCCGCTAAAATATATGTGTCCCTTATATTGCTCTCTCTACCACATATCCGAATTACATTAAGATCTGGGCCAACTCATTGAGATAGATACCTCTCTTGTAAGTAATAATCATGAACATAAATCCTGTATTTGGGCGTTTTGAAGGATGCCGTGTAATAAAGCCATAGGCAACAAAGCCATATGGTCTTATTTCACACAGCATTGAGAAATAATGCCATATGGCTTCATTTTCAACGGAGGAGTAAAATAAAGCCATTATGGCATTATTGCACCTTTGATAATTTTCTGTGCAATATTTTGGTAGTATATTTGATTTTTTTAATTACAAAAAAAAAAAAGTAAAAAAATACAATAAGTTCAGTTAACAAATGGAAATGTGTAAATTAACAATTTATGAATGTGCGTGCCATCCTTGATAATGGCCAGGACAAATTGGGCACAACGCTTGGAAAGAAAAACGTGCTCATATAAACTAACGGTTCTTCATGCATAGCCAGTCGCCAGAAAAAAAATGCTTCAATACGTTGAAGAGCAGCATTCAAAATACAATACTGCGCGTAATTGCCGTGCCGGCCCCCTTTCAACGCCTGTACGCCATACCTTTTCAAAGTTTGACAATAACAACTCATTCTTTTGGCAATACATATGTAACTATTACAATTAATTGCATTTTACACTGGTATGGCATTATTTTCACTTGAATTGACAAACGCATATGACTTTATTTCACTCCTTCTGTGGAAATAAAGCCATATGGCATTATTTCCCAATGTGGTGTGAAATAAGGTCATATGGCTTTATTGCCTATGGCTTTATTACACGGCACCGAGTTTTATATCCCTCATACATATCGGAGACCTCCATATTTTACTACATTCGATCTCTCCTCTATCCTCCCAATTTCGGGATTATATCCGAAACAATTTCGGTCATAATCGCACTAGTAAAAATTCGAAACGGTCATAACACCAATGAAGTCATAATATTGTGCCAATGAGTATTATCACCTCTTCTATTGGTATAATATCCGAAATTTTATTTATAACCATACTTGGAATTAAAACATTGAAGTATTACTCTTCCCATATAAATGCAAATGCTTTGTCATTAGCATTTATATGAAAAACAAATGCATCAATTGTTTTCCCCAAGTATGTTTATAACATAGTATTGTGTTATTATATAATTATTAATAAACATATATTTCACGAAGCCAGAGTTGGACATGTCACAAAGGGGAAGATCCTTAAGCTGCGCTTTAGGCCAATTATATAAGATACATACTCCAGAAGAGAAATTACATAATATAGAATTTGAAAATATCGTAGGGACTATGACCCTAATTCTGGGAGATGGAATTATACAAAAATTGTGTAAGTGCGAATAAGAAAGAAAATCCACTCTGCAGAGTGGATTATAGTAAATTTTGCTAAAAAACAAAAAAAAATAAATAAATTCAATACATACTAAATATGTTTCAAAAAATTTATTCAGAATGATATTTTTTAAATCATATTCTCCCTTATCCAATCAATATTATAAGATACTTTTGCATAACCATCAGGTCTAGAAGAACCACATTTAATAACAACAAAACCAGCAACGCCAACTAGTTTGCCATCATAAGTAGCAGGACCACCAGAATCGCCATTGCAGGCACCAGCGCCCGAAGGATGACTTAAACAAATCAAAGCATCGGTGTAGAAACCTATTTTACTAGCACAACCAGTTTTGCTTAAAGCCTTCATAGTGTACCACTGCATAAATATGGGTAAATTTGCGTCGGCATGTTTGGTTAAACCCCAACCAGATATAATAACATCCGAGTTGGCAGGAACTTCACTATCCATCATTTCAATCGCCTGTACAGTTTCGGAGAATATTAATTCCTCTTCCAATTCCAAAAGAGCCAAATCATTGTAGATAACATAGTCGGGATGAACTAAAACACGTTTAACAGGCACAATTATACCACCAGCAATGCGATTGATGGTACCAGCACGAATAGTAAAACGATCAGCTGGAAAACTAAGATGCGAAATGTTATTTTTTTTTTTAATTAAGTCGTATAAAAGTGATGTAAATACGCTGTAAATCTAGATTAAATTATATGTCGAAATCTAGTTCGTGTATATAGTAGTTAAAACAGTTTAAACTTGATTTTGAGCGTTATGTTAACTCAACCTTAGATTTAAAAACTTACGCTTCAGTTCCTTCAATAACAACACAATGAGCAGCTGTTAGTACGTAACGGCTGCTTATAATGGAACCACCACAAACGTGACTATGATCACGACGTAATGAGATCTGATGAGGAAATTGTTTAGAGACAGCATCATGACCGCCTACTACACGTTCAGTAATTGGACTAGACCATGTAACTCCCAAAAGCAAACTTAACACTAACAAATAACTAAAATACGACATTTTTTGAACTTTAACGTTTGAAATTAAATTGAATTGTATCCCAAATATTGGTTATATTTATAGCTTTTATAAATTTATACTCCGATTTAATATGTAGTATGTATATTATCAAATATTTATTATATTAAATCAAGGATTTATGTTTACTCAAGGGAAAATAAATCACAATTATATCTTATCTAATTCATGACGTTTTAATAAGCAGTATTTATTTTAGAAAAAAAAAAAAAAAATATTTCATTTAGATTAATTTTAGGTTTTTCATCATTTTGATTAAAAACACTTTAACTTTGAATGACTTTTTGGTAATTCCCATAGCAGTTGCAAATGTTTGTGTAACCGGAACCAAATGTTCAGATACAAATAAAACAAAAGTGATCAGAGACGTAGTGACGGTATTTTGGCATTTGTATTTCATGCAAAGAATATTTTAAGAAGTAAAAAAATAGCTTCTAATCAAATAGCCTTGACTTAAAAACAGCTTTTTAAGACTGTTTCACATAGAAAAATTCTTCATACCAAAACTATTCACATTATTAAATTAATTACTGAATTTCCGAAATTTAACCTACAGTAAAATTAACATTTTATATGGGAAACAACAGCAATTGTGTCAATCAGGGACTGAAACCGAACCCGAACCCAAACGTGTTCAGGTTCGCTGTTTATAAAACATTTGAACAAGAACCCGCTGAACCCAAAAATTTAACCAGGTTAGGGTTCAAAAATATAAAAAAAAATATTCTTGCTGTTCATTTCTTGCATTCCACACTATATCTAATCTAGTCCTTCTTTTAAGAAAATACTTGATCAATGTAGATCTATTTGCAAAACATTGCGAACACCAAAAATTTCTTTTTTAGCAAAAAAGCAAAACTGGAAAAAATCAAGTCAAACTAGATGGAATTCAAGTTATGGAACTACTGGATGCTGCATTATGAATATTATGAATACTGTTTGGAATATTTGTGAAGAATTCGTAGAAGGTTTTGCACCTGTTAAAAATTTAACGCTGAAACTACAAGAAGAACAGATGACTTTATCCGATTTTTATAGAAACTCGCTTAGTTTTAAATCATAGCTAACAAAAGATGACAAAACAAAAACATTTTTATGAGAATTATATTTAAATACTCGTATTATTAAAAGAGAAAACCACTTTATTAATAATCCACTTTTGACTGCGGCATTATATCTAGATAGCACATTTAGGTAATGCTAAGTCCCGAAGATGTTAAAAATGCTAAAAACCATATATTAAAAACAATTGAAATTTTCAAAAATTTACAAACAGAAGGAGAGGAAGAGAATTTTATGAGAGAATCAAATTCTTGTTCTTAATAAGGATCGATTTTGCAATTCAAAGAACAAATTTAAAAGAAGAAAACTTAAAAATATATTAATTATAAAATTAAACGAAAACTTCTTTGAAAAATAAATAAATTTCCTATTAATGAAACATTTCTACTTTATTTAAATGTTGAACCCGAACCCCGAACCGAACCAGAACCTAATATTTTTATTTCGATTAACCCGAACCTGAACCCATTTTTTCAGGGTTTCAGTCCCTGGTTTCAATAAGTCCCAGTTAGCAGCTAACTGGACATTGTGAAAATGAGGGTTAATATTATAGATATGTTTAGTCTGAAAAATTGTATAAAAGAGTTTCTGACAATTCTGAAATTTCTGAAAATTGTTTGGCTATCTATCTACTCAACTACACCTTCAACCTGCAGTTATTCATTTAAAAACTATAAAACTATCGAGTTATTAATGTTTTTGTTTTACATAAACCTACAAAAAATCTCAAAAATATATATTTTTTTATATTTTTATTTCGCCAATTTTGATCAATCGTATTACTCGTTGCTAAGAATTTGGGCATTTTAAATTATTCCAACATTTAAGAATCGAATAACAATTAATCGATAAAACACAATGCCAAAGAAAAAAGTTTGTATAGTCTTATGGAATTGGCTGCGGTCATGATTTTGATAATAACTTTGGAAATTACAATAAATATTTCGATATGTTTTTTTATTTATGATGCAAAAACCCCGTTATAAAAAATTGGCAAAAACCCCAATTTGAAACTTTTGATTTATGTATTTGTACGTCACTATATGAAATAATACCATTACATATGTTTCAAAAAGCTTCTAATCAGTTAAAATCACTGAAAGCCCAACGATTAGAACACTTAAAAACATTTGTAAGACGCAAAACCTATAAAAGACAAGTGAGAAGATTTTTATAACTTTAGTACGATTACACCATTATGGCAAAATTTACCATATTAACGTTTTTAACATTAAGCCTATTGGCTTTAACTGTAGCCCAACCAACTGGTCGCATTGTTGGAGGTATCGATGCTGTAGAAGGTCAATTTCCACATCAAATTTCATTAAGAATTCGTGGATCTCATACATGTGGTGGTTCCATAATTAGTCATAATTATATTTTAACTGCTGCTCATTGTGTGGGCTCTGAGGATAAAGATGGTGTCTACCATGTGTAAGATCTTTAATATGTTTGTTGCACTTTTTATTAAGGATTATAATATCGAATTTTTTGCTCAATTTTCAGCAATGATGCTAGTCTGTATACCGTACGTGCTGGTTCCACTAACCGTTTAATGGGTGGTGTAGTTAAACAAGTTGTTGAAATAATTGTTCACGAGGATTACGGAGATTTTATTAATGATGTGGCTTTATGCAAACTAGATACTCCTCTGATTTATTCCAGTAACATTCAACCCATTGCTTTAGCTAGTTCTGAAGTTCCTGTGGGCAGCAATATTATAATTTCTGGTTGGGGTCGTTTGAAGACTGGTGGCGATAGCCCCATTAAATTGCAATGGAATACTTTGGAATCTATTTCAAAGCTGAAATGTTTCACATCCATTTTTATGTCATCCGATGCTCTTATCTGTTTGGCTCATCAGGAAGGTGATGGAGCCTGCAATGGTGATTCCGGTGGCCCAGCTGTCTTTAATGGTGAATTAGTCGGTATTGCTGGCTTTGTTGTTGGTGGTTGTGGTTCAAGAAACCCAGATGGTTATGCTAAAGTATTTTATCATGTAGATTGGGTTAAGGAACATTCAGATTTGTAAAAGAAATATAAAAAAATTGGATATTTCGAAATGTCTAAACACATTTTGAAAACGCCAAAACTAAAAATAAAATGGTTTTTTGTATTATTTTCAAATAACTTTTAAAGTTTTTATTTAATCACAACAAAATTTTTGTTGTTTATTTGACACACGCCTAACGCTGACATATCGTAGTACTGTTTTTGGTCGTGCGCTAATAACACTAGTTTACAGCCAAAATGCGACAAGCAGGCGATTATTTTTTTTATGTATTAGGGCTCCCTAAAGCAGAAAATCGCATTAAAATTTTTTTTTCTGGGCTAGTTTTTGAAATTTTTTAATTTTTTATTATTTGATATTAATTTATTAGTGAATTTAACATTTTGACTATATCTCGAGTTTGGCTCAAAATGTTTTTATCAGTCAAATTGCAAACAAAAAACCAGTTAAGGCACAACATGTTTTGTGAATATGGTTGTTAAATCGGTTAATTAGCTTAGAAGATATGGGGCCATTCCATGTCAAACCGCCCAGAAAACTGTAATTTTCGGATTTGTCATCTCTGATTTTAATGAAATTCGCCACAAATATTTTAAATGGGTACACCCTAAAAAATGTCTGTAAATATACTACAATAAAATGGGTAAAGTTTTATGTAATATTACGAAAATTCGGTAAATATAAACAAAAAATGCCTAAAAATGTTTTGTACACACAATAATACACTCTAAAAGTATTTTTAGACATAATGTGCTAAAAATTAAACACTTTGTGCCTAAAATTAGTAATATTTTGTTAAATTAAAATGTTTATCAAATCATTAACCTTTAGGCCCCGAACCCTTCGGTTTTTGAAATATGACGTCATGAAAATTGGCAAAAACGTCGCAATATCGAAAAAAAAAGTGTCCATACAAAGTCGCCCATAACTTATAAACTATACAACCTAAAATTTGGTACCATTTTAAAGGTGAAAACATTACCTTCATTACCCTAATTTTTAACATACATATATTTTTTCAGAATTTTCAAAAAATTGGATTTTTTTGTGCTTTGATTGGATTTTGTGTGCATGCTATGTGAAATGCAAGATGGATACACAAAATATTGTTGTTTTGTTTGTCTCTGGGACAGTCGAGCTCGTGATTTTCATTATAAGAGAAAACATTGGCCGCCACCATTGCATATAAAACTTGAACTCTTGAATAACTTCGTCTAAGCATTGAATAAGGAAAGCCAAGCTTTGGCCTATTTGAGTAAAATTTTTAAAAGTATTTCTTTTTCAAAAATCAAGGAAAGAATTTTTAATGGTCCACAAATAAAAAAACTTATAAAAGATAGAAAATTCGAGAAATATTTGTCCCCTCATGTGACTGTAGCTTGGAAGTTATTTAAATTGGTGGTTTCTGATTTCCTTGGAAATAACAAAAACTCGGAGTACAAGACCATTGATGAAGATTTGATTAAGAATTATGAAAAATTGATTAAAAAAAAAAACTTTTTCCTAATTTAAAAAATATTATTTCCTAATTTGTCTGTTTTACTTTTTCCAACAGGTGTTTACTTGTCACTAAAGATTCATTTTTTAAATTTGCTTTTGAGCTTTTTCTCAGAGAATCTCGGTGATGTAAGTGATGAGAGAGAGGTTCCACCAAGAAATGAAATCCATCGAGAGGCGATATCAGGGATATTGGGATGAGAGAATGATGGGAGATTGCATTTGTCTTCTCTTTAGAGAAACGGACCCCAACGAAAACAATTGTAAAAGAAGATTGAACAACTATTTTTAATACTAAACTACAAATAAATTTAAAGAAAAAAACAATAAACAATATTAATAAATAAAAAGTTAATTTTATTTTTTTAATACTGTTGAGTTTAAAACAATTAAAAAAAGGTGAAAATCTCAAATTAGGTACTTTTACATAAATGGTCATAGCTTTGGTAATTACCCCCATTTTCTATGAAAATGACTTATTTTTTATATAGAAGTACTACATTTAAAAAAAAATATTTGATATTTTTCCTTTCAAGGTAAATAAAATTTTCATTTTTTTTTGAAATTTTCAGATTTCAGTTTTTGCCGAAAAAAAGAGAATTTTTTTGTAAAATTTTCACCCATAGGTTCAAAACTACTGAACCAATTTGAAACCCGTACTCTAGAAAAATGTTGATTCTTAAATGACAATTCTTTTGCAATTTGATTGACCAAAATATGTTGGTCAAAATAGTAAAATTACCTAAAAATAAAAATATAAAAATAAAAAATTTAAAATTTATCAAAAACTCCTGCAGAAACAAAATTTTTAAATGCGATTTTCAGATTCAGAAGACCCAAATCAATAACAAAAAAATAGTCGCACGCTTGTCGTACAAAATTTTTTTAAATTTTTTAACTAGTGTAATTGTAAATTAAATAGAATTAGAAAATTTAAAATTAAGATTTATTTGTTGCTTTTGTTTTTTTTTTTAACAGTTTAATTAATTTTTTGCAAAGATAAGATATGGTCACTAAAACACAATATTTTATAATTGAAAATATGATTCTGTTAAAGAAAAGAAGGTAATGAGATTGCTAAAATTGATAACTGTTAATCAGAATTTTTTGAAATGGCGAAAATTTTCTATAGTATATTGATACGGCACACATGGCTGCTTATTGCGTTGGTACTTCTGCTAGTGCTGGTAATTATTATACGCAGATGTTATAATAAGAAAAATTAACATATTATAATTTTTTTTCGTTCTCCTTCAGATATCATCCTAGTGTCTGTACTATTCCTGCCGGTACTAACGATCGCTTATCAATAGATGTTTTAGTGAGGGTCTAGATGCTCTGGTTAGAACTATATTAATTAAGCAAAGTGGTGAATACCACAAAAACTTCAATGAAATCTATTAACTGCTATTACTCGTGCTAAGTGTAAAGAGAAAATTAATTACGACTCAAATGCTCTTATCTGTTTAATTCATGAGCATACACAGAGAAAACAGTTTCATTGTGACAACCGAAATTTTTTCCAACCGAATGGTTTGATTGTAGCCACCGATGTTGTTTGTCGCGACCGAAATTAGGTTAACGTAACATAATTTTGGTTGAAACCAAATATTGAAATTGTATCAGGAATACATTTGGTTGACAAGAAATTCGGTTATCACGATGAATCTGTCTTCTGTGTGTAGTAATGGAGCTTGACATGGTGATTCTGAAAAACCTGCTTTGTATAATACTGAGGTTGTAGGTTTTTCCGGCTCACAAGTGTGATGACTAGCATGTATTTTATACAAAATTTTCTGTGTAATATTTGGTTGCGAAATTCAAAATTTTATAATTACAATTAAAAACATTCTTATAGTATAGTTTTCTTTAATAATAGAAATCAGAAGGTTTCTTTACAAAAATCCTGAATTCTGGGAAATATTTTAGACATTTATAGGAAAACATATCAGAATTTTTATAAAGTATTATAATTCTATTACTTTGTTAATATTTTTCAATATTTGTGATTTATTATAATAATTAGTTTATTCTCCAGCATGTGTAATTCTAAGAATTGGTTTTGTCAAAATTGTATATGACGACGAATGTAAAATTACTTAGACCTTATCAGAATATTGAAACTGTTGTTATATTTATTTAAATATGCAGTTATAAAGTCATTAAGATAAACAAACTATTCTGTAAGCGGTATAACCGACCAAAAATTTGTATAGTGAACTTTCAATTCAAATAAAGACGGTTTACTCAAGATTTCAAATTGCAAAGTTTTACCCCTGAAAAGTCGTCTCAAAGTAGAATTTTCTTCTTGCATTTTGTACAATACAGAAATTCATCTTTCTGTATCAGGGGATTAATTAAATTTTTACTATTTTCCAATTGTGACTTTTGAACGCCAAACTTCTGGACAATTATAAACATTTTTTTGCAATAACAAAATTACAGACTCTTTTTGCGAAATTGTAAATAAAGTTTTTGCTATTTTATTTGAAATTCGTAGAAACAACGTCTAATTGTTGTCTCTTACCGATTATAGCGCCTAATTGTATTATGATTTATTTCAAAAGAAATAATTCCAAATTTTTAAACTTCAGATGTACTATAAAAGAGAACAGCGCATTTGCCAACCACATTGTATTCTAAATAAACTCTTTCTACAACTAACGGAAAAATGAAATTAAATATTTTGTTAAACGCCTTCATAAATCTCTTGTGGATTTTAGAAGTTTTTTCAAAAAACTTAAATAGAGGTGAAAATATTTATCCACAGTCGCGTATAGTTGGTGGATATGATGCGTATGAAAATCAATTTCCATACCAAGTATCTGTCGAGGGAGGTGGTGTTCTATGTGGAGGATCTTTAATATCGAGAAATTATATTCTTACTGCAGCTCATTGTGTTTCTTCGTAAGAAAAAATTTCAATTTCTTCCGTTTTTCATTTATTTATGTTAAATTGTTTATATAATTTTTAGAAGACCAGCATCTAGTATAACAATACGGGCTGGTAGTATCCAGTTGGGATCAGGTGGTCAAACAATTGGAGTATCCGAAGTAACATCACATCCCCAGTATGGGAATTTTAATTATGATATTGCGGTTTTAAAGTTGGAAAGATCAGTGGACATAAACAATAACATTAACCCTATTGCCTTGGCTACCGAAAATCCCTCACCAGGATCGCCTATTGTAATTTCTGGTTGGGGTGGTATTTATGATGGTGGTCCAATATCGCAAACTCTTAAATACAATATTCTTCAAGCTTTGAGTCTCGATGAATGTAAACAACGTCTTAACCCTCTTCCCTCAACTGTAATATGTTTTGGCCATACTTCCGGAAATGGTGTGTGTGGTGGTGACTCTGGTGGTCCAGCCGTTTATAACAATCAGTTAGTTGGTGTTGCAAACTATGCTGTAGGTGGTTGCGGTTCAAGCAATCCTGATGGTTTTGCAAGTGTTGCAAATTTAAACAACTGGATTAAGGATAATACTGATTTGTAAGAAAAGTTTCTTTTGGTTGCGTTTGCATTACACACGAATTCTAGTTTAAACTTGATCTTGAAATCTAGTTTGTGTATAATTGTATACAGCACCATATCATCCAAAATCAGTTTAATATAGATTTCGAAAGTAATGTATAAACCCCCCAAACTTCAATAAAGAAGTTTCCAAGATTGTTGTATTTGTCGTATGTACAGAATATTTTTCATAACCAAAAATTGTAAAATTCAGTAAATAGTACATAAAATGAATATAATTGTTTTGTGAACTTCCATTTTCCCATTAATGCGTACTTACTTATTTCCCAAAAATGGCACTTACATACAACAGGATTTTGGTTTAAGTTAAGTTTAAAAAAAAGTAAATTTTATTTTGATGTAAAACTGCGTTTATACCCAACAAGTTTTTGGCTTTTGCTTATATTTGCATTGTATTGCATTGATTTTGTTGACAAGTAAACATGTTCAAAAGCCAAAAACCATCTATGTAGTTTTTGTTCTGCATGAATAAAGTGTAATTTTTATTATTTGTCTCCTGATAAAAAAACGTTTCATCTTATTTATGAAAATCTTCATCGAAACGAAACTAAAAAAAGATTTTCCCAGCGAATGTAAATTCAGTGGAATGCACAGAGATCAATCTATGGTTCAGAATTAATATGGAATTGATTTTAAAAATGTTCATGTAAAATTTTGTAAAGGGTGTCTCAGTAAGAATGCATTTTTAATTAAAAAATAAAAACACGTATTTTTTAAGATAGTTGTGATTTTTATTGTGATTTTTATTGGATTGTAAAGAAGACATGTTTCGATTAAGTATGGAATAAAATATCTTTCAAATGGCCCCCCCGGCTGTGATGACATGCCATTACTATAAGTGGAGTTCTTTTTTAAAAATTAACTTTGTAGTGTTTCGTGAAATTTGAAGTTGTTGAGAACGAATGACCGGTAATTTGACGCACATGGCAACTAAAAATGTTGCTGTTATTACTGGAAATTTTGCTAATTTTAGCCCAGCGGTATTTTTTGCTAATATTATCAACACATGTCTGCTGACGTGTTGTACAATGAAATTAGTAGAAAAATTAGGAGCTGCTACTAAATTTAAGTAAACTTTTTGTAAAGCGGAATTTAAAACTGGTTTGCTAAAATCAGCAAAAAAAAAATTAATAAATATTGTATTAGTACAAAATTTTACATTTATTTTTTTTATCGAGCATCAACTTTTTTTTATTTTAATTATTTTTTTCAAAAAATATTTTATACAAAATTTTGTTTTATACAAAATAAATTTCTGTTTCGAAAAATATTTTAGTCAATTTTTACTTTTAAGGTCAAATTTTAATTGTTTTAGGGCTGATTTTTAGAACTAAAAAAACTTCTTAGTGCTATTTTAAGTGGATGTCCTATTTTCAGACATGAGTCGGTATATTCACTTCCGATCCCTTTTTTAATCTATGTAACATTTTAAGGCAATTCAAGTTTGTAGGTGTAAGTTTTAATTAGAAATAATATTTCCTACAATATCCACTTTTTAAAATTAGTAATTTTTTTGATAATTTTAGCGAATCGGTTTTCAAAAATTTGTAAAATGCTTTCTGAAATTAGCAACAAAAATTTGTAAATATTCTGTAAAAACTCTGTAATTTGTAAAATGTAAATTATTATATATTACATTTACTTTAATCATAGTCTGTAAGGAGGTTTGTTTCCCTAGACTGAAATAAATAAATAAATAATAAGTTTTTTACTAAAGTGGGATTGAAAACCGTTTACAAATTTTTTTTTCTGAGTGTACTATCCATAACCGACACAGTTTCTTCAAAGTTTTTGACCACTCTTCGACTGAAAATTCTTCGAAGTTAGCAAAGTGCTTTCCTAAACACTCCATTTTTAATAATCGGAATAAACATTTGAACAGCTGTAAAATTTCAGAGTTGCGAAGTGCACTGTTACTGAGTCACCCTATACATACGATTTAAAATAACCCATTTTTAACCGAGGCGAATAATTGTATATGTGCTTTATTATGCTATTGGAAAAAGAGTTGTTAAAATTTAATTGAAAAAAAATTAAACAATAGATGATAGGACGATACAACATTTGTACTCGTACCTACGGTTAGTGTGCTAACAAAAAGAAAACCCAACAGAAAAACGTCTTTATAGTAAAATAAAAAAATTAAAGAACTTCGTTTATTAAAAGGACGATACTAAATACAATACTTAGTACACCTTTTTAACTCCTTCAAAGATTTTTGTTGGATTTCAGATCATAATATCATTTATTCTAAATATGAGGAAATATGCTAATTTTTTTAGTAAATTATAGAGAATAAAATTTAATAAATTCGATAAGTGTCAGCAGGATAGAATACATATTTTTGGTGTTCTCTACAAAATCATCTTCAGTATCCATGCTCTGTTAGAGTTAATGATTAAAGTTGATCTACTTACATTGAATGTTGAAACAAATAAGAAAACTCGAAATAACACACAATCAGAATAATATCAACGAAATTTAACAATTGTTTATTTATCCACTATTTATTATTTTGTTTTATCTCGACGGCAAAAATAACAAATAAATACAGTAACTATCTTTATGACAATGATTTTTTTTTAACCCACTAAAACAAATAATACAGAAATTAAATTTGTCATATTGAAAGCATCGACAAAAAAGTCAATAATAAATGCATATTTGATACATATTTTTATAAATATTTGTTCCCGCAAAAGTAGGTAATTTTGTAATTTTTTGGGATCCCAATTTATCATATGAATATGTACATTTAGAAAAGGAGAAAGCTTTTGTTTATTTATAATTAAAACAAAATTCCATATTGCAAATGATTCTTTAACGCTACATTTACACTTCCACCAAAAACAAGTTGTTTTTGAATTTTTTTTTTATTTTTTGTATTTACTTGCCAAATTTCATACACGTTTTAAATAAAAAAACTAAAAGCTTTAAAAAATTACTTGTTGGTGGAAGTATAAATTGGGCTTAAAACTAAAGTAATTAACTTTTTACTGTCATTAAACGTAAAAAACCGTATGAATAGGTATGTAGGTATATTTTGACATGACTTTTTTAAAAATCTAAAAGCCGGTTTATGTTAATAAATGACAATATGGTAAAAAAAACATGTTAAATGCAGAAAAAGAAAATAATAAGTAAATTGTATGAGAGTTAAATATTATCAACAAGGTTAGTGGGTTAACGTCATTTTATACAGTAAATTAAAAAAAAAAGTTTAAACAGACAATAAGCAACAAACATTAACAGAAATAGCAAACGTGTTTGAGCCAAAAATTAAAAAAAACACTGTTACTAACAGTAGTTAACCCAATACCTTCTGTAACTCATTTATAGATACATATAACAGAATTTACTGTGCATAACTTTTTCATTAAAAATTTCGTAATACTTACATATGCATTTCTACATTTTCTTCCATATTATCTAAATATTATCAACATTTATATTAACAACCATAACATTGTCATCTTTTTCAGCATAAGTATAATAATTACATGCTCTAATTATTTAATAAATTATCAAAATGTTTAATCAATTTTCATTTTATATAATTATATGTACATATTTAAATATATTGTATGTATTGTGAAATAAATAACCAAACATTTCTTTAAATTTTATATTTTTAATAACGTTGTTTCTATTTGTTACTTTTTGTATAATTTTATTTAATTTCAACTTAAAAAGAAACAAAGTTTTGTCAATTGTTACGTACCCTCCAAGTTTACTACTTTTTACTAGAAATGTAATCAAACAGATTCAAGATTTGTTTGCGTAAATATTAAATATACATACATTAGAGTGTCACATTTTTAAGGGTTTAAAAAAAGCACGATGTACCGTTCTTTTGAAAATTCGAAAAAGTGTTTCCTTTTTTTTTAAATAAGTATATTTTTGTCAAATTCAAAAGAGATTTAAGAATTTTATAGGAGTGACAACTTTAATATATAATAAGTAGGACAACCAGAAATATGATCTAAAAATTACGTTTAATATGCTCCTATGATTTTTCCATAATTTAAAATTCAGTTATAAATATAAAGATTTTTCTTAATATAATGACAATAACACATCGGCTGAAAAATCCGTAAGATGACAAAAAGGTCGCGTCACTAATGAAAAATCCATATGATTATTTAGAACTACCAACCTTCAGATAATACCAGTCAATTCGATCATTAGTGAACAAGTTACAGCTGTTTTAGTGACGCTACTTTTGTGATTTTGAAAACAATGGATTGAAAGCAATTTCGTGTGTTGATTTATCAATGCTTTTTAATGGGGAAAATACCGTTCAAGCCAAAGCTTGGCTTAATAAGTGTTATTCGGACCCTGCTTCATCGAGACCAATGGTTAAAAAGCGTTTGCTGACTTTAAACGTGGTCGTATAAACACTCATTACGCCGAAAATTTGGCTCCCAGCGATTTTTACCTGTTTTGAAACCTCGAAAAATGATTTGGGTCGAATGAACAGGTGATTGCCGAAACAGAGGCCTATTTTGAGGCCAAATATAAATCGTTCTATAAAAAAGGTATCGAAAGGCGTTGTTGTTATTGAATCGCTCTTGAATAAGACTACCTCAGTATAAGAATTATATGTGCAAAAATGTTTTGTTTCATTTCTTTTTTGTTTGTAACTTAATTTTTTTTAAATAATGCAGTGTTTTTATTTAAGGTCAGCTACATCTATGCACGTGTTGAATTCCTTCATTTCTTTTATTCGCGGTACCGTTATTTGAAAAAATTAGCGGGACCTACCGATTTCAGTAGTTAGTAATTATATGTGCAAATCAATTTTAGTTGTCTTTCGACTGCGTTGTGCGAAAACAATTAAGTTTTTAATAAATCGAATTAAACAATTTTGTTTAAAAAGAAAGGGTAAGTGATATTTTTTTATAAAAAGTTCACCGGTTAAAGTTTTATCTTAATTTATAGTCGAAAATGCCTCGTAAAACCAGTCTAACGGAAAAGGATCAAGGTATTATCGTGGAATTGAGTCAAGTTGGTGTCAAAGTTGGTGAAATAGCTTCTAGAATAAATCGTCACCGAAATACAATTACAAACTTTTTAAAAAATCCCAATAACTACGGCATTTCGAAACGCAGTGGACGAAAGACTATCATAAATGATAGATGTAAGCGGGAAATTCGGCGTCTGGCAATTAACAAACTGATGATCTGTGGACAAATTAAGGCCCATTTGAATCTAAAGGTAACTAGAGGTAGAGTGGCTCAAATATTACATGAAAATAAAAACGTTAAGTATACATCCAGAGTGTCCAAACCCAACCTTCTTCAACGGCATATGAGTGCTCGTCTTGGTCAACTCCATGCCATATCGCCTCAGTCAAGTCCTACTAAATAAAGGAAAACATATAAATAACTAATATTATCATTTTACCACTATTTTTTAATACATTTTTAAGAAAAACATCCTTTTTTAATTTTTTGCACATATAAATATTAACTATGGAATACTAATATTTTATTTTTTTTTTAAACACAAAGAAAATAATTTTGTTACAAAAATTTTGTTTCTTTATTGCTTTAAATACAGTCTATTAAAATGTAAAAACAAATATATAAAAAATTATTTTATTGAAGCACAAATCGGATTTTATGTCGAATTTTACCAAAAAAAAAAAAAATATTGGTTATCCTACGCACTTTTCAGCCGTTATTGATTGATAAAGCATTTTTAAGAGAAAGTGGTCTAAAACTTTTCTACTAAAAATACAATTCAAAATATTAATCGAAATTGTTAAAATACCTCTACCCATACAAAACCCTTTCAATATAAAATAGGATGTTCGTTTTATGTTTATTTATGTTAAAGTAATAATGTCCACCAAAGTAAAATAACATAACAGGACTCTGAATTAAAAAGTCAACAATTTCGACAACTCTCCATCAGATGGCGAGCAACAACTTTTCTAAAAATGATCACATCGCCTCAAATATGCGATTCCCTTCTTCTCTATCCCCTTTCCGAAGACAGCTAGTGTTTAAAAAAAGTTATCCGCCCGTTTTGCCTGTCCATGTATTATTGTTCGCACATTATAGGTCGCAGATATTAAGAACTTTTTATTAAATTTTGTACACTGATTCATATCGCTTCAAGTACGAAGCCTATTGATTTTGTGTAAAAACGGTCTATGTTTAGAACTACAAAACTCCCCCAAATTTGCGTCATGTGCTTGCACAAGCACATCGTTAGACCCTGACTCATAAGGGTCCAACGAGAAAGCATTTTGTGGTTAGAACCGTTTTATGTTTTAGACCTATTTGTCTCTTAAAATTGTCTTAAAATTTCTAACTAATTCAGCGAGTATCTTTAATTATTAAGTCATTATATGACAAATGAAAATGTGCATATTAATAAGTCCTTATCACAATAGGTATTGTGTGTAACAGAACATTTTGTTGCTTTCTTATTTGAATAGATAAAACATATTGTAAATGTCCCATCATAACCGACCGTGAATGTCACATTTACTAAATTAAACAAAAGCTGGATTAAACTACATCTATTTTAAATCCCAACCTAATTTCGTAGTTTTTAAAAACATTAAGTTTTTGATTTAAAATTTATATGGAATTTGACAAATAAATACAAAAAGTCATTAAAAACTACTGGTTTTTGGTTGCAGTGTTAATAATACTTTAAGTGCGAATCTACTTGACTTTTATGAATCATAGAAATGGCGAAATGAAGTGTCATCGAATGTAGGGTATAATTGATTTGTGATTTATTATATTTCTCTTCAACTAATTAACAAAAAATGATATACATTTTAACTTTAGAGTTTTTAGTTACATATATATAAGAAAGCACAAAACTTTAACAACCACATTAGTAATTTCTACCTACTGTTAACGGCAATATGAATTTGAATATTTTCCTTAAAACGTTTATAAATCTTTTGTGGATCTTACAAGTTACTACAGAAGAAGCTGAAAAGGATGATGCTTTTGTACCAATAACACAGCAGCCATTAATATATTATCCACAACCTCGCATTGTTAGGGGTAATAATGCAAGAGAAAATCAATTTCCATATCAAGTATCGCTACGAGTAAATGGTCGCCATATATGCGGAGGTTCCATAATAACTCAAAATTATATAGTAACTGCAGCTCATTGTGTTACCTCAGGCGGTACTCCAACTAGAAAGTAAGATATGAAATAAAACGAATTTAATTATTACAGATATTGAATGGTTTGAATTTTAAGGACCTTAGCATCAATGATAACTATACGCGCTGGTAGTATCCTGGTAAATTCAGGTGGTGAAGTAATTGGAGTATCTGAAGTGATACCACATTTAAGTTATCGTAATTTCGACAAGGATATTGCAGTTATAAAATTATCAACACCTTTGCAGTTTAATGACAGCATCAAACCCATTGCCTTGGCTACAAAAAGCCTAATACCAGGATCAGCTGTTGTCACCTCTGGTTGGGGACGTTTACGTACAGGTGGATCAACACCACAAGTTCTTCAATATACAACTTTACTGGCAATGAGTAATCCGGAATGTAGTCGTCGCATCGGTAGTGTTCCAGCATCGATATTGTGCTTAGAACATTCTGTCGGCAATGGGGTGTGTAATGGTGATTCTGGAGGTCCAGCTGTTCATAATAATCAACTAGTTGGTGTAACAAATTTCATTCTGGGTGGTTGTGGAACTAAAGCTCCTGATGGTTACGCTAGTATACCATTTTTTTACAGTTGGATTAAAAATAATACCGATTTGTAAGCGATTTTATTTAACATAGATAAGATATTCGAAATAAAATTGAAATAAATAAGCATAAATTGACTCAAGTGAGGTGAAATTAAATTAGAGTCGGTCCATACTGGCTATATTCGTTGTGGTAACTGAATTTGTTGGCAATAAAATATGTCATCCGATTGCATCAACAATGGCGGTAAATTAGATAGCTGAATTTGTTCTAAACATAATAAAGTGGGGGTTTTTAGAGACGTATAACTTTTATTTAGATTAAAACACATAACGAAATACGAAATGATTTTTTTAAAAACACTGAAAGGTCCAAATAAATAAATAAATATTTAAATAAATAAATAAATAAATAAATAAATAAATGAATAAATAAATAAATACATGGGCTTGTATATGATCATACATGGGCATACATGGTCATATATATCCATAAATGGTTCAATATATGACAATACATGATCTCATATATGACCATATATCTTCGGGTCCGAAATTTGAGGGTATATGGTGGTATATGGGCATATATTATCATACATGCTCATATAATATTCATGTATGCTCATATATGATCATATACGTCCATATACCCTCAAATTTCAGATCCGAAGATTTATGATCATATATAAGATCATGTATGGTCATATATTGAACCATGTATGGACGTAAATGACCATGTATGCCCATGTATGATATATACAAGTCCATGTATGATCATGTATGCTCATATATATATATTTACATGGGAATAAAAAATTTATTTTTTCCATCAGTATGATTTTTCAGATAACTCTGAACATAAAAAAATTGCTTCTATAAAAAAATTATTTAAATTTGACAAAATTAAGTACATAGAAAAATAATTAATTGACACTAAACATACTTCAATTGGAAACAGTTTTTTTTTCACTTAGTTTGTATTTTATTTTAAGTAACCGTTCTAAACGTCTAAAAACACGCCCTATACAAATTTAAAAGAATTTTATAACTGAAACAAACAAAATTAAAATTTATTTTGATTTCGTATCGTGAAAAAGGATGATTTAAATCCAAAAAAAAAAATAACTTTGGCATCGAAATAATCCTATATTTTAAACAGAAAATGATTATCAAAATGTAGATCGTTTTATACATAATTTATAATTTTTGGAAGATTGTGTTATTAGACCTTGCTGTTCATTCCTAAATACCCGTTTCATACATATAAAAAAGCGAGTAGTTAGCAAAACAAATTGTCGAGATTTAAAAAGTTTCAATTGAAATGAAAATAGCCGAATAGAAGAAGTGTACGAGGGCGGATCAATAAGTCCGTGACTTCGAACTTCCCTCGTAGTTATATGAAATGCAATACTGCTCCCATCAAGTACCATCTACGTACGATGTAATTCTTAAACCTGTCCCCTCCCATAGTTACCAACACAGCAAAAAAATAGAAGAAAAAGAAGCAACAAAAAAAAAGAAGAAAAAGCAGTGATTTTAATTCCGATGTATGCAAAGTCTTGCCATAGGGTGGAAGTTTTCTTTTATGATTCTTATTCATCACATCTAAAGCATAGTTTAGGGTCTAATGAAAATAAAGATCATTTGATGCTCTTTTTAAGCAGTGAAAAGAAAGTCATTTTTACTAATTTTGGGAAGTGCTGATAAATTACATTTTTTACTGGATTTTTTCGAAATTATGATTCATAGCTGGATTTAAACTAGAATTTCCATACAAAGAAATACAATTTTATTATAATCAGATTTTCGTAAAATCTAGTCTCACAATTATATTTGCACAACATTCAGCAATCATATGCATGAAAATATTGTGAAAATCTGGCATCACCATGAGCAAGAAAAATGTAAACAAATAAAAAAATTTAATTATTTAAGAAAACTACAACATAAATTGTATTTCCAATAAATTTGCAAAAAATATTTTTGCAAACAACATTGGAATAGTACTGGTAGGTCTTACCATGAACAAAAAGAAAAATCTTCCTTCTAAATAGTCATGCCTTTTAAAAAATACTTTTAAAAGCTGTATTAGTGATAAACTTTGCAATCCGTCATTAAATTAATGATTTAAAAACGCTGCCTTCGCCAAACCAAAAAAAATAATACCTACAATTTTTTTTAATCCTTTATATGTGCTTAATAATACCTTAAAACCCAATCGTTGATTTTTTGAAATTTCTTTAAACAAAAATTTTAAAATTGTAGATTTGAAATCAATGTTTAAAAATTCTAAGCTGCACAGAAAAAAAATATTACAAAATTTTAAGCAATTCAAAATATTTGTTAAAATTCAAATTCGATTTCTAACAGTTTTTTGTTTGTAAATTGTTATTTTTCATATACAAATTCTTTGAAAATAAAAATTTAAGTTACAAAAAATAACAAAAAGATTTTTTTAATTCCTTTTTAAAAATTTTTTATTTATATTTACAAAAATATTCTATGAGAGTTATTTAATATTACAAACAGAATTTTGTAATTTTATTCCGTGTCTATGAAATTTATTTTAAACAAGTTAGCAAAACACATGATGAAAAGTACTTCTTACCTAAGTACATTGGAATTAAAGGAATGCAAAAATGTTGTTGTAGTAGATAATTTCAATAAATTTTTAAATTTGTGAACGAATTTGTTGATCAAGTGGTCTGTGACGCATTAATTGCCGGGGGAAGTTTTAATTACTTGAATGTTTTTTAACAGATTTTGGTTTTTATTACCTTATTAGTGTTCCTATTCATTTAAAAAAATTTGTGTTTAAAAACAATTCATATGAAAATTTTTGCAAGTTGTAAGTTTAATTGGTAAAATAGTTTAATTTCAATTTAGCACACGCCCTTAATGTAATTTTGTGTTGGAGTATTTAATTTTTAACACATAAAATTTATTATAGATAATTTGAAAAGGAGAAATTAAAACAAATTTCAGACTGAAAATGGTTCCTTTACATATTTAGTGTTTTTTTTTTTTGTTTAGAAATAAAGTTATTTATTTTTAACAGTATGTAAATTTTTAAATTTTGACATGCCTTCTTTAAAAATTTAAAATCCGGTTTATTTTTATAAATGATATGAAAAATATGGTGAATAAACAAGTTAAATGCAGAAAAAGAAAACAGTGCATAAGCAAGTAATTGTATGACAGCTAAAGCTCTGTTAACATTATCACGCTAGTGTTAGTACATGTCAGGAATGTGTTGTAAATAGAAAATGTATAATAGCGCGAATGACAAGAAAACAATTATAACTCAATTTCTATCATACGTGTTAATACGTTAAAATATTAACTATTAATATTAAATATTAATTAATGTGAACGCCGCTTAAGTATTATCGGTATTATTTTCTATAGTAAAATAAAAAGTTTGAATAGACAATGAATCACAAATGTTAACAGAAAAAGAAAACGTGTTTGAGCCAAAAATAAAAAAAACACTGTTACTAACAACAATTAACCCGAATACTCGTGGAACTTATTTTGTTTTGTTGGTTTATAATAGGAATTAAAATCTGTGCATGCTTATTCACAAATAAAAATGTTTTATTATGGGCTTATTAAAAGATATTTGCTGTTGTTTTGTATGGAAATTTGTTTATTAAACCGTAATCAAATTAATTTAATTTTTATCACTTAGGCCATGTTTGGGTTAATATAGATTTTGTTTTGATAATAGATTTTTGTTATTTCTCATTATAATTGTTTTTATTAGGTACCCAAAAATTCACTGTACTACTAGAATTTGGGTTTTAAGAGAAAACCCTAAAATAAAACCTTCCATTAAAAATTATGCAACAATTTGATATGTATTTCTTAAGGCGGCCATACACTTCGTTCTTTTATAGAAGTTTAAACTGCACGGGGGCGACTATTCTGGTAAACCTACCGGTGTGTGACCAAAAACCGTTCAAAAATATCTGTCGAAACCTAATTTTAACCGTCCGTTTTAAACGTGTTCGTTCAAAACTGTTCGAGTGTGTGATTGAAGGCCGTTAAAAAGGACGGTTTTTGTCAGAGTCGAATACCAGGTAATATTAAAACGCCAGCCATAATTTTTTATTTTGGTTTTTATTTTTTTTTACGGTTAAAATTGCCAAAAAGAATGAAGCGTATGGCCGCCTTTAGGCTACATTCTATATCATCTAAATATTCATAATACTTTCACTTTTATTCAATTTTAGTTAAGGGCTAACACTCATGAAAAATAACAGGAGGTGAAACTAAGTTTTTGTTGTAATTTTTACAATTACTGCATTGTAATAACAAAAAATAATGCCACTATCATTACAGTAAGGGTATTATTTTCAGATTTTTTTTTGATTTTGAAAATTACACTTTTATTGATGTGAGCGATCATTTTTTTTAATAAAAAATATAAATATTTAAACTGTCAAAAAAAAAAAAGAAAACAAGCTGTCAATGATGTGACAATTATTAGTTTTCAAGATTCCGAATAAAAGTGTTAAAAGTAAATTGATTGATTATTAAATTACAGCATTTTTAATAGAAATTGATTATATTTATGAACATATCGGTATATAAAGATAATTTCTCCAAAAAACAATACAATAATAATTTTAAAATATTATTTTTTTTGAAACTTTTACATCAGATGATGATTTAGCAACTGAAGAAATGACCGACAATTTGGTGGATGAACAACTGCAGGTTGCTGAAATGAATCGGTATTATTTATTTTGGTATAAAATTCCACTACATAAACTTACCTCAAAATTTCGATTATCAGCCAAAAAGTCCAGTATTTTATTAACTTCTGCGTCCAGGCATTTTTTAGATCCCATTTCTTTTATGTTTTTAGATTCTTTTTAAATAATTTTTTTCATAGAACTCATTTTTAATTTTTTCAACTTAAAAAATGACGGTTGAATAAAACGAGAAAAATCAAATTTAAAATATAAATGTCACACATGATTTTTAAAATCATAGTTGTAGCAGGGTTCATTTGACGTTTATAGAAAATTACAACTTTTTATCCAGATTTTTTTACACTTGGTTATAGGTTGTTAAAAATACAACTTTTGGTGGAAATTTTTTTCTTGTGTTTGTTGTAACAAAAGTTGTTGCATTTTTCCAAAAAAAAGTACAAAAAATATTTTTTTTATAAAAAAAAAAATGAAAATGACGCGTGTATTTTCAAGCAAAATTTCTAAAATTGGCAAGGAGTCTACAGTTTTTTTAATATTTATTTATATCTGTTTCTCGTAGGATGTTTTTGATTTGTAGCACCTTATATAAATGAATTTTATATTTGATTTTGGAATATACAAATTATGTATTCATGTAACTTTAAAGACGATCTAGATCCAAGTTTAAAAAATAAATATGATGAAAAAATTTGTTTATACTAGCATAACATTGTCACCTTTATCGGCATAATTAGAAAAATTTAATGCTCTACATATTTTGGAAAATATTACAAATTTTTAATAAATTTTTATTAGTCATTTATATACAATTATATCTTGTTTAAGTATTTGTGTGACAAATAATTAACAAACCAGTTCCTTGAACATTATCCCAAGTCTTCACGTAATATTAAAAACATTATTTTTTTTTTTAATATTTTGATTTGTTGAAAATAAATCAATCAAGTGACCTAAAAATTGAAATTTAAATTTAAGTGATAAATATGTTAGAGGGCTAAACAGTTTCTTACAGACTGTCAATAACTGTTAAATTATTTGTCTTTAAATTAATTTTACACAACGTACAAAACGCATGCGTTTTAGGAGAGCTTCTCTACAAAAAATTATATGAACCGATCAGGGATGAAAAATTAAAAAAAAAATCACAGGACGATTAAACTTTCGAATCTGTTTCCAACCAAAAAAACAAAAACAATTGCCTAGTATAACTCATATTTTCTGTTTAAATAAAAAATTTTTTATATTATACCTACAAACAGGAAACGGCAAATTTTTAAGAAAATTATTATAATTTTCAGTAAAAATATTAAGTAATAAAAGTTAGTCAATTAAGAGTCACGAAAAAATATCAATTTCCTACATACAGACACATTTTATATGCAATATATATTTTTTTATCAGCAACTGCGAGGATTTCATTCTCTTATTTTTTAAACTTTTTGACGAAGCAATATTTTTCTGTCGGAATTTTTGCCGTGAAACCTCGACTCACATAAAAATTGACAACGTGTCCCCATCTTATGTATTTGTAGTGGTATTAAGAAAAATATTTGCACGTACATACAATTGCACATATTTGGAATTATTCTGCAAAACGAATTCACATAAAATTATTTGGTTTTGTACAACAAAATCACAAACAATTTTATATGGATTCCTTTTCAGAATAACCCCGAAAAATTAATTTTTTCAAATGACAGAATGTAAAAAATATTTTATTATATAACTAACAAAAATAATTTTACTACTGGAAAACTTCTGTTCCAAAAAATAAGGAATACAGCAGCTGTCTTGCATTAGAATTAATGTGGTCTTAGTTTTAGCGTTTTAAGGATTTCAGAGATTTTTAATTCACATAAGCCAATAGTTCCATTGCTAGAAGTTCCAAAGAATTCAAAGAAAAAATTATTAAAAATTGGCTAATTTGTGATACCATTTCTTTACCCAAAAACAGCTCGATCTTAAACTTTTTCTCTACAATATATCTTAATCTCATCGAAATCGGAGTGCAGACAGTCATATGCAAAGTCAAAAGTTTCAACCCAGGAAAAATTTACAACAAATTTTAATGTTAATAAAATTTCGATTTAGTACCGTCGAAAAAAAGTTTAAAAAATCTAATTTTCCATCCCTGGTACATACTAAATTACAATACGTCATTGACATTGTAAACAAAACAAGTAGATATTTGTATGTGACAATTTTTACAACAAAAACAGTCCAAATATTTAATGGAAATCAAACCAAAATGACACGCAAATATCTTGTAGATAAAAAAAGCAAATTTGCAAAAGGAATTTATACACACAACACTGTACAATGTGATAAAATATTTTATAAGTGTGAGATAAAGAATTTTTTCAACTATAGAGAAAAATAACGCCAAATGATTATTTTAGAAAAATTATTGATTTTTCTTTCATCTTTTTCATATGATTTTATTTTATATTTTAGTTAACGGATATTTACATCTGCATCTCATATAATAACCTTCACCTTGGCTATACTGTAAACGGTAAATTTTATTTTGTTTTACATTTAGCAGTATGTGTTTTTCAATGCATTTTTCTGCACATTTTGCTGTGTTTGTATCCTTGAACTTAACTTTCACAAAAAATATATGTATCAATACCGAAGAGAGTTTAATGATGTTGATGATGATGATGAAAAATATACATTTATATGATGACGATGATGATGTTATATTTACTTACCTTTTATTGAAAAGTGAAGATTTTCTTTGTTACGGTTTTAAGATTATTTCCGTGATATTTATTATTTAATATTGCTGTTAATGAAATAAATTCACAAAACTGATTAATTTTTATACGATTTAAAATAATTTGTTGTAATTAAAATTCTTATCTCGCTTTGGGATAGAATTGCATTTAGTTTTAAGCTTAAATATACAAACACATGTATGTATGTATATACATTTATTTGAATTTAATTTGAAAAATTTTTTATATAAATTTCTTTTCAACACTTTAAAAACTACAACGTATACATTGTGTAAAAGTATTTGATAAAACATTTAAAATTAGCACTTTAATTTTTGTTTATTTTTCAAACTAAAATTCAGTTGTTTAAATTTTGAATGACACATTTTACTAAATGTATAATGGATTTAATTTATAAAATTTTATTTTCACTTTAACTCTATCATATACAAAAAAAAAAAACATAAAATGGAAATTAAATTTGTTAACGTTCTCTCTTTACCGTATAATACTACTTTAGTGCTGCAACGTTAATGTTCAACTGAAAGCTGCCAACTGTTTTCACTAAACTTCAAGCCATTCATTTATTCAGCAGTCATCCAATCCAGCAGACAACCAGCCAGCCAACAAACAACCAACAGTCAGGTCCGACAACTTAACAGCAGACAAATGCCATAAACAAATCCGACCCAACATCTATTTAGACTTGTTTTGTATTTTTTGTTTTGTTTCTCTACTACTTTTTTCATTTTATTATGCTTTATTATTTTTCTTTACCAGTTTTTGTTGTGGTTTCAAGTCGACTTGTTGTCAGATACATTGTTGCTGGCTTGAAAATATTGTTGCTTTTAGATACATGCTGTTAGATACATATTTTAAATTTAGATTTTCAAGATATTACAGAAGGGCGATTTTATATCTGCATCGAAATCAAGAGCTTTTGGTATTCAGAACTGTGCAAAAAATAATGAAAAAATTATTGTACATTAGGGATATAACTTTTTTTTTGACTAAAAATTTCCCGGGCACTATGCTATGAAAAATATTGTACTGATAATAAAAACCGATATCTTAGGTCAGTTTAAAACAAAAACCTTCCGCACCGAATGCGATTTATAAAACCTTCTAAAATTTTTTTTAACAATTTTAAAACTACATAACAATTGTTAAATTAATTTAATTAAAGAAAAGTACAAGCTAGGTATTTCAAAAGTAAGTTGAATCAGAGTAACTAAAATCTGAAAAATTATTTTAAATAGTGGCATAAAAAAAGTCATAATTCTAAACTTCATCGCATTTGGTGTGGAACCTTTATCAACGATCACGAAAAATTATATTTTCTATAGAAAATTATATTTTCCATGGATGGATGTTTGCAAAAAATGCCAAAAGTTATAGCCCTATTGTTCATGTTTAATTTTAGAAGAAACATATTTATTAGAACCAACTCTGTGTGTTTTATGGAAAATTTAACGCCTATAAACTTTCCTTTATTCTTTTTTTTACAATGGTAAATATTAACATCTCCAGATTTTGAGCTTTAACTAATTTAAACAAAATTTAATTCTTTCACAAAAAAAAAAAAAAAAAACAGATTCGTGCTGACAGCCGCATTTGTAAATAATTGAATTGTTTGGTAGTGGTAACCGAAATTTTCGATTGTGACAACAGTATTTTGGTTGCCTCAATAACAATTCGGTTGCTGCAACTGAACCATTCGATTGGCAACAAATTCGGTTGTCAGCACGAATCTGTTTTCAGGGTATTAAAGGAAAAGTCAAACCCCAAATTTACAGGAGGATGTACAAAAATATTTGCAAACATTTTCTTAAGGTACCACCTATGCAATATTATTGTCAATATGCTTGTTTTGTTGTTGTGACCAATGTTTATCTTTATATTAGATTTACAAGGTGTTTCCTCACGGGCTATTTTTTATTATCAATATTGCCGTCGTTTTTTCCTACTCAATGCCAATATGTCGTACAACAGTTTTGTGGCACTGTGGCACACTGTTTTCATCTATTTGTAAGGAATATAAAAATTGCACAGTATTGCTACACAAGGTAAAATATTTTTAAATTTTCTTGTTTGTATCAAATGCTTGATAGTTTTTAAAATTGCCATTTGCAATCAGATTTTGAATTCTTGGAAGTTTTTGCAATTATGCAAGATAATATTCAATAAATTGTAGTGTAAACTTAAGTAGTTTAAAATCTGTACAAAATTATTTTATTTTCTTTGGAAAATATGTAAATATTTTAGTGCCAAAATTTGTCATGGCAGCCTTAATAAATTGATTAAAACTACCACCCCCTTCCTTGCACACTGAAAACAGATTCATTATAACAACCGAATTTCTTGCCAACCGAACAGTTTGGTTGAAGCCACCGATATATTTGTTTATCGCAACCGAAATTCGGTTAATGCAACAGAATGTCGGTTGCTGCCAAATATTTAAATGTTGGGACAACTTAATAATTCGGTTTCTGAAACCAAAATATTCAGTTGGCAAGAAATTCGGTTGTCACAATGAATCTGTGTTCTCCGTGTCGATTTCCATTTGAAAATTTTATTTTTTCCAGTCTCTGAAAATATCAGCGCTAACAGAAATAAGTTGTCTTGTCTAAGTACAATTTGTTAAAAACAATACTTAAGAAAACACAATTGAAGCCTTGTTTATTTATATTAATAGCATGGAACAAGTAATAGTTCAATGCTCTAATTGCAAGATAAAAACTGATGTCACTGAATAATTTTATTTGATTTTCTAACTTATGTAACTTAATATGGTTTGCCAAAAGAGAATTTTTTGTTACTTGCGGAAAAGAAGACCGGTTACAGGACACGACCCAATCTTGGTGACAGGGACGTTCTACTGAGATCCAAAGTTCAATTTAAATTGAATACCCCATTCAGACCATTTGAAAAACCCTTTCTATCTGCAAGTGTGTATCAAGGGGGTTCATGATTATTTTTTTCAAGTTTTCAACTTTAAAATTCCATACAAATTTAAAATCGAAAATTTGAAAATAACCAAAATACGTATTTTGGTGCTCAGTATGAGTGAGGTATAAATCCAAAAGTGGTTTTATATAAAAATCTTTTTTATTTTCCACAGAAAACACATATTAAAAATAACAACTCTAACTTCATTATAATCATGAAACCTCTTGATCCACATTTGCAGATTGAAAGGGTTTTTGGAAAGGGTTTTTGGAAATGGTTTTAAATCTTTGTCTGCTATTAGTTTAATACCCCATTCATACTGAACTCCAAAATACGTATTTTCTTCTTTTTTTTAATTTACATACAAATTTTAAAATGTTAAAACTTGAAAATAACGAAAATACATATTTTGGAAGTTCAATTTTGCACATTAAGAAAAATATACTGGTACGTATGATTAATATATGATGTATTCAAATATTGTTTAAGCATCACACAGAGTATACCACGTATGAGTAATATTTATTAGATGCAAAAAATCAAGTAACTCATACGTTCATTGTTGTCAAAACAAATTGTACAATAAAAAAAGAAACTTCAAACTGAATAAAAAACACTCATGTTAATAAAATTAGAATATATTTGACAGAATATTTATTTTAAAATGGTTTGTTTAAATCAGTATTTTCATTAACTCTACTACGTCATTCGCAGGTTTAGTCATCATCTATTTATGGTGCTTGGACTGATTGAACGGCATTATTCTCCTGGACTTCTTTAATGCGTTTTCGATAAAAATTTTTAAGATCATTTAAATGTTTGCGATCATTATTGATTTCGTTTATTTTAAATGTCAAACTACGATGAATTTGGTCATATTCATCATCGATATGTATGAACTTTTTTTCAAAACTTATCAAACGTTCTGTGATATTCTGAAATGGAGAAGAAATAGACCAAATATTTTTATGGATTTGCAATTGTTTAGCTTCATTATATAATTCGCTTGGCATTTTGTACATACCCCAGGAAAAAAGGTCCGATATAATTATATATAGTCATACATATTTAATATAATATTATATCTTATTTGTTGCTCAAAATTGAATACATAATCTTATCTCATACAATCCCTTGAAATCTCAACTGATATTATTTGATCCGAAAAATAGGTTCATCTAGTTTGATCAATTTATAGAATTTGATAACTTGATATAATTATAAACAGACTACACAGACAGGTTACCAATGACATGTGTCAAACAAGAATTCTCTAAAAGTAAGGTTATTTTGACATTGCACAGATTTGCAAAATAAGATAGAAAAAATAAACTCCATATAAATTGTATGGTACATATTTTTTTTTCTATATCTGTCCCTGCAATTTTGACATTTCCTTTAATTAATTATCTAGTCACTATTTTGTTTGAATCAGCTGTTTCCTGTCTGGGTATTCTGTGTAATTATACTTAAAAACTTTTTCAAAACATTGTATTACAAATTTGTAATTTTTTTATATTTAGAAAAAAATTGTCATGAACTCGTTAAAAAATTTAACTAAAGTTAGCTCACCAAAACCAATTGGAATGTCCAAGTCCAAAGCATGGATGAATTACTAATCAGGCTAATATCATAACAATAATATCACTGTCCAACAGCATTTTTGGAACAGAATAGCGACCCTATAATTCTGAAAGGGTATGTTGAGTAGATCATTTTTGTAGAACAAACTTATGGTCCAGCACGTCTGAGTTTTTTTTTTACAGTGGGTCGAAGTTTTCATTTTTTGATCTGGAAAATTTTGAAGCAAAAAAATAAATATGTACATACTATAATAAACCACTATTAAAGCAAAATTATAATTTTTTTATAGAAGTTGGCGTATAATTTTGCCAATTAATCGTAAAAAGCTTTATTTACAACATTTTCGTAGAATATTTTAATCCTTAAATGTCCTTTTTTAAAGGATATTTTTTGATTTTCTCGAAAAAGGGTCAAATTGATCCATAAAGAGACCAGTTAGAGGGTTAAGATCTTCCACAAAAATAATTCCTCAAACAATTCCACAATACAACTCTGACCATAAGAATTCTCTCAGATATTATCTTACAGCATTTTTTTCATATAGTATAATGCTCCCTTCGACCAAAAAATGAAAACTTTGACCCACTGTAAAAAAAAAAACTCAGACGTGCTGGACCATAAGTTTGTTCTACAAAAATGATCTACTCAACATACCCTTTTAGAATTATGGGGTCGCTATTCTGTTCCATTCAAAAAGTCTTAATTTGTTGGACAGTGTATTTATAAATTTTCAAAAGAAAAGAAAATAACATAACTTTATTCTGAATTTATGACTTGAATTTACACTATTATATATATATTTTTTTTCTTTTAAACCGTAGTAGTTTTCAAATTTATATTTAATTGAGGAGTAACATCTCTGTATTCATGATGTTTTTAAACGATTTAAATGACGCTAAACGATTCAATATACGTACAGTTTTGTTATTGTTCTAGCTTACGTCATAAACATCAGTCCTTACTTCCTCCAAGTATGACATATAAATACATATCGCTACATATAAGCCAAATACATAAATATATATAATTATATCAAGATTGACTGTATATAAACTTTTATCGTCGGGTATATCAAAATATTTTAAAATTATTATGGAGAACTTGTAATCAATAGGGAACAGTAGTGCAATTTTCTAACTTTTTTAACGATTTTACCGATTTTGTTAACCAACGATATTTGTCGGTTAAGTTACCGAAAAAGCTATTCTGTATATATTTAAATTTTTGATAAGAGATACCGACAAAAGTTGTTAATTTAAAATTTTTTGGCTTTAAAATATTATAAAGTAACGAAAAAATAGTAAACTTGAACTTTCAAAAAAATTCTGTATTAAAGTTAACGATTTTTTTAACTACAAGTATCGGTAGAAAAAAGTTTCAGTATAACTTTTAACGAATTTTGTTGTTTATTATCGAATTTTGAGAATGCAGCTATCGAAAAGTTACGAAATGGCACTACAACTACGGTTTTCTAGAAAATAATTTTTAATGGCAAACGCTACAGTTGTACAGCTTTGCCTATGGTATTCATTTTGAACTAAAAAGTTAATTCTAGAAACACTTTCTCCTCACTTTAGTTATTTTGTTACCTACCAAATATTTTTTATATGAATGTAATGTGGGCTGTATACAAAAATTCATTTTATTTCGTAAATTCAGAAAACTTCTCAAACTCGGAAAAACTTTTTCGTATAAAAATTGCGCAGGCTTTGAAGACTTTTTGTAAATATCAGATATTGAGGGCTTTTTCCTATAGAAGCACTCTCTGACTCTAAACACTTTTCACCATAGAACAATTCCCAGTTTCTGAGGTGTCTCATTATGAAAAAAAAATGATTCTATATACTTTGCCTGAGAAAAAAACTCAGATTTGAAGAACTAATTTCCATAGACAACCCAATCGAAACTATTACCATGAAACACGTTTTTTGGTTTTCAAAACAAAATCGCAATATCTTAAAATGTATACAAATTATTCAAGTTTTTAGCACCATATTAAAACTAATCTTTCTTCATCGAAATATTTGTTGCATCTGTCTTCGTGTTAGAGATGTTGACACAATACATTTTATTAATTAAATATATTTAATTTTGGGGGTTTGAGGCTTGAAAAGTCGCGGTTTTAATTGAAATCTCACATCAAACTTTAGTAATTTTTAAACAATTTTTAGTAGACTTCTATTAGTGTACTTACACTGAAAGTTATATTGTACATATCCAAGGTGCTAGTATGGTTTATAATCTCTCTTTTTATTTTTCGATTTAAATTTTCAATTTCTTGTTTTAATTTGGTTTCTGCCTCACGCAGAGTTAATATATAATCTTCATTGTCTGCATTAATATTGGACAATGTGTAGCGAGTTATGCAAGGCTCTCGGACTATGGGAAAAATATATATTTATATGAATTTACCAAAAAAATATATAATTTTTCATACCTTCCAATTTGTCTAAAAGTTGTTTTTCATGTCCTCTTATTCGGACATCAGCTAGTTGATATTTTAGATCTAGTTCATCTAATACCATTTTATGTTTTTCAAGCTGTATCGCTCTTTCTGCAGCTTCTTTTTGCAAAATAACATGAACATCATCCAGCAGAGCTGCTCCATTTAACATTTTGTCAACTTTTAATTTAATCTCTTTATCTTGCTTTAAAAGATAATTATCTAGCAGTGATTTGATACAAATTCTAATATTGTTTATGTCACTTGAAAGTTTTGTAATATCAAGAATATCGGCCGAAATATTGTTACATATTTGCAATATATTATGCCAATTTTTTTCCTTATGACGTTCTTTAAACTCATCCATAGTCCATCCGAAAGTATTGTCTGGCAATGATTCTTCAAACTTGATTGTTTTTAAATTGCTGTCGATAATTTTGTGTAAAAACGATAATGTTTGCAATAAAAGTCGGCCTAAATGATAAACGGCTAATTTTGTTTTAAATCTCTTGGGATTTTCATTATACAGGCTCAAAAGGTCAGTTTCGGTTACAGAAAGGTTAATCAATTGGTGCGATTTATTTCTATTTACAATTTGCAAATTCATTTTCTTTTTTATATTAAAATAACAAATTTTCAAAAAAAAAAATAATATATCAAAAATACTGAAAATTCGGTTATATTTCTCTCAATTAAAATTTTCAACTGAATATATGTAATTTGATTAGTAGTGATGAATTTTCTTCCGGCATTATTGCTTTTTATTTTAATCATAACTTGATCAATAATTATGAATACCAATTACTTTTTTCCAAATTTAATTGGGTAACCACTTTTTCAACATTGTATTAGTGAAAAATGGACAAGACTTGTAACTTATGGCTGTAAAACATGTTTGAAACAGTTTTTTCATTGTCATTTTTTTTTTGTCTTTCTTCTACGCCTTTTTCAATGTCATTGACAGCTTCAAGCCTTCGGTTTGATATGTCAATTAAATAACATAGGATGTTTATAAGTACTACATTCATATGTAACTACAATTTAGTAAATGCATTAATATTTATAAATATATTTAACACTACAATCTTGTTTTTGTAATAAACTTTCGTTTTTAATTCGTTAATTGTATATATTTATGAAATTAGTTTTATAGTTCCGCAATAATTGATGTTTATATTAGAAATACATCGGCTTAAGTCTATTTGATGTATCAGGGTTTATCTATAAAATGTTTTAAAAATTTTTATAGAAAATTCCTGGTAAAGTTGCTGGTTTATATAAACCAGGGTTGGCATTCATTCATACGGTTAGCGATAATGGATAACGGTATGCTATTTTTGGGTTAACAGTATTTTAAGGTTAGTGGTATTTTAAGACTAACAATAGTTCTTTTAAAACATTTTTTGCCAACTTCACTTCACATAGTGAGTAATGGCACTATGTGTGTAAACAGTAAAATTAAAATTTGCAATTATTAGTCTTTTGAAGGAAAGAAATAGAAAATTACATGTTATTTCTTATTTGAAAGTGTTTTAATCGGTTTTTGCCAACCATAATATAAACTTTATTAAAATAATTTTTTTAAAAAATTATAGCATAAATTTTGTTACAAAAAAAACATAGCGTCATACCAAAAGTTCTATTTCGAGAAATAAAGAATTTTTTACACTCAGAAATCAGTACCAGTTGTTACCACAAAATTTGTAGCCAATAGAATTCTGTGGGTTACAATAACTTTCGTCATATTAAATTATATTTTTAGGCGTAAAAAGCCAACATTCAGTTGTCTAATTAAATATTCTATTCCAAATAAATATTATTTCGCGCCACAAATTTGCTTTTGGAGAAAAATTCTTTGTTGAGACACACTTGACTTACCATTTGTTAATTTGATGTAGTCCACAAAATTTGACTTAAGTTTGTTGTAAATTACACAACGGCCATATTTGACTTTACATACGCTGGTGTTATATTGTCTTAAAGAACTCTTTATATGTGTTTGTCACTGAGAGTGGGACGTAGAGGAAATGAGGTATAAATTGCTTATTTATTATAAGTACAAATGCTGTAAAGTATGCATTGATTTTTGCATCAAAAATATAATAAATTTCCACTTTTATGAAAAAATAACGTGACCAAGATAAATAAACAATTTGAAGCATTACACAACAAATGTCCAATGTCAACCAAATATAAGTTAATAAAAGTGATGCCAATATAAGTAGATTTTGACCCAAATTGGGGACTTGGCCTCTATTTTATTATTCTTTTCAGCGTTTTTTTATCCCAATAAGTTCCTTCCGATCTTTATAAAATTCAGATATGTAGTATACAAGTAAAAACATTCAATTTGACTTTACTAAAAAAAAGAACTTTCCACACCAAAATTTGTAGATATTTAATAACATACAAGCTAAAAGCTTAATGAAACTGGTTTTAATTATATATTTTAAATGTAAGAAATGATGGAACGAAATGTGAGGATCAGCGCTAGAGGGAGTGCACACTTTCGACCTGAGCGACCAGGTCATCGTCATCCTCCTTATGAACCCACCCACAACAGCTCCTGGTATGAACAGGCTTATATATTAAACACTCTAAGAATTCCTTTTCACAATAAGCTAATGATTACCCGTACAATTGAGCTTTTTCCATCTATTTATAGAATTACCATTAGCAACTATTCCTTAGTAACATATAATAATGATCTCGAACCTAAAATATATAATTAAACCATAGAGATCGAAATAATATACATACAATTAAAAAAACTGGTTTAATATTACACTCAGAATATTATGCAGTTTACTGTTTGTAGTTAAATAAAAAAGTTTTCCGTTCCATTTCAAAATAAAGGAACATACAATAATTTTTCAAAGAAATATCTATATTAACATTTTATACATTTGTTCGAAATAATTTACTATCATTTACCGATTTTTTCAGTTTCATTTATTTTTTTATTTGTTTGAAATTTAATAAAAATTTACCCACAAAAGGGAAATTTGAGATTTGGTTGTGTCCGTTACAGTTGTTTCAAATTTCAATTTTGATTGCTGTCTGTTTCAAAAAAAAACAAAATATGTAAAAAATTCCATTATGTTTTTTATTTAATTTGTTTGTTTACATACAAAATTATTTTAATTCAAATTACAAGAACATCATAAACAAACATACATACATACATACACAAACACATTCACAAAAAATGTGTCTTTAGACATACATACATTTTGTAGATTAAAACAAATAAAAATTCCAAAAAGGAAGCAATTTCAAATGATTAAAGCATTTATTTTTTAAGGAATTGGTAGTTAAAATTTTAAAATTTTTTTTTAACAGATTAATCATTTGTTTCTTACGGATGTGTCAGTTGTGTAAACAATATTTAAAAATAAATAACAAAAGCTATTTGATTTAAATGAAAAGTAAGTAGACCGGTTTTAAAATGAAATATCATTTATTGTAAATGGCATTTTCTGTTATTTTAACTCACAAACTATTTTAAGTGTAACCATAAAAAGATTCACGCACCCAACAATTAAGAAGCAAACGCTCTATAATCTTTCAATAAATTTCATAATTTTTTTTTTTTTGTTATTTCATTTTTCATCGAGATACCAAATTCAAATGTATACCATAAATTGCATGATCTATAAAATTTAATAAAAATCTTGCAAATTTAAAAAAGTCAAAAAGAAGAAATTGCAATTTAATTGTTCAAAGCTAGATAAAAACGAATTTTTTTTACATGAACCTTGATTCTAATATACATTTGAAAAATTAAACTTGAATACTATGTCTCAATAGCATAGCCTTCAAAGTTGATTCCTTGTTTTGCAATCCTTGTGCTGGTACAGCTTCACTTAACTTTCATGGTTGTACATATAATAAACTTTAATATATACCGGCATTTACGTTGGTAATGACAATGAAATTGAATAACCTTTTACCAATTGAAGGTAGATTTTAAATATACATTCATAGGCTACTGAAAAACAGCTCAAGAGAGATTTATCTATCATTCACAGAGAAACAAACAAATAAGTGAATTTCTGTAATTTACATAAATGTAGCTTTTGATTTTTAAAATAAGCTTTCTTATTACAGACAACAACTGTTATTTAAAAGCTTTTTTGTTACAAATGCATATTGTATGAATGTGTAAAGCTGGGTTTACACGTTGAACATCTCTATCTACCCCTATCTACTATTTGCCAAAAATCAAAATAAAATATCTGTCAAAAGAAATATTTATAAAATATATTGGCTTAGAAACGATTGGTTAATTTTAGCAATATTTTGTGTTAAATTTAAAAAATTTAAATTTTTATACAAAATTATTAAACTACAGTTTTATTTGTATTATTACAAACTTGTTAAATTTATTTAGACTATATGAAATTAAGGGCTTCGAGACCTTTGCAAGACTTGGTCCATATCTTATTAAGACGTGTTTTAAAGGTGCAAACGTTTTGTCCGTTTTTCTGTATCTCGCTAAGTTTTCCAGATATTCTAAATTATATAGACCCAACTGCCAAAGGCTTTTTAAAGAATTTTGCAACGCTTTCAAAAATCTATTCAGGTATCCTGATTTGATGATTTTCACCATACGGTTTGTTTAAGAGATAAGTACATGAAAAGTTCATAAAGTATTTTGAAGAGAAAAAGTAATCTTTAAGTACGTAAAAAGTTTTAAGAAAAAAATTTTGCGAGTAACATATTTCCGAATATAAAGAGCTTTAGACCTTAGATTTAGAAAAAATTTTAAAGTTTTAATACTTTTTAGAAAACATGATTTAAGCTAAATCGAAGATTTTGATAATATTTGAAAAGTTTTTATAAGATATGTATTGCAAATACTTTTCATTCCAAATTCTTTTGGGTCAAAATGCATTTTGACTTAAATTATATGAAAAGTGTTAGTATGCAGGATATATCATCGCGATATTTGGCAAATTTTCGAACTACGTGTAGTAATAGCAATCCAACGATAAATATTGATAAGCTGATTACGGAAAAAATTAAAATAATTTTTTTTTGGTGGGTTCCTTAAAGGGGCAAATAGCTTCTGAGGCTCAAATATTTGGTAATTTAAAATTTATTCTGGGAAAATTATTTAAAAATTGTTTCCAAGATTTTAAAATCCTTTACCAGTGCAATGTTAAAGTTAAAAAATAAATCTTGGTATAAGGCTACAACACTCAAATGACGTGAATTTATTCGCAAATTATTGCAGAAACAATAAAAAAAAATTAACGGTTATTTAGACCGCTAGTTGTACGTTGAATTTTAAATTTTATTTACGGTTAAGTTTTTGAAAAAAGATAAAGGTTGCCTGAAAAAAATGTTAGCGAATATAGTGCAATTTTTAGGAAATTAAAGAATAACGCAGATTTTAAACTACAAATTTAGAAATTTATTCTACAAACTTTTACTGTAGTTGGTATGGAAAGCCTCATATGTAAATGAAAAGTCCAGTAAAATTTAGGAACAATTTTTTTTTCATTTCTAATACATTTAAATAATGGTAATAATTAAAATCTCAATTGAAAAATTATATATGGATTTAAATTAATTTTTTACGATCTTTAAATTGTTCCTAATTCCGATCATTCCCTGGTTAATTCCATACCGTTGCTTCTTAAAACAAAATAAAGGCTTAAATTCGACTATGCCGATTCTTTGAATACCTTCTACCAATATCTTAAAAAATGTTCTTTACTGTTTTTGATACAAATAATGTAAAATACTTTAAAATAAATTTTTGAGGTGAAAAATTTTTTTGGATGCGAAAACAAATTTTGTGGTGGAAAAAAATTTTAAGGTGAAAAAAATTTTTTGAGGTGAAAAAAAAATTTTTGTGGTGAAAAAAAATTTTAGTGGTGAAAAAAATTTTTAAGGTGAAAAATAATTGAGGGGATTACAAAATATTATTCACTTCTAAGAGACTGGTGGGAAAATATGAGAAAATATATTATGTACACCAATTTGTATGGACAAATTGGAGGTACCTTCCCATGTTCACTCATAACTTTTTTGCTCATTTTCAATAGCAAACCGCTCGGGACGATGCCCATTAATCTAGGTAAAAATTAGTACCCCAGCATGCGCCTTCACGCCGTGATCGCCAATAAAACAGACAGACGGACAGACAAGCGGACACCGCTAAATTGACTTAAAATTGCATAAGGATCACGAATATATATACTTAACATGTTACAAACTGAATAATAAATACAAACGGACTGACTCACCCTATATGGCGGAGGGTAAACAAAAAACTTCATAAAAACTTACAGCAGCTAATTTTGAAAAATCTGTAATACTTCTTACAAAATGTTTTATTTTAATAAAAAAAATAAAAATTTTCCGAAAATAGCTATAAAACCCAAACTGCCAAACTTGTCAAATTCCTTACAAATTGAAAAACTACAAGGATTTTTTCAAACAACTGGCGTTTGATTGTAGTGTAAATAGAGCTTAAATCGAATTGAAAGCAATATTACAAATACTTTTGTGCAGTTATTGTTAGCATTTTGTTTTTAATATTTACAATGCAGAAAGAAATGTTAAATCATTGTTTGTTTAGAAAGAAAAACAAAGCAACTGTGAGATACTCACCACTCTCAGTAGCGAGTTTTTTCTATATGCATATGGACTGTGTTGCCAGAAATAGCGAATATAATAGCTAGTTATCCCCGAAATACCCTTAAAAATACTTGAACATTTTACAATATTTTTGAATGCAATAAATGATAGCATGATAAATGACAAAACTATTGCACAAATTCTCTTGTTAATGTTCGTCGGAGTATGTTACAAATGTTGCTTTGTATCATTTTTTTTTTGTAAAAATATATAACGCTAAGTTTCATAACCAATAGGTTTTTCTTTTCTAATTGGTTTATTATTTTAGACCAGTCCTGGAACATGGTCACAGAGGGTAAAACGTTAAAATGACCAGTCCTTTTCATATAAAAAAACCGGTCCGATGACCGGGCCCTATCACAATGAACCGGTCATGTGACGTGTTCTGGGATAGGTCCTTTTCCCAGAGGGACTTCACGTCCAATAATTTTAGCTGTAATCACTTTTGACAGTTTTATGACATTATTTTTTGCATTTAAAGACTTGGCGTTAAATATTACATCAAATATTGCAACTTTTTAATGTTTTAAGCATTGTTTCTAGAAAACTTTCAGAAACGTTATTTTCTAAACCAGTAAAAATTAGATCACAAAAATTTGTCAAAAACATATGCATAAATTATGACAAAAAAGAAAAATTAACAGTATTTTTCCAAGGATTATGAAAAAGAAAATATTTTTTTTGTGAAAATCTATTATTTGCAATCACAAACAAAACAAGTAAAAAAGGGCTAAATTCGGCTGTGCCGAATCTTTGAATACCCTCCACCATAGGGGCTGAAGACGTATATACTAAATTTTGAATGAACTGTAATATGAATATGTTTTGTCAATTTATGTAACGAACTTTTGTTATTTAGTTTTAGTAATGTTATTTACAGAGGTCTGCTCTGTTAGCGACTTTAACATTGTTCATTTTTACGTTAACTTAGTTATCAGAGTAACACACATATAGCTCTAAGAATGTTATTATTCTCATAGTATGTATGTATGTAAGACAATAAATGTAATCGAACAATAAGAAGACTTGATAATATTTTTACTTACTTAACAGAAAAAAATAGATACAGAAAAATTGTACAAATTTGTATGGAAAATTTAGAGGTACCTTCGCTTAACCGATTTTGCTCATTTTAAATACCACACTGCTGGGGAGGATGTTCAATAATCTAAGTAAAAATAGGCACCCCCGCTTGCGTCTTCGCGTCGTGATCGCCATTTCAACAGACAGACAGACGGACATCGCTAAATCGACCTAAAATTGCCTAAGGATCACGAATATATATACTTTATGGAGTCTTAAACCTATATTTCGACATGTTACAAACGGAATGACAAACTAATATATATACCCTCACCATATATGGTGGAAGGTATAAAAATATTTCTTAAATTCCTCACATTAAAAATCTTATTGATTAAAAAAGCTTCTCTGTGAATTTTAGTGGCAATAATCTTCATGATTAATTAAGTTTCTATATAGAAAAAGCCCTAAAGTGGGACAAGAAGTCATATAAACTGGCAACACTTTGACTGCATGCGAATGTTGGCTCTTTTTAATTTTGCTGTATTGTTGATTTTTCTCAGTTCAAATAGAATTGTTGAGGTGTTCGCACGGGTTATCGAATGTATTGAATTCGTATTACGGGTTTCTTGTTCAAGTATAATCTGTTTACTTAAGTCAAATCAACACACATATGTTTGTATTGATAGATAGGCCTGCACATTGGCAAATAGTGGTGTTTTAAAAGTGAATTTTATATCAAATATATAAAGTTGCAGTGGGTAAATTTTGTTCCTTTCGTCTTTTTGTAAAACCCAATGAAAAGGGGTTGTTTTTGTTTCTGAAAATATACTTTAGTAACAAGGTGAATTTCGTGTAAAGTGCATTATTAACGCCCTTTAATAAAAAAAACGAATTTATTTAAATTTCATATAAATAGATAAAAATGTTTATAAATTGTGAATTTTTGTTTATGTTAATGATTTAAAATAACAACAAAAGACAGAAGTTTATGCTGCCTTCAAAGTTTACCATGTGGATAAAATGAACAAATAAACATTCAATTTACTTTTGTTCAATATGGATAAAAGTGTTGTTTTCTATATTCGATTTTTATAAATAGTGAAGGGTTCTTGTTATGCAAAAGATGCAATAGAGACTGCATTTTCTGTTGACTATAATTTGTGGCCATAACGAACGAATAGTACGTCAAGGCCATGACATTTGCCATAATCTATGTCAAATTACGAAATCCTTTAAGGTTACATACATATACATATTAAACTTTAAGGTTGTAAAAAGAATTGAATTTATTATTAAAATATACTGTATTTGGATATTAAAAACATGTAATTTTATACATTGGGCTTCTTTTACCTTTGAACATTTTAATTTACTTAGTACAAAAAGTGAAAATTTTATTTCAATTAATTTCTAAGTTAAGCTATAATTAACTTATTTATACGTAACATGACGAATTCGCCTGTTTGTGGCCTTTAGCCCTGAAGAAATGCAATATAAGCAAACGACAAAGCGTTCAACGGTTTAGATCGCGATTAGAGCGACATATTCAAGAGCAATGGAGACAATATTCTCCAATAACCCAATTTATGTACACACAAAGTACGAGCCTGCACTTGCAACTTAAAGGCTATTGACTTTTGAGAAGTGGACTTTTGAAGCTCGTCGTATCCATCATCAGAGGTCATTGAAAATGTACCAGGAGTTGACCTACCACCCTGGAATATTGGCAAATTGCGATTTTCTAATTTCTGACAGGATGAAAGAATATTTAGTGAAACAATCTGATACGAACTACAGGCCACTCAACACTACTGTCACACTTTTCGAGTGAATAAAGAGATTGTTTGTAGGAAGGATGATGCTCCACTTGCTTGGATTTTGGTGCAGAGGGGAACATTGGCAGGGGGACACTATACCGTGGTGTGTTGGCGGGGTGTAATTTGCAAAAACTGTTAAGCTACCTGCAAGGCACTGAATTCCTTTTTTCAACCTAATCAAAAAAACTTTGTAAATCAATACTGTGATAAATATTAATTGCGTTACAAACCGTCTTTTTATTTAGCAGGCTTATGGCTTTCCTACTTTGGGATATTTTTAACACCGGCTTTGCTAAAAAATGTTTTTTTTTTTTTTGTGTAACCAGCCGTCGGCCAGTCTTAGAAGTTTTGTACTCTGGGGTATTTCCAACATAGGCATTGATAAAAAATAAAATGTCCTTCTGTGTAGCTGGAAATTTTCTAACACTGGTTTGTCTAAAAAAATAATATCTGTCCTTAAATAATCTACGGTCTTTATCACCGCAATAATTGTTCATAATTCCAATGGTGAATTGGTAATAATTCCCACATCCAGTTTGGGGATTATATCCATTCAAAACTTTTAAGGGATTTTGCCAGGACACTTCAAAGAAATATTAATGTAATGCAATGATGATTAAAATGAGGTTGGCTATTATGACAGCAGCAATTCGGATGTTTCGATTGAAAAAACATTGGGATTTACAACAAAATATACGCTATATCAATAATATGCCAAGCTCTATTTAAGAGCAAAGAAATGTCGAAAAGTTATTATACCTAATGTTTTATGCAACGCACTGTATTTGGTTGAGGCAACCGAATATATTCTCACAGTGCATAGGTATGTATTTCAATAGATATGTTTATTCACATCTTTACTACATTTCCATATTACCACTACCCAACTTCGAAATTATCTACACTTGTGAAAATAATAACACATTAAAAATTGCGGTAGATCGTAGAATTCTTTTTTTATTTTTCTTGTGGTTACGAGATATTTTATTCTGCTGTAAACCTTGATGGTTGTCATTGGAATTTGTTATTAAACTTTTATTGCAATATTTTGTTGTTTTTTCTTGACAATCATTCATTGCAATTCTGAGTTGTTTTTGGAATACATATAAGGCATGTTTGGGTACTTTTTAAAATAAGATTTAGGGCCCTTTCCCGGAATGTGAATCGCTTCACGAAACATGATCCTAACTATACCTGTTAATTATACCAATTATATAGTCGACAGGCCCGACTTTAATTTCTATACAAGTCTTCTAATATACACCAATAAAATCTACATTTTAATAAAATGTGGACTTGGCATCACTACACTAAAATAAGTGCATATAAAATACTTAAAAAATGTCAAGTATGTGTAGAATTTACTCATACTTAATACTCAGTATACTTTTATATGCCCAACTGTGACTTGTAGTATTCAATTTGAAAATTTAAAAATTAATAAAATTTCGCATTGAAATAATCTATTGCAAATGATTGAAGGGGAACAACACCTGCAAATAATTTAAATTTTCTTATACAACATTATACTCTTAAAATAAAATTAACAAAATAGACGATGATTTAATCGTAAATTTAGTCATAAACCAGCCAATACTATTTGGATTGCATGACTAACTCGGTAACTTACTTCATGGTATTGTGATTTAAAAAAAATAAAAAACAATTTAGTTGGTCAAAAATTAGGTTAACTTTTGGAAAAAAACGCAAAAACATGTTAACTCAATTTTATAAAAGAATTGAAAAACATAGTATTAAGTAAATATCCTAAAATATGTATGTGAAATTTTTAGAAGCCTTAGAAATAAATTGAATTTAAAGAACCCTTAATGAAATTTTGCAATTGTTTGTTTATTTGTTTTATTTGCTAACCTTTAAACAAATGTGTGTATCATATATAAAATTCCGTATAATTTATCAAATGAAAACCTAAAAGTTGACATAAATTCTACATTAGAACGTTGAACATAATCATTTCAATTAAGTTTACAAATCATTATCATTGTTATTAACAGAAAAGTATTAAATGATATAAAAAATTATTACAGATAAGACCAATCAAAGAATTGAATTACAAAATAACAATTAACAGCGAAAGTAAACAAAAGATAACGAAACGGATAGAAAAAAATAAAACGAGACAATAAAATACATAAATATTTATTAAAAACAAAGAACTTTACATTTCCAAATATAATTTAAATTCGGTACATACTTTTGTAATATAAACAAACGTTAGTTAAACAATATCAAAACGGCTTTCCTACAGCAACGACGTTTATTTGGTGGTGGAAGCTTAACAGGGTCGAACCCTGTTGGCAACACCGCCACCAACCCCGGCACAACTAATATCCACAATAGCCACAGTGGTCCTCCCTCGACTACGGAACATCATCAAACCAACACGTCTAATCACATCACTAATAAATCTTTCTCATCAACATTTTCAAATGGCAGTAATGGCAACAACAATATTTCAAATTCATCGTTAAATCAACAAAATTCGAATCTTAATAATAATTCGTTTATCACCAACAACATGACTAATAAATATAAACCACCATTATATCCAAAACGTAAGTTAATTTAATATTTTTATATTTGCAAACAATTATTGTATAATTTTTTATTAATTATTTTTTATAAAAGTTCTTGTATTTTTCATTACACATTCGTTTTTATCATTTTTAAAACTTTAAAATAATTTTACCAAAAATACCCTGACACCTGTTTTTGGTAGTAGTCAACATACGAGGGCGGATCAATAAGTTCGTGACTTTTCGAACTTCCCTCGTAGTTATATAAATGCAACAATGCTCCCATTAAATACCACCTGTTAATAGACTACTGTCAAATTTTGAGCAAGTTCCGTCATTTGCGTTTAACAGCAGGATTTTTCGAGGTCCATAAAATAGGCATTTGTTTGATCAATAATTTCATCGTTGGAGCTAAATTCTCTTTGCACCGAGCGATTTCTTTAGGTTTGGAAATAGGAAATAGTCACTGGGGGCTAAATCCGGAGAATAAGACGAATGAGGGGGCAATTCGTAGTCTACTTTATGGATTTTTGCCATGGAAACTAAGCAGTCACACGATTCCGTTGGTGGTCGATTGTGAGCAAAAGCGGCAGCCATTTTGCGGAAAGCTTTCTCATACCCAAGTGATCGTTCAAAATTTAAACCACTGAGCCTTGTGAGATGCCTATGTCTTTCACAATCTATCGCACATCCAATCTCCGATCGGCCAACACCATATCGTGAATAATCTTAATTGTTTTGGGTGTAGAGACCTCAACTGGGCGTTCCAGAACGTTCGGCATCTTCCGTGCTTGTAAGGCCACAACGAAAGTCAGATTAACCACTTTTTTACCATTGAAATTGATGGTGCAGAGTCCCCATAGTATTTATCAAGCTTTTCCTTGGTTTGATTGACGGTGTTTTTCGCAAAAAAATAATGTTTAATGAGCACTCGAAATTCACGTTTTTCCATTTTTAAACAAGCCACGGGGTTGTATGTTTTGAACAGCTGTTAACGCAAAATTTGACTGTAGTATATAAATGTAGTAGTCTCGTTAATATTTATTAGCCAAAATTAAATTAACAAAACTGGAATTATTTTGAGCCGCATAACTGTAAATAATAACATTCAAATTCAAGATCAACAACTGTAGTTTAATTTGAAATAAATCCATCAAGTTCATTGTGACAATAAACCTAGCAAAATTTTTGAGAACCGGTTACCTCTAAATCTATTCTAGACAGGCTCTTTTACCAGCAGTTTAAGTTCAGTTTTAGTGTAAAATTTTGTAAGTTGTGGACATATTTATTTTTGAAAAATACCTTATGAAGTTGTAATTTCTGTTATTTTGAATAAAAGGAGAATAATTAAAATTAAAACAACAAATTTGGTCATTCTGTCTATTAATTAAAATATCAAGTCAATATTATCTTTTTAAAAACAAACAGTTCTCTTAATATATTTAGTATTAAAATAAACGAATACTAAAGTCAATTTTTGTTGAACTGTAACTATAATTATTTCTCCAAAGTATTCCTTTAATTTTGTATTATTTTTTGTAGAAATTCAAGTTATTAATAAAGGGTGTCCCAAGAAGAACGCAATTTTTAAACTTTAAATAAAACACAGATATTTAAAAAAAAATCGTGAAACTTTATTATATCGTAAAGTAGACAGAATGAGGTTATGTATGGAACTATATATAGTGCCGATGGCCGCCGCGGCTTTGCTGGCATGCACGCGATCTTTTAATGAAATTTTCAATGACCGTTTTGCATGAATGCTGCGGTATTTCATTAATGCAGCGTCCAATTTCCTCTTTTAAGGCTTGAGTCTTCGTCGGCTTATTCGCGTAAACCATCGACTTCAAAAAACCCCAAAGAAAAGAATCTAATGGTGTAAAATCGCACGATCTAGGCGGCCAATTCTGATCTCCAAAACGCGAAATAACACGACCGGGAAATGACTGATGCAGCAATTGAATTGTTTCTCTGGCTGTATGACATGTGGCGACGTCTTGTTGGAACCACATGCCCTCCACATTCATTTCTTCAATTCTAGGCAAGAAAAAACTGGTTATCATTTCACGATACCGAACACCATTGACTGTTTGCGCTTGACCTGCCTCATTTTCATAAAAAAAGGTCCAATGATTCCTCCAGTCCAAAAACCACACCACACAGTGACACGTTGAGGATGCATTTGCTTATCGTGAATCACTCGAGGATTTTCCTCACCCCAAATGCGACAATTCTGCCTATTGACGAAGCAATCAAGATGAAAATGGGCCTCGTCACTGAAGATGATTTTATCGGCAAAATCAGCATTTTCATGTTGTCTCTCCAATACCCAATTAACGAACTCCCTTCGCTGTCCATGGTCAGCTGGCTTCAGTTCCTGAGTCAATTGAACTTTGTATGCATGAAGATGCAAATCTTTCGTCAAAATTCGCTGCAAAGTGGATTTGGAGACACCAATTTGCTGAGCTCGGTGTCAAATTGAGGTGGATGTAGTTTGAGCGACATCATCACGTACAGCTGCGACATTTTCGGTCGATCGACCTGGTCGATGGCGCGTTGTTGTCTTTACATCACTAACAGACCCAGTTTCGGCAAATTTATCCACTAATCTCTTTACAGTTGACTCTTTTGGAGCATTATTGTGACCCCAAATTGATCGCAATTTGCGAACTGTAGCCGCAAAACTTTCACCATTTTGGTAAAACAATTTCACAATGAGAATGCGTTGTTCATTCGTGTAGCGCTCCATTTTTACTAACCTCGTACCTTCTACTAGCAAACAATAACAATTGTTCAAATGTCAAACAATGACACTTCGAATGTTGCCAGATTTAAAAATTGCGTTCTTCTTGGGACACCCTTTTTAAATTTTTGTGCTCCAAATATCTCTATTTATAAAGGAACGTAACGGTATGTTAGCGCAGGAAAAATGTTGCACGGGCTAAAGACGGGGATTGTCCAGACAGATAAAAATGGTTCAAAAAGTAGCTTTTTAGAGAATTAGCACACACTCAAGGAACACATATTTTAATTTCAGAGTACACAAGAAACATGTATACGAAATTTCGTGTTTCCAGCCAAAGGGGCTGGAAGATTTCCCCTTTTCGGTCCTCCCCTTATGGACGTCCAAAAATTTCGTCTCACCAGTAAGGGTATGGGCTAACTCTAGCGAGTATGGGAGTTTCCGATTTTTTGCCCCAGCCCGTAGGATTTTTAAAAAAAACTCCAATTAGCTGATGTGTACGCTGAAGAACTTCATGCCGAATTTCAGCTTCCCAGCTGTAGCGGTTTGGGCAGGACGTTAAGGGGCAGGCTTTTCGCACATTTTTGCCACATCCCTTATCTTATCAATGAGTTAGCCCATGCTCCAAATTTCAGCCTTTAGCCAAAGCCGTTTATTATGCCAGCCATTAAGGGAAGAGTTCCCCTTTTTGCCCCTCTTCATAGGAATTTCGGAAAAATCCGTCTTAGCGGATGCCTGCACCGGAGAAGGAACCTACGTACCGAATCCCAGCTTCCTAGCTTCAGTCAGTAACATTATTATTAATATTCCTTTATATTCCTTTATATATAGAAATTACAGGGTAAAGTTTCTATAAGTTTAACATCACCCCTTTATAATTTTTTTTTTGCAGCAGAACAGTTGCTACGAGTGTATAGTCATGTATCTTATACACATCTTGTCTGGTTAAAAGATAATTCTACTTATATCTGTAAAAATAAAAATAACTATTACTCATTTCTCATATACTAAATTTAAAATCTCGTAAGATAATAAAATATTTATAGAGTTTTGCAATTTAAAATCTCAGTTGCTAATTTAAAGAAATATGTCGCGGCAATAATAGAGTTAAAAATGAATCAATTACAATGCCTCAATTAAGATCAATTTAGAATTTTATTATAATATTCTTGATTATCGTCTGTCCGTCCATCACACATCTGTTCATAAGTACCAAACCAAAGCTGCTATAAAAAATAAAAATTATAAAAAAAACAAGCCAAAAATTATGAAAATAATAAGAAAATTAAAATTGACTTTTATTTTACGTTTTGAATGAGTGTTGAAATTTTTTAAAATTTGTATTGTATGGCATAAAATGTTGCAACATTGATTGAGTACCAATGGAATGGATGTTTCGAATGGAAGCTAAATATTGTATAAATGCGGTTTGTTTTTTTTTTATACCCTTCACCATAGGTGGAAGGGTATATATAAGTTTGTCATTCCGTTTGTAATTTCTACAATATTGATCTTAGACCCTATAAAGTATATATATTCTGGGTCCATATGAAGAGCGAAGTTGATTTAACGATGTCCGTCTGTCCGTCTGTCTGTCCGTCTGTCCGTCTGTGTGTTGAAATGGGTTTTCCGAAGAACCCAGACATGATGAGGACTTGATTCTTTTTTATTTCTGTTACATGTGATCCATTTCTGTTTGCTATTAAAAATCAGACAGATCGGTTAATAAATGGCTGAGATATTAGCAAAAAACCAGGACTACCTCTAATTTTTCCAGTAAAATCCCTTTGTTTAATAAGAGTGTGAAGATAAATACGTAGGTTAAATACGTTTCACAACTATTGTGAATGATATAAATAAAAAACAAATAGTAGTGTCGCCAACTTTTTTTTGCCTAGAAAATGCCAAATTTGACAAGAAAAGCGCTGAAACATATGGAAAAATATAAATTTGAGATTTTACATGACATATTATTTTGGATTAAAATTTTTGGACATTTAAGAAAAAATAAATGGGGATACCGCTTGTTTGTGGAGAGCTATGAGGTAGTAGATTCCAACGATGTATTCATCTCCTTCAGAATCACTCTAGGTTTCGAGTTTTGCATTTTAAAGAAAATTTATTTTTGAAATTCCACATAACATTATTTAAAATTAAAATTTTTGGACATTTAAGAAAAAAATAAATGGGGGTACCGCTTGTTTGTGGAGAGCTATGAGGTAGTTGATTCCAACGATGTATTCATCTCCTCCAGAATCACTCTAGGATTCGAGTTTTGCATTTTAAAGAAAATTTATTTTTGAAATTTCTCATAACATTATTTAAAATTAAAATTGTTGGACATTTAAGAAAAAAATAAATGGGGTTACCGCTTATTTGTGGAGAGCTATGAGGTAGTAGCTTCCAACGATGTATTCATCTCCTCCAGAATCACTCTAGGTTTAGAGTTTTGCATTTGACAAGAAAATTTATTTTTGAAATTTCTCACAACATTATTTAAAATTAAAATTTTTGGACATTTAAGAAAAAAATAAATGGGGGTACCGCTTGTTTGTGGAGAGCTATGAGGTAGTTGATTCCAATGATGTATTCATCTCCTCCAGAATCACTCTAGGATTCGAGTTTTGCATTTTAAAGAAAATTTATTTTTGAAATTCCACATAACATTATTTAAAATTAAAATTTTTGGACATTTAAGAAAAAAATAAATGGGGGTACCGCTTGTTTGTGGAGAGCTATGAGGTAGTTGATTCATTCATCGTTGGAATACATCGTCGGAATCAACTACCTCATAGCTCTCCACAAACAAGCGGTACCCCCATTTATTTTTTTCTTAAATGTCCAAAAATTTTAATTTTAAATAATGTTATGAGAAATTTCAAAAATAAATTTTCTTGTCAAATGCAAAACTCTAAACCTAGAGTGATTCTGGAGGAGATGAATACATCGTTGGAATCTACTACCTCATAGCTCTCCACAAACAAGCGGTACCCCCATTTATTTTTTTCTTAAATGTCCAACAAATTTAATTTTAAATAATGTTATGAGAAATTTCAAAAATAAATTTTCTTGTCAAATGCAAAACTCGAAACCTAGAGTGATTCTGGAGGAGATGAATACATCGTTGGAATCTACTTCCTCATAGCTCTCCACAAACAAGCGGTACTCCCATTTATTTTTTTCTTAAATGACCAAAAATTTTAATTTTAAATAATGTTATGTGGAATTTCAAAAATAAATTTTCTTTAAAATGCAAAACTCGAAACCTAGAGTGATTCTGAAGGAGATGAATACATCGTTGGAATCAACTACCTCATAGCTCTCCACAAACAAGCGGTACCCCCATTTATTTTTTTCTTAAATGTCCAAAAATTTTAATTTTAAATAATGTTATGAGAAATTTCAAAAATTAATTTTCTTGTCAAATGCAAAACTCGAAACCTAGAGTGATTCTGGAGGAGATGAATACATCGTTGGAATCTACTCCCACATAGCTCTCCACAAACAAGCGGTACCCCCATTTATTTTTTCTTAAATGTCCAAAAATTTTAATTTTAAATAATGTTATGAGAAATTTCAAAAATAAATTTTCTTGTCAAATGCAAAACTCGAAACCTAGAGCGATTCTGGAGGAGATGAATACATCGTTGGAATTCACTACCTCATATCTCTCCACAGACAAGCGGTATCCCCATTTATTTTTTCTTAAATGTCCAAAAATTTTAGTCCAAAATAATATGTCATGTAAAATCTCAAATTTTTATTTTTCCATATGTTTCAGCGCTTTTCTTGCCAAATTTGGCATTTTCTAGGCAAAAAAAAGTTGGCGACACTACTATTTGTTTTTTATTTATATCATTCACAATAGTTGTGAAACGTATTTAACTTACGTATTTATCTTCACACTCTTTTGTTTAATATGTATGTAGAATTTTGAGCATAACAACACATCCATGTGTTAAAATTCTTTTCTCTCTATTGACGATGATTTTGTGTGAGCTTCAATAGCTCAGTTGTCTAGACGCTGTGTCACAAATACTTTTTTTTTCTCTAAGGCCGTGGGGTTCGAAGTTCAAATCTCGGTGAGGTCAATTCACTTTTTTTTTGTACATTTTTTTTTTATTATTTTCTTAAGACTTTTTTTTGCTTATTTTTGTTTTTTTTTTAACATTTAATAATTAATTTATATAAAATTTTATATTAATAATTAAAATTATTTTCTTTCATCTCCACCTTTTATACACAAACAACAAACACATATAAAGATTTGTCATTTAAATAAAAACTAAACAAATCTCTAATGAACGAAGACTTTTATATATGTACCTCTATTGACGATGATTTTGTGTGAGCTTTAATAGCTCAGTTGTCTAGACGCTGTGTCACAAATACTTTTTTTTTTCTCTAAGGCCGTGGGGTTCGAGGTTCAAATCTCGGTGAGGTCAATTCACTTTTTTTTTACATTTTTTTTTTTTATTATTTTCTTAAGACTTTTTTTTTTGCTTATTTTTGGTTTTTTTTAACATTTAATAATTAATTTATATAAAATTTTATATTAATAATTAAATAATCCATAAATAGGCTAAAAACATCAACATTTTTATAAAAACCCTCTGATACAAACAAAATACAAACGTTTTTATACCTTTCACCACAGGTGGAAGGGTCGCGGGTTCGTTAAGATTTTTTTTTTTGTTTATTTTTTGTTTTTTTTTTTACATTTAATAATTAATTTATATAAAATTTTATATTAATAATTAAATAATCCATAAATAGGCTAAAAACATCAAAATTTGTATAAAAACCCTCTGGTACAAACAAAATACAAACGGTTTTATTTCTATTTTTTGCACCGATTTAAAAGAATTTATAAAAAGATTTTTAAACCATTTTATTTCTCACATATTAAGAAAATTTTATACATAATTTACCTTTGAGTGCAACTATTTTAGGTCATAACTTATAATAATTTATAAAAAAAATTATAAACTATTTTCCTTCAAATTTTTAAAATTAAGCTAAAGAAATTACAAATATTTCTAATAAAAAAGCGAAATAAAATCCTAAATGCAAATTTGCCAGCTAAATCAAACTATTTTGTAGAAATAAAACACATGCAGTTCTAGTGATTTCTTTTAACGATTTGTTGAAATTCTTTTCTTTCACCTCTTAACCTTTTATACACAAACAACAAACACTATTCTAGAGCTGTATTATGACCTATGGATACGTCTTATATAGCAAAAGATCGAAAATCTTTAGTATAACATATTTGCTGAAAAACTCGGAAATATCGGTTCAGATACAAAAAAGTTATGCCCAAAACATACATTTTTTTAAAATACATATTTTCTGGAACCATAAATCTTCCCGAGTCCAAGTTTTATCTCCAAACTAAATGGTTAATTTCCTCTTAAAGGCGTCCGTATATAAATCTGTCCATTTCATATATGTCCATATATAAACTTCAGTTTTTTCCCAACCATGGTGAAGGGTATATAAGATTCGGCATAGCCGAATTTAGCCGCTCTTACTTGTTTTTTTCTATAGTCATACGAGTATGTATGTACTTTAAACTATAAAAGTAGTATTGTGGCATGATCACAATGCTTGAAATCCAATGTTTTCATTGATTGTTGGTTATACATATTTGTTGAGGTTACAAATGCTTCTGTAGCAGTTCCATAAATAGTTTTAGTTTTTTTTTATGTTCGTAACTATGAACATAGTTTGTAGATTGTTTAAGTTTTTATTTTGTATTTAATTTTCGCTATATTTGAAATCCAAATTGAATTGAATCTGTAAAATAAATTTAAAAAACAATTGACGTTTAAGTATTTTCTTGGGAATTGTTTTATTCTAAAAGGTATTTTAAACAAATAACACGTTTTTTTTTGTAAAATTAAATAAGTGTCTATAAATCTTTAATTTTAACATACAAATCGTACATTACTGCAAGATTGTTTTATAAAAATATTGCCGAGATATTATTTTTAAAGCAAAAATAGAATTAGCTTAAGTGAAACGATTATTAAAAATTTGCTTAAATTAAAAATTTGGATTTTTAAAAATGCAGTTTCATACCAAAACAAAGTTTTAGTCACTTAAGCCAATTATATTTCAGCCAGTAGATTGCTATTTAAAATAAGATATTTATAAAACACCACAATAGTGCTGAACTTTTAACTTTCTCTTATTCAAAATCAAACATATTCGATGTAATGAGTTCATAACCATAATCATTTTTCTAATATTCTTAAACGGAAGTTGCAAAAACCTTTAATTGCACTTTTTGAACATCTCTATATATAAAATGCAATCGTTTTTGTTTTAGCTTACTACCAGACAAAATGGTTAAACAGTAAAGACTTTCGAAACTAATATTGTGAATGGGAATGAACGACCGAGCGAATGAACGAATTATGAATAAAAAAAAATAATAAAAAATGCATGTTAACATGCTGATGACACATATTTTTTACTTTTATTTTTTCAATTCATTCATAAATTGCCAGCAATTATGGTCTTTTGTCTTTGCCCTCTTTTATTTAATGTTTTTTTTTATGAATTTCTAAAAAAAAAAAACCTGCAAATTCAAACATTTTATAAACTGCGCTGTAATAGTTTAACATCATAATAAAATTTGATGTGTAGTACATTAATTTGTTTCCATTTTCACAGAGTCTTGTAAAATAAGGGGGTGGCTGGTTAGGAGATTGTATTTATTCTCAAATTGAAGAATTAAAGCGAAGAATTGTCAACTAATGACCATTCAGACATTAAGATTTTGGTTGTAGTTGGCACAGGGTCCCAACTGTTACCTTCAGGCAACAGTTGGATGACATAATTGAATTTTAGTAGTCCCCAAATGGCCAAACTTTAAAAGATTTTTAATTTTGTATTTACTATTCGAAAGTAATTTCTTTGTAATAAACATTTTTAAATTATTATATAACGGGAAACATTGATATGAATAATGAAAGTAAGAATCAGAATGGCTGCAGAAAATTTCGGTATCATTTCTGAATTTTATTTTAATTTTTTTTATACATATGTTATAAAGGTCCCATGAATATCTTTCAACTCAGAAAATTGCAGAACAGTGCTCTTTCTAAAGTCGATGAAATAGAGCGCTTTTTGTTTTTTGAAAAATATTTTAACCAAAATTAAAAACTATTCGGAAATCCTTTTTAAAAAAATGTGTTTTAATCGTTATTTTGACCTGTTAACACCCAAATGAAATTTGGTGGAAAGAATGTACTATATGAAAAAAATGTATTTATATTAAAAGCAGGGACTGAAACCGAACCCAAACCCAAACGGCTTCAGGTTTGCTGTTTATAAAAACTTTGATACCCTTGCTGTTAATGGCGTGAGAATGTTTGATAGAAAAATCATAAAAAACATTACATTTCTTGCATTCCAGTTTGCACTGCTCAACAATAAATCTAGTCCTTCTTTTAAACAAATACTTTATCAATGCAGAGCTATTTGCAAAAAAATTGCGAACAACAAAAATTTCTTCTTTAGCCAAATAGCTAAACTTGAAAAAAGCAGTACTATAGACTGTCAAACTAGATGTAATTCCAGTTATACCATGGTTTAAGCCTTGTTGGAGTACAGGAGTTTTTGTTCGGAATTACTGTATGCTGCATTAAATATGAAGAATTGTGAAGAATTCGTAGAAGTTTTTGCACCGTTTAAAAAATTGACGCTGAAACTACAAGAAGAACAGATGACTTTAGGCGATTTTTATAGAATCTGGCATAGGTAACAAAAGATGACAAAACAAAAACATTTTTAGAAATATTATTTAGAAACCACTTTATAAATAATCTACTTTTGATTGCAGCATTATATCTAGATAGCAGATTTAAGTTAATGCTAAGTCCCGAAGATGTTGAAAATGTTAAAAAAAACATATTTTGAAAATTAAAATTAAAATTTTCAAAAATTTGCTCGAACAAGTTCTAAAAAAGAAGGAACGATGTTCTAAATCAAATTTTTCAAATGGGAGGGCCTTAAAATTAATTTTGTCGCCACAAAGAACAAATTTAAAAGAAGAAAACATATATACATCATATCATTATATCATGCCATCTCTATTTTAGTACACTCCACTCTGCAGAGTGGTTCTTAAAATGTATTTAATTAATGCCCTTATTTGATCTAGACATTTATATTTTTTCCAAAAGTTTTATGTATTCTACTTTAAGACCTTTCTCTTTTTTCTTATTTTTTCTTATATAAATGTACACCTTAAAAAAAATAATTTTTACTACTTTTTATGGGCGTACACTAACGACATAAATGTTCGTTTTACGTCAACCACATGTCAACTACTGTTAGTTTATTTAATTTTTGTCATCTAGTGATCAAATTAAATGCGTTCGCTGTTCAGTAAATATACACACTCGTTATTAGAAAAGTTAATCATTGATATTACTGGACTTTTTGAGCTCTTTAAAGATTAGAAACCATGTCATTTTAATTTTTAAATAATTTGTAAAAAAATATTTTATAATATTCAAAATTCACATGATTCAGTCAAAGTACCAACTTTCAATTGAAAAAAATTCGATCATAACAGCTTTTAATTGCATTAATAAACTTGATGTGCAACTGGCGAAGGTTTTCGGCTTATAGGGATTAAAAAAAATCCAAAATTGGTTACAAATAATTTTAAAGTCCAAATTATTTTTTATTTAAAATATGACAAAAAAAATCCCAAGTCCTTAAGTTTGTATTTCAACATTTCATTCTTATAAGCTATTGTTGTATTTTAGAAATATCTCAAGAATTCAAAAACAATACAATACTTATATATGATAGATATGTATATATAAGATGCATCTCCACTTGATATCATTGTACAATACGTCATCTTAAGTGCATTGAGCGATAAGTGGGATATACTTGTAACCAAGGTATCAACATGTTCGCGGTACCAGATACAATACAAATATTTTACTCACCTTGATGGACAGTCACACGATGCTTTGTTACAATAACATATAACATACATACTAACAACAAAACAATATGTAACACTTTTTCAATAGAAAAGCACTTAACACTATTCACATGCACACATTCCTATACAAAATTTTTAGTGGGTGTTTTTCTATAAAATCAGTTTTCTTTGGGGAATAAATCAATGAAATGGTTTAAAATTACAAAAATTATCAAATAAGTAAAAGTTTTTATTCACACCCACTTTAAAACTGAAAATTAATAGAAAATTTGTTAAATATTTTTTCGCTTCATACATATTTACATCTTACCTGAGGTTCATCATTATCACCATGATCATTTCATAAAAAATTTATTAAATCTTAAGAAGTTGTCAAATAAATAAATTTCAGATGAAGAAAAAACAACAAGAAAATCAACAAAGTGCTATTGGAAGGGTGATGCCTGAAAAGAATAAACCATGGATGGTAACCGAAAAAGGTGTAACACTATTTGCTATTATTTCGGTAACAGTGTTTTAAGGGTAACGATATTTTAGTTATTTCGGTAATGGTGTTTTACGGGTAATGGGTTTTTAATTATTACGGTTACGGTATTTTAAGGATAACGGTAGTTTCAATACACACCGACATCCTTAAACCCTTCATGATTATACTTTGGGAAGATAGATATATGTACATCTAATATCTTAAATTAATCCTAATACATATCTTATATTTCAAATAGTTTTATTTAAAATAATAAAATAATAAGGTAAAGATGTTGCAAGTACTGAGTAATTAAAGTACCTACTCAATACTGCTAGAGTTGAATTTTTCTTATATAGTATACAGAAAAATAATTTTGCCCCGAAAACATTGTAAAAATAAAAAATTTTTGAGTAGGATCGAGTCGAGTGTTCAAAATATCGAAATTTTTACAACTCTAGACTTAGGTGTTTTAAAACACTGTACTTTTGTGAGGTATTTACATGTCAATTCATGAGGTCACACAAACTTGTTAAGATATTTTTTTTTAAGTTAAATTTTTTTTCATCTGAATTTTTAAAATTGATTTTTTTAATATTTGTATAAGTATCTCTAAATGGATACATTTTGGTAAATTTGGGTTGTTTATTGGACATTTTTAGGACATTTTTTCATCAGTAGTGTTCTGCAGAAAACATATTAAGCAAAAAATATCCACATTTTGGATTTAAAGTAGTATCTATTTTTTTATAACTTGATCAGTAAGTTTTTACATAACATATATATTTTGAGAGAAAATTTTGGCATTTCAAAAAACTTAAAACTTAGGCATTCTATTTATTTCGAAATTATTAAAATAATTTATTTGAATTATATTCAAGTACATATTTGTATTAAGAGATCACCTGTTTACACGAAAATAATTCTAAAAGAAATGAAAAATGTATTATTAAAAAATAAGATATTTTAAGCGATATTGTGAAAAAATAAATGTTGTAATATTGAATTCAAATATTAAATATGCATTTGTATTAAAAGTTCCTACGTGTTATATGAAATTTACAAATTACACACAAAAGAACAACGAAAACAATTTTGTTTCGTTAACGGCAATTTAAGTGTAACGGTTTTTTAATAATTTCGACAACGTTTTTTGAGCGATAAAGGTATTTTAGTTATTTCGCTAACGGAATTTTAAGCATAACGATTTTTCAGTTATTTTGTTGACAGCATTTTTCGAGGTATTGTCAGCCAGCCAACCCTGGAATGAACACAATATGTAAATAATGAAATTGTACACATGTTTCATATTTTTTGTTTGCTTTGTGATAATGTGGGTTAATCTGTTTTAGGCTAATAAAATCACAACAAATTAAATTCCGAGCAAATGTGTCGCATTAAAAATCAAATGCATTCACAAATTCACAGAGTAATCCACCAACAATATTAAATTCAGAGACTCTAAGGAATGAATTTAAAATAGACAATATAACCGTCATGATTTGTATATGACAAATTAAGTTTTTTCTTTTTTAATTCTATATAAATATTCCATACAAATTTAAGTAGATATAGACTTGATAAGTAGTTATAGATATAGCTATTTAAAAATTAAGAATGTATAAAAATGCTGCCAAGTCTTATAAATTATTGTATTTTTTATTTTAAATGTAAACAAAAATAATTGTCATAAAAATATTTAAAATTTTTGTATTTTAAATTTGATAGAACATTAAAAACAACAAAAGCTTTTAAATGAAATATGCGGGCCAAACAATAAAATTGCTCTATTTCGCATTCCCGCGAAGTCCATATATGAAAATAGTTTTCGTTTAAAGGCGGCCCCAAATGTTTATATGTTTGCTTTTTTTCGAATTGTATATCTATACCCAGCAAAATAAGAGCTGAGGTAGAAGTAGTTAAATAGTGCACCCAAAGTTGTAAAAATTTCGGTGAATCATTAATGATTTTAACATTGGCGTGTCATTAGGAGGAAGTAGTTTGTTTCGGTGCTATTAAAATATGATGATCAGATGGACTTTTTATTAGTTTACATAAGATGTTAAATATAGGGACTACAAAATAAATATATGGAGTGGCTTTGTTTCAAAGTTAAAAATGTGATTTTGAACATCCCAAGAATTATTCCTACCAGGACAAAGTGGATATTAAAAGACTGCAGGAATTAACCATTTATGGACTTACTAAATAATTGTTTTTTTACTATAATTATAATTATAAATTGTTTTAAATAAATATTTAAATTAAAAAATTATATGCTTTTCAATGGAATTGTTACAAAAAATTTTATTCTTTTGACTTCATTAGTACGGGTTAATATCAACATTTTGGAAGTTGTTTAAAATGACTTCTTACAAACCGAAAAATTTGCACTATTAACTTCATTAGATGTTCTGAAAAAGACATTCGTAAAAAATAAAATCCGTTTTATTTTTCTGGGTATCTATAACTTCTTATAAACCAAACGACTATCCCTACTTACCTGACTTTTCTTTGTTTTTTGAAAACAAATACAATTTAAATATTTAGGGCCGACTTTGTACGACTTCGCGGAAAAGCGAAATAGAGCAATTATATTGTTTGCCCTGGTCTACCTTTACTTACAAACACATAATTTATTTGTTAGCTTTTGTTGTTTTTAATATTTTATCAAATTAAAAATACAAAAATTTAAAATATTTTTATTACAAATATTTTTGTTTACATTTGAAAGAGAAACGCCAATAATTTCTAAGACTTGGTAGCATTTTTATACATACATAATTTTTAATTAGCTATATCTATCACTACTTAGAAAGTCTATATCTACTTAAATTTGTATGGAATATTTATATAGAATTCGAAAAAAAAAACAAACCTAATAACTAGAGACAAGCCTGGTAGTCTTAATTTTTTTGTTAACAAAATTAAAAGACACAGTTTATTTGAAATTTGACAAAAAAAAAATTTAAATAGAGATTAGCCTGGAAGAAAACCAATGACCTGGCAAACGGAATCAGATATTATAATAAAAAATTAAATTTGGTAATTACATAATTAAAAATTAATAAAAGTAATTTTAGCTGGAACTAAAAAAATTCGGTTGGCGAAAATTACGGTTGCAATGAACAACATCCTTAAAAGTTCTGCTGTTCTTATATGTTGTAAGAGTAAATGCAGCTTGTGCACAGTGCAAATGAATGTACTGCAGTATTGTAGCAAGTTATTGCCTTCGAAAATAATTTCTTTTATACAAACCGCTTAATGACACCCACGCATATAAATAATAAAATTTAACTTGTGCGGTCGGCTATACATCGTCAGATTATTAACGGTTTGACCCACTGAAAATTTTTGAAAATAAAGTTAAGTAAGGAATGGTTTATATATAATGTGAATGTACGAAATTACGTTTCTCGATATCTCGTATCGTATCATATATTCAATATCGAGCTGCCAATTTTGCATACAAAAATAAAAAAAGTAAACCTTATATATGGTTTTTCTCATAACGACTTTTTGATATATGGGTCAAACCAATAATAAGCTGACGACAAAAAAATGTGTTTTTATCCTCATATTCGTAGTCGTCTTTGATTCTTTCAAACAAATAACTCCAATGTTTCCTTTATTCGTTGGGGCAAAAATAAAAAAATAATTGCTGCCAATATGTCTATGTTTACACTTATGCAGCTTTCTTATGTTACATTCAAATCATTTTTGTTATTCATTTATTGTGTATAAAAAAAAATTATAAATATATCATTCAATGTTTATAATTAAGGGCTATTTACACGTTGACTTATTATATCTACTCTTTCTTTAGTTTTGGTAATACGAATTGTTAAATTTTTATTTTGCAAATATATATGTGGATAGACAGGAATCGTTGAATCAGCCTTAAGGATCACGACGATTTACGAAAATCAGAGACAAACGAAAATATTTTACATTAAATCTTTAAAAAATTTTGGAATTAATGATATAGAGGTGGATTTATACATCAACTACTCCTATTATCTACTATTACCCAGTATTGCTTTCTTTGGAAAGAAGATGGAGGAGATATGAAAGGTGATGAAAGATGGAGAGCTTCAAATATGACAACATTGTAATTGAAGCTTTTTAGTTCATATCCCTATTATTTTATTCTACCTCGGTGGAGTTAAGTGCTATGCTTCGGCAGGACGTTGCGATATGAATGAGGGATAGAAAACAGTCCAGACAGAAAAGGTCAACGTGCGTATAACCCTTTAAACTATAACAATTATAAGGAATGACACTCTTTCTTAATTTTTCGATAACAATAGTTATCGAAAAATTAAGTAAGACACTTTTTGTTCCTCTTTGTCTATTTCCTTTGATTGCCAAAAACTTGTACATATGTCAACATCAGAATACATTTCGTTTTGTATGTGTATAAACAAAAAAATAAAATAAACTCAGGTTAACTTATACTTTGTTTTCCTTTGACATATAAGGGTGTTTTAAAAGAGTTTTTACAACAAATAAGGGTGTTAAGAGTTTTATACTATTAAAGAGAACATTTTGTCCATACCGTAAAGTATACATGATTTCGTCTAACTATAAAATAGGTAAAATACTGTGCTCAGATATTTAATAGATTTCAATTTGAAGTTTAAAAACTTAATGCAAAACAGCCATACTTTAAAAACATTTCTATGACATAGATCAAAAAAATGAAGTACGTCATGGGAATCAGCATGTCAATTTATAGAATTATTGGTCATTACTGTGTTTATTTTTAAATGTTCACATTTTGTCCCCTTGTGTGCTCTAACAGATTAACATTAAAATATTGTTATAATTTTGATTGTTAGGCCTGCGTTTTTTAAGGGTTATGGTCGCTTGTGTTTATATTATATTTGAAACTTATGAAAACAAATTAGCTATTCTTTGCTTTAGAAAAGTCAAGATTTAGCGTATTTTTAAATAGTATGCACACTTTTGGAATATAATGAGCTGATAAGACGAATTATAGCATTTTTAAATGTCAAAGTGTGTTTTAATGAGTTTTAAGGATCTCGGAAGCACATAAAATTTTTATTAAAAAAGTTATACTCTAAAAAACGTGGTCCAAAGTTGGGAATACATTTATTAGTTCCAAAAAATAGGTCAACATTTTAAACCAAATCTATTCATTTAAAAAGAAAAAAATTTCATGATCTCGAACTAAAAAAATAAAATTTCACATAACAAATCTTCGGAAAATCGATTTGACAGGGGTTTTGATTTCAGATTCTTAGAAGTCTGTCTTTTAATTAATCTTTTGGAAAACTTTTTCAAAGTAGTTTGTACTAATAAATGCACATCTAAAAGCTCTATCGAATCAATTTTTCCAATTGTAGAGCTTTTAAATTTAGATGCGGCATACTATTGGCAAAGTTGGAAATGACACAAGCCAACAATGATAGTCTGCCGCATAAGCCCAGCAGATGTTTCGCTATTCTTTGATCTTGGGGAGCAAACGTGTTCTGTCAGAAGCTATTCATACAGTTTCGTAGCATGTAAATTATGATGATGTTAGCTGTTTTGACGTCAGGTGATTTTGATGTATTTATATCGATGGCAGTCCTGTGAGTAACACAAGTGCACGAACGTCATTACGACCAATATCCAGTGTATCTTATTTATATTCTACGGTATATTATTATTTAAGGGAATATTAAAGTCTCATTTACTTCAAGGACATGCGCATATTTCCGTATTGGAATGATAACATACGAATTGTATAAAATATTATCAACAAATATTTTTTCGATACAAAATATCATTGCGTACTTATCGCAATTGCCAATCAAATCTTTACAAATTACAAGTCGTTATTAGGCACTAAAACTCGATGAAAAATAATTACATAAACTCAAGTTAAAACATCCTTAAAAATAAATTATTTATAACTTCTTACATTAACAACTACAATAGAAACTATCATCATCCTTAACCAGTTCAAGTTGATGAAATACAATACAGATACAAAATAGTTGTATACTGGAAGGCAAAGTGAAAACATTAAAAACTTAAATATGAAAAAAATTATATAAAAAAATTACAAGTGTTCATAAAAAAAGACTCTCGGGGATAATTTAAGAAAATTATATTGATTATACATAATTAGAAATATATAAATTTTTAAAGTCAAAAACAAAAAAAAACTTATTTTAAAATATAAACAAGTGTTTTTAAAATTAAGAATAGCACTCATTTTTCTGTTCTAATAAAGACAATAATCTAAAAAATATCTCAATAATGTGTAAGTTGATATATACATATATTTTTTTTCAAGAAAATTTATAGGCCAAAAAGAAAAAAATATAATATGTGTAAGGAGTGTGAAGAACTTTTAAAGGACTTCCGTGTTGATGTCACCTTAAAAAAAAACTTCATGTCATAATTATGTGTGTTGTTATTATGCTGCAATGTAAAATCCTTTTGCATGATTAGAGTAGAGTGTGTCTCGGAATTGTTGAAGTCTTTTGTTTTCTTATAACAAAAAAACCATGGGGTGTGTCATTTAACTACACGCGCCATCATACCCAATCAAGTTCTTTTTATGTTGGTTTACTTCATTGTGCATTACATGCATTTGATGCTTGAAATGCATCTGCTGCTTAAAAATTGTTAAAGACTTGTGTAATTTCAATTGGGGCAATCTTTTATGAACATTGTCTATACAAGAAACTCTTGTTTTCATTCACATTAAATAGCAAATTTGTTCTTCTAGCAGGGTCGTAGCAAAGGACCGGGCTTGGGAAAAAAATTACAATTTTGAAAAACAAAACTATTTGTTTCCCAATTATTGCCCAAGCGGAAAATCAGTCTGCATAAGGCACTGTGGGATAAGCCGAATTTTTAGGGGAGACTAAGGGGAATCACAATGGGATATATATGGCCATTGAGTGAATTCGACTTTTGCGAAATTTTTACAAACACAGATTCTATCTTGGGGGCTCTTTAACTAATTTTGTTTAATAAATTACAATCAATTTAGTCCAGTAAATCTTATAATCAACTTTGCTAGAAGTCAAGATGATTTCAAGTTTTATTCCGTTATTGGTTGTTGCTGTTTTTGCAGCTTGGATTAAATAATAGCTAAATTTTATTCGATTTTCATAATCCAGCAAAATAGATACAAAAATTAAAGTTTGAATCATTTTTATTTAATCAAGCGCTTGGCTTGAATTTGAAATGTACTTTACTACAAACGAAATATTGGGAAATGTTCTTTTCAAAATATTGATATTACAAAATTATTAATAGAGGTAGTTTAGTCAAACAATTTTATTTCTGCGAATTCTTGCTTATCGACCTTATATTTCTAAAGAAGTGTCGTCAAAAATGTTTTTTGTTTTTTTTCCATTGACCGTCAACATTCAAAATTAGGGAACAAATATCCTACGCAAGTGAGAATAGTCTACAACTTGTCTATAACACGTAGTATGCTAAACACGAAAATCGAGTTTCGAGTACTGAAATATATTTTTTATATATTGTGGATAGATTGAAAAATTTGGAGAAAATATTTTGAATCAGTAGATAAAAATCACTTTTTGAATTCAAATCGAGTAAAAATAATGTAAATTTCAATGCGAACGAAAAAAAATATATATATATATATATATTCGGCTTTAAGATCATATTAATCTAAGTTGTTGGTATCTCCTGAAGTTTTCATATGTCGATACAAACCACATTTGGATACAAACCAAATTTGTCAATCGTGGATAAAACTGGTCTTCAAAGGGTTAATAATATAGAATTTAAAATGATTATTCTTCAAGTTTTGAGTACAGTAGCTTTTCCCGTGAAAAAATTCCACTCAAACTTTAATGGCCTCATATCTTACTATACTTTAATTTTTGAAACATGACTGCACAGTGGTCGCAAAAGTGTATACTCAAGCAAAAAAAAAATGCACTTACCCGGAAAAAACTTTGAAGGGTAACTATACTCATTTATGAAATTACAACCAAAATATTTTAGCTTACAATAATTAGCCGGTTTTTTTACGATTCAGAAGAAATTTTGTGCATACCAAATTTGATTAAAAAAAAAACAAATTTCGTGAAAATCAGTTGGTATTTAGAGATAGTTTATTAAAAAATATTTATTTTGCACTCTGAAACCCTCTAATTTACAATTAATTTGACAATGTTAGATTGCCTATTTAGAGATTTTCGCAAAATATTGCATATTCTAATAAAAAAAATTATACAAAAAACATGTGCAAAATTTTTGTCTTAATTGCATACATATTTCGGCTACTTCACCTAGAAGTTTTCTGCACACAAATCGGATAAATGCACCATGAATTTTTTGCTTGTATAAGCACTTTTGTGACCACTGTGATTTCGGTGTAAACTTATTATATCAATGCAAAGATAAAATAAGTATTTTTTTAACAATGTGTACCTAAATTTAAAAATTATAACAATGATAGCAAAAGCTCAATAAAATCAATAACTTATAATTTTTTAAAACAATCCCATGGTACTTCGATAGCTAATATTAAAATAAATATGTACTAAAAATGTCTAAAAGATTTTTTTAATTTAGTTTACAAAAATTATAATTAAAAATAAATGATTTAACGAAATTGGCTCAGACGCCAGACGGGTAATTATAAATATTTTGTTGTTCTTTAATTTTGTGTTAAAAATTATCAAAATCCGCAGGACCTTTTTTGATAACTTCACGAAAGAATAAAATGTACCATTTTGTATGGAAATTTTTGAGATATCCTCTAATAAAACTCACAACTGCGATTTCAATAGCAAAACATTTGAGTAAATAGCCAACCTGTTTTACGTCTTGGCGCTGTAGTTGCCATTAAATAATTCAGGATTTGCCAAAGACTCATCATGGGATAAAAAAAAAAGATTTTAACAACAACATATAATTTATTCGCAATATTAAAAATTGTACTTTCTTAAAAATACACCTTTCCGATTTCATGGTCTTGAAAATAGTATTTTTGTTCTCACAAGTGAACAATTAAGTTACACAACCAAAGCATTCAATTGGCTTCAAATTCAGTAGACAGCACAAATCTTTTTATCTGTATACAATAAATTTAGTTTAAATTATAGATAAAATTAATAAAGTGATGAAATTCCAATCTTATTAAAAAATCTTTTATTCTTCTTTTCTTAAATTTTTTAGCTAAAACGCCATCATTTGATAAAGATCGCGATTACATAGGTTTTGCCACACTACCGGAACAAGTTCACAGAAAATCGGTTAAACGTGGTTTTGAATTTACTCTTATGGTGGTTGGCGAATCGGGTTTGGGGAAATCAACCTTGATAAATAGTCTTTTCCTAGGGGACTTGTATAAAAATCGCATTATACCACCAGTAGAGGAAAGGATTGAGAAAACCACAAGAATTGAAAAGAAGACAATGGATATTGAAGAGAGAGGTGTGCGCTTAAGGTTGACTGTGGTGGATACTCCCGGATTTGGGGATTCGATAAATTGTGAAGATAGCTGGAGAGTATGTACAGCATATATAGATGAACAGGTAACAACATATTCTATAATGACGTATTTCATATCAATAATTTCCTATTTTTTTTTTGCAGTTTCGGCAATATTTCACGGATGAGAGCGGCCTAAACAGACGTAATATACAAGATAATCGTGTTCATTGTTGTCTATATTTTATACCGCCCTGGGGTCATAGGTAAGTCCATGTGATTCTAGTGTATTTCTAAGCACTCGGTATATTCAATTTATTTAATCTTAACAGTTTGCGCCAAATGGACTTGGATTTATTAAGACGTTTACATCGTAAAGTAAATATTGTGCTGGTGATTGGAAAATCTGATTGTTTAACTAAAACTGAGGTGCGCAATTTAAAAGAGCGTATCTTAAGGGACCTGGAAGATAATCATATACAATTGTATCAATTTCCCGAGTGTGATTCGGATGAAGATGATGATTTTAAACAACAAGATCGTGAATTAAAAGCCTCTATACCATTTGCTGTAGTGGGCAGCAATGCCATTTTAGATATAGCTGGCAAAAAAGTCCGAGGACGTCAGTATCCTTGGGGTGTAGTTAATGTAGAAGATCCAGAGCATAGTGATTTCATCAAGTTAAGGACATTCCTTATTTCAACACATATGCAAGATCTAAAAGATACTACTCAAGATGTTCACTATGAAAATTTCCGAGCTCAATGTATTTCGCAGATATCTCAACATGCTCTAAGGGAACGTGGCAAATTGAAACGTGATTCCATTAGCTCGACAAATGGCTTTGAAGCTGCTATTTCAGAAACTGATCGTTTGCTGCTACAGAAAGATGAGGAAATCCGACGTATGCAGGACATGCTCACACAAATGCAAGAGAAACTCAAACAGAATCATATTATGGATATGAAAAAGAATGATAGTGTAATTGATGTTTAGAGTTTGAAATTGCCATCAAAGAAAAGGCAAATATATAAATTTACATCTTTTCTTTGAGGAAACGTTTAGCGTTTAGATTTGTTCGAATATACTCGAGGAAAAACAATTGGATTTATTAGACCAAAAGAGAAAACGCACAGGGGTTTTAAAGAAATTTATAGAAAAAGCACCAATAATTCCAACTCAAAAAAAGTCAAACTATAAAAGTTTCATGGTAAACAACGATAAAATTTATAATTTTTTTTTAAATAGAAAATTAAAATTAAAAAACAAATGATATTAATTACAATATTTTGAAAGCATCAAAACATTTTAATTAATCAAAAATATCCTTATTATAAAATGATGATAAAATAAAAGTATTTATTAAAATACCCACCCTTTTCGAATTACAAAAAATATACAGCATAGTAAACATTTTTAGAGCTAATTGAAAAGAAAAATAATTAGAAGGTAGAATTGATTGTGGATTTTGATGGAATTTTCTCCATGTACTTATTTAAGAGAGAACAACAAACAAATCGAAGCTCTAATTACTGATCAGATACAATTTATAAATTATCCACAGTGAATTTAAAAATCAGATTCAGGCACAAAATTCGTAACGAATAAAAGAAAATTTCGTGTTTTTTGCCAACACAATTTTATAACGAATACTTAAAAATATTTTGAATAAATTTAATACTGTATAACGAAATTCGTTAACGATTATTTACCACAGCATTATAATATTCAATATTTTGTTTTATTTCCATGATAAATATTAACAAATTAAATTGAAATTTCTAAAAAATCAATTTTATTTTTAAGTGTGTTGTGAGATATGTAAATATTTATATGATAAGATGTTTGGAAAAAGATATTCATCACCAAACCTTAGCTTTATTTTACACTGTAATGACTGCAAATTTTGCCTAATCAAAACAAACAATTTCTTGTATTCTCGTGAAAATTAACAAAAAAAAAAGCTTTTTTTTCTCTGCACAATGAAGATTTAAAATTGAAATTAATTAAAATTTTTTTTAACAGCAGCAATCTTGAAATTCCTTCAGAATCCGTTATCAATCCACCAATACCAATAAAAGGGCCAAAAAGATAGGATAACGTTTTTAAATAACTTGACTTGCATCTTTAATAGCTTGTTATCCTTAACTTTTTTAAAATATTGAAATATTTAGCAATAGCATTAACAGAATATTGTGCAAAAAATTGAATAATAATCCCGCAAAAAAAATATACCAAAGTTAAAGAGTTTTAAACTTAATACGCATTTTCCTTTCTAATCCTTCCTTATACACAAATATTTTTTATTATTTTCCTAATTACTTAGTTAAATATTTATAATAATTATATAAATTGAGTTTTTTTGTGTAAGGACAAACTAAACTGAATTTATTTTATACTTGAATTTGTATTATATTTTTTTAGTATTAAGTTTTTACTGCAATTGAATTTATTTATTTTAAACAAATATTTCAAAAGTTTCGTTAATTGGTTTAAATTATGTTAATTGAAATTTTTACTTTGTTACTTACTTATTTGTAATTAAAAAAAAATTACAATTTATTTAATATTTTAGTAATGTAAGATTTTGAAAAACAACAAAACGCTCATAATAAATCATTAAATTTAACTAAATATGAATACCAAATATAATTTTTATTTAAACCTTTAACGACCACAAGCATTTTGCCTTGATAACTGCTCTTGCCAAAACCATTGTTTGTTTCCGTTATCATAATTTTTTTGTGAGCAAATGCTTTTTTGATCAAATGTAATAATTTTTTTATGCATTAGGGCTAGTTCATTACCATTAGTAATGTTTGATCCAAGAATAATTATTTTTAAGCATTTAAGGGGTTTTTTTTAACAAAAATTAGATATTTAAATAATAACCGAATTGGTGAATTTGTCTAAATTTGCGGATTTACATTGCCATTAAGAACGAGCTAAAACTATTCTGGCAACACTGGTTAAAACGACTATTTTTGCAGAGGTATTGCATACTCTTAGGCAGACATTTATTGCCAAATAAAAGTTTCATATTTTTGTCAATAGGTGGCGTCATAAAATATTATTCACACCATTAGGCCTATTCTGCTGCAGAGCTATTTTCCATTATTTTGTGCTGCAAAATATGTAACAGAGTATTATTGGCTTTCTGTTTCGTTCGTAACATAACTGAAATTTTGCCAAAAAACTGTGCAAAAATAAATGTTTTATGTGCATATTATACTTTAATTATTGAAATCAATATTCATTTAGATTTATTTTTTGGGAAAGAAAAAATTACCATAAATATACATTTTCCAATGACTCAATACTCGAAAATTATACAAATTTAATGAAAAAAAACTATTTTCCTCTATGAAACTTTGTTTTGTTGACACAAATATATGAAGCAAATGCTTTTGCTAAGTCCAGTATTTAAAAAATTGACTTTAAAAATATACCAGAAGTCTACTAGTGACAGCTAAATGCATTATAATTTGAAGTATGTTGTTAACTTCATATTTTTGTTAAATAAAATAATTGAAAGCCAAATTTAAGACCATGTCGACCTAGCCATGGGGCAGGGTATTGTTTTTTTTTTTTTTATTAAGGCCCAACATTTGAAAAATTTACTCTAAAATTATGAAATAATTCTGCAATTTGATATGTGTATTTAATTTCATATTTTTGTTTTATTTTCTTTAAATTTTTATTTTATTTTTGCCAGTATTGATGAAGAATTTCATTTAAAGATATTATATATCCAAAGTTTCTTAAATGTAATTAATTTTATTTCTTATCATATAAAGATATAAAAAATGTAATTTATAGCCTTTCTACATTACGCCATCAATATGTATTTTCTTTAAACCTGATTTAAAGGATAAAAGGCAGAATTAATGCTAACTATAACATCAATATATTTAATAAACTAAAACTATTTTCCATATTTTTTTATGTAAGAATCTAACCATTGCTGAAATTCAACAACATATTCATCTACAGCACCAACAAAAGGCAGAGCACCGAAATGCGGCGGAGGATTATCACTCGAACCAAAAATGTTTTCTATAGAATGTTCACATAAGACAATAGCAGCTAAAGCATCAATTGTTAAAATATCGTGACGAAAAGAAAGTTTAGCAAACGATTCCGCAAACTGCTTAAGCATAACAAAAGCTTGTTGGGTGAGACAATCTTTAATTAAACAAACGATTAATATGCAAAATTGCCATTAAATATAAATATTCTTACCTTGTCTAGCGCTACGAGAGGCAACAAAATATTTTTGTAACAACAAAGCTGCTTCAGGCGTAAAATCCACATTTCTTTGTGATACCTTTACCAAAAACTCTCGCATATCATCCGAATTAATGGACAAATGATCAACGGTTGATTCATAAGTTCGTATAGAGGCTTGTTCTAATGTATAATTTATTAAAGTTTCGTGATTATCATCGGAAACATAAATTGGTATACCAAAAATTCTGTAAAGAATAAATTTTAAATTTAATTGTTGACTTAAAATGTTATAAAAATTGCCAACTTACTTCACAAATTTATTAAACATTTGTTGATCTCTGCCATTGTATTTGAATGAGCGCCAATGAGCCCATATGGCCGTTTCTAAGGGATATTGCTGAGGTGCTCCATCAATAGCAACGTTAGAAAATTCGATATCTTTAAAAAGATTTTCAGATCTTCTAAGTTTCAAACGTGACCAATCGCCAACATAATACACTCCTCCCTTGGCTAACAGTATGGGATCAGCTTCAATCCAATTATGATTACGATAGCCATTGCTAGAGGGCGGTTTTGAATCGTCGGTTGGGCCTACAAATCGTGTAGCAAATAGTCCAACATTGGCCATAAGATAATCAGTCATATAAGTATCACTACCAATGGCTACAATAGGTATAGGGGGACAATTAGGATTATGCTAGAAAAACATAAATAGTTTAAAACAAGATATTACACATACAAGTCATGTTAATTTCATACCCCAATGGATGCTAAACTTAACAACAATGCCATTTTTAATGTTACAAAACATTCCATTGGTATGCGATCCTGACACAACTGAGCGCTTAATGCATATATGAATGCAAAATCTGAATATTGAGATTTTACAACATCAAACAACTGTACAACAGATGATGGCATCGTAGCAGTATCGGCCGTGGTATTGCCCACTCTATGTGAATTTAAAGATGATGATGAAAGATTTTGATTCTTGTTGAAAACATTTTCATCAAGCAGATTTTCTGTTTGTTCGTTCTCTTTATCAATACCTGCTGCTGTAGGTGAGGCAATAAATTGTAAAACATTACTGTATTTTGTAGAACTTATATTATTTTCTATGAGATTTAATGATGCATATGAATTTGGTACAAAATATGAATTCCCTGATTTTGATGGTATGGACAAATCGGCATATTCTTCAAATTGTGACAAATTTGTGGCATGTGTAGAGCAGCAATATATTGAACTATTTTCGATATCAGGTAGTGGACAGGAAGCTACAACTCTATCATTTGGTTTAAGTATATTTTCATTTTCTACTTGTGTTTGGCACTGAAAAGAAAACATTTGATATAGGTAAAGAAAAATCATTATATGGGATAAAAAATTACAATCATATATATTATTTTATTAAGGATGGATAAGTTATATAAAAAATAACCATAGTTAAAAATGAATTCTATATAAATTGAATGTTCATAACTATTTTTAACAGCATTAAGCTCTGGTTATTTTCAGATAAGTTAGCAGTCATTAATAAATACTACACTACAAATTCCTAAAATCATATATACATATTTATATACCACCCGGCATATCTAGGCCCAGATACCATCATGAATATTCAAGGTCACAATGCATTTCGCTTGCTCGTGTCTATTTAATTCACGGCATTATTTTGATAATTCAAATTTACCATTGTGCTCTCTCTGTCTGATAGTTATTAGTGTGTCTCATATTCTTATGGATTGTTCTGTATCTAGGTTATCTGGAACACTTGATAACATATTGGACTACTTCAAGCCTCGCCTAACAACGCTGATTTTGAAATCGTTTGCCAAACACAGTATATCTGATATTTAGTAAATCGTGCTTATTACCTCCAGTATCTATTCTAAATTTATTGATTTCGGTCCGATACGTATACTTTTATATTTAATTTTTATAACTATCTTTCTTACTTTTATATATTATGGAATTTTGTTTTTAAGAGAATTTTTTGGATTATCGTTTTTTTTTTTGTATTATTTTAAATAACTAGTAGTTTCAGTTAATTGAACGCGCAATATGGTTTTTGTAACCCCGCGCTTTATCTTTTTTTGTATTTTATATATTAATATATAAAATATACGTTTAATAAATAAATAAATAAATAAATAAATAAATAAATAAATAAATAAATAAATATTTATATACCTGTCTTTGCAAACTTTTAGTGATATCCACTTTATTCCAGTATGCTTCTTCGATACAAGATAATTGCTCGAAATCAATATTATCTAAAATCCCATCAAAGTCTAAATCATTTTCAATAATTTTTACTCCATCTTCATTAGTTTTTGTATCATTATTGAAATTTTTACACGATTCAGGTTCTTCACAATTTTCAATTTGATTGATTTCAGGCAATTCAGTATTATTTAAAGTAATATGATTTATTTCAGGTGTAGAAATTATAACTGAATCATCAAGTTTATTGTTTTTTGATTTCGAAGCTGATAAGTGCAATGATTGAGTGATATCATTAAAATCATCAGGATGATCATGAAAAATGGAAAAATCAAATTGTGATGCCATTTGTGAGGTTACTGGTTCACGATTAAATTCCATTAACTTGTCAATTTTTGGTTCACCCTCTTCATTATGATCTAATTGTATAGTACAGTTGCATAAATCAACTCTACTGGCTCCTTCATTATGATCATCATCATTATTATTCGAATGTTGATTGTCACTTAATAACATCTGAGTTGATTGGTTTGGGGTTTCTGGAGGACTATCATATCTTAGCAAAACCTTCAATTGACTTGCTGAAATATCTTTCAATGTCGCTAAATCCTCGTTAGGTTCCATGCTTGAAACTCTTGTTTTTGTGCTGAATAGTCGTAATAACCTGTTATAAGATAACGATCGCCCAAAAGCAAAGTACAATCATATACGTGATCCAATACTCTTACCGTTAAAGCACGAAATACTTGATTGAGTTTACGTGGACACTCTACACTACTGGCCGGCAAGATGCGGAGTAAACAAAAATTTTGTGTATGTCGTAATTTAGAATATTCACTCATAGGTTTTCCACAATTTGTACATAATGGAACTGTTTAAAAAAGGTTTTATTATTTAATATTAATATTGTTGATATTTTGAACTCACCAACCAAAGAAAGAGCTTTAATTTTATTTCGTGTACAACCAGTAGAGCAATACCAAACGGATTGAATACTGTAAATAAGGAAAACAAATAAAAATTTTAATAAAGTATTCCATAACAATGGACGACCTATAACCGCCAGGAAAAAAGTGTAAGCGAGATAACTGCTGGAAGTGTCCATTCGCATTTATAAATTAAATAAATGATTTCATATTTGAAAATTATTTTGTTGTTATTTTGGGTATTTTTAAAAGTTGCATGCTTTTTTGCATTTGGAGAAATTAAGGAGCGACAATTCATACAAGACATTTCGTCCTGGGTTCAGATTCTATTAGACAAAGTTAAAGATTTATTCGAAAGTGGATGACAATCGTCTTATGGAATCTGTGCCCTAAATAGTTTTACTTTTTTTGTGACCAAAATTAGTTGTTGTCGCTTACACATTTTTGACAAATACGGCTCGATATATTACCAAATGTGCTTACACAATTTTTTCAGGCTCTGTTAGTGCGGATAATACTCCAATAACTAATGAAAGACCACCTCGATATGAATGAGTATATGGTTCAAAACATGATTTCTGTTGTAATGGTAAATTTAAAAAACGTACTTGTATATGTACTTGGTCAATGTCAATACTGTTTAGAGCACTATCGCCACCTGAGACATTGGCGGATGTTTTGATAATATCTCTAATTATACCAAAAACACAATATTTAACAGCATTAAAGAACTGCAACGGCTCTTCTATGGCCAAGTGTAATAAGTCTAAGGGATGGCTGAAGAAATCTTCATAAACAAATGGCAACTTGACAAAAATTGCATCAAAGGCGTCTTCCGGACGTTTAGATTGTTGATAAGTTCTGATAAAATTATCAGCGGCAGCTTCAATAACTTTAAGCAACTTGTTGCTACGCACAAAAGTATCAATTTGATGCTGGTCACGAAACCTGACCAAATAAAATTATTATACTAATGACCATAAATATTGCAAAATTATAAAATAAGACTTACGATTGTGTTAAATAGGAATTGCTAACGCTATTTTGATTATGTTCATTCAAAATTGTTGATGGAACCAAAGATGGATCAATTTCCATTTTATTCTTCTAAAATTATAATTGTGTCAACAGATTACACACCGATACGAAACATCTGATTGTGTTAATATGGCGAACAGAAAAAAATATTAAAATGCAATGCCAAAAAATAGGTAAAACAATTGAAAAGGTTGATAGTCTAAAAAGAGATACATATATATGCAAAAAATGCGCAATACTAAATATATGTAGGTTTCTATTGCTATATCTTTCTTATTATTACCACCATGTAAACCAAACCATATGGTTCGAATTTACCTTTCTGCCATTGTAACCGGTAACAAATCTGATAATGAACTGTAGGAGAATCATTCGCAGTGTTGTTATTTCAGTGCTTTCTTTGAATTTTTGGTGCTTTTTAGCACTTTTACAAAAACCCTTAAAAGCATAATTCTTTGATTAAACTTTTAATTTTTTAATTTTTAAAGAATCAATTAGCAAAATTCATTTTATTGATTAAATAATTTTCTACTTTATTTAATTAAATTCAAAGACTCATTTGATTTGATTTTCTTAATAGTATAAAAGTATTAAATCAAATCATAAAACCATTTATTGAATGAAATCAATATAATTTAGAACAACTCTTTATCTCACATTTGTTGTGTTTGTGCGGCAAGGTGTTAACGAGAACATTCACTATAAACTGAAAGCAACCATGTAAAAGATTTTGAGAATAACGCCTATAATTTTACGTGTTAACTCTAATGTGAACAAATGTCAAGTTTATATCGGATTTTCGAATATATTTTACCTCACAAACATCGTATCATTTATGTTGTTCATGGGGAGTGTGCTAAGTGTTGTATTGTGCTATTGGAATCTATATACAGTCAACAAAAAATAATAAAGTTATTTTTATAAAAGTTCTTTTTATTAGATATTTTTTAAAACAAATAATAAATTTAAAAGTCCAGGCGTTAATTTCAATAAACTCTCTTTGCATAAATTTTAATTTAGAAAATGCAAATATCAATCAAGCTGACCTTTTATGCATCGTGTGCAAATCACCATCGTGAATACCTTTAATAATTTTTACAAAACAAAACCAAATAAATTTTGTAATAAAATGTTATGTGTAGTTTTGTATCACATACATATTGCAAGTGTTTTACAAAATACCGTCTTTAAAAAAATTTAAAAATCAGCGAGTAATGATAAAAATTACAATGAATACACAGAGTGATATGAAACATGTTAACATTTTTCATATAAAACGAAAAGCCAAACTAAATTTTGCACATAGCTATGTATAGCTATGCATAGCTCGCATAGCTGTCTTTTGATTCATATCTGTAGGATAAAAACTTTGGGTGAATGTACAGGGTCTAAACGAAAATATATTTTTTTTACTCTTTAATTTGTCCTTTATTAAGGAGAATCTTATAGCTTCCGAAGTACTTTGCTAAATTGAATTGTGGAACAATTTTACTCAAACTTTAATAGTAATTTGAATTGTAAAATTCAATAATTTTTGTATTTTTAAGAAAGACGCAATCAATAATGAAATTTATTATAGTGAAAGATCATTTTTTATATAAAGTGTAAGAGTTTTTCCACGTGAAACCCGAACAACTTACTGTGCTTAAACAAGCTTTATTATATTGACCAGACACTATTTATGCTTTCATATTATATCAACCGCTTTTAATAACATGAATTTGAGCTTTGATTGATATAAATTAAATTGCCGGTTACTCACCCTATAGAAAGCAGAGCAAGGTGGCATTTTACATGTTTTTTTGCGAAAATTTTATAAATGCGAGAAATACAAGAACAATGTGCTGGTATTTAAAAGTAAACAAATTTTCTTTGGCACAATTAAATCAGTTTTTTTACTTTTTTGCCACCATTTTGCACGATATTATATATAAATATTTATTTATGAGGTATATAAAATTTCGTTTGATTTACATATGTTATTTATACATATACATATGTTAAATAGTTTTTATGTTTGGAAATTAATTATTATTTAAATTAACGGGTTTTAATTTATTTTAAATCCATTTAAATTCAATTGCATTTTTTTTACTTTCTCTTAGATATTATAAATACTTTATATAATTATATAATTTTTAATAACAAATTAATGATAATTTTACTAATTACTTTCATAGCAATCAATGTGCTAATGCATTTGATTATATCAATATTATAATAAAAAACATAACATGCTCTGAAATTTTGCCAGAAGTAAAATTGCTTTAAATAACAGCATAATTTCTTTAGAAAATAATATATAAGTACCCAACAAACCAAACGATGTCGTTTCGATATTATACGATATCATTTCGATGATATCATAAACGATATACTAACAATAGGTACTGTGGAGAAAAATTAAATCATTATTCCATTAAAAAAGTATAGCGTTTTCATATTGGAAATATCAGACGGCGTGATAATATTTTCACGATTTTACAAAATATTTTTCGTTATTTTATTTGGCATTTATGATAACACTTATTATGATTTACCAACTCAAAATTGCTTAAGAATCTTATTACTACAGAAGCAAAACATATTAAATAATTTATTGGCGCTTTCATGCAATTTTTGACAACAAACCGCGATTTTAAAATGATCACTGATAACACCACTTGATTATTGCCCTTTAGCAAGACGATGCCTTCCATATTGGACCCAAAAAAGAAAAATATTAAAATGGAATGCATACGCCACTTTTATAAAAATTGTAAAATATGTAATACTTACAGCGAAGGATAGATGACCGAAAATACAAATCGCAAGTACAATAATAAAAAGGTAATTATTCAGTTAAAGAAAAAAGCAAAAAATATATATATATATTTTTTTTTTTTTTGATTTTCTGTAAAGTTTTTTCAAGAACCATATTTTATATTGTCGTTGTTTTTAAAAATAATGATATCATTTCATATTAAAAGTTTTATAAAATGTATCTTTAATGATACTAGCTGTGTTTATGTGGCAAGCTATCAACGTTGGCTTGTGTCATTCCCATACAAATTTAATATATGTAATTTCAAGCGTTGACACTAAACGTTGACTTATGTAAAATTTACATGGGAATGACATAAGCCAACTTTGAAAGCCTGTCGCATAAACACATCTTCTGCATTGTTTCTAGGTTTATTGGGTAAGATTATATTACATGGTTGTCAACCGAAACGAAGCGGTTATCGGTAAGAGTAACTCTATTTTAGACTATTTTTGTAACAGTATTTTAAAGGCAACGTTATTTTATTTATTTCGACATCCGTATGTTATGGATAAGGGTTCGGTAACGCTATATTCAAGTTAACAGTATTTAAGTAAATCTACTAATGGTGTCTTAACGGTGGATATTTATTTCAATCGGAATGAGAATTATTTTTATTAACAAACAAGGAAAACCTAAATAAAATTTAAAAGAAAACTGATTTATTCAACTTATTCTATGTAAAATACTTACTTGTAATAGTTTTTTAAGGAAAAAGCTATTTAAAAAACTTTTACAAAATATGGGACCAATAAGACTATGTTTATAAAATTTTTGCATGTTGTTATTTTTCAAAAAAATAAAACTTAAACTTAAAAAATTTAAAGTTACAAAAAAGTTGTTTGTATTTACAAATTCGATTGTTTAATAAAATTTTTTGTTTGTATTTGCAAAAATGGTGTTTAATAATACAAACAGAATTTTGTATTTTTTTTTTCTGTGTTTAAACGCTTAAGTTATTTTGGAATCGGAATTTTAAGGATAACGGCATTTCTGTTATTTTTTTAACGATATTTTAGGGTAACAGTATTTCTGTTCTTTCGGTAATGGTATTTTAAGAGTAACGGTAGCCACCTTTAGAGGTATAGCCTGCCAACCCTGGTATAGTATTCAAAAAAACATGTGTGCGTAAAATACTATATGCATGATTGTACCTGTCAATGCATGCATATAATTATAAATCAACAACATTAACAGACAATTGGCGACATTTCTTTATTTTGTGGAATTCATGGCAAGTGTTTTAGTACGACTACGTATGCAACAAAATGTTGGGCACTAACAAAAGAAGCCTCCCAATGCTTACACGCCGATTTTATGAATCTTGGATATTTAAAAGAGAATTCATATTTTTTTAGTGTTATCTCTGATATTTTCAGGATAAAATCGGGGGAAGAAAAAATTAATTTATTACTTTTTTGTTCCATAGTATGTTGGAAATTTTCGAAATTCAAAAGAAAAATCGGTTTTAAATGAATGTACTCGTCAAAAGCGCAAATTTTATATGCATTTGTATAGGCTTGCCAAGTTGTTGAAAAATTTGCAATAAGTAGCATAGTTTGTTAAAATTAGAACATTTTTTTTTAAAAAATAATACCTACTCATAAAGTTGAACTTTTGGATACTCTTACGAGAAAATCCAATATATTCTGAAAATGGAACTTATGTTAAAATAAAATACCAGTGTATTCACTTTTTTAGAACAATTCACTTAACCAGAATTTTGGTTACTACTGTATGGTTCAAATATAGAATACTATATAAATAAAAAGTGGAAACCATTTAATAATAACTACACTCACCAAAAAAAAGTCTGTAATGGCAACTGAAAATTTTGCTGTTATTACGCGAAATTTTGCTAATAGAGCCCAGCGGTATTTTTTGCTAATCTTAGCAACACATGTCTGCTGACGTGTAGTACAATGAAATTAGTAGACAAAATTAGTACCCGCTACTAAATTTTAGTAAACCTTTTGTAAAGTGGAATTTAAAATCTGTTTGCTAATATTAGTACAATCAAATTTGTATAAAAAATTAGTAAGATCTACTAAATTTTAGTAAATTTGCTGTAAACTCAATGAATTGTAAAATATAGCAAAATTTTAATTAAAAAAAAAATATAATTAAAATGCCCAAATTAAAACAAATATTTTTAGATACACTTAAAGCTGCCTTACGAATTCAAATATACAAATTCAATGGCTTAAAAAATAGTTAAAACATAAACGAATTTCTCATTTTGTTTTAATTTGCTAATTTTTGTTTTGAAAAATATTTTTAGTAATTTTTTGGATTTTAATTAAGGTCAAATTTGAATTAAGGGTTGATTTTAAGTGGATGTCCTATTTTTGGACATGATTGGGTTGTGAAAAGTATCTTCACTTCGGATGCCTTTTTTTAACCTATGTAACATTTTAAGGCTATTGAAGTTTGTAGGTATAAATTTTAATTATTAGAAATATCCAATTTTTCAAAATTAGTAAATTTGTTTGCTATTTTTAGCAAATCGGTTTTCAAAAATATTTAAAATGATTTCTGAAGTTAGAAACAAAAGTTTGTAATATTCTGTAAAATGTTTGTAAATACTCTGTAAAAGTTCTGTAGCTTGCAAAATGTAAATAGCAAAAAAAAGTGGAATTGAAAGACGTTTACAAATTTTTATACTTGATTTTTTTGGCTGATTTTGTTTTACCTGCTATAATGATGAAATCGCTGGATTATGTTAAAATCCTGGAAGAGAAATTTGCCTGCATAAAAACATGCAGACAACGCATTAGCCAGTATTTTGTTCGAACTTTTGCGTTAGAAAACTACACATAAAAAAATTATTTTTACAGTGGAAATTTTTTCGCATCAGTTTAATAGACAAGACCATTGGAAAATGTAGCTAAAAACGACATTTGCCTTTGTTATGATTTTGGCTTTATTATGACTGTACAAAAGTTAGAAAATTTTAAAATTCAATGAAAGCTTTTGATCTTCAAACACGGCACGATTTGTTTTCGTGTTATGAACAAAATACAAGTCTCTAAGCATTATCATTGTTGCCAATATCTTAATAAATATATATAAAATATATTTTTATTAAAATTTTTGAATAAACAAAAATATATATATATATATATATTTATAACCGCTCCCATAATTTTACATATAAGGAATATTCATTATTAATTTCATAAACATCTTTAATAATTTCATGAAAAAAATTGTATAGAAAACCTTAAATTTTAATTGACTTTTTTATTTTTATTTAAACACACTACAATGTGAAGTAATAGCATTTTTTTCGCAAAACCTGTATATTTTCACATGATTTTTTTAGGCAGCCAATATTTAGTGTAAAGCTTGTTTTCAACAAAATTTAGCCAATTTTTAAAAATTTTTAGGAGATTCATTTTATAATGGGGTCCACCATGAACCATCAGAAGAGCAACATAACAGACAGCTGACGTCAAGTTAAAAAACATTAAAATAAATTAGCTAGGAATGCTTTTAAATTTAGCGCGCTCAAAGTGAAATTTCTAAAGTACAAGTGCACGACCATCCTCATATACAAAAGGTTAACACAAAAAAGTTAAAAGACTGCAAAACATGTTATGGAAGGTATTGTTGATTGCCAAGTTGTGATAATAAAATCTTGTTCAAAATAAAAAAAAAAAAAAAAAAAACGAAATATTAAAAAGAAATGACAGAAATCTAAAATATTAAGTAAGAAAACCATTGTTAAGTACTTAACGCAATTTAATAATGAAAGTTTTAAAAAAAATATGTACTAGCCAGTTTGTCAGCTACATACAAGAGGAACCAAATGTTTGCTTTTAGTGATCATGTAATAAAAGTGAAATTAAATACATTTTTACAAAGTTATTTCTTACTTCATTAATCATTTGGATTACATTAAAAAAAATCAATTTAAGAAGATAAAATAAATTTATTTATTATACTCATTGAAAAAATATCCAGCATGAATTACAAATGAATAAATAATTAAGGGAGTTTACAAGATGTACTAAGTGTTGTTTTGTCCTAATATAAAATTACTGTTTGGTATTGAAAATAAGCAAAATCTTTTTGTGTTGTGAGTGCATATGATAAAAAACCTTTTGAAATTGTATACAAGAGGATTAATTTTAGTGCAGTTTTGTAATAGCATCTGGTAAAAAAGATGTCTTTTTTTCATCAGACACATAGAGGAAAATATATTTTTATAATTAATTATTTTTCAAAACATACAAATTAATCGCATAGTTCCAGCTATGGTACAAGTAAGAAACTTTAAGAGGGCATTTTAGTTTTTATTCAAAATTATATCATGTTGGAAATTTTTGGAACAGAATATATCAATATGCATGTTTTAATTGATTTTAACAAGATTATGGAATATAACTTTTTCGACAGAAGTTTGATTTGAATTAAATTCAATTATTTTATGCTTCATTTTAATAGAAAAGAAATGAAATCTAATAAGTCTTTAGCAAAAATGACTCTGTCGCTAAAACAGTTTATATTTTTTTTACAGTTTTGAATGTGGAATTAAAATCTTTAACCGACTTAATACTGACGCTCCCGTCATTAAAATCGGACTGTTTATGTATTTTTTAGCGAATTTTTAAAATATACCAGTCATTTTGACTGATTTTGGTATAACCATCACAAACAAAGTAAATGATTTCTCGCTCCCAATCTATACTTGCAATAAAAATTTTAGCAATTAGTAAATTGCGTCGTCAGAATAACGTCACAAAATTGCTTATTGCCTAGCTTATGTTAAGAGTGGAGAACACGTATTTATGTTAACTCATATTTTAAAAATTTCAAGGAAAAAGGTTCTTCTATAATTACTTGTAAATACACTTGTAAAGTGAAAATATTTTTATATTTTTTCCTTTTAATTTGTTACAATTTATTTAATTCCTTTAAATTTAATATTTTTTGTTTGTTTTTCTATTACTTTTCTATTTCTTTATTTATTTATGGCGATTTTTTCTTATCAATAATTGCTAACGAATACGTGTGGAGAATTATTGCTACATATTTGCCGGCAATAAAAATGTACGAAATCGAGTGGTACACACTAGCAATTTTTTTAATATTGACATACATATGCTGAAATTTTTGTCAAAATATTTATTGCCAGCCTAGACGACAAGTCAATTCTCTTAAAGTCATGTTATAAAACCCAATAAACAATTTTGCTGGAATTCAAGTATAAATCAACTGCAATTCACGTCGTATTTTCCACTGTAGTTCATTTTTCAGCAAATGAATATTTTAATTACAGTCGAACTAAACAGTGTAAATATGCTTTAATTCAAGCCCTGGTTTAAAGTTAAATTCAAGTTCAAACAATACACTAAAAACTCTTGTATTCAAGTCTTTTTTTCAAGCTTAAACCAAGCTAATGAAAACACGATAAAAATTATATTTTATGCAATTTATTTATAGATTTGACATACAGTTATTTTAAGTTTTTGATAAATGTAGTCATCTTTAAATATTTTATCTATTCTTTTTCTGATAGCATCGTTATGTTTCTGAGCTAAAAAGATAAAAGTTTAGGTTCACAACAAATGGAACTTACTTACTTATTTTGATAATCCAAAGCAGACCTCCATATTCGCTTTTAATCTACACAATAAATTGATTCATTCATTGGCAAAAAAAGAAATAAAAATTTTTTCAACTTGTGTGAACTGGATTTTTACTGGAAAAAAATCACTTAAAGAAGTTTAATTCAAGCTATTTTTAAAGCACTTGAACTTTTAGTATTTTAATGTTTATTGGGAATCTAAAAAGTGTTGTAAAAAATGTTCCAGTATTCGATCAAAGTTGCAAGACTGATCCAGGATACCTAGTGTCAATTAATTTAATTAAAATAAACAATTACATGTCAATGTTAAGTTATTTTTATTAATAATTTGGTTGTATTTTGATTAAAAGAAAACAATACTAAAAACAAGTAAGAGCGGCTAAATTCGGCTATGCCGAATCTTATATACCCTTCACCATGGTATTCTGAAGGAGATGAATACATCGTTGGAATCTACTACCTCATAGCTCTCCACAAACAAGCGGTATCCCCATTTATTTTTTCTTAAATGTCCAAAAATTTTAATCCAAAATAATATGTCATGTAAAATCTCAAATTTATATTTTTCCATATGTTTCAGCGCTTTTCTTGTCAAATTTGGCATTTTCTAGGCAAAAAAAAGTTGGCGACACTACCATTTATTTTTTATTTATATCATTCACAATAGTTGTGAAACGTATTTAACCTACGTATTTATCTTCACACTCTTATTAAACAAAGGGATTTTACTGGAAAAATTGGAGGTAGTCCTGGTTTTTTGCTAATATCTCAGCCATTTATTAACCGATCTGTCTGATTTTTAATAGCAAACAGAAATGGATCACATGTAACAGAAATAAAAAAGAATCAAGTCCTCATCATGTCTGGGTTCTTCGGAAAACCCATTTCAACACACAGACGGACAGACGGACAGACGGACATCGTTAAATCAACTTCGCTCTTCATATGGACCCAGAATATATATACTTTATAGGGTCTAAGATCAATATTGTAGAAATTACAAACGGAATGACAAACTTATATATACCCTTCCACCTATGGTGAAGGGTATAACAATAATAATGTTTCTAGGTCAAATAGTTTATGTTTTGTTTAAACAAAAGTGTAAATTAAATAAATCAAATGACACACTTGACACCACCAACACTGAACAATGAGTAATTATGAATTAAAAAAAAATATTTAATGACTTGAAAATAATATTTAACAAAAGACGAAAAAACAGTTTTTATTAAACCATAAATGCTTAAGAAAAAAATAAAACAACAAATATTAAACAACAGGCGAATTGATTAATTTGAGCACCCACAACTAAATACAAAATAATCAAAACAACTTGATAAACATTGCATATTTATATATTTTTTTTTTTACTATTTCATGCAAAGTTTAACGGTATAATGAAAGTTTTTTAGAAAAATTAATAAATATCTAACTGAAACTGTTAATTAAACTTTTATTTTTTGCCTAAATTTAAATGCAGGTGTTAGCCATTTTAGCTTCCTTTTTGTTTACAAATTATGCAGCCAATTCAATGTTAAACCCATAAATTGGAAAAACTTGAAAACACTTTAAAGCTCCCACAGTTTAAAATATTTAAAAGTGCAACAAAAAAAAAAAAAAAAAAAAAACTGTTATAATACACAAACGTAGTACGAATGCGTACAAAAAGTATTTGCTTATTAAATTATGGCATTGTTATTTAATACTTTTTTGTCACAACAAAAAACACCTTCACCATACTGCTATTGTTGGTTTATAGAAATACGTTGCATGTTAAAATAAACAGTTAATGGTTAAATCCAGATTTAAGGAGTGTTTTGACGCAAGCACACACATTTTTGTTCAAGCTTTGATTCAAACTTATATAGGTTCAAATTCCTTTGCATACATAATAAATTTCAGGTGTGTTTTTGTTCAAATTTACAGTAAAAAAGAACTCCTGTTATAAAATTGTAATTAATTTTTTTATTTATTTGTATTATGATGAATTTTAATATGATTTTTTTAAATATTTATTAAATAAAAACAAAAAACTTAAGTAACAAGCACAATTTAATAAATATAAAGATGGCTGTATTTGCCTTGTGCTTGCTGTTGCAAAGTCACGGAAAATCTTATTTATTTAAAATGTGCGATTATTTTCCACTTTTCGAAATATCTATATCCAAAAAATAGTCTCAGTTGTAGCCACCGAATTTGTTGCCAAACAAACTTATCAGGAAAACTTTGGTAATGGGTGTGATAAAATCATGCATTACCTTGTTATATATACTCCTTACCTATATCAATAAAAAGTAATGAATTACCGATATTTGGTTACATAATGCATTACTTTGTAATGTATACATTACCGACATTTGGTTACGTAATGCATTACAATTTACCAAACAAATAATGACTCTTAAATTGAAATCATACGTAGCATAAAAATCAATATTTGATAAATAATTTGTAACCCATCCCATCTATATTAAAGAAAAAAATCTAAGCAATAAGTACAAAGCGTCGGCAGAATAACGGCACAAAATAGCTCATCGCCGAGCTTTAGTTAAATTTTTGTTTGGTTTTTTTTAATAATGTGTTAAAATTTATTTAATTCTTTTAAATTTCATCATGTTTTGTTTGATATTTTTTTGTGTCGTCTTTTTTATAATTTCAAACGAAAATGACAGCTAAGTTTTACGTAATAGCAATAATTGATAACAAATATTGCCGGAGAATTATTGCAACATAAATTGCCGGAATAAGATAATTTTGACGTTTGCTGCAATGTATGTCCACATATTTATCTCCATTATAGACTACGGGATGTACATTTGTTTACTACTGTAAAATTTAAAAACTTCTATTAATAACAAGCATTATTAGTTTCAGAAACTCTAGCATTCGTGTTTTTTTTAGATTGCATTTCTGTAGAAAAGCCTAAATTGGTTTGAAAAATTAAAGATTTTAAGTTGAAAGTTAAAGTTAAAAATTGATAACTCAAAATAACCAATTACTGTTAACCTCTTCGTTATCATTTGGGCAACCAATTATTTTTTTACCCCCTATCTGCAAAAAGGTAACCCATTAATTTTCATTTTTTAATAAGCATAACTGTAAGAATGAACCCATTGCTTTGAGGCTCACGACTGTAAAATTCATCAATGAAGTAAGGTGTTAAGTAATCCATCGGTCCCTATGGCTGTACATGACTTTGCCTATTATTTGGTAATGTGTGGTTTAGCTGGGTTTGGCGGTTACCACAACTGTTTTTTTATTAAATTGTATTTTTTGTCGTGCAAGTCAATATTCAGTTGTGTGATTTAATATTACGGGAACATGGTTAATTCTGGAAAGTGGCGCAATGTATGAAATCGATATTTGACGTCATATTTTGCATATTTAGAATATTTAACAATTGTTAGGGGAACATAATTGGCATCAAACTTTTCGTTAATACTCGTAGTTGCAATTTAATGCAGGGTTTTTAATGTAAAAAACATTTGTTAGCAAATAGTGTAAATTTTCCAAGTTCCATATTTGGTTACAAATGTCATTTAACAGAACTTTTATTTAAGTCTTTTATATTAAATTTTTAAAAAAAAATTTATTTTCTATACAAAATAACCGCAAAGTGTAATTTAATTATTAAATTTAGTAAATTTTATTGCCTACCTGTATTCCAAACTGTTTATATTATTGCTTTCTTAAAGTTCAAAATAAATTCTAACATGTTTGGAATTTATAATTTGGTTGCCATTAATAAAAATACCAACACTATAAATGGGAAAAGAAAACAGAATATGGGATATTCCACACCAAATGTCCAGCAAGAAAAAAAAAACACATATGGTATCAATGTAACACGAAATAGAATCCGTACTGTGTTTTTTTATTTTTGTAGAAGTTGGGCGAGGTAGGCGTGGTTAAATGTTAATAAAATTTCATGAGTGTGTTTAGTAAAAAATGTATTATATGTTTTTGAATTTTTTTGTAAAAAATTTCACGGGCTGTTTATTGAAAGAAAACAATTTTTAAATGTTCAGGCGAGTTAGACGAGTTTTTAGTAAAAATTTATTATAAACACAATTTGTTGATTTTTTCATGAACTATTTTTTAAAAGAAAAAAAATTAATTTTCGGAACAAGTTCTGAATTTTAAGTATTTGAATATTTAGGAAAAAGACGATTTATCTAAAATTCGCTATTATTTTTATTTTTTTTAATATTATTTTAGATTTACTCAGGTGCAAGATCCAATTAAGAGAAGATAGAAAATATTATTATACGTGCGAAAATTCCCAATTCGATTTCAGAAATGGAAACATAAGCAGTTGGAATGGCACATCTGTCAAAGATGACACATTAAATTCTAAAAGTATATGGAAAAAGCCCATTTCACAAATCTCTATTCCTTTGAGTGGTTGGGTGGAGCTTCCGAATGAGGCTGGCGATGACCTGGTCACTCAAGTCGAAAGTGTGGCACAAAATAATTTAAAAATAATAAAATTAAAAACTTACAGATGAAAATAATAAATATAATTAATATATTTTTAAAAATTTTATTAAAAATTTTTCGGGTTTGAGATCATAGTTAAGAGAAGATGGAAAAAATAATGAGGACCAGCGCCAAAGGAGTACCAGAATTAGGAATATTCAGATGTTTTTCTATTGGTAAAAAAAATTTGGAAGTGGTGTTTCGCTTAGTCTTTTAAGAAAATTTACATTGAGTATATCTCAAATACAGTTGTATCGTATTTTATGAAATTTGTGCCTGAGTGATGAACAATATATATTTAGTATAATAAATATTAATTACACTACTCGACAAGGTTTTTTGGACCGACTTCTACTAAAACTTCTTTTAAGTATATTGGTCTCCAAAAAAGGAATCCGAAGTTAGAAAAATCTGTTAAATCGCGTTTCAAAAATAGGGTCCTTTTATTGCTTAATATTAAGTAAAAGTTAATCAAAATCTTTTTCCATTGTTTGTAGATAAAATTAACTTACATTTGAGTATAATAATATCGGGAAATGTAAAGTGGAATGTCAGGGATGTCATTCTGTCGAAAATTGATTCACTCATCTTAGCTGCGTCGTGGCACCCGATTTTTAATATGTTGCTTCGATAAAAGTCTAATTAAACCCAGCAAAATAAGAGCTGAGGAAGTAGTTAAATACTACATCTACTCAACCCGAAGTTGTGATTTTAACATTGGAGTGTCATTGGGAGGAAGTAATTTGTGTTGGTGCTATTAAAAATCGATTATCAGATGAACTTTTTCATTAGTTTACGGAAGTTGTTAAATATAGGTACTACAAGTGTGGCTTTTTTTTAAGTTAAAAATGTGATTTTTAAGAATTATTATTCCGACCAGGACAAAGTGAATATCAGTGGTATGCAAAATATATTTTCAATAAGGCATTTAATGACTGCAGGAGTTAACCATTTTTGGAGCAACTAAATAATTTTTTTTTTTTTTACTAGTAGGGGTTGCTATATCAATATTTTGGAAGTTGTTTAAAATGACTTCTTACAAATCGAAAAATTTGCACTATTAACTTCTTTCGATGTTCTGAAAAAGAGATTCGTAAAGAATAACATTCATTTTATATTGCTGGGAAGTTTTAAGATAAGTTTGCAACTAAAAAACAAAAACAAAATTGTTTACGTTGTATGGATAAAAATTAGACTTACATATGTACTTTATGCGGTGAAAATTTTAGAAGAATCGATACGGTAATTTTTGAGATATTTGACTTATAAAGCTTTACAGTTTGAATGAATAAAAAAATTTCTATTTAATGCAAATCATAATTTAAAAATAACAAATTAAAAAAAATACTCAATTTTCTAGATCCTGATGTCCTTAATACTTCCTTTTACTTTTTCCGACATCATTATACTAAATTGAAAGACAATTTTATCCATAAAATTGACAAAAGATTTTGATACACATCTTCTCAATATTAAGTCATAAAATATTTTTCCCAGGGTCAGGGGTAAAAAAAGGAAAATTTTTTTAACAAAATTTTAAAAAATTAAAAAAGTTGTAAATTTTTAGAAAAATTAAGTCTTATAAAAATTAAAAAAAAAATCAGAATTTGTTTCTGAAAGTTTAAAATTTTTATATTTTAAAAATTCAGTTTGTTAAGGGTGTAGAACTTTTATTTAAAATAAAACACAGATTTAAGAAATTAAAAACAAACTTTGTTTTCAATTGAAACTATTTTTAGGCCCTGTGAGAGGTGGCTAAATAAATTATAAGCTATATACAAAATGACAAAAGGTTTGAAAATTGTTAATTTCAAGTGTTTGTCCTAATCAATATTAAATCTACAACATAATATATCGTATGTTGATAGTTTATGATTAGACAATATTTTTAAATTATACTTTTCACTGTATCCTTCTGTTTAAGGTAAAGAATTTTTTATGTATTGTTGATCTGTTATTTTGGTAAATGAATGGTATTAATATATACAATCATCCAATAATTAACCCAACAAGAGCATGGGTGCTGAAGAGGAATGTGTAGCGTCAACCGAAAATACTAAGTATTATATCCTGCTGGCTCTGACGGAATTTTTAAATTTTTATTCTCTATAATTTACTAATAAAAATGCTCGATTTTTTGTAGTAAAAAACAATTTATAAAAGGAATATGATTAAATGATCTAAAATCCTATTAATACCATTCATTTGATATAATTAAATTTCAAAGAAATTTGGAAACCTGAATTTAGTTTAGATTTTATTTAGCCAGGGTGGGTGCACCCTTAATATTATATACTTTTGGCGAATGCCAAAAAATTATAGTATATTTTTGAATAAAAACACTAATAAAGTTTTTCAACATTTGACTACGCCTACTTCGCTCACTTTACAAAAATATAAAAACCAGTACGGATTCTGTTTTGTGTCTTTATACATTTTACCGTAGCGTACATTCTACCGTAGCCACATATGTACTTTATTTATATTAAAAATTGTATTTATTTTTTTAATATTATTGTAATATTTTTAAAATGTAATTTTTAGTGAAAGTTCTTTTTGACCATTAAAACACAAAGATTTCCCTGTTAATTTCTTTTGTTAACAAATTTGCCTAATGTATAAGCTAAAAATTTGTGATTTTAAATAGTTTTTAAAAATTATTGTATTAATCGTGCGGTGTGTAACAACTTATAATATTCAATGGTTTCTGTTGAGTCTTAAACAGAAGTCACGAGAATTTTATTTGTTTTATATAAATATTTGTCAAATACCAAATTTTTATCTGAAAGTGTTTCTCTGATAGATGCTCTGAGTTTTTTTTAAAGAAAAATAAATTTAACAGAGAAAATTAATTTTCTTTGAGTAAATTCATACTTTGTATATATATTGTTCAATAAATATAATTACACAGCGAAAACATATTTATTGTGACAGCCGAATTTATTGTCAACTGAATGATTCATTTGCAGCAATTGAATTATTTGGTTGTGGTTATCAAATATATTCCTGATACAATTTAAATATTTTGCTTTAAACGAAATCCTGCTGTGTTAACTGAATTTCCAATCAAACCATTCAGTTGGCAAAAACATTTCGTTGTCACAATGCATCTGTTTTCCCTGTGTATGTACAAACTTGTCTTGCTGTTTACTTGGCCAATTGTACCAATCGTACCAGTTAGATTAAAGTCTGATGGTAATATTTAGATAAACATTTATCATATTTAAATTCGTTTGCACTTTTTTATAGTTAATAAATGTTATTTAGTATTTTAAAAAAACACAAGTAGGGATATTTCAAATTCGGTTTAATTACACATAATAATTTTTTATTTTATATTTTTACTATTTAATTTAATTTGTCTTTAAGATTACCTACTTTGATTAAATACGATACGATACCATGTGTAGTGTTGTAGGTTAGTTAATAATAAACACGTTGACAATAACGACTCAACCGTGAATTTCTTTACATTAACTAACTGTAAAAAGCACGCAAATGTTTTATGAACTATGTATGTGACTTACAAATAAAAATTACAAAAGAAACAAATAGAATAAATGAAATTTATACAAATAAGTCTGCATGTTTATTTAAGGAAAAAAGTAAAAGTTTCGACTAACTAAATACTTAAATATTAAAATTTTAGTTAAAGAAAACTACATTAGGTTAAATAAAATGATTTAAATAGTATTTCTTTTAAGTTTTATTTTTTATAAAACATTTTTCAAAAATTTATGATTCATTTGTTTTATTAAAAATGTCTCATATTTTTGTTTAAATATTTACACATCTTTAGTAAAATATAAAAATAAATGAATCATTTTAATTTTATTTTGCAAACATGAATTTCACTTTCATTATAAACCTACAATTTAAAACCAAATAAATAACAACAAAACAAAAAACCACATCAAACTTCCTCATCTTGATACATACGCACCGTTAAAATCGAATAGCCCATTCCACACACACACACACACACACACACACACACTCGCGCACACCTTATTATTAACACCGAAGAGCGGCTTAGAGAAGACAAAACTTGTTTATTTATATTTTTTCTTGATCAATGGAATGCATGCATGTGTTTGATTTGGTTACTTAGGGCTCTATAATAAATTACATGCCTTTGTTAAAAAATATATACATATATAGGAGTATTTTTTGTAGTGCGTTCAAAGCAGAAACAAGACAAACAATTTCACTTTCTTTTGAGTCAGCTTTTGGTTTTTACCTACCAATACCTACATACACGACAAGATTGACGACGCAATATAACCATATCGTTATTATAGATGGATGCAGTGGACAGTGGTTAGTTGACCTCTTCTTTTTCATGTATCTAATCAGACAGACAATGCAATACCTTTGTTTATTTGCCGGTTATCAACATATTAAATTATGTTATGAAAAGGAGTAATTGTTAATTGATGTTAACAATTTCACCTTTATGTACCTACATATGTTACATACATTCATATGTTATGTGCGTATACAAAATAAATTAAAATGTAATCGCATGTTATTATTCTTTTCTTTCAATTAACAAAATATTTTTATAATTATTCGGTGATAGGGATAAATTATAACAATTTATACAATAACAAGACAACAAAAATATTAGATAAATATTTGTAAATTTCATCAAGTTTGTAATGAGATTGATTGAAAAGTAATTTGTATATTAACTGGAGTTTGTGGCTTAAGTCTTTTGTTTTATTTGAAAAAAAAACATGATAAACAGTACTTTTAAGCCCAAACCGTGCAGGTTTTTTAGAAATGAAATAAATCTAATTTCATTGTATTAAAATTTAAACTCAATACCTTTATACGGTAAAAATTCAATTGATAAAACTTGAAATTATTTTCTTTATTTTACGTTTTTCTTCATTAAGATCTGAATGCAATTGTGTTAAAGCCTCTATAAAAAGTGATAGAAAATCGACTTATGGGACCAAATATGTATACATGTTTATAGGTTTAATAAGACCGAAGGGAGATATTTACAATAATATCTAAAATATTTAAATTTTTCCTCCAATTTTTTCAACTATTTTTTTCTAGTAATTTTTTTTTTTGGAAACCTGATTTTTTATAATTTATATTTTTGAACTTATTTAAATCAACTGAAAATTGGCAATGTTTCGCTATTTTTTTTAAATTATAAAAAGTGTTAGAAGTTTATTTTGAGTAATTTCAAGTACTTAACAGTTATAAGTCCATGAATTTCCGCTTCTTAGCTGTTAGATTACTTCAGTCAAAATTTGAACAAGCTGCGTCATTTAGTTTGTGTTTGACAGCCATTCATAGCAGACTTGAGGTTTTGACAAGAAAATGTAAAACGGCGGTTTCCATGGCAAAAATACATGAATTTGGCTACGAATTGCTCCCTCATCTGCCCTTTTCTACGGAGTTAGCCCCGAGTGACTATTTCTTATTTCCAAACCTAAAGAAATGACTCAGCGAAAAGAGATTTGACTCCAACGATAAAACAAACATATTTTGATGACATCGATAAATCTGTTTTTGGATAAAAAAAAAAAGGGATAACAAATTGAAGAAACATTGGCCATAGTGTATACAGCTCAAGGGAGACTATGTATGACTATGTGTTTCTTTCAAAAAGGCACGAACTTATCGACCCACCCTCATATTTTTAAGCCGATTTTGTATTTTGTGACGGTTTCGTAAAGAGAAATAATTTACAAATGCATGAAATTGTTTATGTCCGTATAACTAAAATGTATCGAAATATTTTTAAGAATATTTAAATAAAAGATTTTTTTTTTATTTTATCAATTTTAAAGGTTCTTATTACAGTTTAAGCTTTTTATTTATATTTGTTTTTTCTAATTTATTCTTAAAGTACGTTTAATTCTGGGTAAAAAGAGATTTTTTTGAGCACTTTTCCCAAAAAAAAGTTATTATAGCTTTAAATTAAGTAAACTTTCAGAATAAATTAAGTAAAAAATATAGTTTTGAGGTGGCAAAGTTGAAAAAATTAGAATCAAATCAGATTTGATTTAAAACATCTTAATACAGTTTTGTTAAATATATATTATTATTTTATTTCGAATAACCCATAATTAATTAATAAAGCTCATATCATGGGGAAATAACTAAAAAAAATAATCATATTACCCGATTATTCAACTTTAAAATTAAATTCATTTAGTAATTATATACAGTAGAATTAACCATATATTTAGTGAATATATTAGACAATTTTTAAATTTATTAAATTTAAAAAAATTGGTTGTTCTAATCAAATATGCTATTAAGCTGTTTCTTTAAAACCTGCCGAATTGTGGATTGTATTAATTATAGATCCAAGTAATGACTGATTTTCTTTTGTTTCCCTAACAAAATATTTTAATTCAAAATTAGTCATTCAAATTTATAAGTATTGGAAGTGTAGTGGGTAGAGAGATCTCCGAATTTCAGGTTTCAAGTCCCGAAAAATTCCACAAATAATAATGTTTATTTTTTTATTTATATATTTTAGAATTTATCAGATTCGAGATCATAATTTAATCTTAGTAACGAATAGTAAACACTAATTGTTTTAAATGGAAAAAATTGTGAGGATCAGCGCTAGAGGGAGTGCACAATTTCGACCTGAGCGGCCAGGCCATCGTCAGCCTACTTACAAACCACTCAACCCACAGAAAACTTTTTATAATTTAAAAAAAATATTCAAATATTTAAACAGCAAATGTGTTAAATAGAATTGAAAGAAGTTGTGGTGCAATGAGAAAGTGCGTGAACTATGAATCTGAATATCGGGTTCAATATCGAAGCAATTGAAAGAAAACAAGTTCACTTCTAATACAACAAAATTTTGTGGAACGTAAACATCTGAATATTGGTTAAAACTATAATTTAATATTACGAAAATTGTTGTAACCGCCAAAATTCGATTGGCAGGAAATTCGCTGGCCCCAAATAAGACTGTTTTCTAGACGTTTTATAATTATAATTCGTATTTGATTCGATGGCGGTAACCGAATTTTTCAATTGTCATTACTTGACTTTTGCACGAGACAATCGAAATTCTGTTAAAACTGCCTAATTAGTGTTGCAACTAGTTTTCTATTGCCACAATCGAAATATTCAGTTACAATAAATAAAACATTCAATTAGCAGCAAATATGCGTGTCTGCATTAATCTGTTCTGTGTTTAAAGCAGGGACTGAAACCGAGCCCAAACAGGTTCAGGATCGCTATTTATAAAAACTTTGAACTCGAATCCGCTGAAATTTAACTAGGTTCGAGTTCAAAAATTTAAAAAAAATATTCTTGCTGTTCATGGCGTGAAAAATGTTTGATAGAAAAATAATAAAAAACATAACATTTCTTGCATTCCAGTTCGCAGTGCTCGACACTATATCTAGTCCTTTTAAGCAAATACTTGAAAGACAGATATTTGCAAAAAATTGCTAACATAAAAATTTCTTCTGTAACTAAAAAGCTTAACTTGAAAAAACCATACTAGACTGTCGTACTAGATGGAATTTCAGTTATGACATGCTTCAAGCCTTATTGGAATACAGAAGTTTTTGTTCGGATTTACTGGATGCTATGAATGGTAATATTTGGAATATTTGTGAAGAATTAAAAAAATACCACTGAAACTTCAACAAGAACAGATGACTTTAGGCAATTTTAATAGAATCTGGCTTAGTTTTAAATTAGAGTTAAGAAAAGATGACGATACAAAAACATTTTTACAAGGATTATATTTAAATATTATAAAAAGAGAAACCCACTTTATTAATAATCCACTTTTAGTTGCAGCATTATATCTACCCTGCGGGAAAAGGACCTATCCTAGGACACGTCACATGACCCGTTCATTGTGATAGGGACCGGTCACGGCACCGATCACTTTAACATGCTTGTCCTAGAAGGGGGTCAATTGCCCTCTGTGACATGTCACAGGACTGGTCATAAAGCACAAGTCGTGACTTTTAAACCGGTCGCGTGATAGGTACTTTGGATATGTTTTTTCAGGAACCGATTCAGTTTTCACCTATCCCGGGACAGGTCCCAATTCCCAATTGACCCCTTTTTTCCCGCAGGGTATATATAAGATTTAAGTTAATGCTAAGTACCGAATATGGTGAAAATGCTAAAAAAATTAAATTTAAAAGCAATTAAAATATTCAAAAATTTGCAAATGTAAAGAGAAAAAGAGAATTTTATGAGATAATCAATATCTTGTTCTTCAGAAGATGATGAAGATATGCTCGAACAAGTTTCAAAAAAAAAAAAAGAAAACGTAAATAATATATTAATTATAAAATTAAATGAAAATTTCTTTGAAAAATACATAAATTTCCTATTGACAAAACATTTGTACTTTTCTGAACCGAACCTGAATTTTTTATTTCGATTAACCCGACCCGAACTTGAACCCATTTTTTTCAGGGTTTCAGTCCCTGGTTTAAAGCCAACATCTCTACAAACCAGTTTGCGCTTTAAGTATTTCGTTTTTTTAATAAGAAAATAAACAATTTTAAAATTACATTCTTTGAATATTTAAAATTAAAAATTCTTTTGTTGTATTTATATGTTTCAACAAAATATTCGCATATTTAAATGAAACATTACAATTAATTAAAAAATTTGTATCGGAATTCATTTAATCATCGTTTATGTGTTATTTGTTAAAATAACATCAATTTAAAATACCAAATGATTTTCAAACAAAACATTTTTTTTTTGTCAAACAATGACAAAACCAATAAAAAAAAGTTTATAAAAAAAAAACAACAACAACGGCAAAAAACTCAGCAGACAAACGAATAGAAGAAATGAAGAAGTTCCTCAAAATGTGTGTGGAAAAAAATCCACAAATAACTTTCACTTGTTGTACTCACAGTGCGCGTTGAACTTAAGTCATAAGATGTAAGATATGACTTAAGTTAGACTGGCTGACTAAAAAAAAAACAAACTACAAAAACAACTTATAACTTAAAGCAAATACCGCAAAATAACAATAAAAACAACAACAACAACTATGGTATAATAACATGTGAAAATACCTGTTGGTATTCACAACAACTAAACAGAAAATACTTACTAAAATACTTTTAACAATAGCAACAACAAATTTTTAAATATTATTAATAAAGTTGTCGAGAGAAGGGCTTGCAGAACAAATTATTTCTCAGATATTTTAAATTTTGTTCAATTAATTTTTAAATTAAATGATTAATTGTAGTAATTAAACATTTTATTAATAATTTAAAATTAACTGAGCAAATAAATATAATCAACCATCTATTTTATCCTACTCCTTCCAAATTTGTCCAAACTTGGTTTAATGTCGAACCTAGCCTAGATTAGATACCCACTAATTTTTATATTTTTCATCTAATTGTCTGTGTCTTAAAGTTGGAAGATATCTTCAATTTGGAAGATATCATTAAATTTTTAATGATTTTGGTTTAACCCGATTGCCTTTATCTGTTGAACTACTTAACGATAGTCATTAAAAAAATAAATAATTTAGCTTTCCAAATTTATACCTACTTAATTATTACATACTTAATTATTCAAGTGTAACTAAAATATGTTGAGATTATTTTTAAGAATGTCTAAAGAAAAAAACTATTATCTTTTAAAACTTGGTATTTACCTTTAAATTAACTAAACTAAAAATTTAGTTATTTTAAACAGTCAAAAAACAAGTAACAAATGCAGTAAAAATAACTATTAATATTGTAACAATAACTGTAAAATTTTTACTACAAACATTTTATGTTAAATGATAAAATTGATAAAGAAATTATGTTTTTTACAGTAGTTTTTTTATAAAAAATTTATAAAAAATTATTTTTTCATTGAATTATAAAAAAACAAAAATTTTATCCTACTTACTTAAGGTAATCCAGTTAATACCCCTGTAGGAAGCCTGGGGACAAGTGTCTCCAAGTCACCAGTTTTGTCGACTATTTTGGGTGACTTTTTGGTGACATAGTCAACAAAGCGTCTACACTTTAACATTCCTTTTTTTGTTGGTGACAATGTCAACACAGCGTCTACTAAGACTGTAACAAACAATTTGTACCTTATTTACTTCCATGAAATTTATAAAATTTTTTATTACTAAAATATCTAATTTAACAAAAATACACCTGTTTAAACTTATTTTCCTTCCTAGTGTGGAAATAAAGTAAAAACTTCCAAAAGTGTAGACTAGAACTACTAAAATGTACTAGTGAATCTCTGGGTCCAATGTCTACACCTAGTCGATAGATGTGTAGGTTCACAATGACAAGCACATTATAAATGTCTACAGCGGAGAGCGTTGTCTGGGACATAATTAGTCAGTAGTACTGGTGACAAAGTCAATAGTGAATCAGTACAGTTTCACTACCGACATTTCCTTCAGGGACATTTTTATACGTTGGAGATAAGATCTAATTTTCTGATATTTATTTACAAATACAAACTAAAGAAGAATTTTAAAAAATTTAACGAAATTTTTTATTTTACTGCAAAAATAATTATTTCGTTTTTCATTCACAGTTTCAACAGTTATTTTTTGACTTTTATTTTTTCGAACAAAAATAAAAGTTATTTTTTGATTTTTATTTTTTCGAGCAAAAATAAAAGTCATGCTGTCAAGCTTTCTACAGAATCCTGTTAACCATATAAACATGTGTATAATATATACTTAAAAATCCCAATTACTCGTATCTCTCATTCTAAGTCCATTCAAAAAGTAAAACCTAATTGAAAAATTATTGAGTTTTTTTTAAATCCTTTACAAATAACTTTATTTGAAAATTGGTAACTTGACAGGTAATATTGACTTTCACAACTAATAATATACGCAATTTAACTTAAAAATAATTGTCGCAATTGCCAGAATTCGATTGATACAACTAAGACGGTTTCCTGGGAATACACAAAACATTGTGTATTTAATTTATGAAAGTAAAGTTCATTAAAAAGAAACTACATTTACAATAACTTACGGTCATAAAAAAATTTAAATAAACAATGTAGAAAATATTTGCAAATATAATTTTACAACTATTTTAAAAATAGTAGTAAATGTATATTTTTTACTACATATTTTAATATTTTCAATTTATTTTATGCCTGAAGTTATTTGAACTTTATGATTTTTGAAAAGCCCTTAAAGATATTTTGTTGCAACAAGATGCCAATGTTAAATTTTGTTGCTAATTTAATCAAACTGTTTAAGCAAATAACAACAAGTGGTTAAAGTACGAGTGCAATTGTTTTCTTTTAAATTATTTGAATTTGAATTGTTATGGAAATTTTTGACTGTAAATAATTTTGCTACTGAGAGGCAAAGTATTTTAAATAATTGGTTGACTCTATTTCTTTTTTTTTTTATTTGTTATTAATTTAAAGTCGACGAAACAAATGTCTTTGGCCTTAAAAATCATTGACTCCTGTCGTTGTTTATTTTTGCATACGAGTTTTATGTACAACAAGAAGATGTGTTGGAATATATGTATCTAAGTATATTTTTTTTTATTTTTTAATCTTCATTTTGTTGTATGCATTATATTGCATGCTGTACACACTCAGCTTTTCTTATAAATATTTTGCTCATTTTGTTTGCAGCTGTGTTGTCTTTTTAAATAAAATAATTTTGTTGTCATCGTTTATTGCTACAAAAGCCGCATCAACAGCATGCATTTTTAGTCAGGGGTTCACAAGTTTTGTTTTTCACGTAACATTTAAGTTTTATGAAAATATAAAAAAGTTTTGCACTTAAAAAAATTATGTAATTTAACAGAAGTACATACTTTGAATATTTTTTAAATTATAGATAAATTTTTTTCAGCGTACATACTTGTATTATAACTAATTAAATTTATTATAGAGAAAAAAAAATGAGTTTCAATTACGATTATACACTTAGAAAAAAGTTAATTGAAAAATTTATAAACTGTTTTCAGTCCCATTTTATTATTTTTGTATTAATTTTTAGTAAAAAAAATTAGTATTTAATAAAATTTTGAGCTATTTTTTTTTACAGCTGATATGTGTTACTAAAAGTTTGCAAAAAAAAAAAAAAAAAAAATATACAACAAGGCTAAAAGTAGCTAAATTTCTCGTAACAATATTAAACATTTATGTAGCCATTACAGACTTTTTTCAGTGTATAAATTAATAGTTTAAATGATTTTGCAGCTATTATTGAAATATTAATAAAATTAATTACTAAAACTGTATACGATTAAACCCAATTAAAGTAATAATCATATCTATAAAAACATTAATTAAATAATTTGAATAATTGGTTTATGATATTGACAAGACACTTTTATGTATTTAAAGTACGGTATTTGTTTTGTTTGTGAACTTCAACTAAATATTTTAAAGTTAATTAAAATATTAATTGACTAAATTAAATATTTTTTTAACAATAATTACAGTTGTCTTTTAATTCGATTTGACCTGAGTTTTTAAATCACTTTTAAAGACATTTAGAACATGTTTCCTGTTTCCCCCCCAATACTTTGTAAAGTGTCATCATTTCAGAATCACTGTCGAAAATCATAGTGCCCATCTACTGTAAGTTTTCATACATTTGTATGTATGCACTCGCAGTTGATTTTATTTAAGTATGTTGTTAACTTGAATGTGCATTTGTGCTTGGTGACACATAAACCGAAAGTAAAAGTTAAATATTATACACATGCATACATACATACATTTGTATGTTAAGTAGTCTGTGTATTATAAAATTTAGTTTGTTGTGATCGTAGTATGCATCATTTAAAATGCCTCGAAATTGTTTTCATTTATGTCGTATTTTTGCTACGTATTGTTATTATTCTACTATAAAGATGAGAAACATCATAAATGTTTATTGGAGTGAATGTTTATTAGACAATGTTGAGAAACATAAAGTTTATGACGACAATTTAACAAATTTAAAAAAAATTTCCATTATAAAATAATTTATTTGTTTAAAAACTATTTGATCATATGTATATTTTTTTTTTAGTTTCTTTAAAAAAAATCAGAGTAGAAAATTGCAGTAATTGAAGGTTTCTATTAATTCTATGAAAACTTTCATTATAATTCAGGCAATAACACGCTTCATAGAATTAATGGAACTTTTTTTTGTAAAAGTAATTTGGCATTATGAAAAAAACTTTCTTTGATTTTTGTTTTAAAGAAAATATATAAATTAGAAGGATAGTATTTTGATGGGTTTCCGCTGATCTTAATGAAATTCAAATATCTGACAAATAAGAAAAAATTAAAGATAAGTATTTTACTCGGTCAAAAATTACTAGGTTTTTGTGTAAAAACATTTTTAAAATTTACAAAATTTAGGCTTTTATGCATAACTTTATAATACTCAAGAAAACACAAATGTTTATATGCATATAGGCTAAGTTTGCCACATAATAAAATTTTTTAAAATATAGGTGAAAAAGTCGTCTATAAAGCACAGACACACACACCTATATCAACAACATTTTACAATACAAACGTTTTATTCGAAAAAAAATTGCTACGATTTCTAGCGTATTTATATGTGCGGCGAGAATAACTTGAAAGTGGCGGCATTGTCCGGAAGTTGTATACTGGAAACGTCTAGTGTGTTTTTTGCTATATCGAGCTTGCCAGAATAAAACATTAATATCCTTTTTTTCACTGACCTACGTCTTACATCTTTCATCAATTTGTAAAAATTTTAACATCTTACCATTAGAATTATACATGCCCAAAATACTACATATTTCTACATCTGCAAAATATGATCCTTTCTCATTTTGTTCCATCTTACATCTTTCGTTATATCACTAAAAAACAATGCAAAAAAAAATCGATTTTTTGTGCCATCTCTAGCTAACTAACATTGCAGAAAATAAACAAAACAAATTTATTCAACAGAGGAAAATGAGCGCCACATGTACTGCATTAAAATTCGGAATTGTTCGTGCAAAGCAACAACTACTCCCATAATAAATGCTTTCTCAAATCCATTTTTTAATACTTTTTATTTTTAACAAAAATTTTTATTTTATTTTTTTGATAGCTGAATAAATAACAGATGAAAGATGTTGCCAATGTAAACACTTGTTTCACATTTGCGACATCTTCCATGCGTTTCACAAAGATGTTGTTCAGTGTAAAAAGCCTATAATGCAACACTTATTGTAATAAAGAGTTGCCATTGATGGCAACTGTTTTACATTTCAGGGCTGGTATACTGGAATTTGTACGAAATAAATGGAAATCGATGAATCGAATTTCCGTAACAATGTTCTTTACCGACAAAATATGTTGGATATTATGCTCGGACATGTTTTATATACCGGTAGATGCGTATAGTTTTCTTTTTTTATTTATAAAAAATAAACTAAAGAAGGGGAAAAGGGGTTATCTTTGATCGTTTTTTTAAACGCTACAAAAAATATGTCTCAAATTTTTCTTCTTATATTTCTTTAACTTATTTTTAACACAATTTTTTGTGAAACATAATTTTTTCTAAAAAATTCAAATCACTTGAAAAAATTTAAATTACTTGTTTAGTCTGTGAAGTTTTACAAAAATGTTTTTTTTTCACTGATTTTGAGGGTATATTCTGCATACAAAATTTCTGAATATTGCTAATAAATCTACTCAACCAGACCTACAATCTACAATCGGTCGCTTTTTAAGTATACTTTCACTGCAGCACCGTGTAACTTAAGATATTCGTACATTTTAAAAAAAAAAACTGAAATTTTGAAAGCTATCAAACAGCGAAAACCATAAAAAATTATTTTAGTAAGTCATCTTATTTTAAGAAAATTTTTATTTTTAGATTTTTCGACAAGTTCGCATCAAGGAATTCATGGTCACCCTACTTTATATAGGGTGACTTAATAGATGATAAAGTTTATTGCATTTTTAATGGACATTTTTTTAGAGCTTTTAACTTTTAAAGCTTTTTAAAATTAAAAAATATATAATTGCTTTTACCCATTTTTAATTAAAACTATAATATTTTAACTTTCTTATCGATTATACGTTTTAATGATTTTGAACGAATTCCAACCAATTTTTTCTCTGTGTGTGAAATATATTTGGTACAATTATGAATAAAATACTCATAATATACATAAATTCTATTTTAAAAACTCTTAAAAATTTCATTCTTTTTTAGTTTTTAATTTATCAAAAATTTACACCTAATGTTGCGATTTTTTTTTTTGCAAACAAAGAAATTACTACAGGAAAAAGCGTGTACATTCACTTCAAGGTTTTTAAAATAGAGGAAATTAAAATTGATGACAGTTGACAGTTTTGACATTTTTGTAAAATAATATGGTAAAAAAATGAATTTCTCATATTACCGGATGGCTCACTTTAGCCAACACTCCGTTACTTATTAAATTCATAAATAATCACATTATTTATAGCCAAAGAAATCAATTAAAAGCATTTATACCTGTTAACTTATCTCAAAATAAACAGAGCTTATTGCTTAACAATAGTTATGAATGTCAAATGTGCATGTAGTTAATAATAGTTAGTGCTAAGCTCTGGTTATGACTTCGATAAGTTATCCACCCTTAGTTATTAAGTTTTATAAACAAGTAAATTATTATTTATTTTGTATTTCTTTAATCTTTGTACCAAATATCAAAAACCTTTTGAAGATGACCAAATTAATTAAACAAAAGAAAGTCGTAGTCATAAAAAATTGAATTTAACACGCAGATAACTCATGTTTAAAATATTTAAATAAATTCCATTTACATACATGATAATCTGTGTAAGTTTGTATAAACAAACACTCACACAAATTTGCCATATTAGAGTTTTAATATATGCGCTAAATGATTTTCTATTTTATAAATGTAAACATATATATATTTTGTATTGTCTGAGTAGCCGCTGGCATTTAATGTGACCAAATATGTAAATAAGATATTGGGCTTATGACTTAACCCTTCAACCGGCAAGACCACTCATGAAATTAACCACAAAATGTTTCAAACGAGTTACTTATAATTAAAGAAAAAAAAAAATAAACTATTCTTACAGAAAACTAAATTTTTTAAGTTTTCTATGAAACAACAGTTTGGAAGCGAGAAGGTTTATAAATTTAAATTTTGTATAATTTCAAAATATAAAAGTTTTGAAACTAATACAATTTTCAAAAATTTAAAAAAAATATCTAAGTTGACTAAAAGCCATTGATAATGAACACAAAGTAAGATTGAAACCTTAGCTTTTAAAATAAGTCCACGGACACATGGGATACTATCAAAAATATATTTAAAGGACAATGTCCAAACTTAAAAACGATTACAGAGATTTTATAAAATTTGACAGAACGAATGTGCTTAGTATAAGTACCAAAACCTATTTTAACCCACTTTTTCTTTGCTTACTTAAGGCGATATGTAAGCAAGGAAATAAATTTTGTAAAAGAACTTTTTCTTTATTTTTCGTGCCAAACACGTGCTATAATTTTCATTGGAAAAAAGCTTATGCCGCTTAAAGGGTTAATATCTGTATTATTGTACCATTAAATATTTACTAAATATTTCAACTTTTTTATACATATGTTAAAATAGATTTACTGTCATTTACCGATTTTTTCAGTTTAATTTATTAAAATTTAGGGTGAGTGCCAATTGGCTAAATAAAATATAACCTAAGTTTACGTTTCTAAATTTCTTTGAATTTTAAAAATATTTTCAAATATTTTTTAAAACAATTTTAAACCTTTTTGTCAATTTGTATTTAGTTTATAATTTATTTAGCCACCTCGCACAGGGCCTTAATTAAAATTTTTCCCACAAATCGGAAATTTGTGGTTTATTTGTTTCCGTTATAGTTATTACAAAATTTTATTTTGCTGTCGGTTTAAAAAAAATCGAATTTTGATTTTTATTTAAATTGTTTGTTTATATAGAAAATTATTTCAATTTGAATAAGAACAACTTCATAAACACACACATAAGGCAATTTACACAAAATGTGCTTATAGACTGTGTCAATATACATTTTGCAGATTATAAACCAAACAAAAATACATAAAATCGAAAAATAAGCTTAAAATAAATGTATAATCAGTTGGTAATTGGTAGCTAACATTTTAACATTTATTCTTAACTGATTAATCATTTGTTTTAATGGATGTGTCAGTTGTTTAAACACCATATAAAAATAAATTACAAAAATAATTTAATTAAAACAAGTAAAAAAGGGCTGAATTCGGCTGTGCCGAATCTTTGAATACCCTCCACCAAAGGGGATGAAGATGATATACGTATATACTAAATTTTGCATGAACTGTAATATGAATATGTTTTGTCAATTTATGTAACGAACTATTGTTATTTAGTTTTAGCAATGTTATTTACAGAGGTCTGCTCTGTTAGCGACTTTAACATTGTTCATTTTTACGTTAACTTAGTTATCATAGTATGTAAGACAATAAATGTAATCGAACAATAAGAAGACTTAATAACATTTTTACTTACTTAACAGAAAAAAAAAAATAGATACAGAAAAATTGTACAAATTTGTATGGAAAATTTAGAGGTACCTTCACATTTTCACTCATAACTTTTGAACCGCTTAACCGATTTTGCTCATTTTAAATACCAAACTGCTCGGGAGGATGTTCAATAATCTGGGTAAAAATAGGCACCCCCGCTTGCGTCTGATCGCCATTTCAACAGACAGACAGACGGACAGACAGACAGACAGACAGACAGACAGACAGACAAACAGACAGACAGACAGACAGACAGACAGACAGACAGACAGACAGACAGACAGACAGACAGACAGACAGACAGACAGACAGACAGACAGACAGACAGACAGACGGACATCGCTAAATCGACTTAAAATTGCATAAGGATCACGAATATATATACTTTATGGAGTCTTAAACCTATATTTCGACATGTTACAAACGGAATGACAAACTAATATATACCCTCAACATATATGGTGGAGGGTATAATGAAAAGACCGGTTTTTAATTATGTTTTCTGTTACTTTAATTTACAAACTATTTCAAGTGTTTGTAGGATGAATTTTTAATAAAATTTTGAGGACACATTTTTTATAACCTCCTTATCATTTCATATAGAAAAAAAATTAATACTTTATTTTGAGAAATTGCCTATATCTCGAAAACTGATAGAGATAGGGCAAAACAGACACAGCTGTTTTTTTTTTTGTCTAGTGGAGTACTAACACATTTTAATGACCCGATGAATTGCGGCATATCCGGGTGAAATTCTTAACCTGATCAAATTAGAAATATTTTTATGATACAGCTTTATAATATTTATGAAGTGTTACATTGGACGAAAATCTAAGACAATTTTCATCATATTTAAGACTTTTGCTGTAAATATGACAAAGCGTTTTCTCTGAGTGTATAATATGAATAAGGAAACCACTCGATAATAGTAAATCGTTCGCCACATTAAAACATTTTGAAAATTATTAATCAAATGTTGTATTTTCATTCACTAGGGCGTATGATTACTATTTTTATATATAAAATTAAATTGCTCATACGTTCGGTGTACTCATTCGCCTTTTCCGTTACCTAGTGATTTCAAATGCAATAGAATATGGCGTGAAATTTGAAAATAACACACAAAGTAACACCAAAATCAATTCGTGGTTGTGATTTTGTATGTTATTTTAAAAATTCATAACACATTTTAATTTATTTTCAAATGGTGTTTAAACAACTGACACGTCCCTAGGAAACAAATGATTTGTTAGTTAAAATAAGTGTTAAAATTTCCGTAAAAAAGCTGATTTATTCATTTAGTTTAAATTGTATTTTTGTTTGTTTTTAATCTGCAAAATGTATGTATATCTATAGACCCTTTTTGTGTGAATGTGTTTATGTATGTATGTGTGTTTATGAAGTTCTTGTAATTTGAATTGAAATAATTTTGCATATAAGCAACCAATTTAAATAAAAAATAAACTGGAATTTTTTGAATATTATTATTATTTTTTTTTTGAAACAGACAGCAAACAAAATTTAAATTTGCAATAACTGTAACGGAGACAAATAAACCACAACTTTCCGTTTTGTGGGTAAATTTTTATTAAATTTCAAACAAATGAAAAAAAAATAAATGAAACTGAAAAAATCGCTAAATCATTATGAAAAAATGTATAAAAAAGTTAAAATAGATATTTATTTGAAAAATAAATATATGTTAATGTATTTTTAAATTTAACGAACAACTGTTTTATTAAACTACATAATATTCTGAGTGATTCTTTTATATTTTTTTTTAAACTCTCAAAAAAGTTTGATTTCTAAAAAGTGCAACACTAATACGGATTTACTCCTCACGCCGCAAAACAAGACAAAATTTCACTTTAACTAACTAAAACTACAACAAATGTTTTTTTGTTATCATTCTAACATACTTCCGTATAGCCAAAAAAAAATATAGCCCATTAACAAATAGAACGTGTTGAAATCCAAAAAATAGTTTCAATTAAAAAAAAAATAATAAAAAAAATTAAGCTAATATCATTTTGAAATGATATCTCAAATTCTTAAACATGTTATTGTATTATCGACACAATCGATAAATGTTTAGACAACATAAATTTAATAAAATAAAAATTAAAAATTATAAAAAAAAAATACAAATGAAAGTTTAAATGCGTGACAGTAATAAAGAAAATTTAATTTCATTTTAATTTTAATCATTCAATTAAATGTTAACAAAACACGAACAAATTCAACTTGAAAAAAGAACGATTAACAAATTTGAGTACAAAAAGTGCAAATACAGTCAACCACATTATAAATAATAGTTACTACAGAAATGAAGACATTTTTGAAAGAAACAACAACTTAGAGTAAAAAAAAAATAATGCAACAACTAAATACAATTATTAATACGTAGAAGAATTATAATAACACAGAGCTTTAAAAGAGTTACAGAGTTATATTTTATCTGAAACAACAAAAATTTAAAAGTTTCGACCTTAAAGTGGAGACTGTAAAAGGGGAGAATAAGAATTTTTTAGCTTCGAATTTGTTTATACTTTACCCCAAAATTTTATATTTTCATTTATAAAGCTAAACCTAAGAATAATCTGACGTTTGTTAAAATTTATAAAAAAAAAAAAATAGAGTGTGATTTGTATACCCTCCAAATATGAGAGTATAACTCAGTTTATGCTTCAATTATTAAATCGGAATTTAGGCCGAAGATCCTACAAAACATAGCATATATATTTTTCATGATCCTTTTATAATTCTAAGCCGATCCAGCCATGCCTATTGATATATTGAAGGTCCTGTACATTTTTCAATCACACTTGTGTAATTTAAAAAAATTTCATATTAGCGTTTGGCGAATATGACATTTTGTCATAGTTTTCACCAGACTTCGAATGGTGAATAATATTTTATATTCACCTAAAATTTTTTCACCTCAAAAATTGTGTTACACCTTAAATTTTTTGTTCACCACAAAGTTTTATTTTCACCTCAAAAAAATATTTTCACCGCAAAAATTGTTTTGTCATCCAAAAACGTTAATTACTAAAACTTGTTTACACCTCGATCATGTTTTATTCAATTTAAATTTTTTTATTTCATATACAGCCAAATTTAATACTTTTACTTAATAAATAATTCTTTCAAAAAAGAATCATGTTTTTTAAACTCTGATTATGGCAGCAAAGAGAACTCGCATTCGTTTATGATTTTAATTTAGGAACAACAATAAAAATATTTAAACGTTTTTTGATTTTACGTTAACGTTGATGTGCTAAAATAGTTAACATTGTTTTTGCTGTCTTACTATGTGTTTAGCATAAATTAAAACAGATTTTATCCACAGAATGTTTCTTTTTTGAAACCAATTTAAGTTAACCACAAACAAAATATCACTTAATTAGCATTTTGTTATGAACGTGTCATGGCAGCCACAACAAAAAAAAAAAAAAAAAATACCAACCAGCTTAATTTCTCTTTTCACTCTTGTTTTTTGTTTTGGATTTAAAAACTATTTACATTTGGCACTTTATCGTTTTTAACTTCTCTGCTGCCTACTTTTAAGTCAAGAAGTCAACTGACACTTGTGTAAGTTAAATCAATATGTACTTGGTATGTATATGCAAGTTTACAATGAACTTTACAGCAAAAAAAGTGCAAACGTTTTTTTTTGTCTAGATTAATGATAGTTTTTTTTTGTTAATAACTTTCATATTTATTAAACTTGGCCAAGTTTGTAAAACACTCGTGCCAAATATTAAAATAATGCTTTCAATTTTCTTTTTTATTTTTTTATTTACATTATATTTTTGCTAAATAATGAAAATATCTCTAGTGAAATGTTAATAAATATTTTTTTAAGCATTTTTGAAATTTGTGATTTTTTTTACGAATTCGATTATTGAAAAAAGTTTTTTCTTGTTATATTAATTTAGATTTAAACGGTATTAAAAAATAGAAGCATATTAAGTATAAGTGAAAAAGAAAGTTTTTTTTTGCGATTAAATAACAAATTTTTTAGTAAATGACCCAGAAGTATAGTTTTTGTTGGCGAATTTTAGATCAAATGTATGAAATTATTATTTTTGATATGTAGGTTATTTTTGCAAAATTTTTATTTAAGATTTTAATGACATATATTACCATGTTTTTTATTTATAATAAGATCACAAAATGTTGATCGATCGAATAATGTCCTGTTATATAGTTTTGTTTTTCAGCTAGGGAAAACTCAGGGGTGGTTCGGTCTATTAAAGGTCTGCTTCCTTTAATGATTAGTATAATCTCTTTCGTAGGTGACGAGAACGGAAAGCGGTTTATGGCATAGACAAGTCGCTTTTAGGGTTATAGCGAAACTATTCCCTAAGTCGAAGTACGACAAGGGTCTAAAGTAACCCGAAGATGAATCGGGCTAATTCGTGAGATGCGAACGAAAAGGTTTGGTGAATGGTCCTAACTAACTCACGAGAATAATCGGCAGGTGAGTTGGGTTGAATTGGTTCTAACTACGGTTACTATGTTAACGTGACTCACGAGAATAATTGGCAGGTGAGTCGGGTTGGATCGGGAAAAGGTTCTATGGTTAGTAGATAATTCTAAGTAACTCATGAGAATAATCGGCAGGTGAGTCGGGTTAAATCGGTTCTAACTACGTTTTAATATGTTCACGTGACTCACGAAAATAATCGGCAGATGGTTCGGGTGAGATCGGGAAACGGTTCTAACGATGATTAGTTAATAACACTAACTCACGAGAATAATCGGCAGGTGAGTCGAGTTAAATCGGTCCTAACTACGTTTTACTATGTTTACGTGACTCACGAGAATAATCGGCAGGTGAGTCGGGTTAGATCGGGCAAGGGTTCTATGGTTGGTAAATAATTCTAAGTAACCCACGAGAATAATAGGCAGGTGAGTCGGGTTAGGTCGGGAAACGAGTATCTGGTTAGCTTACAAGTTATACTTCGGTTGCTAGACGAAGTATACTCGAACTCCAGCTGGATCCTAGTTCGCCCTTTTTGCCTCTAAACTTTGTCACTATATGAAATTAGTTTTGCCAACTGAATGAGAATTACTAGAATAGAATGTTGGTTATGGGCATCAGTAACTGTATTAGGTATATGAATAAGTAGCTTATTTGTAACGTCACTTTACAGTCTCAATTCCTATTAATATATAAAAATTTGTACATATTAAATTAAAACACAGCCAGTATATCATTTATAAAAAATTTTGACGCTAAACAGGAAGCTGAGTTACACTGCGTGCTGATTTAAAAAAAAAATTAATATATAAAAAATTTTTTTTTTTTAAATTTGATATATAGTAAAAATCAAGTAACAATATCTCGATGACTCTTGGAACGTCTTTAAAAATCTGTATATTTTAATGACCAGCATACATAAATATATATAGAGACGTTATCTCGCAAGACGTAAACAAATTATTTATATTTTTAGTAATTTCGGGAGCTTTGGACAGGATTCAAAATTCAAAAATTTATCTTTTTCTTTTATGTTAAAATTCATACATTTGAGATTAAATAGAACAAAACTGCGAATGTTTGCATCGAATTTCCACAGTTTGTATTTTAATGAAACTTTATTTTTTGCTATTGTGAAAAGTTGAAATATCACATATGGCTACGTCCAGTGATAAATTTCAAAAATTTAGTTTTACGTTAAGTAATATTTTCAACCCTTTTTTACTTTAAATCATAAATAATTACATGTTTAGTTAGCGTAATTAAAATTGTGACAAATATTTAATTAAGTAACAAATAATTTGAAAAATTTTTTCTTTTTTGCCAAAAACTTAAAGAAACCTAATTGTGTTCGTTATAGTTAAAAAATAAAAACACTTATGATGGTGTTTTTTTTTTTTATTTAACAATACAACATGTATACGACAAGTAGTACAATTTATACAAGCCTGTGTGTATGTTATATGGGTGCAGAAAAAAAAAACAAATAGGCAAAACAAAAAATGAGGTGAAATAAATACTAACATTCATCAACGAAAACATATTTCAGAGACTTGTTATGAAATCATCTCCGTTTCTTTAAATAATACATTACATTAACAACAAAAGTGTACAACAACTAGTACAAGGAAAATATTGACAAAAAAAACATATTCCCATAATGTGTTTTTATTTATTTTTTTTTTTTTTTTTTTGTGAAATTATGGCATAATAAACACAACAACATTTGTATGTATGTAATTGTGTTTAATGTGAAACAAAACAATGCATTTTTCTGTATAAGTCTGTTTGTCCGTCTGTCCACCCATTTGACTGTCAACATAACGATGCTACTCTTTTTTACAACAGTTTCACAAAATGTATGAAAAATTAATACAGAAATAATTTGTGATATTATCAAAAAAAAAAATAATACAAACGATTTCATTTAAAAGTTTATCAATTACATAATTGTGATAAATTGAAATCTCATTTATGACAAATAGTGTTATAAGTGTATTTACAAAGAAAAAAATATTAAAATTAAAATTGGTATTGAAACAACAAAAATTGAGTATTAAAGTGTTATCCCTACGAAAAAGATTGATAATTTAAAATAAAAAGTGTTTTAAACTTTTTTCTTTTGCTTTTTCCCAATGATTTTTGCTTTAAATAATTGAATTTATTTATAAACATTAGGGGATCCAAAAAAAACAAAAACAATTGTGAGGTATTGACCATTCCCGCTCCTGGAAATGTTTAGTAAATTTTCTTCATAGGCTCATATAGATCCCAATAGCACTTAAGGGCTAACATTCTAAAATAAAATAAGAATATTATTTTAAGACTAAGAAGGATAATATCAAGCAGTTTCATCAATATTCCTTCAGAAATATTTGGTATATTAATGTGTTTAAAAAACGAAAATCTCCTAAAATTTGACCTTTGACCAGAAACAGTGGCAATTTAGTATGTCTCTATTTTGCCATAATTTAAATGATTGATGTATTTAATATTGTTTCGGCCAAAAACCTATGGAATTTGAAAAAAAAAACGAATGAAAAACTTGCAAAAAGGCTAAATAATTGACAAATTTGCAGGGGAAGTTTTAACACACAATATTAATTCGTTAAAAACAACTTAACATACATATTATATTAATTGAAAATGCAATCAAAAAGAGGACTACTGATTTTTCATTATATTCAGCCCATTTTGTTGTTTATTTTCAATCATTGTTTAATAATCGGCAAAAGTCGTAAAAACAATAGAAAGTCGTTTAAAATAACCATCAATTTTTAACTGCCAAAAGTTAGAAAAAATTACTTTTGTGGTTTGTTTTTCAAATTGAAAGTTTTTTTATTTGCATGTAATTACAAAACACAACACACACACACACAGATGTATATATTTTTATTGGCTTTGTGTGTATATATATTTGAATAATTTCTTGTAATTTTTATTGAAATAATTTTGTATACAGGGTTATTCAGTCACTACCCGCCAAATTTCACCAGCGTATTCCTTGGCTCATTTCATGAAAATATGTCCATTACGACCATCCCCGAAAATGCGAGTGTGCGACATGGCAGCGGTTTAGGGTAAAATTGCAATATATTTTCCGTAAACGAATGTAGTTTATTAAAAAAGTAATACGTTAAGTTTGTTTTTAAACGAAGAATCAATTGAAATTCATAGAAATATATTTTTTTAATATTTAATCAGTCATTCAAAAAACAAACTATAAAAATTTACAGACATTCAGTAGGAGTTGATATTTTCTGTTAAATGTAAAATTTTCTGTTTTCTGTTTTTAAAAATATAAATTCATATAATTCCTTATTGTTTTTTTTATCAAAATAGTTTGTTAATATATACAAAATTATTTCAATAAAAATTACAACAAATTATTCAAATATAGATACACACAAGAAAATAAAAAATATACATCTGTGTGTGTTGTGTTTTGTAAAATTACATACAAATAAAAAAAAATTCCATTTGAAAAACAAACCACAAAAATCGTACTTTTTGTCAGTAAACAATTGATGGTTTATTTAAAGTACTTTCGATTGGTTTTACTATTTATGTCGATTATTAAACAATGATTGAAAATAAACAACAAAATGGGCTGAATATAATGAAAAATTAGTAGTCCTCTTTTTAATTGTATTTTCGATTAATTTAATATGTATTTTATATTATTTTTAACGAAATAATATTGTGAGTGTATTTCTATGAATTTCTTCATTTAAAAACAAATTTTACGAACTACTTTTTAATTAAACTACAGTCGGTAAGAGAAAATATATTGCGAGTGAATAACTTGGCTGTTTTTCAAATGATTTTGGTTTTTATTGCCTTATTAGAAAAATAGTTAACTGCAAATTACAATTCTTTAAAATATAAAAATTATTTTAAAATATAAAAATGTTTGAGAAAATCAATAAAAAGTAATATTTCATTTAGGATCGATCCGGTACCTCATCCCGATGTTGGATTATCCTAATTTTTGTGGTCTTACAACTAAATGAACATTCCTAGGGGCGGGAATGGACAAACGATTACATTTTTTAGATCAAAGTATACCAGAGGAGATCCCTTGAGTTATCATGAGATAAGATTGTGTATGCTATTTTTCCGATTAAATAACATATTGTGGGATTGTATATAATGGAATTATTATAATGGAATTATTTTTATTTTTTTTATAGATTTATTAAGAAAATTCATCTTGTTATGCTATCAAGTTAGCAGCTTGTCAGCATCATTTTAGAAAAGAAAAGAAGTGTAGAAATGTCTTTGGTAAATGTCACAATTCTAGCTGGGATAGGCAAATGTACAAAATCTATTGAAATTGATTAGAAACGATCCATATTCAGTTTTACCTTCCATAGAAAGTTAATATCTGAATTAAGCTTATATGATATTTTAAATCGTATATATCTGGTAGAAATTATTAATATGGTAAATGTTATTTGGGATAACAGCTCATGCCTCTAAATTTAAAGGAAATCGGAACATATTGGGACCTAGTCCCCTTATGTTATAAACCACATTTCTGATATTTGATTTAATGCAGTTTTTAGGTCAATTCATTTAGATTTTTCTCTATATCTTGTGGCCTAATCATAAAAAAGAATTTCCGGAATTTGAAACGCTTTCCGAAATATGATGCAAATTATATTTGGTGTAGGGTATCATATAGTCGGCATGCTCGACTTTAATTTTTGCACCAACTTTTTTTTATATTTTTGTTTGAGTTATAATCTAATATCCCTTTAGGTTTGTTTTATTTATCTCATATATGTAAACACGTTATTATCATAAAATGTTTGTAACGGTCTATTTAAAAATTTAAAAAGAAAAATTCTAAAAAAATTGTTTATGGTTAAATTGCTGACCATTGTATTTTTAACTGAAATATATTTTTACTTTTTATTTTATTAACTAATAACAAAAACTTTATACTGGAATTTTTCTCTTTTTTATAGTTGAACGAAATGTTTTAATTACTTTCAGAATAGAATAAGTATGTACTCTAAACAATACCCATTAAGGTGTAAACAACACAATTGAAGAAAAAATTAATGCAAAAAAAAAAAACACACACACACAAAACAAAGATTAATGAAATCATAAAAATTTAATTGCATGTGTAGCTTTTGGTAAATAAGCATATTTTTGTATGTACATTACACATGCCGCATTTTTATGTACTGAGGTAAATAATAAATAAAACTTACTCATGTGTATGATTTCTTATAGGTACTCGCATTATACTTGCAGAATATGTTACAACTGAGTATATTTCATATTTCTTTGTCTACATATAAGTACCCTATTTTCATTTTTTTATTTGTTAGGTTTTTTGTGTTATATGTAACATCACAGAATTTAATAACTAATCTGGTGGCAAAATTTTGGAGTTAATAAAACCTGATCAAGAGCAAGATATATAATATTTCTTGACTAATGTGAGCCACAAAATAATGCATAGAAATCAGATTCATAATAATAAAACAGTCTCACATAGTTAAGATTTTAAAGAACTTTTTATAAGTCTTGGAGCTTCAGAAATGTACCCAAAATTAACTATCCCCATTTTTAGAAAACTTATATCTCAATTAAGATCTACTCATTATATTTTTTGGATTCACGCTTGCTAACAAACATAAAAGTTAATTTTAACATAATGAAATTCCATCGGATGGTAATTTTTGAGCGATAGAACTTTTCATGTATTGTAGTCATACATATGTAAGAATATAATTATATATAATGTACATCATGTTTAAGCTTTAATAAATTGCCTGTACAATAAAAAAAAAGAACGTAGGTTATGTTGAGTATTTCATTTACAATAGTAATGTTCACCAGCAGACCAAAACGAATTGCACTTTATTTCTTTTTAGTACCATATGAATTTTATATTTCCATTTGTACTATTGTTGTTTCTTTAAAACTTAATTACAAAGTAAGATTTTTAACAGTTTGAAAAACCTTTGGAAACCTACAGGGTGGGCCATTTAAAATTTTAAATTTGAATCGGCTATAAAAACAGTACTGATTGTTTTTTTTAATTTCTGGTTTTATTGGAAAGATTGAACTTTGTCATTTAATAATGAAATATAATATCATTCATATGACTACCATGACTGGCTCGGCAGTACCTCATCCGATCAACCCAATTTTCCAGTACATTTTCGATTGTTTCGGCTCGAATCTCTTCAAGGGCAACTTCGATTTCATATTTCAACGCTTCAATTATCTCTAAGTGGTTTGCGTAACATTTATCCTTAATGGCTCACCACAGAAATTAATCAAAATTGCTCATATCACAGCTAAGAGGCGGCCAATTAACATTACAATTTCGGCTCATTTTTCGATTTTCAAAAACAGTGCATAAAATATCGATGGTTGCGTGGGCTGTGTGACGTGTGGCCCCATCTTGTTTAAACTAAATGTCGTCCGTGTCATTCTCTTGAATTTTTGGAAACAAAAATTCGTTCGCACGGTAATGCTCACAGTTGACGGTAACGGCGGCTTCTTTTCTCATTTTCAAAGAAAAATGGCCCAGTCGTGGTAGTCATATGAATGATATTGTGTTCCATTATTAAATGACAAAGTTCAATCTTTCCAATAAAACCAGAATTTTGAAAAATAATCAGTACTTTTTTTATAGCCGATTCAAATTTAAAATTTTAACTGTGAAATAGAGAAAGAAAATTGAAGAAATATTAAAAGAGTGCATTAACTTTAATGCCGGAAAATTAAATGAATATGAACCACACCTAAACGTCAAGTTTTTTCTGATTTCAATTGACATTTCTCAATTTCAGACTAACTCAATTTGAACCATGGAAAGATACACAATCGAGCAACGCGTTAAAGTTATTCAGGCTTATTATGAAAATGGGCGTTCAAATCAAAATGCATATCGTGCACTTCGTGATTTTTTCGGTCAATTTAATCGTCCAAATGTGCGTACAATCGGAAAAATCGTGCAAAAATTTCAGCAAACCGGGTCTGTAAGAGATGTGAAAAGACCAGTGCAGCTCGTACTGCAGAAAATATTGCTGCTGTTCGCGATAGTGTGGCTGAAGAGTCGTCCACCTCAACTCGTCGTCGTGCCCAACAATTGCACCCCTCACACTCGTCGTTGATGAACATTATGTATAAAGACTTGCATTTACACGCTTACAAGGTGCAAATGATTCAGGAACTAAAGCCTCTTGACCATTCCAAACGTCGTCAATGGTCAGAATGGTGGCAAGAAATGGCAACAGTGGATGATCAATTTTCGAAGAAAATCATCTTCAGTGATGAGGCACATTTTCACCTCAATGGATTCGTCAATAAGCAAAATTGCCGCATTTGGGCGAATAATAATACAAGAATGATTGTCAAAAAACCAATGCACCCACAAAAAGTGACTGTTTTGTGCGGCTTATGGGCTGGTGGCATCATCGGGCCGTATTTTTCTAAAATGAGGCCGGTAAGGCAGTTACTGTGAATGGTATTCGCTATCGTGAGATGATAACGAACAATTTATGGCCCGAATTGGAAGATATGGATATGTCCGATATGTGGTTTCAACAGGACGGTGCCACTTGCCACACAGCTAACGAAGCAATGGCTCTTTTCCGTGACAAGTTATCTCACGTGGTGGCGATGTTAATTGGCCGCCTAGATCATGTGATTTGACACCGTTGGACTTCTTTCTTTGGGGTTATTTGAAAGAAAAGGTGTACATCGATAAGCCAGCAACAATTGACGAGCTAAATGATGAGATAATTCGGCACGTTAGCAGCATAGAACCCAATTATGCCTCAGCGTCATTGAAAATTTGGACCATCGGATGGAGGTGTGCCGCCGAGGTTGCGGCGGCCATTTTGCCGATGTTTTGTTCCATACATAATTGAACCATACCATATTATCATAATAAAAAGAAATGACAAAAATTTCCTAAATAATTTGTGTTTTATTCAAAATCAACATCGGCCCTTAAAATTTTGCCACCCTTTATTTTTAAATCAAATATTTACAAAATAAATCAAATAAAATTTATTATAATAATTTCAATAATCTACAAATAATACTTAAAATATATTAAAAAAGTTAATTAAATGTTTCACAGTTAAAAGAATTTATACAAAAGTTTTAAGAAACTTTTGTTCTAAAGAAACCTTCCCTAAACACACCCAGTAAAAAGTACAATCCAAAGAACAGGTTGCAAAACAACTTATATCGCATAAACATAGGTTCTAATTTATGTTCAACAACCCGGTCATTTTGCATGAAGATTGACCCATTAGCAACAGGTTTGTTTTATACGAACTAGCACAGATTGCTTTAGAATCGGTTCTAGAATTAGTTCTAGAACCTGTTTCATGATGCCGGTAGTAAAAGAACTGTTCTAGAATATATTCAAAGGTAAACTGTTCTAAAAAATGTTGCTAGGCAGTATAAAGTTATTTTCAAGTTTTATAAAAAAAAACATAATTTTTTTTGAAAAAACTTTCATTGGCAGAATTCTTAAGAAATTTAATTGAGTGTACCACACAACCCATTAAACTCACGAAAATATTTCTTGTAGTGTAATTTTAAGCAAACAATAAATAAACTTTTGTTATTCTTTAGAACCTCTAAACTTAATTGCTTATTGTTAATTTAATTTTTACAAATTGCAATAAATTGAATTTGTTTTTCTCAACACAAAAATTTCTTAAACAAAAATTGACAAGCAGTAAAATAAAACAAAACCCGTCATTTATGTTTGTTGTGCCAAACAAATTATTTAAATACCTTAAATAGTATTTCCACATTACATACGACGTATGTATGTATTTAAAAAACCACAACAACAACAATAAAATAGCAAAATATATTATCTATTTGGTATGGCAACATAGCGACAAACAATAATCCACCGAATTTTCAAAACAAATCTTGCAAACTATAGTGTCAGTGGTTAGAGGTTTACCAAATCATATTGGGAATGTTTATACTTAAATATAAATTTAGTTGTTGTTGTTGTTTTTTTTTTTCAAAAAGCATAAAATGTAAAATGCAAGGTACCGATAATTTGAAAATAATTGTTTAGATTGGCTAAAAATTTCAAAGAAATTTCAAGTATTTAATATTTAGATTTAAAAAAGAAACAAGTTTGTTACTTAAGTCTTTTATTTTTATACCACTCATAATTTTATGACTTTTATGGGGCCGGTGTTAAACTGAATTATTTAGTAAAACCTAATAACTAAGTGAAATTTTTTCGAGATTTTTAAGGTATTTTTTTTTTTCATTGTATCAACACTCAGGAGATACCCTGTATATATGCAGTGCATTGTGTTGATGTCAGGAAAATATGTTATGGAAAAGTGTCAGGGAGACCTCTGCAGGGAGTTTATTCCACGACGTGAGCGATTTTTGACTCACGCTCAAAAATTACAATCACGCACGAAGATTTTTTTACTCACGCTCACGCACGATAATGTGATTAGTTTAAATTTTCATTCACGCTCACGAAATGCGAATTGATAAAATATTTCGAAAAAGTTAACATACTTAATACATAAAGAAAAAACTGTCTTCCCAAGAAACATTTTTATGGTCTCTCCGATATATACGAAATCATGAATCCAGATTTTACGGCAAGTTTACTTAAAAAAGTTTGTAAGTTAAAATAACTGAAAATATCATTTAAAAGAAATGATATTTCATTTAAAAACCGGTCTACTTAATTTTCATTTAAATTAAATGCCATTTGTTATTTATTTTTAAATGTTGATTAATCAACTGACACATCCGTAAGAAACAAATGATATAATCAGTTAAAATAAATGTCAAAATTTTACCTACCAATCCTTATGTATGAATGTGTTTGTATATGTATGTGTGTTTATGAAGTTCTTGTAATTTGTATTGAAAAATTTTGTATATATACAACCAATTTAAATAAAAAAACAAATTGAAATTTTTTGAATATTTTTCTTTTTTTGAAACAGACAGCAAACAAAATTTAAATTTGTAATAACTGTTACGGACAAAAATAAACCACAAGTTTCCGTTTTGTGGCTAAATTTTTATTAAATTTTAAACAAATGAAAAAAATAAATGAAACTGTAAAAAAATGGTAAATGAAATGAATGGTCCTTTATTTTTAAATGGAACGGAAAACTTGTTTATTAAACTACAAACAGTTAACTACATAATATTCTGAGTGTTCACGTACCGTAAAACACGTATCCGTCTAAGTTTGTTTCGAAAACACTCCGTTTTGCTGTATCCGTCTCCGTGCCTTTAAAACGGTTTTTACCGTTTTCATCAGTTTTGATTCCATAACAAAAGGGTGTTATTGCTTTTATCAAAATTTAAACAAATATATAGTGAAATAATAAAAAATAATTAATAGACAAATAAGATCGCACAACACTTCCCCTAATTTCTAAAATTTATAAATGAAAACTAAAGTGCGAAACTAGTGACTTGAAGTACTTCCGCAAAAGCGGGATTAATTCAAAAAATTTATAAATGAAAACTAAAGTGCGAAACTAGTGACTTGAAGTACTTCCACAAAAGCGGGATTAATTCAATACCACTAGCATAGAGTAGAAATACACGAATCATAGCAAGCCAATTTATATCATGAGCAAAAACTCTGCTTAACCTAAACTGATAAGTTTTTTTTTCTATTATGTATTAAATATTATAAAAGTCCAACATTAAAGCATGATGATGAATGGGAATTGTTTTCTTCGAATGTTTTCTTTGTATTCTTTATTATTTTTTGTTTTAATAAATCTACTGTTTTCATAAATCTATATACTACTTAAAATTGATAAAAGGAATAGGCTGAATTTGGGTACATATTCAAGTACGTTTATTGTTTAAAAAATACAGACCGGATATGGCATTCTGAAAACGGAGTAATTCCGTTTTTTAAGCGAAATAACGGTCCGTAAACGGTCCGTCAATTCTTTCAATGGATTCGAATCCGTTTCGATGTTCCTTAAAATCGTTTTTTGGTCTACAGATAAATTCTACTGGGTAAACGAGTATTACGGCCCAAACCCCTGGCTCGAGGGAGAAGTACCCTTTTCTCAGCAGAACACCTCCTATGATAATTATAATATGGATAGAAAGGTATCACACAACCCACATTTCGACGATACTTCAATGAATCAATAGAACTGGATACTATACTGTAATTTATAAGCGCTGGCCAAAAGCTCCAAAACATACTCTGAAGCTCCTGCTCATATATGGGAGTTGTATTTAATCTTCAGCCAGATATACTTGGTATATTTAGTAAGCAGATCGGATGGGTTGAAGTACTTCTTACACCGTTTTAAAAAACTTAGATCCTTGAATCTTTCTTTTGTCACCCCAGCAAAACCATGGTTTCAACTACTTACCAGCCTATTTACGCGCTTAATTACTTTTGTTCGCGATGCCCATTACTTTTTGGATGTTCGTAAGCGAGAGGGTAACGACCATCCATTACTTTGTGGTTTTTGTAATTGAGAAAATAACGACCACTCATTACGTTTGGGCTCATCGCGAACAAAAGTAATTAAGCGAGTAAATAGGCTGGTAAGTAGTTGATACCATGGTTTTGCTGGGACTTCAAAGAAGTGCCTAATCCAATAGACATCACACTGAATTCACATGACTAGAACATCAAGATGTTCTGATTCCTTAATATCGATACCATCCATTTAAACTAATAGCTCTGAAGACTACACATTTCCATGAGTATTATACAATATTGGGTCTTGAGTGCATGAAAATATAGTCGATATTTGTAAGACACCACTCTGATATTGTCGAAAGCACTCGATTAAGTATATTATACATAATCTGCCTGCCTTCTGTCCCCAATGTTTAAAATCCGTGGTCTACGATCGAAGGAAAATAAATTAAAAATTTGAACATTACTAACGATGAAACGAATGTTTCATAGGTAAATGTTTCACTATAAAACTGGCCCATTTTGTTTTTAAAGACCTTAAGATTTTAATTATAAGATATTATCTATTTTAAGGACTAATTTTGACGTCTCGGTAGGCAATTTGGTAGCGTGCTAGCTTATCAGTGCGGGGGTCGTGGGTTCGGTTCCCACCAGAGGCTCTGGTCTGTTTTCGCTACAACGAGTCGGTAGCCTTTGTTGCTAATGTTCGCTTAGGGTATTAGGATATAATTTGTAATTATATGCCCAGCAAAAAAAAATGGTAGTCATTCCGTGACTATAACTTATTTCATTGCTTCCTAAACTTCAGTTGACATTCTTTTATGATTTTGGGCACTTCTAAAAGAATTCATGTGTTCATATTTTAAATGCAGTGATCTGGATATAAACCCGATGCATATATTAAAAAATCACTCTTCATTACTTTTAAAGCATAAGTTATAGTATATCGAATATTTTTTTGGAATCTAAAGCATTTATTCAAATTGAGAAAATAGTTCTGATGAACTTTTTTAATTTTTTTTTTAAATCATTTTTTATATTTTAGTTTAAAATTTCATGAGGGTTAGAATTTATGCAGTTTTGCAATTTTTATAAAAGTTTTGAAAAATCAAGAAAAACAGATTTTTTTGACCTTTAATTGAAACTAGCTGGCGTGTCATTTGCATTTTTTTCAGCCTTAAATATTTATGACGACGCAATCATTTCCAGTTTTAATTCAGAATTTATAAAAATAATTTTAAAGTTGTGTAAAAATTATTTTAAATTGCCCAAAAATGTTTTAAAATTGTGAAAAAAATTATTTAAATTGTTTAAAAAATATTTTAAAATTGTCTAAAAATGTTTCCAAATTGTACAACCAGTTTTTAAATTATCCAAAAATATTTTAAAATTTGTCTAAAAATTCATTAAAATTTTTTAAAAATGTTTCAAAAATGCTTTTTCACTAATGCAGAATTATTTATTTATTTCTGCATTCTTATAAATTAAATTTTCATCAAAGCTTAAATACTACAAAGTATATGAACATTTTCCACTCATGCATCAGAATATCTAATGATTGTATTATCATTGCTTCCTTAGAGTAAAGTATGAGTAATGCTAGTAGCTACATTTGAATACTTCCATCCTATGACACGCTAATGTTAAATTCATCGATGAAACCATCAGAAAAGAAGTGATGTCTTTGCCATAGTAGTAATGATTTAATTGCTTCTTTGGCAGCTTCATTTTTGCTGGGTGATTAATATAAATAAAATAATCTAAATTTAATATTTTAGATTGTTTAATCAACATTTTTAGTTTATTATGTTCAACAAATTTGCGACAAAATCATAAATATTTTACAGTCTGTTAGTAGGTTAAATGCTAAACTAAAATATTTTGTTATTTTTTATGATTTTTTTTTTTTTAATTTTATTTATCAAGTGTATATTACACACATGAGTGATGCAGCTGAGGCATATATTTCATGCTTAACCAGTTGTGATGTGCACTATTAACATTACTATCTACATAATGTAATTACAATAGGGTAAAACTACAAAAACTCCTAACAAATAAATTTAAAGCATCTATCATCTCGAAAATATCTATATATTGCTCTTAAAAGTGAACTACGTTAGAAAAAAATTAATCCAAAATAGGGTTTCCTTAGAAGTTTCTACAACATCTATAGGTTTAAAATCTAAATGAATCAAAATTTCAAACTTATTCTTTTCGCAAGATATATACATATATCTCGACCTTTTGGCACTTGCGAATTTTGCGATGGACAATTACTCTAACGACGAGTATTAAAGAGCTAATTATTAAAAAATTTAAAAAAAATTTCAGGGGTACTTATAGCTCGTTACCAGCCATAAAAGCTGTTTTGCTAAAAAAAAGCTAAAATTCTTCGACATAATATTGCTCAAAAGTATGGAAATTATGAAAATTTCATAAATATGATGAATAATTGATTGCCAACGATTTATGAAATTGCTTCATCAATATAATGAAACTGTTTTCCCTGAGTGTTGGCTACTGTATTTTGTGCATACATACAATAAGCCATTACTTTCAAATTTCTTAAAATTATAAAAATAAGTATCACCCTAATGCAAATTCTATTTGTAAGTGTTTTTTTAGTGGCTCGTTGACTACTTACTCGTTTTATGGATGACTATGCTAGATCACCTTGTTAAGATTGAATATTCTCTTTATACAGTAAAATTCGTTTAAGACGAATTTTCCATTAAGATGAATTTATTGAAGTTATGGCAACAATTTTCATATTTAAAAAAAAAAAAAACAACTGAACTCGCTTATGACCTTCGGCTAAAACGAACTGTTTTTAATGGTCCTAAATAAAATAGCTAATACAAATTTCCAAAAGTTTGTACTTTTTATCTCTTTTTAATTTGACAAATTTTAATTAAATCTTATTTTTCCTTATAATGTAACATAATGAATTCTTTCATGTCCAATTTTTTAAAAAGTTTTTAAAAATTTTAAATACTTTATGGATAAATAAAATTTGTTAAAAGTGTTTGAATAAATAAATTTGAAGACTGTTAATACCAAACTCGCTTATAACGAACTAATTTTTGTGGTCCTTCGGAGTTCGTCTTAACCGGGTTTTATTGCATGCCTGCATATGGAAGTATATATGCGACAGTTTTTTTTTTTATATTCAAACTCTTCTAACTAGAACACACACAAAAATCTTTATTATTATCATCAACAGCTACTACAGTATGGTAATTGCATTTTATGGAATGTATGTATAACCTATCAAGAGGCATGTGTATGTATTTAAGTATAGGAAAGGATCCAGTTGCTTGCTCTAGTTTTAAACTTGCATCAATTATACATAAAGTTATATAGTTTTTTTTTTGTTGTTTTAATCGATTGTTAGTTAAAAGTTGTTTATGGACCCACTTGTTGGCCAGTTGACTTACTTTTGCCTGCATTAACTTTTTTTAAATAAGTTGATAGGCCTGTTGCTGCACATAGGTACGAGTACAACATGCAAATGCAACAAGTCTTTTAAATTGTAATGATTGTTTCTTTTTTATTAGATGTATGTACATATGCATGAATGTTTTTGTTGTATTTTTGTTGCTGTTGTGCAACCTAAAATAATGTCAGTCGGAGAGTCCACAGAATGTGCGACAACATGTAGTCAACAACAATTTCATTAAAAATTTATGATTTTTTGAAAGAAAAACAATTAAAGTGGAAGTTGCATAACCTGATTTGTTTTATTTTTTTTCACACACACATTTATGTATGTTGCATTATGTAGTGACCTCTATTTTTGCCATGATAATAATTTATTATATATATTTTTTTTACAACTTGAATATAAAAGATACTGAGTGGATATAAGTTTAACAGGATTTTTTTTCTTTTAATGTTTAAAAGAAAAACAAATTGATTTTATGTTTAGTTGCTGTTGTTGTAATAATGACCCGTTAACAGTTTGAAGAATGCTGCATCATTTAAATGTTTTAGTTATGGATATGAAAGCTGTCCAACAAACTAGTAGTAGTTAGATGATGCAAATAGACATTGACACTTGTTGGAAAGTGATTTGCATTTGCAATGAATACTTGTAGCAACATTGACATGAACAAAATATATTTATTATTATTTAACGGTTTTTTAAATTTTAACAATAATGAATGAGGTAATTTGATTTTTTTAAAATGATGTGATTTATATGAATTTATTTATTTATTTATAATAAAACTTAAATTACTTTGTAAATACGTATGATTGTTATTTTTCTTATTAGTGATTCCGAAAGAAAATATTTTAAAATTTAATGGTTTTTTAGAGGTAGAATTATATTGTAACATATTTGTTTTTTGTCCTTTTTTTATTTTTTTTTTTGCATTTTGGGAGCACATTCAGACACAATCATTAAAAACAAAGGTGTTGAACATGTTTGTTCTACACCTTTACACATACATATTTACCTTAAATACTTAGAGAGCAATTCTTAAAATATAAAAATTTTTCTAAAACAATAAATTACGTTCAGATTAAGTGGATCCAAAAGAAGACAATTAACTGCTAAAAACCAAAACTAAAATATATAAAAAAAATCTTTTTATCAGCTTAAGTTGTTAGCTAAGTACATGTAGAAACATATGCACACATTTGGGCCTGGAACCATTTTGAAATAAAAAAAGACACATATTCCTATAGCTTTCCCTAGTGAAACTAGTTTAGAATCACAAATCCCTAAATATCTCCGATATTTACTATTTCATAAAGATTAAAAACTTGACTATGGTATTACATATGACATACCAAATGAGTATAAGGAGTACCATAGCAAGCTTTAATAGCACCACAAAAAGTACTTTAGTACAAACTTTATCATCTCTGTCCTCTACAGTGATTTTATTTGTATCAAAATAATCTAAAAAAATGCATGGGGGGTGAAAACAAGTTTCAAGGTTAAAAACTTTTTTGAGGTGAAAAACAATTTTTGTGGTTGAAAAAAATTTTTGAGTTGACAAAAAATTTTGTGGAAATAAAAATTTTTGTAGTGAAAAAAAAAATTTTGAGGTAAAAATATTTGAGGTGAAAAAATATGAGAAAAATTTTTATTTACCAGTCGCTACAATGAATTTGTTCTAAAATACACCAATTTGTATTGAAAACTTAGAGGCACTTTCACATTTTTACTCTTAACTTTTTAACCGCTAAATTGATTTTCATTATTTTCAACACCAAACTTTTCTGGAGGATTTTGTTACAACACACAGCCAGACGGACGTCGCTAGATCGACTTAAAATTTCATAAGGATCATGAATATTTATATACTTTATGAGATCTTAGACTTTTATTTCGTCAAGTTACATACGGAATGACAAACTGATATAGTATACCTCTCACTTTAATGCGCCTTCATGCGTCAAAGCTGTGTACTACTTTACAAATGATATGGTTTGATTAAAATAACCTAGATTGACCCAAAAACTGGCTCCACTGCAACCGATTCCATGCAACACAAATGTATGATATTGTATATGTATATAAATGACGTTCCTTTTGAAAAATTTTCGATCAAAAATCATTGGTGTTAGAACCAACAGTAGAATGGGTTCTGAAGGAAATGAAGTTGTTTGATTCTTTCGAACAGAGAGTTTTCTAAGATTTTCTACTTTATTTGTGAAATTCCACATAAATTTTGAATCTACGAGTAAAAAAGTTAAACTCAGAAAAGCCGACTATCAAATACCCTAAACCATTGTGATTGAATGGCATCTAGTGTATGGGTCTGTAATTTTAATCGGTTAAATGGACTTGTGTTAATATTTTTTTAAATCGGGAATATAGACACATACCTCTATATAGTCTAAATATGGGTTGATTCGTTCGGCTGGTATAAGTTGTGTAACAAATTTCACCAAAATATCTTTATATTTGCGAGCTGTAGCCTAAAAAAAAAGCATAAGAGCCAATTTCTGGACCGATTCTAATTAAAGAAAAAATTCATAACCTTCGTCTTTAAACCAATATATCAGTGTACCGATTTTTTTAAAACATCTTAGTATTTGCGCGCTAATAAGAAGGCTTGGGCAGACAGACGAACGGGCATCGCTAAAACTACTCAAAGGGTGATTCTCAGGCGATCGATATACTAAGAGGTGTAGTGTAAGGTCCGATATTATTTGTTGTTTCAAACTACACCCTCTCTACATAGTAGTGTAGGGTAAAAAGTTAAATGCTCTTCAAAATTGTTAGTTTTTGGTTTTAGTGTAAGTTATATTTTAATTTAATTAATTTAATATTTTAACAATTTCCCTGCCCTGATATAATTACTACTGTGTACGAGTATACTAAGGTGTGCTTACATTGTCGCTTAGAATTAAATTCTATTTTATATTCACCCCAAATACAATATTTTTACCGCAAAAAATTTTTTTCACCACTAAAATTTGTTTTCACCACAATATATTTTTTTTCCAAATTTATTTTCATATCCAAAAAATTTTTTTACCTTAAATAATTTTTTTCACCTCCATAATTTTACTTCTAAAGTTTTTTACATTTTTTTTTTTAAGTTAACCTGTACTTAAACGGTTGTTAGAAATTATCCGAAAATTTTCATTTTGCCAGATTCAAAATTCAATAATTTGTGTAAATCTTGCAACATATTGTATTATTTCCAAATATTTATGACATGCTGATCACGTAAGTATTTAAATTTTTAAAATTCGTGTAAGCTTTTCTGAGTCGGTGTTACATGATTTTCAATAAAAACTGATATTTTCACTATTAGGAATGACTGAAAATTCCACGTCACATACCAGACTATTCAGAATTTGGAATGTTTTTGTTTTTGCTTGAAGTACTGCATAAAAAATTCTCATGGTGAAAATTATTAAATCTTTAACTATATGTTTTTCTCTTAAATATCCAATAAGTTTTATATGAAAATAAATGACAAAATTACTTTTGGCCACTATTCGATATTCTGTAATGTGCCAAATACTCTGTTCGTGATATCTCTACTATACCTTAAAACAAAAGACTTAAGACACATACCTAGCAAAATATTTAAAATGTTTCATCATAAACTTTAATATATTTTCATAGCATTAGAAAATGTTTACTTGTTTATTAAAAGATAATCAGTAGACAAACAAAAAAAAAACAATTTTAAAAACCAACAACATTAACTGGTACTGCAAGATCTACAGCAGCAAGTGGCAAAACAGAGACTATTAGCTCAATCTTTCTGTTACATATTTTACTTTTGTATTAAAAATTTAAATCAAATGAAGCATTTTTAAGAAAACAAAAATATATGCTCTCTTAAAAAATATTTTTTCAAGTATAATTTACTACGTAAGCTAAAAAAAATATGAGTAGCAAATAATTGCTGAATACTATAAATAAAAATTCATTCATCTGCCAGTTGTTGTGTTTCATTTCTCAAAACGTTTTTATTTCGAATCGAAATATAGAGAAAATAGAAGAAACCGGTGTTAAGCAAATGCTAAACCAACAGTTTTCGTAAAGCTGGCTAGCAAGACGGTTGTAACACACGGTAAAAACACCAATCAAACAAACTAACAAACAGTGACTTGAAAAATTATTGAGGCAACGGTTTAAGTTTGTTGCTGTTGAAGATTTCGTAAAAGAAAAGAAAAAACTTTTACCACACACACTTGTTAGTTGGTTAGTTCGGTTGTACAGACGGACGGTCGGTCGGTCGTATATTTGTTCGTTGTTAAGTCGTATGTTTTGGTTTTATACTGTCTTACCAAGAGAAAGAAAGAAAGAAATTTTTATGTTGAAGCTTAAGGCTGATGGTCTTTAGCCACCAATGTTTAGTCGCACTTGAATATTATAACGGAAAGCACACAAAACGACAATAGTGGCGGGAATAGCAAATAGCAATGTTATAAAAATGTTATAAAAAAATTTATAAAAATTTGAAAAAAAAAAATATTTAAACGAATTTACTACAATATATAATTTAAAAATTAAAAAAAAAGTGTTTAGATAAGTAGTAATTAAACTTATATGTAATTAACAAACACTAAAAAAAAGAAAGTTTATTTAATTCAATAAATTTTAATGTAATTTTTTATTGCAACCTGCTGCGTGTAACGGTGACATACATTTTTTGAAAAAAAAAATAATAAAAAAACTTCTCACATTTTTAAAAACTTCACCTGTTCACAAAACAAACAAAAAAATAAGTTATTGTGTTTCAAACTAAAAAAAATAATAATTTTTGGGAAATTTAAAAAATATAAATTATTTTTTTAACAATTGAAACAAATCTGAAAAGAAAAAATACCCTAACAAAAGTGAACTTAAAAGAAACAAATTTAAACACATGTGTTCTATAAATTTTTAACACACATCTAAATACTAAAGAACTCCTCTTCCATTCACTATGCCTAAAATTACAACTCCATTATTACTGCTGATCATTAGCCTTTTGGGTTATTATGCACGCATTGATGCGCAAAATATAGGTGAGTGTGTCATATTTTTTTTTATTCTTTACATTCTACAATTCATATTTTTTTTTATTTTCAACTTTAGCGGCTTTTACCACTAAGAAAGCACTATTAACAGGTTCTTTTTTGCATTCAAAATTTCCGGTTTTGTGTTTCAGTTAATGTTTGCAATTCTTGTTTTAGTTCTCAAACAGGCAAAGTTCTTGTAAAAAAAAATAAAATAACTAAAACAATAAATGATTTGTCTAGTTTTTTATTTAGTTGTTCGTAACATTAAGTGTCTACTTAAGTTGGTCAATTTGTTGTTAAGCATTTGGTGGGGTTTTTTTGTTCTTTGGTGTTTTTCTTTTAACTTTTAGTGTAAATATTTGTTTTGACATACACATGTTGATTTTTTTTATTTGTCGTACTTTTTGGGTTCAATTTTTTGTTTTCTAAATGTCAAATGTTAGCTGTAGAGGTGTTTCTTAATTAAAGAAAAAGAGGAAACGGATATTTACTTTTGGGTGTTAGAATATTTTTTTTTACATTTTCCAACAAAAAAAATATTATTTTTTGATCTTTAATTATAAGAGACTTAAGAACTAAATTTGGTAATTGAAGTACACACAGTGTTTAGGATTTATTAATTATTCAGTTAACTAACCAAGATTTCATCACATAGTACACTCACCAAAAAAAGTCTGTAATGGCAACTGAAAATTTTGCTGTTATTATGGGAAATTTTGCTAATTTCAGCCCAGCGGTATTTTTTGCTAATCTTAGCAACACATGTCTGCTGACGTTTTTGACAATGAAATTAATAGAAAAAACTAGCTGCGCTTTTAAATTTTAGTAAAAAAATACTAAATATTATTAATATTAGTACAAAATTTCAAATTTATTTTTTTTTATTGGATCATTAAATTTTTTTTATTTTAATTATTTTTTTCCAAAAAATATTTAAGACAAATTAAAAAAAAAAATCAAAGGTTTCAAAATTGTAAAAAATTGTTTTAATTTGGTAATTTCTGTTTTAAAAAATATTTATTCATTTTTTTTTTACTTTTAAGGTCAAATTTTAATTGTTTTTAGGACTGATTTTTAGAACTAAAAAAACTTCTTAGTGCTTTTTTAAATGGATGTCGGTATCTTCACTTCCGAACCCTTTTTTTAATCCATTTTAAGGCAATTTAAGTTTGTAGGTGTAAGTTTTAATTAGAAATAACATTTCCTTCAGTATCCACTTTTTTAGAATTAGTAATATTTTTTGCTAATTTTAACAAATCGGTTTTCAAACATTTGTAAAATGATTTCTGAAATTAGCAACAAAAATTTGGAAATATTCTGTAAAAATTCTGTAATTTGTAAAATGTTAATAGAAAAAAAATTTGCTAAATAACAATTTTTTTACTAAAAATCAGTACAAAAATAGTAAAGTGGGATTAAAAACCGAATACAAATTTTTCTACTAACTTTTTTTTCTGAGTGTAAATGAAAAAGCTTCAGAATTTAATAAAACTTAATAAAACTTTTTCATTGAATTTTTTAGCAAATAAAATAAGTGAACGACTTTCAGCGAAACTCCATGGATTCAAATAAAAAAAATTAATAGAAGATTTAGTAAAACGTTTTATACACCACTTTACAGATTTTATACTAATATACTAAAATCTGTTTTTAGTAAAAATTCTTCCTATTCTTACAACCTACAAATTACAAGAAAATTTAGTAGAAAAAATATTTTAATTAATTTTTTTACTCGAGTTGCAAAAACTCGCAATATTTTTTTACAAATTGTGAACTTTTTTATTGTCGTTGTTTAATATGTTTTAATCAGAACAATCAATATTGTTGGTCTTTAATAGGTTATGTAAACAATTTAATTTAGCGTTTATACTTGCATTTCTGGTTCAATGAAAGGTAACAGCAAAAACGGAAACAGAAAAAACAAACACAGGTCTTTGAATATTAACTGAAAGCTAAATGAACATAAAGTGTTTTTATTTTTTTTATATATATATTTTTATTAGATAAACAATATAAATTAAAAGATTTCTATTATTTTGCAGACTTCGTAATTATTTTTATGTTATTTAAAAGAGCGAAATGCACTAAATATCATTGTTTTTACAGATTTTGTAGTTAATTAGTTAACAGTTGAAAGAAAGAAATAAATAAAGGAAATATCATTTGTTTTTATGTATTTTTGGTTAATTTGTTGGCAATAAAAATAACTGAAAAATCATTTAGTTTTACGGATATTGTAAGTTTTTTATTTACATTTGAAATTAAATTACAAGTTCTTTTGATTTAATTTATAAGTTAGTAGAACGGGTTTTAGTTGATTTTTCATTTATTTTAAATTACATTTTTAGTTTATTTAAACTACAAACCATTTTGAGTGTAATAATAAAGGAGTTACAAAAAAACATAGAGTTATTAAACAAATTTCATCTTAACTCATTAAATCCACGTGGGATTAGTTTTCTCAGGTTTTTCCTTTAAAAGTTGTATACTAAATAAGAGGTATTTACAATTAACGCTTAAAGGCACAAATAATGTTGATAAAGGTCATAGCTGTCCAGAAATGCATTCCATTTGGCTGGTGTCTAATAATAATTTCTGTGTATTCTCTATGGTTACAAATTACAATTTTTCACTTGAAAAATTTTCATGATATACATCTCGCATATTTACTAATGATTTTTTTCATAACTAATAGCAAAGTTTTATAGATTGAAAATTTTTATAATCTTTAATATAAAGAAAACATCGAAAGTCATTGAATATTTGTATGAATTTTATAAAACTAATATACAATTTATTTAATTAAAAAAAAATGGGAAAGCAATTTCGATTACTAATTTTATTTTTATATTTATTTACGATTTATTATTGTTAGAATAATAAGAATAAGATTCTTGTAAAGTTCAAATAAGTTACATTAAAAGAAGTCATTATTAAAAAAATCTTTACAAAGATTTAACATGCAAACATAATAAAATAAAGTTTATAGAATTCTAAAATATATTTATAAAATAATAGTAATTGTAATAGTTAAATTTTTTCAAAAAAAATAAAATCTTATTGAAAATTAAATAACTATTTGATATTAATAGAAGATAAATTAAATCGAGAGAAGAATGCTAGAAAATAAAACGATAAAAGAAAACAAAAATAAATAAAAAGTATTAGTGTAATATTTCTCTTCGAGCTAAAGATCTTTTATTTATAAAAAAATTAATTATAAATTTTTATTTATCCAAATATTTCGTCACCACATTGGGTGACTTCTTCAGGGGAAATTGTTTTTTATAATTAATAAATTAATTTATTAATTATAATAATAATAATAATATTTAATAATAATAATAATAATAATAATAATAATAATAATAATAATAATAATAATAATAATAATAATAATAATAATAATAATAATAATAATAATAATAATAATAATAATAATAATAATAATAATAATAATAATAATAATAATAATAATAATAATAATAATAATAATAATAATAATAATAATAATAATAATAATAATAATAATAATAATAATAATAATAATAATAATAATAATAATAATAATAATAATAATAATAATAATAATAATAATAATAATAATAATAATAATAATAATAATAATAATAATAATAATAATAATAATAATAATAATAATAATAATAATAATAATAATAATAATAATAATAATAATAATAATAATAATAATAATAATAATAATAATAATAATAATAATAATAATAATAATAATAATAATAATAATAATAATAATAATAATAATAATAATAATAATAATAATAATAATAATAATAATAATAATAATAATAATAATAATAATAATAATAATAATAATAATAATAATAATAATAATAATAATAATAATAATAATAATAATAATAATAATAATAATAATAATAATAATAATAATAATAATAATAATAATAATAATAATAATAATAATAATAATAATAATAATAATAATAATAATAATAATAATAATAATAATAATAATAATAATAATAATAATAATAATAATAATAATAATAATAATAATAATAATAATAATAATAATAATAATAATAATAATAATAATAATAATAATAATAATAATAATAATAATAATAATAATAATAATAATAATAATAATAATAATAATAATAATAATAATAATAATAATAATAATAATAATAATAATAATAATAATAATAATAATAATAATAATAATAATAATAATAATAATAATAATAATAATAATAATAATAATAATAATAATAATAATAATAATAATAATAATAATAATAATAATAATAATAATAATAATAATAATAATATTTATTAATTATAAAAAAACAATTTCCCCTGAAAAAGTCACCAATGTGGGGACGAAATATTGGGATAAATAAATATTTATAGTTAATTTTTTATAAATAAAAGATCTTTAGGTCGAAGAGAAATATTACACAAACCAAGAAGATCGAGGAAAACTAAAGGAAATATAAAAAAGTATTAGAAAAAAAATGTAAAGTAAAGAAAATAAAAGATAAGAAGACTAGCAAACATGATACTGTTATATGCACTCTGGCTTTAGTAGTGTAAATTTGGACTTGACTATTGATATATTAGATATAATTTTAACTGAGATATTATTCTATAAAGTTGTCTTTAAGTGTCATCTTGAAAACCACTGGTGGCTCAGTAAATTAATTGGAATCGAGTTGTTCTAAAGCCAAATTAAGATTTAGTTTCGCTTTCTTTATCTAGTTCATAATTTCATTCATAATATCATAGGAAAATGCCTTCAAAATATTTTGTTTTTAAGAATGGCTCGAAATTTTGTTAATTTCAATAGAATTTTTTAGGCCAAAAAATTACACATATTATTTTGATTATAAGTTTATAACTAATAATAAAATTTCCTAAAATTTTTTTTAAATAATCACAAATATCGTTATTGATAAAAAAAAAATAAATACCTCTGTTACCATAGAAAAACAAATTAAATTATTTTGCACTTTCATTGATCCAAAAAATTCAAAAGATTTAAGCAACAAACTTTTTTTTTATATTAAAGCAACACAATACATTTTTGCAAGCTAGCTTTAGCTTTTATTTTCAAAATTCAATACCGATTTACTTTTTTTTTTTGTTAAAAATAAATTCCATAAATGCCAATGCAATGATTTAAAAATATATATATATATTTATAATAAAAAATCACCTGCAGCTGCACCTGTTTCTTTTCAACACTATAAACATAAAATACGTTCGAGTATTATTTGCTTAACACAACAAGAAGCACATATACATACATCTTAAAACAGACTTTGTTGAATCTACATAAACTTCAAAAAACTATGGTAATTCTACAATACAATGTGATTTTTATTTAATTTAAACGTCAACAATAAATGACAGTGAAAAAGTATCAGCTTAAGAAACGATACTAAAACTTGCATACGAAATATAAATATATATCAATTTGAGAAGCTGAATAAAATTAGATACCTTTCTGCATAATTTTTCTCTAATGAAAATAATCAAAGCATTCTTTTTGATATTTTATTTTTTCTTATATATTTTCATTTCAAACTGCATAATTGTTAATTTCTTTAAACACGTTTTTTTTCTATCTAATTTTAAATAATATTCTTTTCTTCAATTTTTCTTTTATAATACCCTACTTTCAACACTATTATTTTCAAATAAAATCAAGCAACAACTTGAAACAACCTCATTTGCATAAAAATTTCGTTTACCTTAATATAACTTTCATGTATTCATAGTTTTCTATTGTTATTATTTCAATACAGTTATTAATGATGCAACTTAGGGTTAATGCACAGTCTATTTAAAAAAAAAAAGAAAAACTTGTTTTTCAAAAACAAAACTTTACATTGTAATATAAATTAATTTAAATTTATTTTATTAATTAACAAAAAATCAGAAATTTTTTTGATAAGCATTTTCCTTTGATTTAAATAACGGTTCAAAAATTTAAGAAAAAAAAAAACTATAGTATAACTATACAATAACTGTTTTTGGAGATTTCAATAGCTTTTACAATTTTTACTTAAAATCAAAAGATTAATTAAGATATTAATTATTCAAAGGGCTCAAAAAATAAACAATACCTTTTAGAACATAATCCTAAAACTGGAAATTGGAATGATGCCCTCTATTTTGATTATATCTAAAACAATGATTTTGATTATAGTTTAAACAATATCTATAGTACTTAAATATTTATACAATGTACATAATTGGCTTCTGAACAGGCAACGGGACCAACTCCATAAGAAACAATTTTGAGAAAATTAAAAAGTTTAGGGTCTGTCCTAAATTTCCCTCACCAAATTCAAATACATAGTATAAGGACTTAGGGAAGGGATTTAAATTAATCTTACAATGTGATTTTATAGAATTTAAAACTATCTTATAATATTTAAAAATGCATTCTAATAATGTTATTGCATTAGAAATGCATTTATATAAAAAATATATAAAATGAGCTTTCGATCGTTTAGATGTGATAAAAATTACTAGAATGATCAAAGTTGGTCTGGTAGAATAAATTATTAGATTTGACACAATTGGCTTTGAAAAATACCAAAATATAGTTCTGAAGTACAAAAATAAATAACTTTTATGCAAATTTCAGACAAATATGTGTAATGAAAAAAGAATTTGCACATAAATAGTTGTTGGTAAATCAAGTAATCCTAAACGAAAAACGAAAGATATGTATATGAAGACACATTAGCTTGTATATGATGATACATATGCATATATGATCATATATATATATATGAGTTCATATATGGCTATGTTTATATATTCAGAACCAAAATCTTAAAGCATATAACCATATATGGTCATATATTATCATATATGAGTATGTATGACCATATTCGGCCATATATCCTCAAATTGATTCTTAAGGAAATAATTTTTCATTGATTCCAAAGTATCGTTTAATTCTGATTTTTCTCTTTCAAGGCAGTTCATTTTCACAACTTTCAAAAATGTGATTTTTTGAAGAAATTTAACACTTTTTGTATCTATGACGGGAAACTTATTTTAAAAACAACCAAAGTTAAACATTAATCATAGATATTTCTCTATAAATTTGACATTTATAACTAAGCTTTAAGTTTAAGAGATCTAAAATTCTTAAAATCATAGTTATTACACAGTACGACAAAATCAAACTTTGAGTACACATGAAAAATGTTAACAGAATATGAAAATAAGCTTAAAATAACGAAATACGTGTCTCGGCGATTTTCTCAAAATTCTGACGGCCTACAGTAAAACGCAGAGACACGTATTTCTTTATTTTAAGCCTATTTTCATATTCTTTTAACATTTCTTATGTGTACCAACCACTGTCGTACTGTGTTATTGATACAAAAAGTAAAAAAATTATTGTGGAAAAAATTGCAAGAATTTCGAATAAAGTAATTTAATAATAAGGTCCGTTTACTGAATGTCCCGTTATAACCAATAGTCAAACTCAAACTTTATATGGGAACCAACAACAAAAGTGTCAGTTAAATTCCCATATAGAAGCTAACGGGAGTTTGTGAAAATGTGGCTTAGGCCCGATTACTGATGTCCTGTTTAAATCTTAATTACAAATTCAAAATTTGTAATTTAGATTGATGCAATGAAAAGGGATCATAAAAGAATACTTCCACCCTATGACACCCCTATGTAAAAATCATTGGTTCCGATCCAAATTTTCACAACATTGGAATCAAAATCACAGCTTCGTTTTCTCTTCTTTTGCTACTTTTTTTTGCTGGGTATGTATGGTCATATATGAGATCATGTATGACCATATATTGAAATATGAATTGAAGTATATGAAAATATATGTTCATATAGAAGCCCATTTATGGTCATGAATAAATTACAATTGAGTTCTCAAAAATCTTAATATATATGGACACACCTAATCATACATGGGTATTAATTTATATATGACTCATACAGTACCATATATAATTATATATGCTATCTAATATTTGATATACAAAAATATATGGTCCATTATCAAAAATGTTTTTTAATATGACATGATATATAATTATATATGATATGATATATTATATGGTCCATTATAAGAAATATTTTTTGATATGTCAAAAGATTTAATTAAATATGATATAATATTTGCAAACAAATTTTAAAAAGACCTAGAAAGGTTTGATAGGTACATATAATTTTGTATGATTTTTGTGGTGAAAATTTATATGTGACCTTCTCCGAGAAAAGAGACCTAGTGTGTCAAAAAACGGGTTTGGACTTAATAGTGGATTCTGGTACCTAAAAGGGTGTAGAATAAGATGAAATGAGTTAGATTTCTGATAAAAATTTATTTTTACAATGTTCTTCGTATTAGTATACGCACATCAACCCTTTGCTGAGAGCGAACAGATAGCTGAGAACGAACAGAACAGCAACAATAGCAAAGGTATTGTCACACTAAAAGTGAAAAAAAATACGTCACCACATAGGCATGACGTCACCAAAGTCGGCACCCAATCTTATCTAACCAGACCAAATCGCATCTCCCAACTGAAGGTGTGTTCACAGTGATAATGCGTTATGAAACTTTAAATGCGTTTTTATCAAAACTTCATTTTCATACACTAGGTCCCTTTTCTCGGAGAAAGTCACATATATATGTTTTTATTGTTTTAAATATTATAATTATTTCTGCACATTTTTTCTAAGTCCAGAAGATATGAATATTTATAATTAAATATAATTATATACAGAATTATATATAATTATATCAAATCAGATAAGTACAAAACCAATTTAGTGTCATTAATTCAGCCATGCTATGTAGAATTTTTCCCTAATTCCTGAATGTATAATTATACAAAAATGTAGTGTAATAAAGTAAAGCAGTGTATGGCTGAGTGCTTAACTCACTACAACTCTGGCAGACCAAGTTTAAATCCTGGCAGTGTTTGTTTAAGAATTTTAATATATATTTTTTTTTAATTTTTGTATACGTTTTTTAAAAAAGTATTTTCGGCATTTATTATTTTGTTGGAATGTATCAGATTACAATTCGATCTGATATTTTTCCTATATTATCTGCTATTCTTCGAATTAATTAATTTCTAATTTGATGTGCCATTTTCGGATCAATTTAGATCCTTCTTAATTTCCAAATATATTGCTGGATATCATTTGATCTGCCATGTTACAGATATATTAAGAACTAAATTAATCCCCAAATATATGGCTGAATTTAATTTGATCTGTCATTTTTCCAATCAAATAACATCAGTTAGATATTACTGCAGATAATAACAAATATCAAATTGGATATAATTAAAAATTGCGCCAGATCAATTTTTTTACTCAGGTGCTCACATGCATGACATATATGATCATACATGATATTATATACGCTCATATATGCTCATACATGAAACATGATATATGAACAGTTTCAACTGGGTGTAAATAATTTTTGTTTGCATCTTTTATACTCAGAAAAAAAAGTTAGTAGAAAAATTTGTAAATGGTTTTCAATCCCACTTTACTATTTTTGTACTGATTTTTAGTAAAAAAAATATTATTTAGCAAATCTTTTTGCTATTTACATTTTACAAATTACAGAATTTTTACAGAATATCTACAAATTTTCGTTGCTAATTTCAGAAATCATTTTACAAATTTTTGAAAACCGATTTGCTAAAATTAGCAAAAAAAAATACTACTTTTAAAAAAGTCGATATTGAAGGAAATGTTATTTCTAATAATTTAAACTTATACATACAAACTTAAATTGCCCTAAAATGTTACATAGGAATAAAAAAGGGATCGAAAGTGAAGATACCGACTCATGTCTAAAAAGAGCACATCCAGTTAAAATAGCACTAAAAAGGGGTTTTTAGTTCTAAAAATCAGCCCTAAAAACAATTAAATTTAACCTTTAAGATTTTTAAGACTTTGATTTTTTTTTTTCAATTTGTATAAAACATCTTTTAAAAAATGTAATCAAAATTTTTGATGCTCGATAAAAAAAATAAATCTAAAACTTTGTACAAATATTATAGTATTTAGCATTTTTTTTTTGCTGATTTTAGCAAACAGATTTTAAATTCCACTTTACAAAAAGTCTACTAAAATTTAGTAGCGGCTACTAATTTTTCTACTAATTTCATTGTACTACACGTCAGCAGACATGTGTTGCTAAGATTAGCAAAAAATACCGCTGGGCTCAAATTAGCAGAATTTCCCGTAATAACAGCAAAATTTTCAGTTGCCATTACAGACTTTTTTTGGTGAGTGTAAATATAAAATTAAATTTATTTTTATTAGAAATTGTTCACACTTTGGTGTTGATTAATTTTTATGTTTTACTAAAGTAAAAGTTTTAGTAATCTTTACTTTTTCAATTTTCTATTAACAGTAAAAATTTTACATAAATAATTAAAACTAAATTAAAAAAAACATCTAAAACTTTTAATTTATTTACATATTTGTCTCTAGTACACTTTTAGTTTGAAAGTGCATTTACAAAAGTGTTTCCTCTTTAAAGTTTATTACTTTACTTCACTCTACACTTTTATTGCTTCATAAAACGTGCAAAGTGTAGTCTTGAAGTAAATTTTTGTTTTACGCAATGTTACAAAAACTGCATAAATTTTAATTTAAAACTTAAAGAAACTACAAACGGTCTTCAGTTTTTATTATTTTTAATTTGTTTTCTTATGGGCGACAATTTGTTTACCTTTTGTCATTTATTTATTTTTTTTTTTTTTGGTAAAATTAAAGGTATTATTTGTTTTGTTACTGTTTTTAGGTTAAAGTAATTTTTCAGTTCAAAAGGTTTGTGAAGGTTAAACAAATATTTTTATTTTATTATTTTAAATGGAAGAAAAAATTATACAATTAAATTACATTTTCTTAATGTTTTTTTACTTTTTTTGAATGACAGTGGTTTAATTATACGAATGATTTAAAAATCCATAACTATGAAATAAAAGACTTAAGAAAGGAACTGAAAAATTTTTCAGTATAATAGTTTCTTCACAAAGTGTATGAAAAACTTCCCAAATATTTGATTTTTAAATTTTTTAGTTGATCGAAAGATTGTGATATTATCACAAATTTTAAATAGAATTTACAATTAATTTGTGTGCAAGAGATAGAGAAAAATTTATAATTTAATTAAAAACTACATAATTATAAATTTTTATTGAAACTCATTTACTGAGTGAAGAAATTTTTAATTATTAAAATGTTTCATTAAATTTTGTAAAAAAACCTGCATTAATTTAATGAAAAGTTTTATGTAAAAATCTATTATTAACAAGCAGATAATTCTCTCAGTGTACATTAAAAAAAAAATAAATATATATTTCAACTTTATTAATTTTTAAATTTAATTTATGTTTTTGTTAATATTTTCTCCTTGAAATTTTCAATGAAACTTTAAAGTTTATTTAAAAGATTTAAGAAACAAACTTTTTGTTAACACTTAAAAATTACAAATACATAATGTTGCAACATTATGTGCTTCAGTTTGTAGTTAAACGAATTTTGTGTGTACACATGTTAATATCAATGTTAATTTACGAAAATGAGGCGGTTACTTTGAAATTTTCTTAACAAAAAAACTGTATACAGCATTTTAAACTACAGAACTATGACCCATGAACACGGTTTTTTTTACAAACACTTGTTGTAATTGTTTCTAAATACTACTATTAAAACAAACTTAAATAAATTATTGTGCTTAATATACATTCAGCTATGTAAACAATGGAATGCATTTTTAAACAAATTTTAAAGCAAAAAATATATAATATGTTTAATTTGTAAAGAATTTGGTAGGTTTTAATAGTTAACAATTTATATTAAATTAGTAAACTTAAGTTATTATTACTAAAAAAAAATGCCATTAAATCAAGAAAAAAACAAAACTTAATACAATTTTCTGAGTATAATAGACAATGTTTGATATCAGATTACTTATTAAATTTAATAAATAGCATCTTGCCAATGAAAACTTTTATATAGAAACAATATTTTTATCTTACATTTTTCTTTATCATTAAAAATTAAAATTATTTCCGTTTAAAGTTTCATGAATACCAAAAACCACAAATCAAAGTGTTAAAGCAACACTCAAGTAGTAAAAATATTTTAAACTTCCCTATATTTTTTTTCTTTAATAAAAATTATAACTTCCCTAAATTATAATAGGAAAATAATATTAACAACAAAAGTTATAAAACAAATTTACACAATAATAAATATCACAGAAAATACGAAAAATCTCATGACAATTATTGCAAGACGCAATTGTCTCTTCATTTATTTAGTTACAACAGAAAACAAAAACAAAAACTATACAATATAAATAAAAATAGGTGGTATAATGTTAAATTTTCACATAATTTTCATTAAAATCCCTCATAACTTCTTGTTATTTATTTAGTTGAGGACAAAGACACAAATGTTGTTGTTTGCATAAGTTTAATTTTTGTTTTACAGTTTGTTGTTACTTTTACTTTTTATTTCATAAAATTTTTCACTTTCTCATTTATTTATATATTTTTTTACAATGTTTTTTTTTATGATTTATAACTTATGATTAATATCATTTCAATGCATTGCCTTTACTTTCATATGTTTGCCAGAGTGGTCTGTTGTAATGTTAGTTTATATTAGCAAAAAAATAAAAATAATTTTTACGAAAGAAAAAACTAGTTTTTATTGTTAAACATATTTTAAGATACTATTTTTTTAATTATAAATAAGTTGACTGAAGTTGGTCACACTAAACGAATTTTACGATAGCAATAAAAATATTATTAAGAAAAAAAAAAGCAGTCGAGAATTTATTAGATGGAAAATATAGTAATATATTATATTTTTTGGAATACAGTAATTAAGTGCTTTTTTTTATTTGTTCACACCAACAGTTCCCCTTGACTCATTTAGTTCTTACAAAAAAAAATAAAAATCTGTATAGGAAAAAAACATTTCAAAAATAAAACAAATTTTTTTTATTAAACTAAATATCTCAGAGTTGGTAAAAATTATTTAGGAAAATATGTTAGCATTTCGGACCCGTCATAGATCCACGGCAAAGGGTTAAATCAAACATTGCAAATATTAAAAATAATATTGTAAATTATTAAGAAATTATTTTATTATTCTTACAACGGCCTCCTTGTTGAAACTATGGTAGAATATTGGGTGTACAAGTTAATAATATCGATTTTTTTTTTCCTTGAAAAATGCATTTATTATAAATAACGAAATGAATTGATACATTATTCAGAGTATTGTCCATCGTTAGCCACTACTTTTTCTCATCTTTCGGGTAGCATATGGATTCTCCGCCAAAAAGAACTGCTCCGGTGTTGAGGTAAAAATTAATCAAGCCAATTTCTGATACACTGTTCTGAAGTGAAGCGTAAGGTCTGGGCTAAACGGCGGTTGAGCCAAAACTTTCCATCCATTGTTTTCCAAATAGTTTTGAGCGGTCGGAGCGTTGTCATGATAGAAGTTATGGCCTCGTATCGTTTTCGTTGATTGCTCTCTTCAAACGAATCAATTGTGTTTGGTACAGGTCGCCTGTGATCATCTGACCAGATATAACAGCTCATAATACAAAACAACCTTCTGATCCCACCAAATACAGAGCATTACCTTGGCGCCATGTATATTCGGCTTCGGCGTTGATTTGGCTGGTTGGCCGGGCTTTACATATGACTTTTTGCGCTTAGGGTTATCGTAATGTATCCATTTTCACCACCAGCAACAGTACGATGCAAAAATTACTTCTTTTTGTAGCGTTCAAGTAGCATTTCCGACATGCAAAATCGCATTTCAACGTCTCTCGGCTTTGATTCATATGGGACCAAATTTCCTTGCTTTTGAATAAATCCCAATACTTTTAAACGTGAGGATATGGCTTATTGTGTGACTCCCAATGATAATTCAAGTTCTTCTTGCGGGTAATGTTTCCAATGTTTGAATAGCGCAAAACATTGTTCACAAGTTGTTTGAGTTGGTGCATGTTGACCCTAAGCCTTTGCCAGCAATCGATAACTTTCAGCAGCCGTTTTCTTCAAATGAAAGAAGGTTATCAGAGGTGTGTTTACACTTTGGCATAACTATCACCACATGTGATAGTTATGCCATCTGTTGTCTAAATCGACATTATTAACTTGTATACACAAAATATTTTTTGTTTTTGAACGAAAAAATTTTAAAATTGTTACAGCTTTCCTTTGTTTTTAAATAAAATTTTAACCTTTGCATATTTTTAAAAAATAAAGCAAATTAATTATCTCAAGTTAAGATGATATACTACACTCAGAAAAAAAAAGTTAGTGAACAAATTTGTAAACGGTTTTCAATCCCACTTTACTATTTTTGTAAATTATTATTTAGCAAATCTTTTTGCTATTTACATTTTACAAATTACAGAATTTTTACAGAATATCTACAAATTTTCGTTGCTAATTTCAGAAATCATTTTACAAATTTTTGAAAACCGATTTGCTAAAATTAGCAAAAAAAATACTAATTTCAAAAAAGTCGATATTGAAGGAAATGTTATCTCTAATAATTTGAACTTATACATACAAACTTAAATTGCCCTAAAATGTTACATAGATTAAAAAATGGATCGGAAGTGAAGATACCAACTCATGTCTAAAAAGAGGACATCCAGTTAAAATAGCACTAAAAAGGGTTTTTTAGTTCTAAAAATCAGCCCTAAAAACAAGTAAATTTAACCTTAAAAGTAAAAAAAAAAAATGGACTAAAATATTTTTTAAAACAGAAATTACCAAATTAAAACAAAATGATAAATTCGTTTATGTTTTAACAATTTTTAAGATTTTTAAGCTTTTCATTTTTTTAATTTTGTATAAAACATCTTTTAAAAAATATAATCAAAATTTTTGATGCTCGATAAAAAAAAATAAATCTAAAACTTTGTACTAATATTAATAGTATTTAGTATTTTTTTGCTGATTTTAGCAAACGGATTTTAAATTCTACTTAACAAAAAGTCTACTAAAATTTAGTAGCGGCTACTAATTTTTCTACTAATTTCATTGTACTACACGTCAGCAGATATGTGTTGCTAAAATTAGCAAAAAATACCGCTGGGCTCAAATTAGCAGAATTTCCCGTAATAACAGCAAAATTTTCAGTTGCCATTACAGACTTTTTTTGGTGAGTGTATGTATTTCGATCTTTTAAAATTCTTCAAAGAGCTAAGGTCTCCTAAATATTCCGATCTTAAACAAAAAACCTTTACAAACAATATTTTTATCCCCATTTTTTTCTTCTTAGTAATCAAACTCAAGGTTATGTTGTTTCCTAATAGGCACTATGACGTTACTCAAATTTAAGGACCAAAAATATTCTATTTCTAAACTGACATACTAAGTGTTGGCCCATATAATAATAATACCGTGCCGTAAACGATTGAAATTGTCCATTTGTATGAAAAAATACGGCACGTTGTTATTCTGTTTCTTACCTATGGCTCAAGTAATATTTTTTACAGTTTTCTTATAGTTTTATATACATTGAGATTTTTTTTATAATTGTACACTCGAAAAAGCTTATCGGTAGAATCTACGGAAATGACAATTAAATAAAACGTATATGCAGTTAAAAAGTCAATAAACATATCTTCCTTTAAAATAATTGAAATAACTACGACCAAAAAATATTTTTTTTTTTGTACCAGTTATTAAATACGTTTCACTTTATAATCCGAAATCAAAAAAATGTCTAAAATCAGCGAGCAATTTTCAAACACATTCTCAAAGTCAAAACTAATAAAAATTTATTTTAGAACCTTTTTCCAAGCCTAATCTTTTATAAAATTTTTAAATTTTGAACAAAGTTCCAAGAAAATTGCAAAGAAAGTTACTTTTTAGAACAAAAACTACAAAAGTTTTACAACTAAACTATTAAAGCTAATTAAAAAGGTATACTATCTCTAGTTTTGAAAATGATTGGAAATCCATTACATAATAAAGTTTTTTTTTTTGTAGATAAACTAAAAAAAGTCATGGAAAAAACTTTAATTTATAAGATTAAATAACTTGTTAAATAGAGGAGATAACCCTTAACTGTAGGTAAAAGATTTATAGTCAACTTTAACAGCCTGTAAAAACACCCTGTACATAGACAGGGTTACACGATTACAATATTTAAAAAAATAAACAGCTGTCTTAAAATTACTATAATTTGACTTAAACAAATCGTATTGGTAGTTGAAAAATTCTATGTTTATAAACCATAATTATTTTCATCAAATACTCCACTGTGCACTGTGAGGCGGACGGACTTCACTAAATAGACTCATCGAAAGTGGTTCTGAGTCGATAGTTACAAAACATCAGCACCACAGAGTGCTACTAATTTCTTCTTTTTTTTTTTCTAAAAACTTTCTACAAAAGTTTGGTCTTAACTTATACTACTTTATAGCAATTTTTAATAAAAACTTTTAAAACATAGCCAAACAGGCAGTTTGTTTAGGAGAAAGATTTTTAAATATTATATTTGTACGAAATTTTTGGTAACGTGGCATAAAAATGGAATTTAAAGGCAAAAGCCAAAACAAAAAAACTTGATCTGAAATAAAAATTATAAATATCATATCTTTTCATTTTATTGATTTTGGAGAAAAACACTGTTTTTTAACAAAGTTATGCCCAAAGAGTAAAATTGGTTTACTATAATTGAATTCCTTTAAAGACAATTTAAAGTATTTTGACTCAATCACACAGGTTACATTCTGAAAATTTTAAGAAAATCGAAGATACATTTTTTTTAATTAATTGAGTTCTTCATAAAAATATAGCAAAAAATGTTGTTAGATTTAACAGATTTTGACAAAACTTAACTTTAATATTTTCCAAAGTCCTAAATTGTTGTTAAGGAAAAAATCCAAATTAGCCCTTATATGTACTTGGTATCAAAATGACCCAACATTTTTAAAACTTTAAACTACATTGATTGATAAAAAAATATTTGTATAAAGCTGGCCATAGACGATTGATTTGTTCGTGTGATTATTTCACGTACCATTTCTCCACACACGGCGAACAAATCACAATTGCTCTTTTGATAATTTATTTTTGTAGGAAAAAAAGGAAAATTAAAAAGAGCAAGTGGACGAATTTAAAAAAATAGGTGTTATTATGTTATATTATTAAAAATATAAAAATTACAACTGTAGAACACTATAAACTTTTTTTAGCTTTGCTACCCATATTCCCAATACATACCCTTTGACGTCTCATTGTAAACTAAATTGAAAATGTTCCAGTGTACGGGCACAAGCCCACTAACACATCGAACAAATCACAAGAAATTGAAAATTTTCAATTTCTTGTGACATGTTCGCGCACAGTCCCATTACCACGTAACAAGACGTCGAGCACGAACAAATCACACTCACAAATTTACCGTGTGTGGTCAGCTTACAGACATACAAGTTTTGTTTTAATTTAGCATTTATAAAAAGAAAACATCGAAATTAACCCTTACATGCACATGAAATTTTAAAAATGTTGATATGTAAAAATATCGGCATAATAAACATAAAAACCTTGCATTAAATAATTTTGAAAAAGAAAATATCAAAATTAACCCTTATTTGTACCTGACGTTCCCTAAGGTAACTTAGGTTATTATGAAGGCAAAAAAAATAAATAAAAAGTTTTACAGACTCAATACAAAACAGCTTAATTGCTGGGTGGAGATCCCTAAAGATCTTTTGTTGATCATCAAATGAACTCTAAAGTAATTTATTTTAAATAATAAAGAATTTTTGTTATATTATTAAAGGCCTTATTTTCAATATAAAATATTGCAAGTACTATATAATTATTAATTCAAAATGCGTTTAAATTAAACAATTGCTGATCGTGGTAATCGTGGCATTAAATTAAATATAAACTTTAATTTTAATAAACACGTATTCTAATGATGACTTAATACTTTACACATAGAATATTTAATCAAGAATGTCTTATATAAAAATAGCAATTTACAAAATATAAAAATATGTAAATTAAAATAAAAAAAATGTTTAGCTTTAAACAAAAGTATCTGTATTTGTATATTTGTTGTTATATGCTTGTAAGATATTTTCAACTACTTTATGGTTTTAACTTTGAAAAAATATCGCTTTTTAAGATGATCGTGATCATCCATTGAATTTTTTGTTGTACATATTGTTGTTGTAAATTGTTTTGTTGCTGTAAACCGCAAATTTACACATGTTCAGTGTTTCTTTTTTTTTTTTTTGTTATTAGTTGCGCACAAAAAACCCACAAAAATTATGTGGAAAGTAATAATAATAAATTTAAGAAAACAAAACAAACAAAAAAAAAATAAAAATAAGAAACATTGTAGCAAGATTGTTAAAATGCTTTGGCATATTTTTGCTATACATACAAAGCTTTTAAAGGAATTTGTTGTTAAATTAAGAATGATACAACTTTACAAGATAAACAGAGTTAAAGTCGTCAAGCCAACCATCGAGCCACTAAGCCAATCATGAAAGGGTTAATTACTACAAATACAGTTAATTTATTTCAAAAGGCATTTCAGATTTTTTTATTTTTATGGTTTTTCTTTTTGTTTTTAAATCGAAAAAATACATTTTAAAATAAACTGCCTAATAAAATAACTGTATTGAAAACTTGTAGAAATAAACACTTTTATGATTGGCTCGGTGGTTCGGTGGCTTGGTGACTCGATGACTTTAACTTTGTACATCCTGTAAAGTTGTATCATTCTTGGTTAAATCATTTACCTTACATAAAGTGCTTTGCAGCTTTCAATTATATTATGTGAGCAAACATGCAAACAAATAATTAAATGGAATTGGTGCATAAATATGTCACTATTATATTTTGTTAAAGAATTTATTTTAAAGTTTTAGTTAAGAACCAGCAGTTTAATGAACTACTCGTACATAGAAATGCATGCTAAAACAAAAGACTTAAGAAACAAACTTTGTTATTGATTTATACAAAATACATAGAAGACTTGCAAAAATACACGTTGTAATTATACACTCAGAATATTATGTACATAGTTTACTGTTTGTAGTTTAATAAAATTGTTTTTAGTTCAGTTTAAAATAAATTCATTTTCTAAAAATATATTATTTTAACTTTTTTATACATTTGTTCAAAATGATTTACTGTCACTTACCGATTTTTTCAGTTTTATTTATTTGTTTTATTTGTTTGAAATTTAATTTAAAATGTTAAAATTTTAATAAAATTTACAAAACGGAAATTTTTTATTTCCGTTACAGTTATTACAAATTTAAATTTTATTTGATGTCTGTTTAAATAAAAATATTCAAAAAAATCAATGTTTGTTTTTTATTTAAATTGTTTGTTTATATACAAAATTATTTCAATTCAAATTAGCACAAATGATACACATATATGGTCATTCACACAAAATGTATCTATAGACTGTGTGACCATACATATTATTGATTAAAAAACAAGCAAAAATAGAACGGAAACAATTTCAAATGAATGAATAATCAGTTACTTTTTACGGACTGGGTAGGTATAACTTAAACATTTATTTTTAACCGTTTAATCACTTGTTTTTTACTGATGTGTCAGTTGTTCAAATAACATTAAAAAATAAATAAAAACATTTGATATAAATAAAAATTTAAGTAAACCGGTTTTTAAATGAAATATCATTTTTTGTAAATGACATTTTCTGTTATTTTAACTTTCACGCTATTTTAAGTGTATGATTATTGAGCAAGGATGGATACCATAACCGCTAAAATAATGATTTAAATTAAAAACAGTAACCGATTGAAATTTCGTAAACGCTATTATTTAAAAACCTTAACCATTATAGTTACCCAAATAAAGATCAAAACTATACCGGCACAAAAACAGTAACCTATATACATTTCGGTTGCCCTCCTTGTTGTTTATGCAACAAATGTGCAATTTTTTTCTTAATAAAAATCTGTTTATGGATATTTATGTGGCCATATTCAAATGGTTCTCATTATTTTTCTTAAATCGATTAATGTCTAATTAAGTCATTCTGGTTTATACATTTTTCACAATTATTTCCGTTTTGTTTAAAGTCAAAACATTAATGCGATCATAAATTATATACATATGCATCAAGTGGAACCCTATTCTCTTATGCTTTATATTTGCTTTTAACATTATGATTAATGTGTGGGAATAATGTTGCTTTACACTAAACACTTAAGTGTCTTTTTGTAAAATGCCATAAAGAAACAACCACAAAGAAAAGTATTTTAACAAGTGAAATTTAAGCTAATTTAAATTTATCATCCAGAACATTAACAAAAGAAAACAATTTTTATATTCTTAAGGCAAACCAAGTGGAGTTATGAACAAAATGAAACAACAAGAAAATAAATATGTTAACAACTCCCACGCTGTGCAAGCAAGCACTCTATGTAAATTTTAACTTAAATAATTTTGTTTATATTTTACAAAAACAATTTTTTTACAAATTACTTAAGCTGGTAATGATATTTAACTTGTAGTTGGTTTATTATTTTTAAAAATTATTTTTTAAAGTATGTAGTACAATCCATATTAACTACAAGTGTATGACTTTCGAAAAATTATTCATTTTTGAATTTATAACATTTTTTCTTTTGCTTTCTATGTGTGTGTGTGTTTTTCATTTTTGAAGTGAAAGTGATATTGTTTATACAGATACACTGATACACTCTCTCACAAACAAAAAAAAAATATACTTTATGATTTTATTATTTTATCTTAAATAAAAAAAAATTATTATACCATACAAATTATAATTATGTTGTAGATACAATTTTGTTATTGTTAACTTATGACGAGTGTTGAGAGACCGTAACAAATGTTATGATGATATTTAAATTGTTTTATTTTTGTTTAAATTTTGTTGTTATTTTTTCTATACCCTCAGAAAAGTTCTGCAAAAATAAAAATAAATTATTATTCCAAAATGTTCAAAAACAACATATTTTATAAGATACCGAAATGCGGTAGTTTTTGTACATTGAAAATTTGTTCCCAAATAAAACAACTGTTATTGCAGCTAAAATAACTACAACTGCTTTACTTTACAAATAACTGTCATTTAGTCAGTAATAGTAAGTTGTTTTACTTAAACAACCTACATAAGCTACATACAGTATTTCTGTAACATTTGAAATATATATAGATTCTTGAACATTTTTGAAAAATTCTTAATTTTTTTTTGCATTTTAATGAATATACAATTCTCGTATCCTTTTTGGTAAAATTGTTTATATAGATTCGCCAAAATGTAATAAATATAAGAATTTAAATTTTGCAAAGAAAGTAAAAAAAACTGCATTTGCAGTTGTTTTTAACTACATTTGCAGTTGATTTTAACTATATTTATAGTCGTTTTTAACTAAATTTATATTTGTTTTTTTATTTATCTTTTCAAAAAACTTTCAGCATTTTATTGTAAATTTTATTTTTACAGTTGCATGTTGTTCGCAGTTGATTCTACCTACATAATTTCCTTCAGTGTATACAAACAGTGGGGTAGCTTTATGGTATTTTCAGTTAACTATATAATGAAATTGAAAGTGTTTCTACAATACTTTTGCTGGTTCGAGTAGATATTATGTTATTATTTATGGTTTTATTAAGTCATTTAATATTAACTAATTTAATTTTAAGAAATTAGGAAAATTTTTTTTTTTTTGTTTTTTAAATTATGTAATTTTTTCGATTAAAAAGCGATAAAGTAGTATTTTCTTACTCATACGTGTAGGGAACCAAACATATCTGTTTCAAAATTATTTATTTTTTTTTTTTTTTTTGAATTTACATAATAGTTTTATTTAAAAACTTACATGAAATAGAAACAACAACATAAAGCCAAATACATAGAAGTCTATACATAGGTAAAATGACTTTAATAATATGTATGAGTAACATTGTAATTTAATATTTCCAAAATGTTTGGTACATTTTTTATAAAAATTAATTGTTTTTATCTTTAACTGTTCATACGATTGCATGCAATTAAGTAATAATCAGAGCAGAGACATTTATGCACATTGAAGTTTGTAGTAATTAGTCCAAAAACAATTTTGAGCAAAAACTTTTCGGAATCAAAGAATTTTCAAAAACATGGCAACGATTTATAGTTGCATATTTTTAATGCTTATTAGGTATTTTATTGCATATTCCATATTTTCTTCTTATTATTACCCTACGGGAAATGAACCAGTCACGGAGTTGGTTACGTGACCGGAACTTTGTGGCAGAAACCGGTCCTCTGGTTGGTGTTCTTATATGAAAGTAACCGGTAACTTTAACATGGGGTTGTCATAGGAGGTGGCAAATTCACCTTTTAACCTACTTGCGATATATCGCTGACACTAGTTACGTGATGTGCATCAGAACTAGTACAAAACAAAACGTTACGTGACCTGCCCAAAAATACATACCACAAGACATATCAATCGCAATGCTCCTTAGGGTGCTCTGTGGGGTTCTCCGAAGGGTGCTTCCTAGTGTGTTCCGTGGGGTGCTTCGTGGGTGCTCCGTAGGGTGCCCTGTAGGCTGCTCTGTAGGGTGCTCCGTGGGGGTGCTCCGTAGAGTAATCCGTGTGATGCTCCGGACTCCGTGGGGTGCTCCGTAGGGTGCTCCGCAGGGTGATCCGTGGTGTGTTCCGTGTGGTGCTCCGTGGGTGCTCCGTACGGTGCTTCGTACGGTGCTCCGTGGGTGCTCCGTAGGATGCTCCGTGGGGTGCTCCGTAGAGTAATCCGTGTGATACTTCGTAGGGTGCCCTATAGGCTGCTCTGTAGGGTGCTCCGTAGGGTGCTCCGCAGGGTGATCCGTGGTGTGTTCCATGCGGTGCTCCGTGGGTGCTCGGTAGCGTGCTCCGTGGGGTGCTTCGTAGGGTGATCCGTGGGGTGCTACGTAGAGTAATCCGTGTGATGCTACATAGAGTAATCCGTGAGGTGCTCCGTAGGGTGCTCTCTATGGTGCTCCGTAGGATGTTCCGCAGGTGCTCTCTAGAGTGCGCCGTAGAGTGCTCCGTAGCGTGCTTCGTGCGATGCTTCGTAGGGTGCCCCCAAGGGTGCTCCTTGGGGTTCTCCGTAGGGTGGTTCCCATAGTGCTGCCAATAGGGAGCTTCCAGTAGGAGAGAGAGCTTACATTAGCTAGTTACATTATATATGTTTAAAGAACCAGTCAAAGTTTAAACACAATTTTAATAGTTGGGACACTTGTAATTTTACAGCACTTACCACTTTTTAAGACACTGAATTATATTTTATACCAGCTATGTGACATGTCCCTCATTCAGCTATCATAGATTTATCACCTTGGATCTATCGACCCTTCATTTCCCGTATTAAAAAAATATAACTTATATAAATAAATAAATATAACTTATTAATATCTCAAATTTTAAGTATAAATTTTTTTGATTTTTTTATTAATACATATTTTTGAATTATATTGCATATTATTTTATTTTTTAGTGCATATGAATATTTTCGATTTCATAAGTGCATTAAAGTCGCTGCCATGGTTATAATAAATTAAAATATTTATAAACTAGCTACCGTGAGAATTTTTCAAAAAATCAATATCACTTGCAAAATAATACACATAACTTTATATCAAAAACGAAGCATAGAATTTTACAATAAACATGGAAAAGAGTAAAAAAAAAACTTGACTCACGTTTATTAACATTTGCACAAAATAATTATAACTGAAACTTAACATAAAATACACAACATGCAATTGATTGCTAATTAAGGTTGTAACAATATTTACACACACACACACACACACATATGTATGTATGCGTTATATATTACAACATTAACAGTAAACTATTAAACAATTTAAAACAATTAAATCAAAAAAAAAAAAAAACAAAAAAACTTCAAATATATTGTCATGGTAAAAATGTGTATGAACATAATGCTTTAAGCAAAACAAAAATATATATAAATTATACATACGATAAATATTAGGGAGGCAATGAAAATTCACCCTTGGATTTTAGATTTTATCTGTGTGAAATATTTGTGCAAACAGATGTGATAACAGTCTTGAAATTTCAAAATAAATAATGTTTTTTTAATTGTGTCGTTTCTAATGAGCGTACCCATCAAGATGTTTCTTTTTTTAAATTTACAAAAAAATACAGTATTTTCCCATATATTTCGTAACGACCCTAATACTTATATTTTTTTTTTTTTAATTTCATTGATAACGCTAAACTACACAGTAGTTTTATGTGGCAAGTCATAATTTAACATGGTTTATTTTGAGCTTTCAATTAGAACTTAAACAATCTTAAAAATGTTGTAAAATATGAACAGATTATGACAAACGACCACATTTGCCTGCTTGCATATGTGATCAATTTTTACAAAAGTAATACAAACAAATTACATTGTCAGTAGTGGGAATTAGGTTAAAAAAATAAACATAACCCCACCTAATTCTCAGCAAAATGAAAAAATATATAATCATTTGAGATATATTAAAACTAAATTTGCATATTTCCAGTGTAGAAAAACATTATCAAATAATGGGTTATCTAACCCATTACCTGATAATGGTAATTTTTATATAAGGATGTCAGGCAAAATAATGGGTGGTTATCTATATGTATTGCAAAAATAATAAGTCTGGATGTGGAAGCTTTCCCTACACAACTTTAAAAACAATTTATATAATTATGAATTTTCAGAATTTATTGTCAATAATTTTCAGTGTGAATCCAATCAAAAAACCACAAACAATTTATTTTGTAAAAATTAATATGTAAAATTAATAAAAAGTTGGAGATGTATAGATTTAAAAAAATATTAACATTTTTTTTTTTACCAAAATATACTCGTTTTGGAAATCCAACTTGGAATTTGAGGATATCAGCGAAGAGCTTTACCATCTGATCTACCGTAAATAATATTGGATAAGTAAAAATATGATTGACTTGCTGCAGCAGTCAAGCATGAAAATGTATTTATACATTTCTATACTCTCTCGCTCTCTCTCTCTCTCTGTCAAATTATGTGTTAATTTGTTAAGACAATATTGACTGGGAATTCTTTAACATTTTAAATGATGATATAAATAATGTATTATAGGTAAGGCATAATTTTTTGTTTTCTACTAATGCAATGCAGAAGGTAAAGAGATAACATTATTGGTAATTCAAAAAAATAATAATGTTATCCCATTACCGTTTCTACACTGGGAAGCAAAGTAAAATTACTTATTTAAATTTTTGAAGGAAAAATTAAAAAAGTACTTTTCAAGTTTCTGCTAATTTTTTTTAAATACAATGAATTCAATTTTTAGAAGAAAGTAATAAATTGTTTTTTTTTTTAACAAAAGTATTGATAGCGGCTATCAATTTGAAAATATTTTAAAGGTACATGTTGGCAATTTTAATAAAAACAATTCTATACAACAATGTGTTAAGTTACCAATATGCAGGGAAACTACAAATTTCCTCTTCATGCTCACACTGATAATATTTTGACATTAATTTCGCATTTTTTTTTTTTTTTTTGCATATATATTAAAATACGAATTTAAAGCCAAAACAACAAAAACTTTCGTAAAATCAATTTTCGTTTATTTTACGAAAATCTCAGTTCACAAAATCATCCCATTCGTGGCCATAAAAATGTCCTAAAAACGGAAGGTATGTTATCAGAACTTAAAAAATATGCTCTTTGAAATACGAGGGCGGATCAATAAGTCCGTGACTTTTTGAATGAAACACAGTTTTTTTTTGCAAAAAAAAATTATTTTCCAAAATAATCTCCTTTTAGCTTAATACACTTAGTCCAACGTTTCACCAATTTTTGTATCCCTTTCAAAAAATAGGATTTTTCAAGGTCCATAAAATAAACATTTGTTTGATCAATAATTTCATCGTTGGAGCTAAATCTCTTTACACCAAGCCATTTCTTTAGGTTTGGAAATAGGAAATAGTCACTGGTGGCTAAATCCGGGGAATTTTCCCAATCATTTGAAGTTGGCATACGACTACGTTTATGTTGATGTACATGCAAATTTTTGTATGACTTTTAAATTTGTGTCTTTTTTGATAAAAGTCAGAAAATAACTTTTAATTTTGACTTTTATTTTTTAAGGCAAAAATTAAAAGTTATATTTGACTTTTATTATTTTACTCAAAAAATAAAAATTATTTTTTAACTTTTAATATTTTAAGGCAAAAATAAAAGTCATGAATTAAATATTGCATAGTAATACGCTAGTTTCATTGCTTTCAATGCTATAAATCAAGAATGATAAAATACAGATTGCGTCACGCGCATGTTTTCCCGTTAGATGACGTAGAAGTTCTATTCCAGAATATTGGAATAGTAAAAAATTTACTCTACCATGGCTGAACAAACTAGCACTTTTTGTAAATTCTGTACCTGCAACTCAAGTCAGTGTAGAAAGGTAATTTTCAACACTCAAATTGATTTTGGGGGATTTGAGGTACAATTTATCTAAAGAAAACTTAGAATCAATTTTGATGGTAAAATTAAACAGCTGAACAAATATAATAATAATAACAATAATTTTTATAGACTTCTGTAATATACATCAATTATTATTACATATAAATTGGGGGCAATAAAACTAGCGTATTACTATGCAATATTTAATTCAAGACTTTTACTTTTGCCTTAAAAAATTAAAAGTTAAAAAATAACTTTTATTTTTTAAGTAAAATAATAAAAGTAAAGAAATAACTTTTATTTCTTGACTTTTTCGATAAAAGTCATAACAGTTACGGTCCCCGTATATAATAATCCCAATTTAATTTGATTTAATTTGAAACACAGATTTTTTTTGCAAAAAAAAAATTATTTTTCAACATAATCTCCTTTTAGCTTAATACACTAAGTCCAACGTTTCTCTAATTTTTGTATCCCTTCCAAGGTCCATATATTGTTTGATCAATAATTTCATCGTTGGAGCTAAATTTCTTTCCACCGAGCCATTTCTTTAGGTTTGGAAATAGGATATAGCCCTGGGGGCTAAGACCGGAGGATATGGCAGATGAGGTACCAATTCGTAGCCCAAAAAAAAATTCTCTTTATATAAACAATTTTATATTTATAACAACCTTGATAACCTTCAAGTTAAAAAATGGAATTTTGCCATTGAGACACACACCTCACACGGCACCCATCTTGCAGACAGCTTTCTTAAATCCAACTGATCATTTAAAATCGAAACCACACTGCCATATGAAATGCCTATGGCATCAACAATCTCACGAACTTTTACTCTTCGATCGGCCAACACCATATCGTTGATTTGTTCGACATTTTCGGGTTAATTGACCTCAATTGGCCGTCCAGAACGTTCAACCACTTTTTTACCATTGAAATCGATGGTGCAGAGTCCCCATAGTATTTATCAAGCTTTTTCTTGGTTTGATCGATGGTTTTTTTCGCAAAAAATAATGTTTAATGAGCACTCGAAATTCACTTTTTCATTTTTAAAAAAATCCACGAGGTTGTATGTTTTGAGTAGCTTTTAAACGCAACTTACTCAAAACTTGACAGTAGTCTATTAACAGATGGTACTTGATGGAAGCAGTGTTGCATTTCATATAACTACGAGAGAAGTTCGAAAAGTCATGGACTTATTGATCCGCCCTCGTACATTTGGAGGAAATTATATCAAACCATCGCGAAAAAAAGCCTTCTTTCGAAATCACCATTTTCGGTTTTATAACTCTTGTACTATGCAAAAAGTACACACTTTAGGATTTTATTCATATTTATTTATACATAAAAAGGTCAAAGATAATTTTTGTGGTCATGAGCTCAGACCTGGAAAAATAGTATCTTTTAAGAGATATATATTAATAATACAACGCCTTGTACATATGAAGAAAGTTTCGATCAGTTTGGGAGTTATGGACCCAAAGATAGCCCTAAGTAGGTTTTTTTTTGTTTATTAACACAATACCGGTTCTTTCCAAAATTTAAAAAAAATGCATTTTAGTTTTAATTTTTTTTCTGTTTTGAAAACGAAATAATTTACTTTTGTCATCAAAATATGCACGTAAATGTTAAGAAAGCGCATTGTATGTTGATTTTCTTTTAAATAATCTAAATGTAAATGTCACAAAACTTTCGACAATAGTACTTGTTCTTACATTTCTACTTCACACTAAATTTAATTTGAACATTTTATTCTATCAACTAACAACAATAAAAAAAGATCACTTCCAACAATGTGTAAAAGAAATCAGAATCAGAGAATGCGGTCAAATCTAAAATAAACCGTAATCAATGACCGAAATTATACTAAATGTGTTGTTGTAAGAAGGTGTTTGTATGTGCAGAGCTTTGAAGAATTAATTCGTATGTAAATGAATTTGTCATTAATCGAATTTAACGAATACATTTTTAACCAAATCAAACAGAATTAAGAATGAGATATCAAAACAAACAATAAATTGATACCAATATCGTTTCGATTAGTTTGCCAAATAAATTAATTATTTTAAAAATAAAACATATTATGCCAAATGTGAATCAAATCAAAGCAATGATTTTTTGGATTTAATTCGATTAATTTAAACTCTGCGAATTCAAATATGAAATTAATGAATTAAATCTTCAAAGCTCTGTGTATGTGTGACTGAGTAAACATACACAACATAAGAGTAAGATGGCGATGAAAAACAAAAAAATCCAACAGAATAAATAGGAGTCGTGCGTTTCCACATTTCCGCATGATTATAGAGTATAGTAGACGATTGTCTAAACAGCAACAACGATGCCAACGTTACGCTTAAATGCCAGCCAAGTTAAATGAATGGTTAGCTGTTTATATGTAGAAATATACATACATCTTGTATGGATAAATGTTATTTTCTTAATTTTATTCTGCTTTCAACGGCAAACACCACCATCACCATACAATATACCCACTGAGATGGAGAAGTAGTGAAGAAAAAAAAATAAATAAAAATCGACAACAGATAAAATCTGGCTCACTTGAGGAACCTGTTACTCAATGGAAGTTAGTAACACTGATGTGTATGAACAATTCTTAAAACAAGTAATACTTTTTACCAAGTTTATGTAACTGTTTTATAGTTTTGGTTGTTGTTGTATTGTTGCTTTCTTGTTTTTGTTTTTTTTTTGTTTAGCTATACATATGGCTATAACAAATCAAATAGTAATAAAGTAAAAAATAAATAAATAAATTTATTAAAAAAAAAAATATAGTTTGCAGAAAAAAAGCTAGCAAAAGCCGCCACCTTAAGGCAGTAGAGATTTTTTTTCAAAGTTTGTTTGTATTCTTTATTTGGCTGTTAGTAATCTTGTTAAACCGTTACTAAAAGTTGGTATTTTTTTGTTTTTATTTTATTTTATTAGCCTCCCAACTTATTTGTGGTTGTATTTTTCTTTCATTTCATCATTATCATTCATAATTCTTGGTGGTGCTAATTGTTTTTACAATTTATTTTTTTATTAAAGTTAAGAGTTTTTTAACTTTTTTGATGGGTTATTTAACGAGCATGAATGGTGATTTTTACACAAGCAATTAATTTGCAACCATATATCATTTGCAGCAAAAACGTAACATAAATATAAACTACGAATATTAAGAAGATGTTTTGTTTTTGTTTTGTTGTGTTGAAAAACACTATAAATCATTGGCAATTCAGAGAAATTTTCAAGTGAGAATTTGTTAATTTTAATGTTTATTAAATGGTCATAATAATTAATTATGTTGGAAAAGAATTGAAAATTATTATAATACAAAAATCAAAAGACTTAAGCAACAAACTTCATATAAAAACAAACAAACCCAAATCAGCTTATACAACAATTTTATTTCACTTAATTGGTGTCAATAAGAAAATGTTTACATTAAGGCGAATCATGAAAAGCAAGTTTTGGAATTTCGACAGCTTCAAAATTTAAAAGATTTCAAAAAGATATTAAAATTTTTTCAATGAAATTGATTTTGTATTTTCATCTTCATATTAACATGATACTACACTTTAAATGCACTAATGTAAATAACAAAAATTACCATTTAAAATAAAATGTAATTTTATTTAATTTTTCATTTCAATCAAATGTTTATTTTTAAGTGTTATTTAAACAAACATAAATGTTTCAATTTTATTTACCGATTATGTATTATTTTGAAATTCTTACGGGTTTTTCTTTTGTATATTTTTGTTGTTTATTCTTCAATACAACATATACTTCAAACACATATTTTGTGAATGACTTTATATGTGTGTCAAATCTTCCTCAGATGGAGGGTAACAACTGTTCACAAAATTATCATATGGCGCAATTACAAAGTTGTCATATTTTAAGCCCATTATCATTCCCACCTTTTCCCTTTCCAAAGAAAGCAACACATTTCCTGAGTGTTTCTTTTTTTAAAAAAAGAAAAATGTTTGGTTAATTTTAAAGGAACAATATGTCAGTGGACCTTAGAGGTATTTTCATATTTAATTATCGTAACAGGACTACAAGTGATACATTATGATTTGGTTTTTTCAAGATTTTACATCCATGAAACAAATTTGTAGTTTTTGGCATCCCCTATACTCAGAAAAAAATGTTAGTTGACAAATTTGTAAACGGTTTTGAATACTTCTTTTGAACTGATTTTTAGTAAAAGGATTATTATTAAGCAAATCCTTTTGCTATTTACATTTTACAAATTACAGAATTTTTACAGTTTATTTACAAATTATTGTTGCTAATTTTAGAATTCATGTTACAAATTATTGAAAACCGATTTGTTAAAATTAGCAAAAAAAAAAATTAACTAATTTTAAAAAAGTGGATATTGAAGGAAATGTTACTACTAATCATTAAAACTTGTACATACAAACTTTAATTGCCTTAAAATGTTACATAGATTAAAAAAAGGGATCGGAAGTTAATATATACCGACTCATGTCTAAAAATTAAAATAGCACTAAAAAGGTTTTTTTTTTGTTCTAAAATCAGTTCTAAAAACAATTAAAATTTGACCTTAAAAGTAAAAAAATTTACTAAAATATTTTTCAAATAAGAAATTAAAACAAAATGATAAATTCGTTTGTTTTTACAATTTTTAAGCCTTTGATTTTTTTTTTTTAATTTTGTCTTAAATATTTTTCGAAAAAAATAAATAAAATAAAAAAATTTTGATGGTTGATAAAAAATAATAAATTTTAAATTTTGTACTAATAATAGTTATAATAATATTTAGTAAAATTTTTTGATGATTCTAGCAAACAGATTTTAAATTCCACTTTACAAAAAGTTTACTAAAATTTATTAGCGGCAGCTAATTTTTCTACAAATTTCATTGTCAAATTTCACACGTCAGCAGATATGTGTTGCTAAGATTAGCAAAAATAACGCTGGTCTCAAATTAGCAAAATTTCCCGTAGTAACAGCAAAATTTTCAGTTGCCATTGCAGACTATTTTTCGTGAGTGTGGTGAAATTTGCAGCGCAACATTTTAATCCTCAAAATATCCGTTTTAAGTTTTTTTTTTTTTTAATTTCTGGAAACAAGGACTAAAATGACTAATAGGGTAAAAATTTTCTATGCAAAAATATCTCTTAAATTACATTGTTGTTATTCAAATATTGCTCTGATGAGTCATACTCGTATTAGCTACCAATCAAAATTTTAAGCAGCCCTTTGAGAGTTTTACTTTAGTAACATTAAACATTTATGTGGCATAGAAATTTTGTTGTTTAAATTTATTTAAAATAAATTTCAAATTATTTCAAATGAAACAGATGAATATATTTATGACACAAAATCCTATAAAAAGAACAAAATTTTACCACAAGCTTTCAGAAAAATTTAAAATATAATTTAAATATAATTTCTGAATATTTCGGGGGTTGGAACTGAAATTGTATTATCAAAAAAAAAAAACAATATACAGTCGTGCTAACCGATTTTAGCTGTAGTAACCGAATTTCAGTTACAAAATTTTCTCCAAATAAACCTACGAAAAATAAAAACAAAATGTTTTTTAATCAATTAAGGTCGATTCACACTCTTACGAACGCCATCCACTCTTATCTACTATTTCCAGTGATACGAACAATTAAATTTTTATTAAGTTTCTTTTGAAAATTTCATTTCATAACCCCAATACTGGGTTATAGATATGGTTAGATATGGGTGGGCCACTAAAAATCGAAATAAACCAACTATGAATTTTTTATTTTTGCTTATTTTTTCTCAGAAGAAAAAACAAGAATGCACTGTGCCCCATGGGTACCAAAGGGTTAAGGCCGATAAATTCCTACAACTCAGGTTTTTTTTCAACATTTCTTTAGTATTTCACATGAACTGAAAGTTGCGAAATTCAAAAGACTTAAGACACAAACAGTTTTTGAATTAAATATACACAAAAGAAATTTCCAATAAGAATTTCAAATATATTTTATTTGAATTATAAATATTTATGAAACGCACCCAAAAAATACATAAAACAAGCTGGTTTAAAAAAAAATAAAAGAAGTTAACAAAAATGACAAAAATATTTCTAAAATCTTAAGTCGTCACCTTATAAAAATTCATACAAATATATGTCTGTAGTATTACTTACATACAGATATAGGGGCTTCCATACCATCTGCCCCAATATAAATAGTAAAAATTACAAAATTCTATTATAAAACATCTTTCAAAGAACATTTTTGTAAATAAATACAAACAAATTATTTTTTAAAAAGGCACCAACAATGAAATTTGAAAATACAAAAACATTTTTGTTATTATTTTGTAACTTCCTTTTTTATTTTTAAAGAATTTTTATATGAAAAATAACAATACAAATATTGCAAATAAAAAAATTGTTGCAAATTGAATGTTAATCAACTACATAAAATTCGTGATACTTTTTTTCGTGTAGGAAAAAGTTAATCGATTGCAAACTTACACAGACAAGTTTTTTAAAATTTTAATTTGATTTCTAATATTTTTTTGTTCCATTTTTATTATAAAATTTTGTAATTTTTCCTTTACATTTCTTTATTATTTAAACTATTTTTAAATAGAGCAATCAAAAATTTTCTTTGAAAATATCACAAACTATTTATTTAGAAAATCTGACCTCAGTTTTGAATTTTCCTTTCAAACATGTTGAATATTTTGTAAATACTAAACAAAGCTTTAACAAATTTCACCCCGGGTAATAAGAAAATCATTTATTATGAACTAATTGGAGCGGTCGCTTGGAATTTGTCTTAACCGGTGTTTACATATATCAATAGAGTTTTTTATGGGCAATTTGAAAAAAAAAAGATTTTTTAAATACAGAACTAAGTATGAGTGTTTTATCAGAAAGTTTAAGCAGGCTCCGATTTAAAGAAAATATTGGTATTATATTTTTTATCACAAATATTCGATAAAAATTCAAATATTTTTATTGGGACATCAGTACGTATACACAATATCATATTTAAAAATGAGTATACAAACGTATGCCCTAATTGATTATAAAACAAATATTTGAATTTTTATTAAATATTTAGGGTAAACAATATTCAATGAATACAGGTTGGTTGAAAAGTTCCTGCGCTCAAAATGAAAGAATACTGTTTTTGTTATGAAGTATATTTTTTTATTCAAAATAATCTCCCAGGAGCTCAATACACTTGTTCCAATGATCTTCCAATAATTTTATCCCATCCTTATAATGGTTTTTCGGAAGCTCTGCAAAATAACCGTCTACGGCTGCTATGGCCTCTTCATTCGACGAAAAATGCTTTCCACGAAGAAATTGTTTGAGATTTCTGAAGAGATAGTAGTCACTGGGAGCCAAATCTGGTGAATACAGTGGGTGTTCAAGCAATTCGTACTTTAATTCTTTGAATTTAGCCATCGTCAAAACACTTTTGTGAGCAGGTGCATTGTCTTGATGAAAAATGATTTTTTTCTTCTTTAAGCCAGGTCTTTTCTCACGAATTTTTCATCCAGCTGATCCAAAAGGCTGCAATAATATTCAGAGTTGATTGTTTTACCTTTCTGAAGATAATCAATCAACAAAATTTCTTTTGCATCCCAAAAAACTGATGCCATAACCTTCTTTGCTGATCGTTGTGACTTCACCTGCTTTGGAGCTGAACAACCAGCTTCAGTCCACTGTAAACGTTCTTGTTTCAATTAAGGATCATGGAGGTAGATCCAAGTCTCATCCATAGTTATAAGACGACGCAAGAAGTCGGTTTTATTCGCTGAGAAATTTGTTTTCGTTCCAGTTTTTGTTGAATTGTTAATGTGTGCGGCACTAACTTTCCAGACAGTTTTTTCATACGTAATTCTTCATGTAAAATATGGAGTACTCGTTCGTCTGAGATGCCTATGGCATTAGCAATTTCACGCTTAGTCAAACTTGGATCTTCACTAACCATATTATGTACCCGCTCAATGATTTCTGCTGTGGTTGCAGTTTTGGTCGTCCTTCTCGTGCATCGTCTTCAAGGCTGGTACGACCACGTTGAAATTCACCAGCCCAAAATTCAACGGTGCGTTTTGAAGGTGAGGACTCCTTATACACTTCTTACAATTGTTCATAAATTTCCTTTGCTTTTAAACTCTTCAAAAGAAAGAATCTAATGACTGCACGATATTTAATTTTTCCATATTAAAAAAAATCAATGACACGTCAACTTCAAATGGCTTGTAAACAAAGAAAGAATTGACAGAATGACTTGCAACTTTGCATGTGTTCTCAGGACAGTTATACCAACTTGAGAAAAAAAAAGTTTGGAGCTAGCAGTGCCATCTCTTGGTGAGCGCAGGAACTTTTCAACCAACCTGTATTTTCTCTAAACCGAAGACGAGTTAGATCTAAAAATTGATTAAAATAAATCAACTCAAAACTCGCTCTGATTTTTTTTATTGTTAAATTCCTTATAAAAAATGGCTGGCGTTTTCCAACTCCATTAAATGTATATAAATAATATACCAAAAATTAGCGTTAAATTTGTCTACTGCTCTGACTTTTCAAAAATAAATACGTTATACAATGTTTAGCTGCACCTTTGGTATGGAAAGCTTTATATGTACGAATAGTTAAAGTAGGTCATTTTAGTAATATATTAATTTTTGTTAAGAGGAGAAGAAATAATACAACAATAATAATTTCAAACGTAAATCAAACAGTTAGTCAAGCAAAAAGAATATAGAAATAGTAAGAAAACAAAAACAATATATAAACTCTCACAAATACACAGCTAAAAAGACAGTTAAGCATAATGAAATGGAAAAAAAATAAGATAAACAACGTTTTTTTTTTCTTTTTTTTGCTGCAAATTATTATTAACTGTTTAATATAAAAATATTTTTAAAATTCTTTTTAAAAATCTTAAGCCAATTATTTAATAGCCCAAAGGCAGTGGAATTAAATATTTAAATTCAAAACAAAAAGTTGTAGATTTGAAAAAAAAAAATGTTTTTTTTCACTATAATATTAAATAACTCTGACAAAAAGTATTTTTTAATTAAAATTTGTTTGTTTTTATACAGCAACTTTGTGTGTTGGGATAAAGATAACGGCCTAAAACAAACTGTAAGGGCCAGTTTTATAGTGGACACTTATTTTTTTTTTTTTTTTTTTTGAAACTTAAGTGTACTTCTTAGACCACTTTAAATATTTTTTAAGCTGGATGGTCATAGAATAATTTTGCAAATACAAATAAAAATAGTTTAAAATGGCGCCAACAATCAAATTTGTAAAAACAAAAACTTTTTATTTTTTAAATTAAATTATTATTTTCAAAGAATTTATGAAAAATAAAAAATTACAAAAATTTCAAAGAAAACATTGTTGAAAATTTCAAAGAAAATATTGTTGAATTTGAGTTTTAACAAATATTTTTAATTACTTAAAATTTTGTGATATTTTTTTAAACACTTTAAAATCTCAGAAAAAAAATTCTTTTAAGTGTTAGATTTTACTTAAGTGTTCCACTATAATACCGGTCCTTAGTGCATATTTTTATATTAAATTGTAATTGTAAATTCAGGGAATGTACACTTAAAAAAGTTTGTAAGTTGAAATAACTGAAAATATCATTTAAAAGAAATGATATTTCATTTAAAAACCGGTCTACTTAATTTTCATTTAAACTAAATGCCATTTGTTATTTATTTTTAAATGTTGATTAATCAACTGACACATCCGTAAGAAAAAAATGATATAATCAGTTAAAATAAATGTCAAAATTTTATCTACCAATTCCTTAAAAAACAAATGATTTAATCATTTATTTGAAATTTTTTCCGTTTTTGTATTTTTTGTTTTTTTTTAATATACTCGTACAATACAAAATTTATGTATGAATGAGTTTGTAAATGTATGTGTGTTCATGAAGTTCTTGTAATTTGTATTGAAAAATTTTGTATATATAAAACCAATTTAAATAAAAAAACAAATTGAAATTTTTTGAATATTTTTTTTTTTTTTTTGAAACAGACAGCAAACAAAATTTAAATTTGTTATAACTATTACGGACACAAAAAACCACAAGTTTCCGTTCTGTGGGTAAATTTTTATTAAATTTCAAACAAATGAAAAAAATAAATGAAACTGAAAAAAAATGGCAAATGATAGTAAATTATTTCGAATAAATGTATAAAAAAGTTAATATAAATATTTTTTTGAAAAATAAATGTATGCTCCTTTATTATTAAATGGAACGGAAAACTTTTTTATTAAACTACAAACAGTAAACTACATAATATTCTGAGTGTATCTTTGATCAAAAGAAGGACTATTAAACCATAGATTTTTATTTTATCATAATTCGTTTATACAACTGGGTATGACTTGATTGCCAGCACACTTTTGGCTGCAATCGCAGGTGCTTGAATTTTTCATATGGAACGTAATCAGTGCATGACACATTGAGAAGGTATAAAACTCTCCAGAAATTTTAAATCTATAGTTATTTTTTTTTGTATATAAAATACAAAATGTTTATATGTGAAATATACATACAAGTATTTACTTCTAATATTTTCTAAAACCATGACTCTGTAAATACAATACATAGAAACATTGTTTAAAACAAAAAGTGTAGGTGTTAACTGTATAAAAAAGAATATGGATGATTTTCTTAAATATTCCATTAAGTTTAAATAGATTTTTCTATTTATTAAAAAGATAAATCCATATCTGTACAAAAATCTATTGAAATATCTATATTGGTTTTATTCTATACAACAGTTACAATAAATTAAAAAATTTTTATGAAGAATATAAAGAAATTTAACGTTTATTTTTTTCCTATCAATTCTTACATATTTTCAACTAATCAATATTTCTGCTCAGACGTAATAAACAACATCAAGAAACAACAACGGCAACATTCTAAAAAAAAAATAAATAAATGCCACATAACTTGGCCATTTCGAACTATTGTCAGCAACCAATTGTTGTTAAGAGATGCTGCTGCGTGCTACAAAAATAAAAACTACTTTCACAGACGAGTGGCGATTTTAGAGTTGTTGCTGTTTTAAGTTTCATGTTCTTCTATAATTCAAGTGGTTTGTTACCATTAACGAAACCGTTATGAAATTATTGATTGTATAATAAACACGTACTGCATGGTTTACAGAAAAAAATTTATACTAACTACTTATTCCAGTATGTATGAATGTACGACGACATGGTCAGTTAGTTAGTTAGTAAGTGTTTGGTATGTCTAAACGGTGTACGAAAATATAAAATATATTTTTTTAAAAAAAAACTCATTTTTTAAAAAGTTGTTAATAGAACAAACAGAGGATACATGTAGTTGGTATTAATTAAAAGAAAGGAGCAAATTTATTAATAACCTCAAAAAAAAAATGTGGAAAGTTTTTCGCGACGGAAGAGCACTCAAACGACGCATATTAAAGAACTGCACTGAAAATATTTTTACAATAACTGTCTGTAGTTATCCATACATTAACTTTAAAATGATTAAGCCCCATTATCGCAATGTTCTGTTACATACTAACTGGGACTTTAACTAACAAATTTGTTATTGTGTAAATTTTAAATTTAACTTTTTGTTAAATCTTAATTTAAATAAATAAATTTTGAATTTAACTTTTTGTTAAATCTTAATTTAAATAAATAAAAACAAATTAATTTGAGTTAAAAATAAAGGTACATAAATTTATTTTTCAAAGAAATATTTATTTCAACTATTTTATATTTGTTCAAAATGAGTTATTATCATTTACTAATTTTTTTAGTTTGCCCAGCAAAACCACACATTACCAAATAATGTGTAAAGTAATGTGTAGCCCTAGGGGCTCATGGATTACTTTACACCTTACTCCACGGATGAATTTTTCTGGCGATGAGCCTCAAAGTAATGTATATACCCATTACTTTAGAGGTGATAATGTAAGGGGTTACTTATATGGTAACGAGAATGGAATAAGTAATGTATCTAAAAATAGATATAAAAAAAAGAGGAATTTTTAATAAAAAAAAATTATTACAAAAATTTTAAACGTTATTAAAAATAATGTGGTCATGGTGGGAATCGAACTAGGGAACTCTGATTGCCAGACAAGAACTCTACCTACTGTGCTATCGACACATATAGTATTTTATTGGTTTAAACTTAAATGAATTGTTGCGCTTCGGTTTTTTGCTAGTGTTATCAAAACAAACATACATTACCCTTTTGCTTACAAAAAAACACAAAGTAATGTATCTAAATATAAATTTTCAAAAATATTTCAATTATTACTTTACATTTATAAATCATATATTACGTAATCAATAATCAGTAACTTATTACTTTATGCTTGAAAATAATGAAAAAGGTAACGAGGTATCATTACAAGGTAACGCATGAGAATATCGCACCCATTACCAAAGTTTTGCTGGGTGATTTATATTTTTCGTCTGTTTCAAAACAAATATTCAATTCGGTGTTTGATAATAACAATTTTACACTGATTTACAGTCATTTATTTAATCGATTTACCGATTCCTCGCCTCTATTACGGTTAATGTCGAAACAACTAATTTAAAACTCAAATAATTGTTCGAACCGAATAATCGATTAAAACAGGTCGACTAACCTTATTGCAATATAAAAGTAAGGTTTATTTAAAAACATATCTGCCTTAACATAAATTATATACAATAATTCATATAAAAAAATATTTAATTAAAAAACAAATATGGGACTATGTATAATAATAGGTTATATTGGTAGCTATTTGTTTATTTATAGTTTAAGCATACATAATTGGTTTAAATATAAAAAAACAGGTCGATTAACAGGTTAAATTTTTAATACAATAAAATTCTTTTAAAATCGAGTGAAAGATATCCTTAAGGATTAGTTAGCATTTTTATGCAAATTTTTGTTTAAATTCCTTGGAAAATTTTAATTAATAACAATTTAATTCTGTAGGAATTCTGTCTTTTCTTAGATCTACCGAAAAAAAATAACAGCGGTTCCAAAATATTCATTCTACACCATGTTCAACTGAAATCAATTCCAGGAACCCGAACCCGTTCACCCAAACTTAAATTTAAAATAACTAAAAAAAGTTTCAAAAGGTGTTCCAGGAATACCTGTTTGGATTAATAAAACTGATTACTTTTCAAACAAAAATCATCGATATTAAAACCGACAGAAAAAAACAGGTAATAAGGACAAGAAGATGTTCTACAAGTCGTTCTTTAGAACAGCAAATTCAGTTGTTAAATAATTGCCACAGGCTCTGAGAGATAATTCACTTTAAAAAATTCTCAGATTCTATCTGAAATATGAAAAATTTTTGCAATTACATAGAGTTTATAGTTCAAGTTCTTAGATTCAACTAGAAATACTTATTGCAGAAAATTGATTCTACTAAAAATTTTGAAAAAGTTGAAAAACTTAAGAAGAAATAAGTTTTCTCAAAAATATTTAAAAATTTGCTTATTTGAAAAAATCGTAGCAAATTTACTATGTGAGGATATGACTGAAATATTCGTATTCAAAAGTTTTATCAAATAGAAAGTTTTGTAAAATTTTCTAAGTCGAATGAGTTTTTTTTTTTTTAAAGAGAAGGAAAACTGAGGAAATTCTTCCAATTAATTAATGTGTTGCTAAAATAAAGATGAAGGCCTACAAATATGGCAACACTGTAATTGCGCGAGATGGTGGGGGTTATGTGCCATTGGAACACCCAAGGAGGACGTTGCGATATGAATGAGAGATAGAAAACTCATACTTATAATTTTTCTTAATTGATGTTGCCGTCCCTAGGGATCGAACCCTAAACCTTCAGTGAAAGTCTAATTACGATAAGACCACAAAAGTCTACAGATATTTATATTTTGATTGTTTTGCAGAAATTAAACTGGCACTGGTAGATTCTGATAGCTTATTTTCAAATAAAAAACCACTTAAACTCTAAAGCTCAAACCAGATAGCGAAAGTTGCAGCACAGTCAAACATTGCGTACTTCGTAAAAACTATACAATATTTTTAAGAATTTTTTATTGAATTTTACTTTTTTTTTGCCGCTATTGTTAGCTTAGATTTTTTCTTTTTTTTTTTAACTTGACGAACTTTATCGACAAAATGCCGCACTACAGTAAAACACCGCCTACACTGCGATCATCTGTTTCAGGCTAAAGGGTTAACTTCTTTTGAACATATCAGGAAACATTTTCTTTTTAAAGATTCCTCCCTCAAAATGCTAAGACTGCAAGGCATGATTCTTCAAAATCTCAGAATGCTTTGAACAAACACTTTATTTCTGTCTTCTAATTGATAAAATACATACATTAATTTTGCGTTAAGCGATTAATCGCCAATTTTTCCGATTAATCGATTAATGCCCTAACCGGTTAATCGGCAGAGTCGAATAATTGGAAACACTAGTTTATTTACAAAATTATTTCAATTCAAATTATGTGAAATTGAAATTTTTAAATGGTGCTTAAAAGAAAAGTCATTAGACTGAAATTTATTTTTTTTACTTATGTTACCTTTTTCTTTTTTGTTATTATCTACAAATTTTTCTAAGTGTATTTATCAAGTCAATGTTTTTTTCCGAATTCGCTCTGAACGGTTACTTCAACTAAAATCGATTGGGACAACTAAATATTGGTTTTAACAACTATATTTGGTTAATATAACTGAATTATTTTACCTGATTATACATATCTGTCCTCTTCTAGAATGTTTTTTGTCAGTGCTGTAAATCTTTGGAATAGTTTACCACATAATCTCAACAGATTGATTAAATTTTAATGTTTTTTTTTTCTATTTGATATTAATTTTGTTTTTGATTTTTAAATATTTCTTTATTAAATTATTTTTCTTTATCAAAATTTTATAGCAATGTTTGTTTAGTTTTAGTTCTAAAAATATATCTTATATACAATTTACAATGTCTGAGATACTGTTAAGAGACTTAATGTCTTATTTGTAGCAAAATTATGTTGAAAATAAATAAAAAAATTAGTTGCATAAGCCAAAATACTCAAAAATTACATTTGAATATGGTTTTGCTAGGCGAATTTGTTGGTGGTAGCAAGCAAAATGGACTTTCAAATTCGGTTGGCAATTTATATTGCTGTGTGTAACTTTCATGTATTTTAAGAAATTCAGTTTACTAAAAAAAAACTAGCAATTTTACGAAACTAAAGAAAACTTTTCGTATTTTTCTTTTGTTGCTTTTATACATAATTTATATATTTTTTTAACGAAATTAAAAATATTTTTAGGTTTTTCAAAAATAAGCTTAATAAGCTTTTTCACATTTATAAAGTACATTTGTAAAGAACTCTTTTTAAAGTACTCTTTTTATTCAAATCAATTTTTTTTAATTGATTAAAAAAATAAATTTGAAATGGAACAAAAAAAATTATAGATTTTGTATAATTCATGAAAGATTTTCGTGGAAATAATATATGCGAAAACCTTCGCAAGAATTTTTTGTTCAGTGTGGGTAACCATTTTTAGTATTTTATGTACAGTCACCAAAAAAGTCCATAATGGCAACTTAAATTTTTGCTATTATTACGGGAAATATTGCTAATTTGAGCCAAGCGGTATTTCAGCAACACATATCTGCAATAAAATTAGTAGAAAAAATTAGTAGCCGCTACTACATTTTAGTAAATCTTTTGTAAAGTGGAATTAAAAATCGGTAAATAATAGTACAATCAAATTTGTAAGCTTTACTAAATTTTAGTAAATTGCTGTAAATATAATAAATTGTAAAATATATTAAAATTTTAAATTATAAAAAAAATTATTCAAATGCACAAATTAACTTTATTATTTTTAAATACACTTGTTACACTTTAAAGCTGCTAATTTCTTTTGTAATTGCCTTACGAATTCGAATATACAAATTTATATTTTTTTTTATCGGACAACATGTTTTTATTTTTTTTTCAAAAAATATTTTAGACAAAATTAAAAAAAAAAAATTAAAGTCTTAAAAAATAGTTAAAACAAACACGAATTTATCATTTTGTTTCAATTTGCTAGTTTTTGTTTTGAAAAATATTTTTTTCAATTTTCAGATCAAATTTGATGGCTAAAAACTTTTTAGTGCTATTTTAAGTGAATGTTCTATATTTGGACATGAGTCGGTTGTCAAAAGTATCTTCTTTTCCGATCTCTTTCTTAACCTTTGTAACATTTTAAATCAATTTAAGTTCGTAAGTGTAAGTTTTAATTAGAAATAACATTTCCTTCAATATCCACTTTTTTAAAATTAGTAATATTTTTTGTTAATTTGGGCAAATCGGTTTTCAAAAATTTGTAAAATGATTTCTAAAATTAGCAACAAAAATTTGTAAATGTTCTGTAAAAGTTTTGCAATTTGTAAAATGTTAATAGCAAAAAAATTTACTAAATAATATTTTTTTACTAAAAGTCAGTAAAAAAAATAGTAAAGTGGGATTGAAAACTGTTTACAAATTTTTCTACTAATTTTTTTTCTGAGAGTTACACATTTACATATTAATTGATAAAAATAAAAGTCCAAATAATTGACAGCTCTAGAGTCAAATTTAACAAAAAAATATGTAAAACAGGCTCAAATTTCTGTGAAAACGCTAGGCGTTGTTCTTTGTTTTACAGAATAAAATATGAAAAAAATTTTAGTCTCAACAAAATTTGACTTAAATTTATCCAAAAGTAAAAGGCGCCCATCCATATTTAACTTAAATAAATAAGCTGAGATGTGCTCATTTCTACTATTTTTAAGATTGTATAAATTTTTATATGTATTGAAATTACTTTTGTATTTTCTATTTTTGTATTTCAATATACTTTTTAAAATGTGTTTTAATTTAATGAGTTTCGATTGAAAATGCACTAAATGAAAAGAAATAATAGTTGGGCCTTAAGTCTAATTCCTCAAAATTATTATTCCTACTGTTAAAGTTTATTGGAGACAGTGTTAGGGAATACAGAATATTTTTCGGCAAATACTTTACAAATGGTAATTGGTAAATGATAGTATTAGGAAATTAAAGTATTTTAGATCATAAATAATAAAATGTCTATGTTATTGTGAATGAGCTAAAGAATAGGGTCCGCCAAATAACTTTTTTTTTTTTTGAAAATGCTATAAAAAAAAACTACTGAATATTTCCTCAAATTTCTTTATTTATTTGAAAGTACAATCCTTCCGGTTAATAATGGAAAATAATTTTATTCAAATGGCTGCCTCGGCTGGCCATGCAGTAGCCTACACGATCGGTCCAATTTTTAAGCACATTATCGATTGTGTGCAGCTGTATTTCACCAATGGCTTCACGAATATTGTCCTTTAAAGCGTCAATTGTCTCTGGCTTGTCGGCGGAACGCTTATCTTTGACGGCACCCCACAAATAATAGTCCAACGGTGTCAAATCGCAGCTCCAAGGTGGCCAAACGACATCAGCTCTGCGGCTGATAATGCGATCTTCAAAAACAGTGCGCAAAACATCGAGTGTAGCTTCGGCTGTGTGGCACGTAGCGGCGTCCTGTTGAAACCAAATTTTGCCAATATCCTCCTCTTCAATTTTTGTGAACAAAAATTCGTTCAACATGGCCCGATAACGATCACCATTGACTGTAACGGGCACTCCTTGCACATTTTCGAAGAAAAATGGCCCAATTATGCCTCTGGACCAAAATCCGCACCAAACAGTGACTCGTTTTGGGTGCACCGGCTTTTCAATGTATGCGTGCAGGTTTTCTGTGCCCCAAATGCGACAATTTTGCTTGTTTACATACCCGCCAAGATCAAAATGATCTTCATCTGAAAAGATGACATTGAAAAGATGACATTCTGCAACATTACCATGATTTGCAAAGTAATGTCGCAATATTTCCCAGCGTTGTTCAAGCTTATACTAATTATCTGTCAAATCAGACATGAGCTAAGTGTTACCATTCACGAAATAAGCACTAGTTGAAAAAAAAAAAAAACGTTAGATGGCGGACTCTATATTAGAATAAAAAATCAACAGTCATTATATATGCATAAGTTAAAAAAAAAGTATATTTTACCAAATGCAAAACGCACAATTGTTTGTGATATGATGACACACCCATCCTGTTATGAAAAATTATTACAACCATTAAATATTACACAAGAACACATGGAAATCATTATATAACTAAAACAAAAACATATTATAACTAACAAGTAAATACTTTGTTTTATAAAACAATTGAATTAGATTTAATTAAGCAGTAACCAAAATTATTACTACAATAACAAGATTGTTCATTGAAAAACGCATTAAAGATGATGTCAAAACTTAATATATATGTATGTATGTTATTATGTCTGTTTATGTATGTATAATAATTTTGTTATTTTTTTTAAATTTTATTTGAGTTAATTTGAATATTATTTACATACAAAATTAAATTATTCTATTTTTTTACAAAAAACTTATCTAAAAATATTTACTAATTTAATTGATTATGCGTATAAAAGTTATATTTGTTTAATTATTACATCATTGTATTTTTAAATAAAATAACAGGTTTTTTCCCTAGAGAAAATCTCTTCCTTTTTGGCTAAAGAAGGTTATTGCGTAATCGGCAAAAAAAACAAAACAGAAAACAAGAAACTGGTTCGTTGGCAAACTCTTAGTGAAATGCGTAATTTTTGTTTTATGTTGCTGCATGCATTAAATAAAAATTATATAAAATAAAATTTCACAAAAATTTCTTTCATTATATATTTATGTTACTTTTTGTAAGTTAAGGCTTGAACATGACTCTTAATGTGGCTAACATCAACACCAATAACAACCATAAAATACTTCCTGATTGTACACGTACGTGTATTTTATGTTTTCTTTTTTTTTTGCATTTTGGCGAGTTTAACATTAAATTGGGTTAAATAATATAATGACATTTACACGATAAACCCATTTTTCTTTTTTTGCTAAAGAAATGACTTAATTTTTAATTAAAATGTACTAACTTGTATCAGGAAGAGTTGTTTTTTAAATAAAATGTATATAATTTTACTTTAAATTAATTTATTTATTTTTTTTGTTTTTCTTTTTAGAACCGATTTGTAGTTTTCCAGGCTCACCAGCTCATAGTACAGTAGAATTTTCAAATCCAAATTTAACAGATGACACAGTAGCATCATATTCTTGCGAAAGAGGCTTTGAATTATTGGGTCCGGCCAGAAGGGTTTGCCACAAGGGCACATGGGTACCAGAAGGAATACCATTTTGTGGTAAGTTAAAATATAATAATAAGAAAAAAAATACAAAATATTTGAAACACAAACTTGCACTAAATATGCATACACTTGAACATTGTTATTTACAATTAAATTTCTCTATACGCCATCAAACTATCAATCAAAACAATAATTGCATATATTTTCTACGTACGTTATATCTCAATATTGTTGACAAACAAATACAAATAAATTACTGACCTGAACTAAAACTGTCTCTTGAACAACATTGCTCGAATTAAAAACAATAGCAAGTAGAACAACAAACAAAAATTAAAAAAAAGTTAAACTAGATCACCTCAAAAAAATACCCAAAAAAAAAATCATATATATGCATGCATGCTTTTGTATGGATGCATGTAAAACTATCATTTAATAAATGCTAAATAATAAAAAACAACAACAAATGACCCACATTTAAAGCAAAATAAACATGAAATAATAACAGAATTTTATGTGGTTTATTGATTTCTGGTTTTGTTCTACATTGCATGCACAAAAAATATTATCAAAATTCGTGTACACGCATTTTATACAAAAAAAAAAATATGTGGGTTAAATTTTAACTCAAACATGTTTGAAATAGACATAAAAGTTGACCACTAAACAAGTGGTTAAATTTTAATGCATAAATGTATTTTTTTAAACTATACAACAGATATTTCGATGGGTTCTCTTCGATCTTAAATATACATATACGAATATAGGACAGAGAAGACATAAATAACGAGGTTTTCTCAAAGACTGGGGTAGGCCAGGCAACTTGAGTACCTCTTATCGTAAGTGTTGCCGAATCCTTAAATACCCTCCACCAATGTCTTACAAAAGCAATGTCTTAAAAAACAACAATGAAAAAAATTGTTTGCGATGAAAAACTTTTTCGGATGTGAAAGCAAATTTTGTGGTGGAAAAAAATTAGAGGTGAAAAAAATTTCTTGTGGTGAAAAATATTTTTGAAACAACCCTGCGGGAAAAAAAGAATAAGTTGCGAATTGGGACCTGTCTCGTCATAGGTAAAAACATGACCGGATCACGAGATAGGTGAAAACAGAATCGGTTTCTAAAGTACCTATAACGTGATCGGTGTAAAAAGACTCTATCACGTATTGGGTCTGAAAGTACTAGTCACGTGATGAGGTTGCGTGCTTAGTTGTGTGACATATTCTTTTAGAGCAGTCCTGTGACATGTCACAGAGGGCAATTAACCCCCTCCTAGTGACCGGTGCTTTTCATATAAAAAACCGGTCCCGCGACCGGTATCTATCACAATGTACCGGTCACGTGGCGTGTCCTGGGATAGGTCCTTTTCCCGCAGCGAAGATAAAATATTTTACTTTCCGGTCGCTATTATGAAATTGTATTGAAATTATTGTTTCCAATTCGGTTAATCGATTAACCGAATCCTCGATTAATCGCCTCTATTTCGTATAATGTTGAAACAAATACTTTTAAAACTCAAATAATTATTCGACCCGAATAATCGATTAAAATAGGTCGATTAACCGGTTAAATTTTTAATATGAATTTTTCTGTTTTTTTTTTCTTAAACTTTCCTTATTTTCTTACCTTTGGCAAGAAAATCGTAGAAAAAAACTTCAACTAAAATACAATCAAATTATTTTCAAATCGACTGAATCAAAGCAAATGTTATACTGACTTTAGGATATATGATAATTTGTATTTTTGTTTCAACTCCATTAAAAAATAAATTTTAAATAATATAAAATTATATTTTCATGGTCAAAAAATTTAAATAGAGCCTTTAACCTCCGTAAACATATATTTCGAGCTGACAAAATATCGCATCAGAACGCGAAGTTTTAGAAAAGCTAGAGCCTCTAAGCAGAGCTTTAATAAAAAACCTATTAAAATATATATTTGTGTCCTTAATAATAAACACGTGACTAGGTATATTCCCAACAAGGACTGTGACGTTACTTATGTTATAAAAAATAATATAAAATTGCTTTAAATTCAAAAACTGTATTTTCTAAAAAACAGTTTAATTTAAAATTCTATTAAAAAAAAATTTATAAAAACTTAAAAATAACATGGAATTTTGATCTTAATTTGATTTATCAAAAACTTAAGTTGTTTAGTCAAAAATATTTAAAAATTTCCTTATTTGAATTCTCAATAGCACAAACACAGAAAAATCGGTTAGGACTTTTTAGGAATATGTGTGATTTTTATATATTTTCTAATAGAAAACCTCTATTAGAACATTGACAGTTCTATTAAATTTTGTTTGTGAATAATTATTCATACACTCACAATATATTTTCCGTTACCGACTGTAGTTTATTTAAAAAGTAATACGTAGAGTTTGTTTTTAAATTAAGAATCAATTGAAATTTATAGAAACATATTTTTTAACTTTTTTAATTAGTTATCAAAAAACAAGCTATACAAATTTACAATCATTCAGTAGGCGTTGATATTTTCTGTTAAATGTAAAATTTTATGTTTTCTGTTTCTAAAAATAGAAATTCATATAATTATTTCAATAATTATATATATACATATATATATATATAAATATATATTTGCTCATTTTCAACATCATACCGCTCAGGAAAATGTCCATTAAAGTTTAGCACTTTTCTTAAAAAAATCAAAAATTTTAGCACTTTTTTTTAAATAACGCAAAATGCCATAAAAATTATCTGGAAACCGAGAAGGAAAATAAATATTTTGGTTTCAAAAGATGAAGCTTCTCTGAATTGAATTAAATGTCGAATAAATATTTTTATTAAGGAAGCCATGGTACCATTTTTTCAAATCGGCAGAGCAATATTTTAGATTTAAGTTCACACATATTTATTGAAAACCAAAATCTAATATAAATTACCTTAAAAGCATTCCATGTGAGTTTTTAATCTTTAAGTATTTTATCCTGACATTATTGCCTCAGATTATAGAAATAACTCTCAATCTAAGGGTACCTTTTTAGACGTCCAATGTTACGTTGCGCTTTTACAGCGAGCTGTTAACAAGGACATTCACAATAAGAGATTGAGAATAATATCAATAAGTCTTAACGTGAACTAATGTGAAATTTATATAGAATTATGGAACATAAATTACCGCAGAAAAACAGTAAATGTACATAGATTCAAAAATTACCCCCTGAAAGGTATTTTAATGACATTTTCTATGGGATACTAAAGCTAATAAAAAATCTTTAAGCAAAAGTGTTTCAAACAACTTTGAAACCCATTTTTATTACCCCTCTATATTGTAACCAAATTTCATTGAAATCTGAAAGAACCTCCCAACAGAGTTGTTCAAAAGGAAAAGCCCTCAAACAACTCAAGGCTTTGAAATACAAATGTTTAATGAATATAAGGTAGTTTTAAATGTTAAAAATTTCAAAACATATGTAATGCGTTCAAAGACATTGTCATTCAAGAAGTATACATTTTTATATTTTTTATTAAAAAAATACATATTTTAATTAAAAATTTTATAAAAGTCATAGCATATTTATTAAAAATAGTTTTTTTTTTATAAAATGCTCAATAAAAACCTTTAATATATGCAAAAAAAAAATCTAGCAATTTTTATTTTCCATTTGGCACATTTTGACACTTTTTTAGACTATCTAACACCTTTTCACATTTACCATATGGCAACACTGCGGTTGATTCTTATCATCATAAATTGGTAAGGCATTCGGGGGGCAGTAAACCCTTGAAGCGAGGCTCTGTGATTTGTTGGGGGTCGCCTGGGTGGTAAGTCAACCAAAGTTGTTGAAAGAGCAGACAACCTAAGTTGGTGAATGAGCACTCAACCGAAGTATGTCAGGCAGCACTCAAAAATATATTTTGTTACTATATTAGCCCGTTGTAACCTTTTGCTTGAAGGCACAAGTTGTTAACACAAGGCGAGAGAATTCAATAGCCATAGATCGCATATTTAAATTTCCTCGGAATCTAAGGGATCCCACAAGCCGACTTTCATTTTATAAATTAAAGTAGGAACTGTGAATTCGGTTTTTTTTTTTTTGAGAGAAACAACAAGGGGAAATTCTTCTTACTAATTAATGTCTTGCTTTCTTTAGAAAGGGCATAAGGAAACATTGTAATTGCGAGAGATAATAAATCTAAGAACAATTTTTGCAAACATCTGATGGAGAGTTAAAGGCTCTTTATACTGAACAACACCTGGAAGATCAGCATGGAAGATGTTGAAAACGTGAAACATGTGTTTAAATTGGCAAACATCTTTCATTTGTTATTTATTCAGCTGTCAAAAAAATAAAAGAAAAAACGCTTATTTTTGTTAAAAATAAAAATAGATTTAGAGAGAGCATTGCAAGAACAACCCCCAATTTTAATGCAGTACATGGAAATATTTAAGGCCGTTCTGGAAGAAGATGATGATGAAGAAGAATTTTCGGCAGACATAAAACTGAAATTCTTACATGTGCCGCTCATTTTCCTTTGTTGAATAATTTTTTTTTTTTTTTGTTTATTTTCTGTAATGTCATTTTTTAGTGATGACAAAATGAGAAAGGATCATCTTTTGTAGATGTAGAAAGATGTAGACTTTTTGCCCTGTATAATTCTTATGGGAAGATGTTAACATCTTTGCAATTTGCTGAACGATGTAAGATGTAGCTCAGTGGAAAAAAGCTATTAGCGAAAATCTTTAAAGCGTTTTAATTCATAGCCCTGTTATATTATTTTACTTCGGTGGGGTTAACTGCTATGGCGGCATCAAAGAGAACATACGTTGCTATATGTATGAGGTATAGAAAACCTATGAATATTATTTTTCTAAATTAATGTTGCTGGGGTTCGAACACGCAACGTTCTGTGTAACAGTCCAACGCGCTAACCATTAGTATGTATTAAATTCTCCTAATGATTAACAAACTACATTTAAAATTCAAATTAAAACTCATTATTAAACAACTTACACCTTTAAAATTCGAATATCAGTAACAATTTAAGATAAAAAAATAAAAATGAGCACAAAATTAGCATATCAAACAAAACAATGACAAGCCCAATTTATTTTCAAAGTGATTTCTTTGGTCACAAACGACCAAAGAAAGTTCTCTTCTACTTTAACAAAATCAAAGAAAACATGATAAACAAACAACGAAAAAGTTGTATCAAAGTCATGACACAAATTCCGAACAAAACACCCAAAAACTTAAAAAAATAAAAACTGAATATCAGCTTCACAAAAGAAACAAAAATAAAAAAATAACACAACATCAAGTGTTTGTGGAATAGATGAAAAGAAAGCAACTACTCTTACTTGTTTCGTAGACATTAAAATAATATAAAAAAACTTAACTATTTGTAACATTTTTCATGACTCTATTTAAAATACCTCGATGATTTTAAACAAAAAAAAAACATGTAAAAGCTTAATAATGTTGTTGTGGCTGTGATTGTTGCCATTAGAACGCATATCAACCAACCTTGACCCTTAAAACATGTCACAAAAAGAAACAACAATAACAACAACAAAAGAACTAAAACCAGAAACGTGGGAGCTTTTAACATAAAAAACCACATGGAATAATAAAGAAGAATGAGTTTTTTTTTTTGTTAGATACAAACGAGTACAATACATAAATACTATAATAGAAAATAACAACAACAACCATTACAAAAACAGACTTGTGCCATTTTCCCACTTGCATGCTTAGATAGATCGCTAAGTTAGGCATAACTTGGCAAACTTTTTGTTTATATTTTCTATGCTTACCACTGACCTACTCTCTGGATAAAGAGTAGACTTTAGACTCTATTTGTCGTTGGTGATGATGGTGAAGACAATTGTTTGTTATTTATTTGTTGTTTCATTTTTTGCTAAAGTTTGTTTGTTGATTCTAAAAACAACAACAAACAAGTAAAATATTTGGCAATTTTAAAGATAAATCAAGCATCTATTACAAAAACTCACTGAAACTTATATGTGTCCATGTATTTATTTGTTATTGTGTTTTAGTAATTGCCCTTCAGCACAAAACAAACAGACATCTGACTAAGCATTTTGTTGCTTAAGAAAATAAAAAAAAGAAGAATAAAACTAAATTGAAAGATAAAAATTTTAAAATAGTTTAATTGTTAACAGTGATAAATATAAACATTTAAAAATTAGCAGTTTAAGATGATTTTGTTATCAAGTATGTGTCTTAAGTCTTTTGTTTTTGGGTTAAAAAAAAAATATATGAAGATTTAATTTTAAGAAATTTGAACAATTTGCAAAACATATTCGGATTTAATATGGAAAAATTAATCAAAAAATGCACAGATTGTGGAGTAGTGGTTAGCGCGTTGGACTGTTACACATAAGGTAGCGGGTTCGATTCCTTGCGACGGCAACATAAATTTAGAAAAAATAATATGTGTGATTTTTCTCTTCCTCACACATATCGCAACGTCCTCCTACGGTATTTTAATAGCCCAACAAAAAAAAGTAGCAAAAGAAGAGAAAAAGAAGCTGTGATTTTGATTCCGGGGTTATGAAAATTTGGATCAGAACTAATGACTTTTACATAGGGGTGTCATATGGTGGAAGTTTTCTTTTATGATCTTTTTTCATTGCATCTAAAGCCCTTCTTATGTGCAAAATGAGATATTTTAATGTTGCCAAATTAATTTTTTTTAATTTAAATTTTAACGGGAATTCAGTGATCGGGCTTAAGCGTCATTTTCACAATCTCTCATTAGCTTCTACCTGGGAATTTAAATGACATATTTTTTTTTTTGTTTCCCACATAAAGTTTGAGTTTGACTGTTGGTTAAATTATAACACAATATTCAGTAATCGGCACTTATCTAAATTAAATTACTTCATTCGAAATTCTTGCAATTTTTACTACAATAAATTTGTTACTTTTTGTAGCAATAATAACTAAGATTTTAAGTTAAATATTGAAACAAATCACTTAAACCATACACTCACAATATTATTTCGTTAAAAATAATCGAAAATACATATTAAATTGATCGAAATTACAATCAAGAAGAGGACCACTGATTTTTCATTATATTCAGTCCACTTTGTTGTTTATTTTTAATCATTGTTTAATAATCGACAAAAGTAGTAAAAGCAATCGAAAGTAGTTTAAAATAACTATCAATTTTTAACTGACAAAAAGTATAAAAAACGATTTTTGTGGTTTATTTTTCAAATTGAAATTTTTTAATTTGTATGTAATTTTACAAAACACAACACACACAGATGTAACATATATATTTTTATTTTCTGTGTGTAAATATATTTGAATAATTTGTTGTAATTTTTATTGAAATAATTTTGTATATAAACAAACTCTTTTGGTAAAAAAAAACAATAAGGAATTATATGAATTTATATTTTTAAAAACAGAAAACATAAAATTTTACATTTAACAGAAAATATCAACTCCTACTGAATGTCTGTAATTTTTTATCGTTTGTTTTTTGAATGACTGTTTCAAGATAGTTAAAAAATATATTTCTATGAATTTTAATTGATTCTTCGTTTAAAAACAAACTTTACGTATAACTTTTTAAATAAACTACAGTCGGTAACGGAAAATATATTGTGAGTGTAGTTATTTAAATAGAAATATCTATGATTAATGTTTAACTTTGGTTGTTTTTAAAATAAGTTACTCGTCATACATTTGAAAACTGTTAAATTTCATTAAAAATCACATTTTTGGAAGTTGTAAAATAGAACTGCCTTAAAAGAGGAAAATCAGAACTAAACGATACTTTGGAATCAATGAAAAATTAATTCCCTAAGAATCACTTCACTTTTTGCTGGGAGCACTTAACCCCACCAAAGTAAAATAACATAACAGATGGCGAGCTACAACTGTTCTAAGATTTATCATCTTGAGCAATTACAGTGTTGCCATATTCGAAGTCTTCATCTTTCACCAACTTTCATCAAAAAAGAAAGGAACACATTACGAGTACTAAGCAGAAAGAATTTATTGACTGTTGCTTTTTTTTAAAAAAAGGTTACACTCACAACAGTACTACAATAATTTAAGAGAAAGATCTTTGATGTTTGGTATAAATAAATAAAATTATATTTATAAAATCTTTAACATAACTCTTGAAAAATTGTACAGATAAAAACATTTTAGAACAATTTCATACTTAGTTTGCCCTATACTGATCTCCAAAGTAAAAGTTTTTGTTTTCTCAATGTTTCAATTTACAATTTGTATGAAAGTTGAAAACTCAAAGTACACAGAAAATTTTTTTAGGCGAAAATTTACACATCAATTCTGGCATGCACTTTGAAAACTCAACAGCAGGTAAAATTAAAATTTTAGCTTAAACAAATTTTTGAAACTTTTAGCTTTGGTTTAGTCTGAACGTTAGGTAAAATCTTATTAAAATATATCTTAATTTTTATGCACGTCAAATTTTAATGAAGTTTTGTCATCATATGTCAATGACGCTATTAGGCGTCATTGTTAACGCGTTTTTTTTCTCATAATTAAATTTAAATTACTAATACGATTCCAAGGCTATTTCCTAAATTAACTTTCTGCATATTGTATCTAAATACTTATTAATTGCAGGGTTCTTGAAATAATAAAAACATGCCAAGTGTATGAATATTTAAATTAGTGGGAATTTATTATATAAATTACAAATAAATACCATTTGACAATTTACAGGCTTATGATGTTAGGCATAAACAATTCAAAGACTTGTAATTGTTTGAGAAAAAAAAACGACATAATTTTCTTTAACCTTTAATTAAGATTTTTTTTCCCAAACAACTCATAAACAAATTAAATATATAAATTGTAAGTAATTTTTGAACTTTAACAAATTTTAATTTGGCTCTAACGAATTTTTTTATACCCTCCACAGTATTTTCGTTATAGACAAAATAAAATATAAATAAATTTAGAGAATTTTGACGAGCTGAAAATATGTTTGTGGTGAAAAGCGTGTTTGGGTGTGAAACAGAGAACTGCAATTGCTGATTGCAAAACGTTCATACGCAATCAACACAAGAATAAATATGTGTTTGCGTTCAAACGCTGAATATACTCTAACACACATATTTGTTGATGATTTTAAATCAATCAAACGACGTGCAAATTGTTTTGTCACTGATTTATAATCATGGGTCGTTGTTAAACCATTGATTTTTTTCTGTTCATTCGAGCCAACAATAATTATTTTGATGTAGAATAAATCAGAAAAAACAACAAACAACGTGTATGAGTGTAATCATAATTAAAACAAAATAGTTTCTTATCTATAAAAATGGGGTGGTTTTGTAGAAACACATTTCATAAATGTTATATGTATATTAGGGTGGGTCTAGAATACGTTTTTTTAGAATTTTTATTAGGAATACCAAAAATATTGTTCTTTGTGAAATTTTTTTTTTTTTATTTAGGTCGACATCTCAGGCTCGCCCAATCCGGTTAAAAAAAAATATTTATATTTCACAAAGAAGAATATTTTTATTACTAATAAAAATTCTAAAAAAGCGGATTTAAGTCCCACCCTAATGTAAACAATATCATTTATGAAATGTGTTTCTATTTTGTTTGTTGTTTTTTCTGATTTATTCAACGCTCACTTTTTGACATATGCAGTCAAATTTTATGGCCAATATTTTTGTGGAACATTTTATTCTCGTCCTCCCTCTCTTTAGGGGTGGTTTTTACGATTTGTTCGAATAGAGACCAAAATTACGGCTATGTTGGGAAGTTAGAGGGTTAATATATTTCACAAAAATATTTGCCTTAAAATACAATGCGGGGAGACTTTAACCCCCCCTTAAATAAAATTCCGATGTGATCCTTCAAAACGCCGACATACGCAAAAGTTCGAAATTGTTGTACAGTGTAATATGTATTTAACTAAACGTAACACTAAGAATATAAAAAATATAATTAACATAAATCAATATGCATTTGCTAAGTTGTGGTTTTATTTCAACAGGTACATAAAGATAACATTTTATAAAGTGTTAATATTAAAAAACAAAAAGCATTACTTCTTCTACGGCAGCGTACCATGAATTGAGTAACAGTGGAAATAGTGGAAAAAATATAATCAATTGTTTAGAATCATACATATATTTGCAAAATGCAGTAAAAAAAAGGAGATAAAAAAAAAATACATATAACACTATTTAATGTTAATCACAGATCATTATGATGTTGAAAAATAGTAAGAAAAACAACTTGAGCAAGATAAAATAAAACAAAAGAAATTCTTATTGCAGTTTGCGCCAAATTTAGTATGGTAAAGAAATAAAAGCATAAGAGTATTTTACATGCAATCTTTTCCAAACGAATAGAGTAACTAATGTGTATTAAGGTGGGTCGATTTACAACAAACTTTATGTGCCGCTCTGAAAATAAACTTTGGAGTGTTTTTAAGGGAATTCCCTTTCTTTTGCTTGATTTATATGTTGTGCGCACTTAAACGGTCTTTCAAATAATATCCTATTTGTATAGTTTCTTGGAAAAAAAAATTAGACCCTTTTTAAAATGGTCCAGCTCGCTGAGACCATTGTCGCAAAAAACAAAAGTTTTGCTTTAAGAAGAGTACACAAAAATTTATTATCCAACGACCCACCTTAATGTATATAACACCGCAATACAACAGTTCAGTCGTTATAAGCAGTTACACCATTTCTTCTTTATGCACCCAGTAGTACGTGTAATAAAGGCAGAACTGTGAAATAGTTTAATGAAATTAATGGGGTTATTCTGTAACTACGTAAAAATTTGTCACGTTCAAATATGTTGCTCTGATTTATTTAGCACAGGTAGAGTCACTAATATCAACATTATATTTAGGTAAATTTCTGTATATAACTTTAGACAAATTTAACGTTAGGTGACTCCCTATCCTAAATATGGTAGAGTTGCATATTTCGAGGTGACAACTTTTCATATAGTTACGGAATAACCCCATAAAATAACATTTAATTTGTGTATACTTTCCAAAAAAAATATAATTTAATTCTAAAATTTAACATCGGTAACATGTCAATAAAATTAAGGTTGTAACAACAGAATAACTTGCTTAAGGTAACCAAAGTTGTTACCTCAAGAGTTAAATTTCATTTTGAAAAATATAAACTAAAATTCTTTCAGAATATATTAACGTTTTCAAATTAATTCCTGGGTTCGTGCTTGTTAACACACACTTAAATAAATTTGTTTATGAATTTAATCTTTCAAGTGTCTGACTAAAGTTAGTGCACTGTTGTATTTAGTTTGTTTTTTAAAGTTAGAAATAGCCTAGATTTTCAATGCAAATGTACACAAATGTGTATATTGAAAGAAAAATGTAAGTTAGAATAGATTAAATCATAAGCAGCAAATAAACAGATGAGTTTTTCTAAAGATCATTCAAGTTGTAGAGAAAAAATTTAAACCACATAACAGCAGTAAAAGAAAAACAAATGCAAACAAAAATTATAGTCAGTCGAAACCGACCACAACACTACGGTTCATTTTGGGTTATATTCCGGGAACGAATCTAATTATAATTATAAGAGCGGAAACATTGATGGGGTAAGAAATATAGTCAAAAAAAATTAATACAATTTTTTTGACACAAATACCAGAATGGTGGGGAATAAATCCAAATGATTTTTGAAAATTTTAGGACATGATTTACAACACATATAACAAACACCTATCTAGAAATTGCCACCGTACAAAAAGGAAGTACTGGCAAACCACTGTTTTTTTATTTTAAAACCCAATTTACACAGCATCTTATATGGGAGGTACACACAGAAAATAAAGTGGTTAGAATTCTATCGCAATTACCAAAATTGTATCGTTATTGAATATTGAGATTAGCAACCGAAATTGTTATTATTAGAAATAAAAAATCCAAATATATTATATTTTTGTAATTCTAAGGGTTCAGAGTTCAAACCCTAAGGAATATATAACTTTTTTTTAATTTTTTTATAAAATAAAATTAAAAGACACAATTTATTTTCTGTTGTGGCTACTATATTATTTTTAAACAAAAATATTCAAATTTCAAACTTGTAAAATATTAAAGTTTGAAATTTGACTAGAAAAATTTAATACAGTTTAGCCTAGAGGAAAAGCAATGTCCTGACAAACAGAAGGTTGCCGGTTCTAGCCCAGTTCGTAACATAAAAAAATTTTATTTATAAAATAAATTTTGTGGAACGCGTTTATATTAGTAGAATGTCTAATTATAGATTATCTATTTATAAAATATTATAATCAATAAATAGAAAAGCAATCAAAAATTACAATCAAAATTTGGAGTTTGTAAATAAAATTCGGTAATTACAACAGTATTAAAACTTTATAAAAGTGAAGATAGATGGAACTACAAAAATTCGGTTGGCAAAAAATTCGGTTGCAACTACAAACCAGTTTTCTGTGTGTACGTCTGAATATGGGCAAAGAGAAAATTCATCAACCTCGTGCGTGATTATTATTTTTGATTCGTGATCGTGCCTGATCGTGAGCCAAAAATCGCGTACGTGCTCATCTCTAATCCTAATGATATTAAATATGAGTTTTACTGATCATATTATCCTCAGTGATGATGATTTTGTCATAATTAAGGATCATATTATGATCCTTTGTATCAAAGCATGATGCTCTTTCCTCTGCGTGTATTTTTATATTTATGACCTGTAGTTTATTTGTAAGGTCTACAAGAAAATACGGAAAAATTTAAATAAAATATCACAAACCAAATTTCGAAAGCAGTTTTTCTGTTACAAACTGCCATATACTGAGTTTAAAGATAATCTACATCCCAAAAACTCGGCCTGAGTCTTTTGGCATAAGGTGGGTCTAGTGTAGTTACAAACATCAGCGCAAATTTATTATACCCTTTCCATGTAGTGGTGCAGAGTATAATTATATATTTTTTTTCTTTTATTATAAGGCAACAAGTGTTGTATACTATAATATTACTTAGAATGGAACGTTTTAGTTAAGGCTTTAACAAAAGGGTTTTATATACTATGTACATCTGTATACACGTAACTATGTGCATATATAAAATTGAATTATAAAGTTATTATAGACATCACGTGGCTAAAGGTATTTTTTGCACCTTATTTTTCATTATCTTTTTTATGAATGAAGTTAGGTTTTTTTTTATTCCTCATAAAATGTTTTAATGATCTGGTAAATGGCGCTAACATTGCCATCATAATTTTGCCATATCCAGTGTGTTTTTAAATAAATATTAAAATTTAATAATGTTTACAATATTTGTTTTATTTTTTTTTAATTAATAGACGGGCTCGTGTAAAGTTTCATATGGTTTCATATCGTATAATGTATTAAAAATATTTTTTATGTATGAAGGTTAAGATAGAATTCGGAAATGCTTGAATGCCTCTCAATAGAGTTGTTTTAAATTATATGGTAATTTTTCGGGGAAAAGATGGGTCCAATTTCTTCCGTTCTATAAAAGCCAAATAATATGAAATTTAATTACAATCCGATAAAGAAAAGTCGCGTCGGAAAACGATTAAAAATTTTATTAGCGTTTACAAGGTGAAAAAATATTTTTTTTTTAATTTTTATAATTAAATATATTTTGTTATGCCAAATAATTGCGGAATCATAATCTCTTTCTTATTATATATCGAAAAATGTACACTAATTAAAAATCTGTTAAAAAAAATATACGATTTGTTACAAATTCCTCAGGCCAATGACTATGAAATTCAAAAAATGTTCTAATACTTCCTTATTTTTTTATTCTTTAGAACTTAAAATACTCAGGCCGGTAAAAAGGTATAAGCAAAAATGGTATTTTTACCGAAGCATTTTCACAACTCCAATTTTATTATTATTTTTTTTTTTGCAAATGTTGAACAAAAATTAAAAATATTGTTAGTTTTTCAAGAGAATTTATTTAAATATTTTGTTAGTTTTTATGCAACTTGGCTTAACTATACATCAAAATCAGGAATTGATATTGTTACAATTTGATATTGTAACAAATTTATTGTTGATTTATTTCCTATAAATAAATAGAATTCTTTTAATATTGCAAATAATAAACAAAGTTAAACTTTAACAGATTACAGATTATCGTTTTATTATCAACTACTCTGTCATGCCACATCGCGCACATATATATAAATATGTGTGGTGAAAATAACTAAAAAATGGCAGCATTGTCCGGAAGTTGTATACCGGAAACGTCAGTGTGTTCTTTGAAATTGCCAGAATTAATACAACATTTGTTGTGATGAAGAGTTGCCATTGAGGGTAACTGTTTTACATTTCAGGGCTGGCATATGGAAATTTCAGTTTCTACGAGTAAGTGAGCACACAAGTAGTAATAGAACTGTACTATTCTTTAAAGCGTTCTTATACTGAGGTTGGGGATAAATAATAATTGAAAAATTGCGAAATTACTTCAAAATCTTGAAATGGATGAATCGAAATTTTGTAACAATATTTTTAAAGCAAAAAATGATTTTAAGATATTCAACAATTTGACCCCAAGTGCATTAAAGTGTTGTTTTTGATGTTATTTTTTCATAAATTCATGATTAAAACGCTATCTAGTTTATTTACCTGATATTTTTATCAAGCAGTGAATTTCTACGTCTTAGAAATGTTGGGTCAAATGCATATAAGTGTTATTTTCGATTTTTCCCTTAAAAATGTTTTAGACTTCAGAAATTAGTTAAGTCAAGTTTCATCAATATCGTGATAAAATATTTTCATTGATATTTAAGAAATACCAAAAAATATCCATAAAATTGATGTTTGTCCTCTTTTGATAAAATTTTCAGAATATTATGAGTTGGGTCATAATACTCTGAATTATATTTATTTGAATAGAACAATAGTCAACAAGTTTTCCATTATTGAGCATATTATTAAATTCACTGAAATTAAATGGATTCCATCACTAAATTAATATTTTTCACACATATCCCTATGATTTACTTTTTGAGTCCTTAAAATACGATTCCAAAATTTTAAATTTCTATTAACAAAATTTTCAAAAAAACAAAACTGAAAAAATTTACCATTTTTTGCTATACCCAGGAATAGGTTAGGGTGTCTCCCTAAGCATGGTTGGCAAACACTAACCCTGAAATAACGATTCAAACCCCTTTCAAAGGACTATCGTTAACATTAAAATGCCAATAACGAAATAACTTAAAATATCGTTAAGCCTTAAAAGGACCAAACTAAAATATTTTAAATTAAAAAACTTAAAAAATTGGGTGTGAACGATTAACCATCACGCCTACCTACGTAAAATGTAATAGGAATACTGCACAATACAAATGAATCTCATTGCGATTTGTTTTATATTATCAAAAGCCTTTTAATTATTTTAACCTTTTTTTTTCTTTACAGTACTCAATGTTGCAGCAGGCAAAGCACCTATGCAAATTTCCACCGAAGGTACTGGAGCACCCCAAAAAGCCATAGATGGTTCAACATCAGCATTTTTTACACCAGAAACATGTTCTCTAACAAAACCTGAACGTTCGCCATGGTGGTATGTCAACCTCTTGGAACCATATATGGTGCAATTAGTGCGTTTAGATTTTGGCAAATCATGTTGCGGTAAGTTGCACTTGCAAAACTAACTAAACAAACAACACACACACAAAAAGATCAATAAACTTTAAAGGTAAAAGCAAAACAAAACAAACCAAACCAGCCCAAAAGAAATGTAAACAATTAACACCCACTCTACCATAGAGAGAGCCTCCCTGACTTTTAAGATTTTTTTTTTTCTCGGCAATTAAATGAAAAAAGAGAAAGAGAGGAAGCTAAGACATTACAACTTTTCGCTTCATTTTCCATAAGTAACTTTTAAATACTCACATGTTATTAGTTGGTCTGTAAAAATGATGGGGAATTTTCGTGTTTACTTCTTTTCTTTTCATGCACCCGAAGCAAACCTAGGTTGGAAAATGGAAAACAATAAAACAGCAACAAAACACAATATGACTATGATTTTATTTTAAATCTTATACAGTACCTTTAAGCTTGCTCACATGCTTTCACTTGGCCAAGCTTACATAGCTATGAAGCAGCATACCGTCTTTTCATATGCATGTTACCCCGTATCTTCAAATACAATAAAATATGACATGAAATTTGAAAATTACACACAAAACAACAAGAACCAAAAACAATGTTGTTATGGCTTTTTGTTTATTTTTTCAAATTTCATGGCATATTTTATTGTATTTGAAGACATTAGGTTATGTGAGCTTTTGTTTGAAAATATATAATAAACAAACTCAAACAAAAACTAGATGTCTTCTCTCGCAGTTGTCTGTAAAAACAACACTAAACCAGCGATTGAAAGGAGTTAATTGCATTTTTAAATTAGAATGGCTTCATTCTTGTAAAAACCTTGTTAGATTTAAGTTTTAAGATACGTTGAGAAACTATGATTGTTCGTGTTGAATAGAACGAACAATTTGTGGTGAGAGGGAATTTACTCTATTTTAACTAATTTAAAGATGTTGCAATTTTGCCATGGTCCACAATTATTTTAAATTTTATTGTTTTATTTTCATCGTTTTCACAAATTTTCATGTGACAGCTGTTTTGCTGCTTTTAAGTGTGTTTTTTATTTTTAATTTATTTTCATAAAAATGGTGCTTTCAATTTTACAAAATAAATTGTTTTCTTTCACATTATATTAGCGAGCCTGTTTAAGCTTTAGTTTCATAATTATAATTTTCTTACAAAGGAGAAAATATAGAATTTTTTATAAAATAAAATAAGTCCAAAAATAAACCCAGTGCTTTCAAAACAGGCCTATTTTGAGTACCTACACAATTTTCTAAAGCGGAAGGAATAAAAAATCAAAAATAAGAAAACAAATGAAGTATTTCTTTATTAAAGAAATCTTAGTAAATAAATTTAGATGTGAAATTCATAAAATTGTTCAGATTATTCGTAACACTCTCTTCTCTTTTAAATTATCTCTCTTAAGTTTCGGATTCGAACATAATAGCATGTAAGCTTCATGTGCTAATCAAAAATTGGTAACACACACTACACAGACAGGTTACTAATGAAATATGTCAAACAAGAATTCTCGAACCGTATGGTTATTTTGACATTGCAGTGATTTGCAAATTGAGATAGAAAAAATAAACTCAATATAAATTGTATGGTAAATATTTTTTTGTATATTAATCTCCTTCTGTGTATTACTGCTTTTTTTACATTTCCTTTTACTAATTTTCTAGTCGCCATTTTGATTCAATCAACTGTTTCCTATCTGGGTAGTCTGTGATGGGTAATATATAAGAAGAGCAAGCAATATTTTTCATTAATTCCAAAATTAAAAATCATTCCACACAATAAAATGTACACGTAGTATGGAAAATTAAATAATAAATTTTCAGATTTTAAAATTGAATTATGGACGTACTTCTTTCAAAGCTTAGTGTAAACACGAAAAGAACTAACAGATTTTGAAATAATGTAACTACTCTATTCAATATGATTATTTTGAGAACTAGTTTTGTAATTACTAGTCCAAAAACTAGTACATTTTCAAACTAGTTCGGCAGTTTTCTACTGGGCGTATTTTACTATTATTCTGGATCAATCTTAATTTTTTTAACTGCCAACAAAGATTTTTGGACGATTGGTCGTTGTTTGATAGTATAAAAATTTTACGGGCCAAACAGTTATGTGCTAAGCAAACTACTGGATGATATTTAAAGAGCTTTCGGATTTGATTTAAAAAAACATAAAATTTAGAGAAATTAATAAAATGAATGAAATCTTTATTTAAGTCGATATAACGATCTATATAATTCAATGTTTAAGGATGATTTCATGTGAATGTTGACCGCGGCTGTGCCTCAAATGGTTCATACACTGGGTCCAATTTTGGCATACTCTCTCCAACATACTGGCCGGTATCTCAATATTGGCTTTCAGTGCGTCAACCGTTGCGGGCTTGTCCCTATAGACATGAGCCCTAACATAGTCCCACAAAAAATAATCTGAAGGCGTTAAATCGCACGATTTACTCGGTCAATTGACCGGCCTCAAACGTGAAATAAACTGTTCACCGAACTCGCCTCTCAATTGGGCCATTGTTTTGCGTGCTGTGTGGCATGTGGCACTGTCTTTTTGAAACCACATGTGAGCCAACTCCAGCTCACGGTCTTCAACAACACTGGCGGATACAACTGCGATATTTTCCTCTGTCCGCATTCTACGTATGCGTGTTGGTGGTTTAATGTCCAATAATGTACGTTTTGTGCAAAATTTAGTCACAAGATTCCGAATATACGCCTCAGAAGGTCGCCCAAACTAGCCATAAAATGGAAGAAGTACACAAACGAGCGTGAATTTTTATAATAAAATTCAAGAACCTGCAAGCGTTGTTTGTATGTAAGTCGATTCATGATTAAATTATAGACCAAACTGAACATATTTGACAGTTCATGTTGAAAACAGCTGAAAACAGCTGAACTGCCAAAAAGTGTTGCCAAATAGAAAGTTGCTATAAAATCACCCTTTACATGGCAGAAGGTTCTGTAAGAGTATAAAAAAAAACTAACTAATTTCGTGCTTTGAAATCTAAATGTGGGTTCGAAAATAATCTCATTAAGGAACTACTTCTGTCAAAGGTCTGACTATAACTAGTTAGTAAAGAGAGTAAAAAGTATTCACTAGTTTGTAGTAATCTACAGCACTACTAACATTCTCTCTATACAAATTTACTTTTGTATAACTGGGGAAAAAAATAAAAGATTTACAAAATTTATGATTACTTTCACTGAAAATTTTACAACGAGTCAGTTATATTTGAGAGTTTATTGTAATAATAATGATCACCAGCATCATTATCACCATTACGATAATGTGCAATCAATGAATGCATCCAAACAATACCTTTAAAGTTGTCTTTATTATCTTAAGCTTACAAGGAGAGTCTGTTTGTGCGTTCCCTCAGATTTCGATTAAATTTGGATATGTAATAAAAGGGACATAAACTTTGGGTAATAAACATATTGGCCGAAATTTAAATTTAGTGAACCAAAAGGAGTTTCAAGGTAGATCAAAACTTTTGTTTGAAAATCTTATAATATTTTTCCTTTCAACATAAGATTGGTCCATTAAAAAGATTCACGTGCTTATTTTGTCTGCTCCCTCTATCTCATATATTCAAATATTATAACATTCAGAGTGAACCACACCGCAGACCCTCCTTGTTAGTTGGTCATTGTGTCTTAAAAACAATAAAGATACAAAACAAACCAAAGGTAGGCGGATTGATCTATATTTGACCTAAACTAATACGACGATGATGATGATGGAATTTTAATCAAAAATAATGACAGTTATTTTAAGACGTGCTGAAAAAAAATATGCCTAATTTATTTCTCTTATAAAAAGTAAATTTTTTTCGAAAACAATCGAAAGCATTTTAATGTTATTAACAAAATTCGATGTTTTGTAGAGGAGATAAAACTAAGAAATATTTGTTTTGTTTTAGCTGTCCTATCAAAACCTTTTTATTTGAAGATTTTTATGTATTTTTAAACTCCATCAACAAGGCCCATCAAATATTGACACCCTTTGGGGGGATAAATATAAAAAAAAACTGAAAAATTATGCTATTTCTGATGCCATTTTTAACGAATAACTATGAGATTGGGCAGCTAAAATAAACAATTACGAGGACGGATCAATAAGTGCGTGACTTTTCGAACTTCCCTCGTAGTTTTAAGAAATGCAACACTGCTACCATCAAGTACCACCTGTTAAAAGACTACTGTCGAATTTTGAGCAAGTTCCGTCATTTACTTTGCGTTTAACAGCGGGATTTTTCAAGGTCCATAAAATAGGCATTTGTTTGATCAATAATTTCATCGTTGGAGCTAAATCTCTTTTCACCGAGCCATTTCTTTAGGTTTGGAAATAGTCACTGAGGGTTAAATCCGGAGAATAAGGCGAATGAGGGGGTAATTCGTAGTCTACTTCATGGATTTTTGCCATGGAAACTAAGCTGTCACACGATTTCGTTGGTGGTCAATTGTGAGCAAACGCGGCACCCATCTTGCGGAATGCTTTTTCATACCCAAGTGATCGTTTGAAATTGAAACCACTGAGCCATGTGAGATGCCTATGTCTTCCACAATCTATCGCACATTAAATCTCCGATCGGCCAACACCATATCGTGAATTTTTTCAATTGTTTTGGGTGTAGAGCCCTCAACTGGGCGTCCACAACGTTCGGCATCTTTCGTGCTTGTAAGGCCACAACGAAAGCCAGTAAACCACTTTATAACCATTGAAATCGATAGTGTATAGTCCCCATAGTATTTATGAAGCTTTTCCTTGATTTGATTGACGGTTTTTTTTTGCAACAAATAATGTTTAATGAGCACTCGAAATTCTCTTTTTTCAATTTTTGAACAGCTGTTAAACGCAAAGTAAATGGCGGAACTTGCTCAATATTTGACAGTAGTCTATTAAAAGGTGGTACTTGATGGGAGCAGTGTTTCATTTCATATAACTACGAGGGAAGTTCGAAAAGTCACGTACTTTTCGATCCGCCCTCGTATCTATTGCGTTTTGCCTTATCCTTTCAGCATATCCTTATTTCCTTATGATCTGAGAGTTCGCCTTAGAATACCTTTCTTATAAGATATGTATTCAAATTGTTTTTATAAATATAATAACCAACTTTAAAATATTGTCTCTATTTTAAAGGTTAATGAAAAGTTAATCTCGCTTTAGTTTACAACTTTTAAATATATAATTTATTATAATTTTTTTAGGTAACAAACCAGCTACAATTGTTGTGCGTGTTGGTAACAATCGTCCTGATTTGGGAACAAATCCAATTTGCAATCGTTTTACTGGTCTTTTGGAAGAAGGTCAACCTCTGTTTTTACCTTGCAATCCTCCTATGCCTGGTGCTTTTGTATCGGTACATCTTGAAAACAATACACCCAATCAGTTGTCAATTTGTGAGGCATTTGTTTATACCGATCAAGCTTTACCCATTGAACGTTGTCCGACATTCCGTGACCAACCACCAGGAGCTTTGGCCTCATACAATGGCAAATGTTATATTTTTTATAATCGACAACCATTAAATTTCCTAGACTCGCTATCATTTTGTCGCACACGTGGGGGTACTTTAATCAGCGAAAGTAATCCTGCCCTACAGGGTTTCATTAGTTGGGAATTATGGCGTAGACATCGTAGTGATGTTAGTTCACAATACTGGATGGGTGCTGTGCGTGATGCTGAAGATCGCAGTACCTGGAAATGGGTTAATGGGGAAGAGTTGACAGTTTCATTCTGGAATCATCCCGGTGGTGATGAAGATTGTGCTAGATTTGATGGTTCAAAGGGTTGGCTATGGAGTGATACCAATTGTAATACCATGTTAAATTTCATTTGTCAACATCAACCAAAAACTTGTGGTCGTCCGGAGCAACCACCTAATTCGACAATGATAGCTGTAAATGGTTTTGAAGTGGGTGCACAAATAAAATACACTTGCGATTCAAATCATTTGTTAGTGGGACCATCCACTAGAACTTGCTTAGAGACTGGTTTCTACAATGAATTCCCTCCAGTATGCAAATGTAAGTTATTAAAATATGTCGAATTTCAGGGAAAACAAAATAAAAAGTCTTTTTCTTATGCAGATATTGAATGTGGTTTACCGGCTTCCATACCGCACGGTTCATACGATCTATTAAATGGTACTGTAGGTTATTTAAGTTTGGTTAAATATTCTTGTCAGGATGGTTATGAAATGGTCGGTAGAGCATTGTTGACTTGTGACTTTGATGAACGCTGGAATGGACCACCGCCACGCTGTGAAAGTAAGTTAACCAAATTATTACAAAAGTGTAAATACTTATTACTTTTTCTTTTTTTTTTTGCATTACAGTTGTAGAATGCGATACTTTACCTGGCAATTATTACAATACAATTATTTCGGCTCCAAATGGTAGTTATTATGGATCAAAGGCTGAAATTTCGTGTCCAGCTGGTTATCGTTTGGAGGGACCTCAAGAAATCACCTGTTTGGCTTCTGGACAATGGAGCAATGCCTTGCCACGATGTATCAAACTTGAACCTTCAACATTACCGCCACTTCCACCCTCACCAACACCTACTATACCATCATCGACAACGTCCCAAAGACCCAGAATTACAAGTACAACCAAGAAAGTATATAAACCCACATCAACAACTAGCACTAGTACAACAACATTTGCCACAAGTCCTCAAGTACCTCATGTGGAAAGTAATGGCGAAAGTAAGTATATTTTAATGTTTTTTGCAAGAACTTTATATTTATATACATTCCCATTCCAGCTGAGTCTGATGAAGATGTTACTTATGTTGTACCTGGTACTGTTCGTGAAGAATTCCCACCAAGACGTACATTACGTCCAGTGCTTATACCTAAAAAACCCCAAACTACACCTGCTTACCAAATTCCCAGCTCAACTATATCATATTCTACCAGCACTTCAAAGTCATCTTCAGCATATGTTCCAACACGTACTCGTCTACCTTATGTTCCACCGTCTGCTGTGGAAACCACCACACGCAACATACAAACTGTCATACAAAATGCCCATCCACAAGATAATGAAATTGCTGATAGTGTTAATATACGCCATAATCAATCTCCAAATGTTAATGTACCATTCTCGGTGGAGAATCCAGATCGTAAAGATACCAAGGAAGCTAAATTGAATTTAGGTGCTATTGTTGCTTTGGGTGCTTTTGGCGGTTTTGTATTTTTAGCTGCTGTTATAACAACAATTGTTATATTAGTGCGCAGGTAAGTTGTTGAGGCTATTTTCTATTTTAAATTTATGAAAACCAAATTTATAGTTAATATAAATATTAGCACCAATCTTTTCTACGATTACTTAAATAGCACGTGAAATCATATTGTACATAACTATATATTTATTTTTATATTGTATGTCGTAATAGATATATTGTAATCAGTTTCCAAAAGAAGTAAGTAATCAATTAGGATTTAAAAAAGTACGACTTAAAATCATTTATATTCTCTTAAAAAGCCTTCGAAGCCAGCCAGGGCTATATTTCTCGGACAAACTAGTGTAAAAATTATATAGGACGGTTGTCGTACAGTTTTTGAATTTAAGTTTATAACAAAATTGTTAACAGTTTTGATCTCGACAAAAAATACTGCTTGATAGAAAACTACATAACATATAATATGTAATTTCTGTATAGCTTGTGTAACCACTTCTGCTAAATTTACTTATTTGGAAATCTAAACAATTACTTTTTGAACAAAAATCATGCCTTCTATAAGCACAAATCCAAGCGCGATATTTATAAAGATTCCGAAGCATTTCATAGAAGTCCTTGTTCAAAAAAGCATTTCTATCACTTTAAAGCAAATTATAAATCTTGCGAAGCAGCAGAAGAAGCTGCAAAGCAGCGGTTTTTTATAATGCTTCTAAAATTCTGCCAGAATACAGTAAAGTTTTTTTTCCTGTTCCACAAAAGGTAATTGTTATTGCTTAAGTATCTTCTATTGTTTTTTTTTCTTACGAAATGTAGAGTTTGCATTCTTGGATATTCCCAATGTACATGTAGCACTGTATTCTTCTCTTTTTCGTTTTCATATATCAGCTACAGTAATCTCAACATCAGTAACCCTAGTGTGCAATTATGCAGACTGATGTATAGTGTTCAAACCAATGCGGAATGCCCTATTGGATGATGGATGCATATCCCTTGCTATTATGCGCGTGGCTAATTTCTGTCTCGAAAAGGTTTGAAATTGTCATAAACTTCTTCACGTCAAATTCCTTTAAATAAACTCCCAACTCTGTTACCATCTTCATCTTTGAGTTATCAGTTTGTTGAACTCTTGTCGCACTCTCATCCCAAAAGTCCATAGGGTGTTTGTGATTGGTGTAATAAAGACTGATTCTCGGTCGATTTTTGTTTCTTCTAACTCACACAGTATGGTACCCTGTCCCTAAAATATGTGACCTAGTAGTTTTTTGTTGGCAGGAAGTTCGTGCCGATAGAGTTGCTGTGTCTCCCAAATGCCTTATCTCAGCAATCTAAAGAGCCTTGGGGCGTTAAGCAGATGACCTGTATGAAGTCCAGACAAGATATTTGTTGTACTAGATAGGAGAGATATGATTTCCAGGGGCTGTCGACCTTACCTCTTAAACAAGGTATTTTCCATTATTTTCTCTATACCCATCCCTGCGGGAAAAGGACCTATCTCAGGACACGTCACGTGACAGGTGCATTGTGATAGGGACCGGTCACGGGACCGATCAATTTAACATGGGCTTGTCCTAGGAGGGGGTCAATTGCCTCTGTGACATGTCAGCGGACTGGTCTAAAAGAACATGTCATGACTTTTAAACCGGTCGCGTGGTAGGTACTTTAGGAAGAGGTCCCCTTTTCACCTATCTCGTGATATGTATTTTCGGAGCTGGTCCAGTTTTTACCTATCACGAGACAGGTCCCAATTCCCAACTGGCCCTTTTTTCCCGCAGGAATATTAAAGTAAAGTATAGGATTCAGAATAAAACCCAGGCATTCCCCCACCCTTTGGAGAATATTCCACCTGATCAGTAGCGCAATGTTATTCCTGATATTATTAGAAACAAATTTCAACAGAATAGGACAAATTACTTTCATCGGTTCAAAATCAATTATTTTCGAAATTATTGCCCAGGATTTTAAAAATTAACTCACTCATCCTTATTATGGAATCTTCATTTTCCAGATAAGAATTTAATAAAATTTATAATTACAAAATGAGAAGACATAGTAAAGCAGTAACTTGCATGGTGACAGGTCATAAGCCCATATTATCCCCATTTCCATTACAAAGATCAGGACCGTAGGTCGCTACGTAAACAAGCTTGTCTCAATGAAGCTGGCTTCGGATATTCCACAGAGCATAAAACACCTAGGCCCGGACGAATATCTTTATGAAAAAGCCTATCTGCGAAGACGGCTTCGAACTTTCTACAAAGTAAAAACCACTAAGGATGACTACGCCGAAAAGCTTTATTCAGCAAAGCCAACTTCGACCGAAATTTGTTGGGTCATAATCCTAAAATCTGAAATGTGTATATTGTCCGTTGGGGTTACAACATGTTACCATCTTTCATATCTTTATATCGAATTGATTTGTATAATACACACACAGTTAAAACAATTATACATGTAAACTCGTTTACTTGAAACACATACACTACAACTAATTTGTTTCCTTTCATACATACATTTTGTTATTTTTTTTTACATTTATTTGTTCTACAAATCAAATATTTGATTATCTGTGCTTCCTTCTCTTTAGCACCTCGAACAGCAAACGGCGGCACAATGCAAAACATTATTCATATCCACCATCACTACCACCATATTATATTCCCAAGTCCCGTTTGCGCTATATGCCACCACCAACAACGATGACGACACAATTCAATGCTTCAGCATTTGAGGCAACAAAATCCTATTTAGGAAATACAGAATATATAAGACCACAGCGTCTATATGATCACTATAGTATAAGTTCGAGCATTAAAAAGGAATCACCACCATCATTGTGGCACAGTGTATTGGCATTGCCGTTTGATGATCAAAAATTGGGCCGAAGAGAATTAAGTACATGTGGACGTAGTTATGCCGCCAGAGCTGGGATATTTAGTAGTGAATATCAGCAACAACAACAACAACAGCAGCAACAAAAAGAAATGAGGGATAACAATTACACAAAAGAGAATCAAAAGAAGAAACATATAATGGAGAATGATTATTATTAAGAGAAGAAGAAACAATGAGCAAAAGAAAGCGCAATAGTCTAAGAACAACGAAGAAAGTCCCCCAGTGCCAAAGATTTACTAACATTTACAATTGCATTTAAAAAAAAATCGAAAGAAAAACGTACAATATTAAGGCCATAAATACCAAAAAATATAATTAAATATAAATAATTTTAAGTAAAAACAAGTAAGCAGTTTTTCAAAAAACAAAAGTTCAAACTACTACTACTACACGTAACTTTTTGTTGTAACCAAAAATCAATTAATGTTCAAATAAATTATACAACAATTTATTTTGCAAATGCCGCCTGTTGCTGTTGCACGTCTTTATTATTTTTCATAAAAATAATTTTTTTGTTAAAAAAAAAAATGCACGTTTGTTAAGAGAAAAGGTCCAGGGGTTTTATTATGCACGTCTTGTGAATAACTGTCTTATTGTTTAATGTTGTTATTTTTTTGCTAACACTTATTTTTACACCATAGTAGTTTAGATTCTCTCATTTTTTTCTCTTTCAAGAGCAAAATTCTCTTGTGGCTAACAGTTTATAATGATAAATTTAAACACTTTATCGTAAATTATTTCATGATATATTTTCTTTTTTTTTATTCTTTTTCAGAAATCGTACCACTCAACATTATCGTCATAGAGCTTCTCCAGATTGCAATACAGTAGCTTCCTTTGATAGTTCCACTTCTGGGTCAAGAAATGGTTTAAATCGGTAAATTCATACAAATTTTGCATAATATTTAACTTTAGAAATTATTAGTTAAATTTTAGAAAAAGTCCGAAGTTTTTTAATATCGATTTTATACTTATTGGTCGACCTGGGTACCGATTCTGAATGTTTGAAGCTGTGAAGTGATTAAAATTTTCACTACTTCGCAAAGAATCCGATTCTTGATTTAACTTTTGCAAAAACTATCTGTCAAAATTTTATCATATGAGTTTTTTTTCTTCACCAAATAAAAGTTCATGAAAAAGTGTGAGTGTTGCACTACTTTACAAACATTGTTAGCGACTTTTTTTAAACTGATTGTTTTTTAACATTTTATATATTTTCTAATATAGTTTTTTTAATTTTATTTCAAAATTTTTAATTTTTAAAGGATTAGAGAATTTATAAAAACAATAATTACATTTTTATTATACAAAAAACGCTCAAACGCATCACTACCCAAAAAAATTAAAACATAAAAACCAAAATAAAAAAAAAAATTCCCTCTTGTTCTATTCCAAAAGCATAAACGCATATTAATCCATATTGTAATTGTAATATATTTTTTTTAATGAAAAAAAGAATTAATTGAAGTATTTAAAAAAAAATTGTGCTTTAAAACTTACGGAACGTGTGGAATGAAGTAAAATTGACAGATATTCATCATAACAAAAATTTTTTTATGACGAGAATGGGAATCGCTTAAAATGAAAACATGAAGTTAAAAATAACTGCGAAGTGAAAATGATAAATTATTTATCATTTCGCAAAGCAACTTTATTCGGAATTGGCCCCCTGTTGTTCATTTTATTTATTCATGCATGCTGTATCCGATAACTGCGGTGACATGTCATAAAGCCCACGGACATTATTAACATTTTTAGTTTTGGGATTATAAACGAAAATTTTTGGATATAACCCCCAAACAGAAAGTGGCGATTAAGACTGTTTTACTTTGAGGATTTGAGGAATCCAAAAAAGCTATTCCAGTCAAAAGCGATGCCAGTCTGATTATTACATAGTGCACTGACCACATAAAAAAGATTTAAATATAAACTATTTTTACGCGGATACCTATTATATTTAAGAGTGCTAGATTTAAAGTTAATTTGTTTGTTAATTAATGAAGTTATATTTTTTTTTTTTCATTACAGATATTATAGACAAGCTTGGGAAAATTTACATGAATCTGCCTCTAAAAACAGTTCTCACAATGCATTGCGTCGTAAAGAGACATTAGATCCTCCCAACATGACACGCTCAAGAGACAATTTAAGAGAAAATATGCAGAGGTCAAGAGAAAATTTAGAGCGGTAAATATTAAAAATATAAATTCGTCTTTAATAAAAATTATGTAAATTTCTTGTAACAATTCTAAATAATGTTTTTTTAGTGTTGGTCGCGATAATTATGGATTGCGTGAAAATTCTGAAATGGTAGTTTCCGATGTGTGTTTAAAAGGTAATGTATAATTATTGTCTAGATATGCTGTCAAGTAAAACTAAAAAAAAATCCTTTTTACCCCCTTCACTTAGAAAAGAAACGTCATCATCATCACCACCACAAAAACGGTTCTTCACGCAATGGTGAATATCGAGATCATTCGGCGGGTAGACGAGATCATCATCGACACAGTGGAGGACATTATTGACCAACTATGATCATAACCATCAATGTAGAGCAATAACTAAGTAATTTTAACAAAAACATATTAAAACGGGCTGCAATATTCACAAACTAAAGTAAAATGCATTAAAGGCATTTAAAATGAACAACGAAGCAATTAATTAGTTATTTTACTTTTACATTTTAAATTCATATACATACAAGCATAAATATTTAATAAGTAATTTATACATTTTAAGTCTTTTTCCCTTTCAAAAGAACAAACAAAAGTCAATAGTTTTTCTATAATATTAAAATTTAGAATATAAGTCTACAAAAAGGAAGTTAAAACTGTATTTCACATCAGAAAAATTGTAAAGCTTTAATGTTGTTGCTTAAACTTACAAAGCTTTATTAAAAACTTTGTTGCAATGCAAAATATTATTAAAGCTTTTAAGCTTGAAATAAAGTAAAGCTCAACATATTTATAAAAAAAAACTTCAAAATTTAAAAAAAAAACACATTTTAAAAACGAGTATTATGAATAACTTGGTTTAGTTTATTAAAAATGTAATATCAAACTGTATTTTAAGCTAAATCGATTTATTCATAAAGTTATAAAAAAAACAAAAAAATCATTAGTGTGCCATTACCGGCATCTTTAATTTAAATACAATTTTAAAATCACATTCCATTATAGTTACTTCATTCTATATCCAAAATATTGGCATTATCTTTAATTAGTAATTTTAAGTCAAATGAGTTTAATGTTCTTTTTCTGTATAGAAAAGTGTTTATTTAATTTGTTTAGTTTAAAAAAATAATTGTTTCTTTTGTGTAAATAATAAAATATTTATAATTTGAGATATTAAAACAAAATACTAATTTACAAATAAAAAAAAAAGTAATAAAAACCGATGAACAGTTTTTTTTTTTTTTTTTTGTATTGTTGTAGAGAATATTGTTAGAGTATATAAGGTCCGTTAAAATTTAAAATTTAATTTTATATGGTAAGTAACATATAAAACAAGGATAAATCAAAGGACATGCCTTGTCCTGTCACTGACATACCACTGTCCCTGCAAATATTAAAATCTCAGCAGGTCAATCCTAAAGGGCTCGGAAATTCATGGAAATACATGCAGATCAAGGTTAACCAAATATCTTTGCCAATCAACAAATTGGTTTTACTTAATTTATATCTTTTAAAAATAAATTATTTGTCAAATTTATAAATACTTTTGTTTTATATTTTTTATTAACAAGAATACAACTTTCTAATTTTTTGACGATGATTAATGGTACGTTTCAATTTTTAAAACAAAAAATACTAAAATTGAATTCAAAATATTGAAAACGTTGAAAAAATCAATACTAAATGCATATTTTGCAACTTCTTTGCCATAGAGATAACACATCTTTAGAAAAACCATAAATGACATTTCAAGCATGATTCAAAAAGTCATTACCACTAAAATATTTAAAAACCACCAAAAAATGTTGCTTTGATTTAGTATTAGGGGATAATTTTCAATACTTAATTATTTTTATTTTCTTTTAAATTAATGTTCTTATATTAAGAATTAAATTTTTTAGCTGATGTATTTATAGCAAAAAAAAAAAAAATAGCAAAAAAACAAAAAACAAGCTAAAGTTAAAAGTTGGGAAATCTGGAAAATAATAAAACAGAAAAAAACATATATAAGCAAAAAAGCAAAAAGATAGCAAACAAATTTGTCTTCTCTGGTTATCACATATTGTGTTACTTTTGGGTCAGAATGACAGACATACACTCAACAAAAAAAAGTATGTAATGGCAACTGAAAATTTTGCTGTTATTACGGGAAATTTTGCTTATTTGAGACCAGCGGTATTTTTTGCTAATCTTAGCAAAACAGGTCTGCTGACGTGTAGTACAATGAAATTAGTAGAAAAAATTAGTAGCCGCTACTAAATTTAGGTAAACATTTTGTAAAGTGGAAATTAAAATCGGTTTGCTAAAATCGGCAAAAAAAAATTACTAAGTATTATTAATATTAGTACAATGAAATTAGTATAAAAAATTAGTAAGCGCAACTAAATTTTTAAATTTTAAATAGATCTGCTAAATAGATTTTACTAAATATTAATAAAAAGAAAATATCATGAAAGTTAATAACCCCGCTACTAAATATTGGTAAAATTCTGTGCAAAGTTTGTCTAAATGAATAAGCTCTAATCAACAAAAAATTTTAATAAATATTAGTGAACTAAACTCAATAAATTTTAAAATATGAAAAAATTTAAAAAAAATTATTAAAAATGTACAAATAAACTAAATTATTTTTAGATACACTTGTTACACTTTAAAGCTTCTAATTTCTTTTGAAATTGCTTTACAAAAAAAAATACAAAATTATTTCTTTTAACGAGCAACAAAATTTTTTTACAAAAATATTTTAGACAAATTAAAAAAAAAACAAGTAAAAAAGGGCTAAATTCGGCTGTGCCGAATCTTTGAATACCCTCCACCATAGGGGCTGAAAATGATATACGTATATACTAAATTTTGCATGAACTGTAATATGAATATGTTTTGTCAATTTATGTAACGAACTTTTGTTATTTAGTTTTAGTAATGTTATTTATTGAGTTTTAGCAATGTTATTTACAGAGGTCTGCTTTATTAGCGACTTTAACATTGTTGATTTTTACGTTAACTTAGTTATCAGAGTAACACACATATAGCTCTTCTCATAGTATGTAAGACAATAAATGTAATCGAACAATAAGAAGACTTAATAACATTTTTACTTACTTAACAGAAAAAAAAAATAGATACAGAAAAATTGTACAAATTTGTATGGAAATTTTAAATACCAAACTGCTCGGGAGGATGTTTAATAATCTGGGTAAAAATAGGCACCCCCGCTTGCGTCTTCGCGTCGTAATCGCCATTTCAACAGACAGACAGACGGACATCGCTAAATCGTCTTAAAATTGCATAACGATCACGAATATATATACTTTATAGGGTCTTAAACCTATATTTCGACATATTACAAACGGAATGACAAACTGATATATACCCTCACCATATATGGTGGAGGGTATAACAAGTAAAAAGGGCTTTAATTCGGCTGTGCCGAATCAATGTTCTCTATTGTTTTTCATACAAACAATGTAAAAAACTTTTGAAGTAAAATTATGGAGATGAAAATAATTTTTTGAGGTGAAAAACTTTTTTGGATGCGGAAACGAATTTTTTTATGTGAAAAAAATTGTAGCGAAAAAAATTTTTTGAGGTGAAATATATTTGAGGTGTACAAAATATTATTAATTTCTAAGCGATTGGTGAAAAAATATGAGAAAATATATTACTATGAAATTGTACTAAAATACACCAATTTGTATGGAAAATTTAGAGGTATCTACATTTTCACCCATAACTTTTTAACCGCTGGACCGATTTTGCTCATTTTCAATACCAAACTGCTCGGGAGGATGCACAATAATCTGAGTACAAATAGGCACCCCCGCCGGCGTCTTCACGTCGTGGTCGCTATTTCAACAGACAGACAGACGGACATCACTAAATCGACTTAAAATTGCATAAAGATCACGAATATATATACTTTATGGGGTCTTTGACCTATATTTCGACATGTTACAAACGGAATGACAAACTGATGTATACCCTCACCATATATGGTGGAGGGTATAAAAATCAAAGGCTTAAAAATAGTAAAAACTAATTTACCATTTTGTTTTAATTTGCTAATTTTTGTTTTGAAAAATATTTTTAGAGAAATTTTTTTTTTTGGATTTTAAGATCAAATTTTAATTGCTTAAATGGCTGAACAAACTTTTTAGTCCCACCCTGCGGGAAAAGGACCTATCCCAGCACATGTCACATGACCGGTTCATTGTGATAGGGACCGGTCACGGGACCGATCACCTTAACATGGGCTTGTACTAGGAGGGGGTCAATTGCTCTCTGTGACATGTCATAGGACTGGTCTAAAAGGACGTGTCGTGACTTTTAAACCGGTCACGTGATAGGTACTTTAGGAACCGGTGGTCTTTTCACCTATCTCGTGATATGTTTTTTCGGAACCGGTTCAGTTTTCACCTATCCCGGGACAGGTTCCAATTCCCAACTGACCCCTTTTTTCCGGCAGGGTATTTTAAGTGAATGTCCGGTCCCTATTTTCAACCTATGCAGCATTTTTATACAATTTAAGTTTGTAGGTTTAAGTTTTAATTATTATAAATAACATTTCCTTTAATATCCACTTATTAAAATTAGTATTTTTTTCTACTAATTTTACAAATCAGTTTTCAAAAATTTTGTAAAATGATTTCTGAAATTAGCAACAAAAATTTTAAAATATTCTGTAAAAATTCTGTTACTTGTAAAATGTAAATGGCAAAAAAAAATTATTAAATAATAATTATTTTACTAAGAATCAGTACAAAATAGTAGAGTGGGATTAAAAACTGTACAAATTTTTCTTACAAGGAAATCCGTTGATGGGTTCCCGCCGACTGCAATGCAATTTAGATATGTTGTTGAGAAGAAAAAAAATAAAAATACAACTGTTAGGCGTCTTTTGTTGAAATATTTGTTCACCTATATTTTGAATAAAAGACAACCTTAGTTCCACGATATAGAAGGGAACCCATCAAAGATGAATTCTTGTTAGGTATTGGTAAATAGTTGCTCACAATAAATTAGATCCAAGCGTCATCTACTGGTAAGTAGTGAATTGTGGAGATTGCCAAAGCGACAACAATCATTAAATAAAATAAGTATGTGAAGGAGGTTGTTTTCGAATTCACTTCCAACAGGTTTCTAAATGCTTTGCTGTTGCTATGACAAAAATCAATCAAATTCATAACAAATTATTCGATTTTTTAGTAATAAACAAATATTTTATTTAAGGAATTAAAAGGAAATTCCTAAAAGAAAGTAATAAAACTATAAAAACTAATAATTAACTGTATTAAAAAATAAACATTTAAATCAATGTCGTATCGTTTTTCCAACGAAAAATTGCGTTCACGCGCCAAAGAATTAGACATAATAAATCCTAGCGGTCGCTCAAAATACAAAAGATCTATTGTTGAATTTGATAATGATATAAAGTGTAGGGAGACAAAATCCAAATTATCAAAGCCTAATGATCGACAAAGTACAGAGGGTATCAAGACTGGAGCATCTTTAATACCAGATTTAAATGTAACCATCGAGCGTATGCGAAATATGCCCGATGATCGATTCATCTATTTAACTTATATGTTGCCAAAAACGAGTGAATATTTTACACCATATAGTTTGCAAGAATATACCTGGGATGATTTACCCAATAAACTATTGTACTTTACCATGAGCCGGCACGGTGTGACTTATTGGCATTTGTCGGAAAACTTTTTCACACCCCTGCTACAGTGGCAACAAGAATTTCAACAATTCTTGAGTATTATAAAAATTCGAACTTTTGCAGTTTTTCGCATCTGGAAAGGATTTAAGGTGTGGGAAAAGACTGTTAAATGGAAAAAGCAAAGTGAAGCGCGTACACATTTACAAGATCACCTCTTTATAGCTATTCCACATTTGGCCAAAGCAATACTAAAGTTGCGTGGTGATATTGTTTTATTGGAAAAAAGCAATTTTATTAATGTTACCGGTAAATTCCAACTGAAATCATCATTCAAATTTATGAAAAAAAAAAAAATATAATAAACTTATTGATTTTCAGTTATTGAAGAATGGCATCCATTTTATTTTCTGGAAATACAAATGAAAATCTATGAAAGTTTAAAAGTAACTTTAAAAGAATTTCGTGAAAGGACTGGAAATTCTTTATGTATGAATTGTTTCTTTAAATCAATTTCGAAATTGATTTTATTTTTTTTTTTTTACTTCAGATGAAGCTTGTCTTAAGGCTATAATCGATCGTGGTTTCTTTCCTGATGACGAAATCAATTATTATCCCTCTGTTAAGAAAATGCGTGATGCTATGAGTTTTATGGATCGTGCAAAGAAAAGAAGTTTTTGCAAAATTCTATCCAAGTAAAACCGAATTAAACTTTTTTATAATAATTTCTTAAATAATTTTGTCCTTACAGTTTTCTTAGCTACTGTGATCATATGATGTATAATATGTTGCATACGATTACAACAAATAGTTTTCGTGATCTAGTTAAAGCTTTGGAAATTCATAATAGTTTAGGGCCTTCTAAGGATCTTTTAAGCCAAAATTTAACTTTACATGAACAATTGGAACCAGCTAGACCTGAAACATGTCCACAGGTAATTAATGAATTTTAAAAAGGCATTTTTACTTACTACTTGTCAACGTTTTAGAATCCATTCTTTGTGGCAGATTTGCACTTACTACCAGATCGCATTGAAATCGAGCCTTCGGAGTAAGTATCTAACGGCATTTAAAAATTGTATCTAACTCGCACAAAAAAAAAAATCTACAATTAAAATGTTTGTTGAATAAAAAGTAAATTAATTCTGTAACTGATTTAATTAAAATATTTAGGCTGTTCACAAGAAGTGTAAAATAGTGAAATAACAATTTTAACAACTTAGTACACCTTGTGAAATCCTTTAATGATCATCAATGACTACTATTACTTAGGAAAGTTTTATTATCAATCATTTTTTAATTAAATCAATACAAAATTTGTTATTCAATAAAATTTTTCATTGGAGGAATTTAAGTTTTTTTTTTTTGTGTACTGGTAACATTCTATTTTGGAAATTTTTGCCTAAAATGTTGGTATCTCGTTAAAATGTATTTTGTCATTTTTAATTAGACCCTACATAATGAAATTCTACATTTTATGTTTTAGAGATGTTATGAAACATATTTTTACACGCATATCGACATTAATATTGGAAACCGTAACAGAAATCGAAAATTTCACCGATGACAAATCGTATACACAGTTCACTGAGTAAGATAAATCATTATACGATATAATGGAAGAAGCGTCATATTAACTTAAATATTTCACTTATAGACCTTCGATAATGGGAATTCAAGAAGAGCGATTACCTGGTGTAGCACCCGATTTAAATTTTCTTTTAAGAACTGATGTGGAATTTCAATTCAATCGGTAATATTTAATAACATATAAATACGTTTTAAACAAATTTTAATTTTAGAAAACAAATATATTCTTTTATACGGCTGGCCTATGAAAAGGCTGAAATCTATACATTAAGATTTGAATCCATACGAACGAATTATGAAATTGACACCAAAACAGATCCAAATACTTTAAAAAGTGAAAGAGGTAAGAAAAAGTTTACAGTTAAATTATTGGAATATTGAATGGGGGAAGGTAGAGAGAAGTGAAGCGTGATCCTTTATATATATATTTTTTTCGGGGGGAATTTCTTTATTATGAAATAAAATCCAATATTTGGCCTTTATTTCATATTTTGTTTAGTGGTTATTTTACTTTGGGTATTATTTCATTTTCTTTGGGTTTTAATTCATTGGGTGTTTTTTTTTCATTTTTCGTATTTGGTTATCGAAAAACTCAAAAACCGGTTTTTAGGTGTCGGTTAACCGGTTTTTTTTTCAATTTTTGCACATATTTTCAGGTATTATAACTAGCGTTGACAAACGGGCCATCCTAGTCGTTTAATTAAAGTAAAAATAGGAATTGCAGTCATTAGTTAAAATAGTTAAAAATAACACTTTTTTCAACTTTCAAGCGAAATTATTTCATTGAAAAACTTTTGAAATTTTTAATTTTAAAAATATTAAAATGCTCAATAAAATTTCTTAAGGCATTTGCTTGGCAGTATCTTGCAATGAAAAATATACAAACATTTCTTATCGAGATATGGATTTTTTTAATGTTTATTTATTCTCAACTTTGTTAAACTTAAATTAGTTATTTTTCATAAAAATTAATTTGCCAATTTCTTCTAATTGGCAAATTAATTGCGTTTGATAAAAAATCGCTATATTTTTGGCTAATGGCTTATCGACAATTTTTTATGCTGGAGGCAAACTAAAATCCCAAGATCTGCCGAGACTTTTGAAAATTTTTTGATGCGAGAAATACTGAAACAATTTTACATTTCAGTGTACACAATTTATTCCTTAAAATCCCAGGAAAACATTGATAATGCATTACCTTTATCATTATTTTTTAACATAAAGTAACGAGTTACCGATAATTGGATAAATAATGCATTACTTGGTAATGCGTGGTTTTGCTTGGATATTACAAATCTTTTAATTTTTTGTTTTAATATTGTTATTTGAATTTTTTACAGCCGTTAGATCATTTTTAGCAATGTCGCTTTAATGCAAAATAAAAAACCGAAAAACCGGGTTATCCGTTTTTTTTTTTTGTAAAAACCGAAACCGGGTGTTTTCATACTTTACTACATATAATTTAAAAAAATGTTCTTACAATTGTAATCATTTTAGTTTGCAAAGATTTTAAATTGTAAGTTTGATGGTTCAATATTTTTATTAACTACCTTTAGATCTTGCTACCTTACGTGCTTATTGCGAACGTTATTGTAATAATGTCCAGGCCTTAGATGGTATATTAACAATAGTTAATTTGGGTTTATTAAAATTGACCCAAGGCAGTTTTAAGGATGCTGTAACACCAGTATGTGTTAAATTGCAAAATGTTTTAGCCACATATCTACCCAAGTAAGTATATTGTCTATGCCGATAACAACATTCCACTGCTTAATTCCTGATTTTTAGATTGGCTAGTGAAGAGATCGATCGTATTGCTGATGAAACTAGAGATCTTATGGCTCGTATTTTAGCTGAACCTCAAACCACTCTGGAAATAGTGTCCCATATACGATTTTTAGATGTAGTAGATGAAGAAATGCAAAAACTCTTTGATGAAGTAGATTATGCTCATGATATTTTTATAATCATTAAAGATTTCTCAATACCGATCGATGAAGAACGTAAAGAGGACTATATGGATTGTGAAGATTTGGTTAATCGTACCAATGATAAATTAAAACAGATACAAGCTAAAAGACAAGAGTTTGTAAGACAATTGGAGGAACAAATTAATGAAGATATAAAAATGATATTTGAAGAGACCCATGAAGTTTATTTAGAAACTCAAGAATCAATGCTATTAGATGTAAGTTTTATTTCTTTGGAAATATAATTTGTAATACAAATTGATTTGCAAATAAAATTTAAATCATTTAATTGAATTAAATTTTAATTGTTATCCCTTTAGAAAAACTCGAATCGAAAATTTGTAAAATCCAAATTGAACGGCCTTTCGGAACGTCTAAGTCACTTGCATGAGAGAGCTACTGAATATACAAGTTATCAAAAAGAATTTAAGGTCTGTAATAGAGAAAATTATTTCAATGGAAACAATTATATAATCAATTTGCATCACCACGTTAGATCGATATAACAATGTACACAGAAATGGATCAAACTTTTACCGAAATTCGTTTGCGTCAAAATCTTCACAGTTCAGTGGAGGAATGGGAAGATGCTTATAATCGTTGGACTACTTTAGAGTTTAATAATTTAGTGGTTAATGAACTGGTCGAATTGACTATAAAGACAATTAAAAATTGTATGCAATTTGAAAAGTATTTACCCGCCAATAATATTGTAGCCGAGTTGAAGCAATCGGCTGAAGATTTTAAACTGAAATTACCGGTTATTGGTTATTTAAGGAATAATAGCTTTAGAGCGGTATGTTAATGCTAGTTTTCCTTGTTGTATTCTGAAACTAAAATGATTTTATACTTTAGCGTCATTGGACAGATATTGAAGCAGTTTTGGGTAGAAAATTCTATCAAGAAGAGAATATATTTTTATCAACTTATGTTGAATCCCATGCTTTTGATGAGGAAATGGCCAACTCTCTAAAGGAAATTTCTTCACAAGCTACTGGTGAAGCTCAACTTGAGAATATGTTGAAATCCACTGAAGGAATTTGGAAGGAACAAGAACTGTCGATTGTTTCACATCATGACGAAAAGGATGTTTTTATTTTGGCTGGCACTGAAGAATTACAAACTGTTCTAGATGATTCAAATGTTAACACCAATACGATAGCTGCTTCAAAGTATGTGGCTCCTATTAAACATAAAGTTGATGAATGGTTAACAAATTTGGAACAATTTGGCAAAACTTTAGGTAGATTTCACAAGTACGTTTAAAATTTAAAGACTCTTTTGTCCTAGCTATTTTTATTTTAGAGGTTTGGATGGATTGCCAATCATCATGGATTTATTTAGAGGCCATTTTTGCTTCACCAGATATTCAAAGACAATTGCCACAAGAGGCTAAAATGTTCTTTGCTGTCGACAAAAGTTTTAAGGAATTAGTTCGAACGGCCAAAAAAATTTCTTTGGCCTTGCCGGTGATGTCATCCAAAGATAATTACAATATTCTCAGAGAAAACAATCGTTTATTGGAATTAATTACTAGGGGCTTAGAGGCATACTTGGAAGTTAAGAGAGTTGTATTCCCAAGGTATTAATAAAACGCAGTTTTATGCTCTTTAAAGTAACAAACTCTCTCTCTCTCTCTCTTTAAGGTTTTACTTTCTCTCAAATGATGAACTTTTGGAAATTCTGGCCCAAACGCGTATTCCTCAAGCGGTGCAACCACATTTACGTAAATGCTTTGATGCTATTTACCGTCTAGAATTTGGACAAAAGGATGATGGAACTGGCAAAATGTTACCCACAAATGATATATTAGCTTTTATTTCACCCGAAGGTGAGAAACTTTTCTTTCAAAAAGGTCTTAAAGCTAGAGGAGCTGTAGAAGAATGGCTGAGTAAAGTAGAAGAAGGCATGTTCGCCTCCGTAAAGCGGGCCATGCGTTTTGGTTATCAATGTTACTCGAACAAGGATAGAGATGCATGGTTCCAAGATCATCCCAATCAGGTGTCTTTAACAATATCCCAACAACAATGGGCCAATGATATTCATTATATTCTGGATAATCCACATAATGATGATAGGACAATATTTGCTCTGATGCAACAGTTTGAGATGAAATGTTTGAAAAATTTAACTGCCTTGGCAGCCTTAACAAGACAAAATGTCTCTAGTTTAGTGAGGAAAGTTTTGACAGCTTTAATTACTATCGATGTACATGCCAAAGATTCAGTAAGACTGTTAATAGATAAACAAGTTGTTAAATCGTAAGTAAAGGGCCGAATATAATTTTTGAATCGTTTTTAAAATAAAAGTGTTTAATATCACAGTTCCGACTTTGATTGGTTGAAAATGTTACGTTTTTATTGGTCCATCGAAACAGAAACCGTTTATTCCCGTATGGCTTCAGCAAATATTCCCTATTACTATGAATATTTAGGAGCTGGTGGTGTATTGGTGTTGACTCCCCTTACAGATCGTTGTTATTTGTGTCTGATGGGTGCTATACAAATGGATTTGGGTGGTGCCCCGGCTGGTCCTGCTGGTACTGGTAAAACTGAAACAACTAAAGATTTGGCCAAATCGGTGGCTAAGCAATGTGTGGTTTTCAATTGTTCGGATGGTTTAGACTACAAAATGATGGGTCGCTTTTTCTCTGGCTTGGCCCAATGTGGTGCTTGGTGTTGTTTTGATGAATTCAATCGTATCGATATTGAGGTATTGTCCGTAATCGCTCAACAATTGATTACAATACGAAATGCTAAAGTCATCAATGCAAAGCGGTAAACAACTGAAAGTTCAGATAACATTCAGTTTTGAATTAACAATAATTTTATTTTAGTTTTATTTTCGAGGGTCGAGAGATTAAACTGATAAAGTCATGTGCTGTTTTCATTACCATGAATCCTGGTTATGCTGGACGTACTGAACTCCCCGACAATTTGAAAGCTTTATTCCGGCCCATCTCAATGATGGTTCCCGATTATGCTCTTATTGCCGAAGTTATTTTATATTCCGAAGGTTTTGAAGATCCCAAACGTTTGGCCCATAAAATGGTACAAATGTACAAACTTTGCTCCGAACAGCTTAGCCAACAAAATCACTATGATTTTGGTATGCGTGCTGTTAAATCTGTATTGGTTATGGCTGGTTCTCTAAAGAGAGCGTCACCAGACCAAAGGGAAGATATAACCTTGATTGCAGCTCTAAGAGATTCTAATATACCCAAGTTTTTAGTAGACGATGCCATTCTATTTTTGGGTATACTCACTGATCTCTTCCCAGGTGTTGAATTACCCGATTCTTCACATCCCGAATTGGAAGAGAGTATTGTATTGGGTTTAAAGGAGAAAAATTTACAACCAGTTAATGCTACGTTACGGAAATGCATACAACTTTATGAGACTATGTGCGTTCGTTGGGGTGTTATGTTAGTTGGTCCTACTGGTGGTGGAAAATCAACGGTATTGCGTGCTTTAGAATTTGCCTTAAGTCATTTGCATGAATTGAAAGTTCCTGGTCCCAACTTTAGACCTGTGACAATACAATGCATGAATCCAAAAGCAGTATCAATGAATGAATTATATGGTTATGTTGATCTCAAGACCTTAGAATGGCAAGATGGCCTATTGGGTTCGGCAGTAAGAACTGCCGTTAATGTGGAGGGTAATATTGAAATTTCCATGCAAATAAATTTAGATTTTTATTAATTCACTACTCGTAGATGAAGTTCATCAATGGATTGTCAATGATGGTCCCGTGGATGCTGTATGGATAGAAAATTTAAATACGGTACTCGATGATAACAAAATGCTTTGTTTGGCCAATTCTGAGCGTATAAAACTTACTGCTTGGGTTCATATGATATTCGAAGTACAAGATTTGGTACAAGCGTCCCCCGCTACAGTGTCCCGTTGTGGTATGGTTTATGTAGATCCTGATGATTTAGGATGGTTACCACTGGTGGATACATGGAAAACTGGATCCATTGAAAAGAAAATCCAAACATCTCAACTACAATATATTTATGATTTATTTATAAATTACTTTCAACATATGTTGGAGTTTGCCAAGAAACATGGTTCATTTGTCATCAATCAAGTAACTTGTTCGAAAGTATGTTTATGTTTAGAATTATTATCCTCATTGATAGAACAAATACGTTGGCATGATTTTACCGAAACCGAATACAAATCATTGCTTAATAAAATATTTATATGGTGTGTATTATGGTCTCAGTCATCAAATTTTCGTGATGCTGAAAAAATAATATTTGAACAATTAATAAGAGAACACATGTCTTCAAAGGAACATGTATCGTAAGTTCGAAGTGAAATATTTATATTTATATTTAAAATTTTAATGATTTTAGATTTCCCGAGAAGGGATCTTTGTGGGATTATTGTGTTAATATGACTACTCGAAATTGGGAACCATGGTCAAATATTATAGACAACTTTGTTTTTAACCCAGAAGACAAATATTTTGATATGCAAGTTCCAACGGTAGATACTACCAAATATGGGTAGATAAGTTCGATAAGTTCTAGAATAAGAACTGTATGACTATTTGATTTACTTTTTTTTTTAGATATGTATCCAATTTATTATTTCAACGTAAATATCCTGTTATGTTTACTGGTGATACTGGTGTGGGAAAATCTGTATTAGCTGTTACCATTTTAAAAAAGCTGGCTCAAGGAACGATAATGCCAGTACAAATAAATTTTTCAGCTCAGACTAGTAGTATACGAACTCAGGAAATGATAGAGGGACCATTGGAAAAACGTAAGCGAAATCAATTGGGCGCCCCTATTGGAAAAACCGTTATTGTATTTATTGATGATGTTAATATGCCCAAATTGGATACTTATGGCAGTCAACCGGCCATTGAACTTTTAAGGTAGATACTTAACCATTAAATCCCCATCCATCATATTTTTTTAAAGCCATTCTTACCTGATTTTAGAAATTTGATTTTTTTTGCAAACTATTTCCATTTCATTTCTTTAGACAATTTTTGGATTTCAAAGGATTTTATGATCGTGAAAAATTATTCTGGAAAGAAATTTTAGATGTGGTTTTAGGTTGTGCTTGTGCTCCTCCTGGAGGTGGTAGAAATTCTTTGACACCACGATTTGTAAGACATTTTGCTTTGTTGGCATTACCAAAACCAAACGATGAGACTCTAACCACAATTTTCAATGGTATTTTAACAGGGTAATTTCTTTAGCTTCATCTAAACAATTTTTTGGGATTATAACTTCTTTTGAACTTTTAGATTTTTAAGTGATTTTTCTTCTGTCATACGACCACTTTCATTGCCCATTGTTAATGCTTGTGTAGATGTTTATATGCGTATAGCCAATGAAATGTTACCCACTCCGGATAAATCCCATTACATTTTCAATTTAAGAGATTTGTCAAAATGCATTCAAGGTATCTTGCAAGCCAGTAGTCTACACTATAATATGGAAATGCAAATTCTACGCCTTTTCTATCATGAAACTTCTCGAGTATTTCACGATCGTTTAATTAATGATGACGATAAAAACCTTTTCAACAGAATTATGCACGAAGTATGTCTAAAACATTTTAATAAACAAGTCTACAAAGATGAAGAACCTCCCATCTTGTTTGGTGACTTTATGGTATTTGGCAAAGCACGGGCCGATCGTGTATATGAAGAGATTAAAGATCCTATCAAACTAGAAAGTATATTAATGGATTATGTTGAAGACTATAATACTATGACGGGAAAGAGAATGAACTTGATACTATTTCAAGATGCTTTAGAACATACTGTAAGATTGGCTCGTTTATTGAGAAGTGATCGAGGCAATGGTTTATTAGTGGGCGTTGCAGGAATGGGCAAGCAGTCGTTGACAAAATTAGCAGCGCATGTTAATGAATATAAATGTATGCAAATTGAATTAAAAAGAAATTATGATATCAATGGCTTTCATGAGGACTTAAGAATCATCTATCGACAAGCTGGAGTAAGTTTACATATAAAGAAATTGTAGACAATGAGTTGAGAATATCTGTATATTATAGATCGACAATATGCCAGTGGTATTTTTGATGATTGATACTCAAATTGTGGAGGAAGAATTTTTAGAAGATATTAACAATATATTAAATTCTGGAGAAGTACCAAATCTCTTCGAGGGAGATGATTATGAAAAGGTTATACTGGATGTTCGAGATGCCTGTAATGCTGCCATTAAAGACGTATGTATGATAATGTTATAATAAACTTTTAAATAAACTATTTTAAATACTAGGGTTGTTCCCGTGATACAATTTACAAATTCTTTATAAATCGAGTACGTAACAACTTGCATGTGGTGCTATCAATGTCGCCAGTAGGTGATGCTTTTCGTAGAAGATGTCGTATGTTTCCTTCGTTGGTTAATTGTACCACCATAGATTGGTTTTCCAATTGGCCTACTGAAGCTTTGTATTCGGTAGCTTTGGGTTTATTAACAAAAATCACCAAGACAAAAGAAGAATGTAACTCTTTGGCCACCACTACAGTGTTTATTCATAAGGTAAAACTCATTAGAACTCAAATAATTATATTCCAAAGTTTTAACCACTTGTTGTATACACTATAGACAGTAGAAGATGCTTCGCTGCATTTCTATAAAGAAATGAAACGTCATTACTATACCACTCCCAGCAGTTATTTGGAACTTTTAAAATTATATCAAAGCTTATTAAAAGATAAAAATCAAGATATTATAAATAAACGTAAAAGAATTTCCAATGGTTTAAATAAGATTTTAGAAACTAATGATATCGTAAGTATAATAATTTATATAAAGAAAAAATAACTAATCTTTGTAATTCCTTAAGATTACTGTTATGCAAAAAGAACTAGAAGTAATGGTACCACAACTTGATGAGAAATCGTCCAATATGAAATCATTATTGGAGAGATTAGCCATTGATACCAAACAGGCAGATCAAGTAAAGGAAAGTGTTATGCGTGATGAAGCAAATGCTAAAGAAAAGGCCGCCATATGTCAGGCCATGTCCGATGATGCTAACAAGGATTTGGAAATTGCTATGCCAGCTTTAAAAGAAGCTGAAGATGCTTTGAAAGGTCTAACAAAGGCAGATATAAATGAACTTAAATCATTTACTACACCACCTGCATTAGTACAGTTCGTTATGGAAGCAGTTTGTATATTACTGGGAGCCAAGTAAGTTTTCAAATTGTTTGAGATTAAATATCTTGATGGTATTCAAAACTTTTTTTGAAATAAGTTTTATATGAAGACAATGAGCTAAAGTACAGGTGGTAGCCAAAATTATTGCAGCCTGCTGCATATTCCATTTGTAACACATAAACGGGTACGTCGAAGAACCCATAATATCTAGCAGACAATAATTTATATCAAATTATAAAAAAATTTGACTGGAGTGAACTTCTCGGTCATGACCGGCATTGGAAAGCAAATCTTTAAGCTCACAGTTAATCGTGGACCTTGCAAGATATTTTTCTCCAATTTGTAGATCTATAAACTCTTCAAAACCAACACTTTTCAAGTCAGCTTGTTGTGCTCTCTAATGTAGGTTCGAATTTTACTGGGTTTTTGACCTCTCACTTACCTCAAACACTCGCCATTTGTTCTGGGCTTGCAACCGGCTGACAGTCAATACAACATTTCCTAACAATACCTTTTGTTTACTTAAGTATTAAAAAAATCTTAAACTGGAAAGTTATCCCAGAATCTTAAGTCTAGATGTTAAGCCAGAACACCAAATTAGCGATCTTACACACAGCTGAGGATCAATTCTCGTTCTGTGATAATGTGAAATGAAAAAAAACTTTTCATTTTCGTTTTCATAAGCACTTTTCACTCGAACTTTTCACAAATACATAAATTGCGATTCTCGTATGTATTATGAAAAAAATGTTTCATTCGCACTGTACCCATGAAAATTTTGTAACTGTGTTATCCAAAATTTAAAGCAAATGTCAAAACAGAGAAAAACGTAAACAAAAGAGAATTAAGTTCGTAAAATTTATTTTAAATAATTATATAAAAATATCTGGATTAATTGTATTATTGGATATTACTCAAAGAATTCCGGATGAACAAAGGTAAGACAATGATGTTACAAGCATTTCATTGCAGTAAATAATTTAATAACTTATAGGAATTTTTGGAGAGTGCTGAGACGCATACTTCGTGCTGACCACAATGCATTCGAGATGACAACCGACAAGCACTTCATGGATTAATATCGGCTTACTTTAAGTGAACTATATTTGGTGCGCGTATGAAGTCTAATATTACTTAAAGAAAAATTAAAGAAATTTCATAAAGAATATAGATAAACTATAAATAAATATGCCATACTTTTGCCATTTTTCACTGTCCTTTTGGGTCCCACTAAAACTGTTAAGGCTCGCCGCTAATTCGTTACACTTTTCGTCTCTAAATTTGGCACCATCTGCAGTTACAAATCTGTAAATATGGGATTAATAAGTGTGATTATGTTTATTAAGCTACTTACTTATCGTTTGCAATGTCCACATGCTTTTCTTAATAATGAATTAAATACTCCTTTTGGCTTTCGCTGGCACGCTTTCCTCTTACAGTCTTCTCCATGTTTATTTCACTTATAAATAGTCTGTGTAAACAATTTTTTCATATGAAAATATTTTGACAGTTGTTTGCACTGTTACACAAAACAAGAATCGCCAGTGCTGTGCAATCGTGAAAAAATCTTGTTTCGTTCCACTTTTTTTTCATATGAAAACGTATTGATATTTCTTTACATTTTTTCACAGAACGCGAATCAAAAGTACTATGAAAACGTGAAAAAACTTTTCATTTCACCGTTTCACAGAACGAGAATTGACCCTCTGCTCCTCGATTGTAAAGAAGGATTTCCACGATATTTAGAAGGTCTTCCGAAACCTCCTAGATCTAATAGAAAGCTAATAGTTTATAACAAAGAAAGTCTTCCAAAATAAAATCAGGATTTTGTAGAAAGCATCAACCCTAAACTCCTTAGTTGACCTAATAAAATAGACAATTTCCTTTTCCCAGAACCTTAAGGTAATGCTCATTATAAATCATTAAAGAATATTAAATAATGCATCTAATAAGAAACGAATTCTGAATCATTAAAATAGTTATACAGGACTAGATCATTAAACTCTTGCAGAATTATAATTTGGAAAATTTTTGATCATTCAAAAGACTTCCAGGACCTGAAATCGTTGTTTTCGAAAGTTAAAAGTGGATCAATTAAGAGTACTTGAAGATTCGTAGATCTATTTCACAATCCTAATTCGTAGATCTTACAAAAATCCAATCTTGGATAATTACACATGTCTTCTAGAATCTCAAATCATTGATCATCATAAAAAAACTAATTCTTTTCATTATTTTTTAATTATAGGCCAACTTGGGCTTCTGCAAAAGGTATCATGGCTGATGTTAACTTCATTAAAAGACTTTTTGACTTCGACAAGGAACACATTAAAGAGGACACTTTGAAAAAAATAAAAAAATATATAGATCATAAAGATTTTGTTCCTGCTGTAAGTAAAATTTTTTCAAAAGACTCTCGATTAAGTTTAATAAAGTGTGTTTTCTGGTTTAGAAATTTGAAAAGGTGTCCAAGGTAGCCAAATCGGTTAGTTTATGGGTCATTGCTATGGATAAATTTGCAAAAATTTTTAAGGTTGTTGAACCAAAAATAAGACGTAAAGAATTGGCTGAAACCGAACTCAAAGAAGTCATGGCCATTTTAAGAACTAAGCAACAAGAATTAGCAGCAGTTGAAGCTAAAATTCAGACTCTCAAAGATAATATTGATCAAAAAAGTCGAGAGTTTCAAGTGATACAAGATGCTGTTGATCTAACCTATGGGCGTATCAATAGAGCAGGACGTTTGACATCAGCTTTGTCGGATGAGGAAGTACGCTGGAAGGAAACAGTTAAGGTAGGTTTGTTTCTAAACACAATATCTAATATTACTTGTTACAGGATTGATTTTTTGCAGAATTTATCACAAGAATTAGCTTGTGTTCCTGGAGATGTTTTAGTATCTGCTGCCTGTGTAGCTTATCTAGGAGCATTTTCCACTGAATATCGTAACAAACTCTGCATACAATGGGTTATTAAATGTAGAGAACAAAAAATTCCCTCAAGTGGTGAATTCCATTTACTCAAAGTTCTGGGAGACGCCTATGAAATACGACAATGGACAATGGATGGCCTACCTAAAGATGATATCTCCGTTGAAAATGGTCTCTATGCAACACGTGCTCTCAGATGGCCACTAATGATTGATCCACAAGAACAGGCAAATCGTTGGATAAGAAATATGGAAAAACACAATAATCTACACATTTTAAAAATGACTGATGGAAATTTATTGCGTGTAATGGAAAATTGCATTAGGCAAGGTTATCCCATACTCTTAGAAGATATAAGTGAGACTATAGATCCCTCCATAAGGCCAGTGTTGCAACGGGAAACTTATGTATTTGAGGGTAGAACATATTTAAAGCTAGGAGATGTTATTATCGACTATGATGACAATTTCAAATTGTACATGACAACGAAATTGGCCAATCCTCATTATTTGCCAGAAATATGTATCAATGTGACTTTGGTGAATTTTTTGGTTACCGAAAGTGGTTTAGAAGATCAATTGCTGGCGTAAGTTTTTTAGCCGAAATATGTGAAATATTTTCATTTAAATAATTTATCTTTATTTAGAGATATAGTGGCTATAGAATTACCAGCTCTAGAGATACAACGTAATGATTTAATTGTTAAAATTAATACTGATAAACAACAATTATTGGCTTTAGAAGACAAGGTTTTAAAACTGTTATTTAATTCCAAGGGAAATATTTTAGATGATGAGGAACTAGTGGAAACTCTCAACGATGCCAAGGTTCGATATAGACTAACCAACAGTTTTGTAAGAGGTTTGAATTTCATAGGATTTTGAGTAAATTTTAAGTTTACTCCTTCCACAGAACTGACTACTAAATTTAAAAGATTGATCAAATAATAATCTTTGATAGTTTCTAAAAAAAAAACAATTTCCAACACTTTTTTTTTATTAAAAGCGACATGTTCTAGAGCTTATGAAATCAGAACCCACTTTTGAAAATGTCGCTGGAAAAAGGTTTAAGTGTTTGAAAGATTTTTTTTATTAACTCCCTTCTCTTCTAGGAAACTTCTTTGATTATTGCCACACGTTTAATCGATACGGAAGAAACCGAAAAAGTTATAACGGCTACACGAGAGAAATATCGGAATTTAGCTTCTCGCGGCGCCATTTTATACTTCGTGGTTGCTAGTTTAGCCGACATCGACCCTATGTATCAATATAGCTTAAAGTATTTTTCCCAAGTCTTCTGTGCTGTTATACGTTTTGATCATCCAAAAATGACTACAGAAGAGCGTATAGAGCAATTAAAATTGGATGAACTAAAGGCTCTATATGACAATGTCTCAAGAGGTCTATTTGAAAACCACAAAATGATTTATAGTTTTCTATTGTCACTAGCCATCGAAAGGCAAGAAGGGCGTGTAAGTCAGGCAGAATTCAACTTTCTAACCAGAGGTGTAGTTGGATCTGTCAATGAAAAATCTAAACCTGCAAATCTAAAATTGACAGACTTTGAATGGGAGGCCTGCTTATTCCTGGATGAAAATTTTCAATCGTTTAAAGGATTTTCCGGCAAAATACATGAACCATTCTTCCTGGAAATCGATTACAATCGAGAGGTGATTTATTTAAAAAAAATTAATAAAAATTCCAGTTTATATGATAATAATTTCAGATTTTTAACTTTGCTAATGTAAACGATACACCAACCGCCTATTGGAATCTGCAACTAACAGATTTCCAAAAATTAATGTTTATTAGAACATTTAGAAGAGAACGATTTCTATTGAATGTAGTGGGTTACTTAAGACAATCTGTGGGCTCTTACTTTACAGAAGTATCTGCAGCTGGAAGTCAACTTAAAGTCGTGTAAATAATCTGAATGGAGTTTATAATAAGAAAGTTTATTATATGTTTTTTTTTAATTATAGATTCATGGATACATCGAATGTTACACCTTTGGTATTTGTCTTATCGAGTGGTTCTGATCCAATGGCCAACTTTTTAAGATTTGCTGAAGAAATGCAATATATGGATAAATTTTATTCCATATCATTGGGTCAAGGTCAAGGTCCAATTGCAGAAAGTTTAATAGATAAGAGTTTACGCCTAGGCCACTGGGTATTCTTGCAAAATTGTCACTTGGCTACCTCTTGGATGAGTCAAATGGAAAATATTGTACGTAACATTACGTTGGGCAATATCAAGGCACATGAAAATTTCCGTTTATTTTTATCGTCAATGCCTCAAAAAAGTTTTCCCATTAGTGTTTTGCAAAACTCGGTAAAAGTTACCAATGAACCTCCAAAAGGCATTAAGGCAAATGTTTTGGGAGCCTTGGCTGATATAAATTCGGATTTCTTTGAACATCATGCCCTGCAATACAAATGGCGAGCAATAGTTTTTGGTTTGTGTGTCTTTCATGCTGTTCTTTTGGAACGTCGTAAATTTGGTGCTCTTGGTTGGAATATCACCTATGAATTCAATGAAAGTGATCGTGAGTGTGGTCTCAAGACCCTGGATTTCTTCATTAATCGAGAAAAAGTTGAAAAAATACCATGGGAAGCGATTTATTATATAAATGGTGAAATTACATGGGGTGGTCGTGTTACCGATTCATGGGACCAACGTTGTTTGAGAACTGTTTTGAAAATTTTCACTTTTGAAAAAATATTGGATGCAAAGTACAAATACTGTCGAGGAGATCCTTATTATTGCGATCCCAGGAAAACGACAATACAAGAGTATAAGGAGTATGTACAACATTTTCCAACTTTAGAGGATCCGGAAATATTTGGCATGAATGAAAACGCCAACTTGGTATTTCAAACTAAGGAAACCAACTTTTTCGTCAGTACATTATTAGAGGGACAACCGCGATCATCTGCAGATGAGGGTCAAGCCCAAGAAAATGACTTATGTTTGGATATTATAGCTAGAATACAAGATGTGTTGGCTAAGAAGATAACCAAAGATAATTTACATCCTACATTATTGACGGTAATCAAACAATACTAAAACCAACAAAGTTAAAATATTTCTATTGATGTTTTAATTTCATTAGTCTGGAAATTAAAACTGCGACTCTCGCTTCCATAGAACAAGAAGTTTTGCAACTTATTTGTAAAATATTAGAAACAAATTAATTCTGGAATAAATAAATCCAGACAGATCCATAGCCATAATTGGGTTGCTGTAAACGAACCATTTTTAGTTGTTAGCACGAATCTAATTTCTAAATGCCACTTTTAGAATATTGACTTCAGTTGACTTTGGCAACTAAAGTAAAGCCAAATGTTGAATTTCGCACAATTAAATTCCGTAACAAGTTCTATGGATTCAGTCATACAAATTAACATTTATTTAACCTATTCTTCTCTTTTAGGTCGATGTAAAAGGTCAACAGCCATCTCTAACCACAGTGCTAATACAAGAAATTGATCGCTACAATATTTCATTACGTTTAGTTCATGATAGCCTGGTTAATTTAGGCAAAGCCATCAAAGGTTTAGTAGTAATGTCCGAAGAACTGGAAGAAGTTTTCAAATCTCTGTTAGCCAATTTAGTACCAAAATTATGGGAGAAAAAGAGTTTTCTCTCCATAAAACCCTTACCCAGTTATATAGCAGACTTTCAAAGACGTATAGATTTTATACAAAATTGGGCCGATTTCGGAAATCCAAAATCTTGCTGGATAAGTGGTTTTTACTTCCCTCAATCATTTTTAACTGGTGTACTGCAAACTCATGCCCGTAAACGGATACTACCAATAGATGCTTTAAAAATTGATTTTCATGTCATCGAACGAGTTTTAGTTCAACAGGATTTCTTTGAAAGAAGAATAAATAACACACCAGTAAGTTTACTGAAAACAAAAGCACATTTTAGTACCTACTATTACAATTTAATTTTTAAGGTTGATGATTTGTATGGCGACATGCCTGAATCCACCGAGGCTGGTGTTAATGTTCATGGAATATTTGTGGAAGCAGCTCAATGGAATAAGGCTCACGGTGGTTTATGTGATGCTAAAATTGGTGAATTATATTCAAGATTACCAGCCATACGTTTTGTACCGTGTTTGCAAATGGATCCTGGAGCACGTTATGAGGCGCCTCTTTATAAAACTCAAGCTAGATCGGGTGTATTATCTACAACTGGTCACTCTACCAATTTTATTTTATCAATTTTATTAGAAAGTTCCTTACCAGCTGATTTTTGGATTTTACGCGGAACTGCTTTAGTTTCTGGAGTAGCCGATAATATTTCTTAAATATTTATATGTGTTTGTTATATTTTATAATACACATAATAAATATATATAACAAATAAAAATCTTAAAATAAGTTAATCTTCTTTGTAATCTTCATCATCCACGTTATCGTCATTGTCTTTCATCGAATTCCCTCTATATTTAAAACGATTTTCTACACCATCTTCTTTATCCATCATTCTTTGTATTTGCAACGAACTTTTTGACTCTATGGGGGCTACATATATATCTCTTACAGCACGAAATTGACCCACATTAAATAGATGTTCATTTTCCAAACGTATGTAGTTCCAAATGTAGCGTCTATTAAATAACTCACTTTAAAAAAAAATGTACTGTAATGTGCTAAAAGACTGTATGTATACCTGAAAATTTCCAAACATCCCGCCAAAGAATCTACATTAATTGAGCTTATATAATTTTCGTTTACCAAATAGAGCGATATGGCCCAAAAGAACCTTAAAATAAAATTTTCTATTATAACGAAATAATAAAATGACGCTGGATAAATGATATGTTCTCGTAAAAAAATATGTTTGTTCGAAAAAGTTTGAAATAAACCAAAATCTCGCAAAATATCCCAGAAGTAACAATAAAATGATTGAAAAATAACCGCAAAAAGATAACACCACATAAAAGGATCTTGAAAAGTGTGATCATAAGAATCTGGAATTTAAACATAAAAATAAATGAAGCATCAATAAAGGAATGATTCTGTGATAAACTAAAATAAAGTAAACCCTCGATAAACTCCGCTAATCCGGATTAATCGGTAATACGAACTTTATTTTCCAATGCCCTATGTGATTGATTGCAATCCGGCATCTATGCAAATTATTATTGTTTTACTTGAAAACAGAGGCTGCATTTAATTAATCGATTAAAAACATAATAATGAATTGATTGACACGCTCAAAACTTCGAAATAAAGTAAACAAACATAAATATGCATAGAAAGTTATATCGGTAAAATAAACAAGAATTTTCATATTTATTTTAAAGCAACATAGATAAATTGAGTATCAAATTAAAGGTATTTTAAAGATTAAAAAAAAGATTAAAAAAAATTTTAAAGAGCGGATTAAAGGTATTTTAAAGAGCGGATAAAAGGTATTTTAAAAAGCGGTATACAAGACTTTCTTAGATGGTTTTGTTAATTTTTAAATCCTTAGATTTTAGAGGCTTTTCCAAAAAGGGTTCAGCTAACAAATATATGATCTCAGCAACTAACTACAGGATTAACTTTAACTTAACTAATGAATAAAAGCAAATGTCAAAAAATTACTTACAAAACAACAACAAATTTTTTTGGGTTAACTAAAAGTTAACTCAGTGTGAAACCCAGTGGAAATTTATATATTTTATATCCCACGCAATTTAAGCTAGAGTGAGTTCCGCCATTTTTCGATATTTGTGAATCTTCGGTTTTATCAGGCTTTTGCAAATTCAAATTATAGGCAATATGAATATCAAAGTTTTTATTTTTTAAAGTACTTTACTGCTATGTACAAATAAATTTTAAATTCATAAATTTCAGACATGTTCCCATACAAACAATTTCACGTTTTTTACCACTGCATTTTGCCGCGAAAACATACGTGTTTATTTATTTTGTGACCCCTATCATATCAAATAGCAAAATTTCAGCAAAACCGAAATTCTTACCTGTGACAATTCCCTTTTTAGATATTTTTAAATATTATTTCCGAAAAAAGCGAAAAAGTAATCAGGAAAGCTTGATCATCCGGATTGGAAAGCTAATCTCATGGTAGATCCACAGCATTATTCCTATCAGTATGTTTTAGGGTATTGTGAATCTGATATTTACATTACGCTTAGTTCTACAGAAGGCCTACCTGACCACGTAGGGACCGCCTTTACTGTTCTCCATTCAACATATTAATAAATTGAACCTGAGGCGATAGCGTGTTCGACTGTTACACAGTTGCATGTAAGTTCGAGGCTCAGCGACGGTATTATCAATTTAATTATAATAATAATATAATTCGCCTGCTCTTCATATTATACCCATATATCAAAGCTCATTTACACGTGAGAGAAAACTGCTGGAGATAGGATAAAAAACATCCTATAAATCGTTTACATAAATCTCCCCCTAAAAAATACGAATCCTGCAAAAAAAAAGTCTCATAAAGGCTATTGTTTGCTCCCACTTACCCTTGTATATAGATGTTAAAGTTGTGAATATGATAACGGCAAATGAAGCAGCATACTTTCCAGCATTTACTAAAAAAGGATGAGCCATACCGGTATCACGATAACGCCTTAAACATTGAGCAAATCGATACCAAGCCGGCAAAGTACGGATAATTGCATTACCAATGTAATCACTTTCAAGGCATAGGTTGGGTTCAAAATCTTTACTCCACGCGGAATTCCAGATATAGAAACAAAATAAATACTTGAAATCGATAAAACAAGCAACCATGGAATTTAATTGATCAGCTAGCCAAAAATCTGCAAATTCCACTGAAAAAAAGGGGGCTGACACAACTCGGCCCTTTAAAAATTAAACTTGAATTTTCATTCACTTTACAAAAAACCACACACACACACAACTCACCAACAATCTCAACAACCAAAATCGTGCATTCTGATGAAAAATTGGTAAAGGATTTATTAGAAAACCCAACATTAAAGCAATCAAAAGCAGAGGAAACAAATATCGTGGTAAATTAACGTCTTCTGCATAAATAAAACCCAATACACATAAGGACCACAGTACACCAAAAATTCCGTGCAATTCCAACAAATGAGAATAAGTCAAATGTTGTCGTGGATTAATTTCAAATATTAAAATATGATTAACACCAAACCGGCGCCAACTAAAAACATTTATGCCCAATAGAAATAAATACAAGATTACATAAAAAGGACCTCGAAACAACACTAAGCCATGTATCGAATGAAGTTTTAAAGTTATTTTTCTAGAAAACACTAAATGAAAATATAGAAAATTATCTCGAAATGCAGTTAATATTAAACAAATAATTACTGGCCACAAATATAAAGCCAAGAAGTGCTATAAATGCTCCCATAAATAGTCCAACACGAAATACAGTACCAATATCTTGATGTTCTTCTAAGCGTGGAACTCTTAAACGTTTCATTGCCTGGGTGCGATCACCATTTTCCAAATACTCTGTAAAATTTTGTTCTACCTCGTGAATTAGTTTGTCCAATTCACTATTTTGAAAGAAAGGGGCGGAAGAGATATGACTGTCAAACCATTGTTTTCCCTTAACCGTATTAAGCAGCTAAAATAGTTTAAATCTTTAATTGATGGTGTATAAACTATGTCACATTCAATACCTTATCATGTTTTTTCAATATCTTTCGAAATCCAGTATGATTTAATATTTTAAAATTTTGTAATAGCACCAAACTTAAATACAATTCACTATAACCATTTTTAAGATTCTGGATTTTCCATTTTTTGTTTTTAGGCTTTGTTTTGCCCTTATCGTGATGTATACTCAGTCGGGATACCATACGCTTTTTTAAACGAAATTCTCCGATTATCTCATGCAGAGCAGTTGATAAAACTGCATTACGTCTTGTAGCTTCCGCTAACTTTTCAGCATAAAATGTATTAACTTTGCGCAATTCTTTGTCACATTCGAAAAAAAATTCTTCTTCAAAATTAGCATAATAATTGTCTATATTGCGACTTGATGTCAATTCCTTAAGTGGAGCATTTCCCACTGCATTTAAAATCATATTTTTTAAATCCTAAAGGTTTTTTTTTTCAAGTATCATTTTGAGCGATATGTGTTAAATTTAAAAGACTTTTTAGGTTTGCAAAGTTTTCAAGACTGTTTTACTATTTCACTTACCACATAGGATATATACTGTTGACGCCATTCTGGTGTCAGATGAGTTCCCAACTTCTGACTGAATTTCATTTGATGTGTAAGGAGTCGTAAAAATGTATTTTATAGAGTTGAAAATAAAACAAAATTAAAAATACATAAAAGTGTTTATTTACAACTTTGACATGCTATAATTTGTAATCGATTTTTTGGCTAGATCTTTTCAAGGTAATTAAATCAATTAATTAATTAATGAAGATAATAAAAGAGTATCGTCGTATTAAAAAAAACAGAGTTATCACACTTTAAAATAGCAAATAGGATCGATTTCAATGGACGCAAGATCTAATGTTATCTGTTGACCCATAGGAATGTAGGATATTCAGCGCTATGAATACTGAGGACAAACATAATTGGATTAATTGTTGATTTTTTGATGGTTTTGAATTCCATTGCAATTAATAATTCGTCAAAAAACGTTTTTAAAAAACGTTAAAATAAAAAAAAAATGTTGAAATCAGGGATTGAAAAAGCTAGACTATCCAGTAAAAATTTACACAAATTATCCAGTTACCGAAAGGAACTTAAAATTCGTCCAGTAAAAATTCTAAAACCCTCAACATCAAGCCTGTCACTTCTTTCTCTCTTTTTCTTTCTGAGTAATTTTGTAAACGAACGTCATTCCGAAAAAAATTTGTACAAATCATCCAGTTATCGAATAGAACTGAAAACATTTTCCTTTATTTTTGGTATTTTAGTGAAAGCTTCAAAATTTTTTCTCCATTTCTTTTAGTTTAATTTTTTTTTTTTAGTTTTCATTTAATAAACAAAAAACCATATTTGAAAATTAATGAAATAGAGTAAAATAGTGACAATAGTTTCACATTAGTTTCGGAAGTTTGAGTTCTAGCACAATCGGTGGTTAAATTCGAGTACAACTTGCTTATAACCAAGGTAGGGCAAAACAGAAAAAAATTGGAGAGTTAACACACTCCGATAACACAAATATCACAGGCACGGTAAGGACTTCGAGGAATTCATTTTTATAAACAAAGACATAAAGTAATTTGTTTGGTTTTTCTTCAACAATTTCCGTTATAATAAAAATTAACACACTTTAAAAATTTAATGAAAAATTGGTCCAAATCGGAACGAAATGGAATGAAACGTAAGCGAGTGAAATTAAAACACTAAACGCAGGGAACAAAATGGAGTGCATTAGTTTGCCCTACATATAAATTGGAAAAAAAGTCACCCTGTGACTGTTTCATAAAAATTAATCCCTCGCGATTATTTGCGTTATACATTTCTTTTTCTACAGAAAAACAATTGTGAAAAACTACTATAATTACAATTAAAAACAACAATTACTCATTACTACAAAAGTAAGAGTCATAGTAACTGACAAATTTTTTTCAGTGCATTAGATTTATTATCGCATTGCAAAGAAAATTCATTTAATAGTAGAACTTTTGCTTTCACTTCCCTTTCGTAATGCACTACATTAGTATCCTGAGAGTTGGCCTAAAGGTAAAAAAGGAATTTCCAGTAGAAAGTGAATGTTATTAAGAATTACAATTAAATCCGTTTAACATACTATACTTTAAAGTAAAATAATGAAAAAAAATTATCTAAAATACTTGCTTTAAAAATTAAGTTTTATATTATTTTGTTGTTTTGAATATTACACACAAATTAGTATAAGAAAAATATTTATGTATAAACTAATATTAATTATATAACTATTATTGTAAACTATAGTTTGAATTTTGTTTTTAATAACTGGTGATTATAAGTAAATTTAGAGCTCATCAATAAAATGAGCTGTTATTAGAAACATTTTATTTTTCTGTTAATTTATAAAATCGCACAAAAATATAGGGGTAATGAATGAAAATAACTCATACAAAAAGGTTACAAATTTTGCAATTAAATCATTGGGAATGTAATGGTAGTAATTTTTGTTGCTAAACAAGCGGATATATTTGTTAAGTTTTAATTATAAGTAATACTGCCGCTTTAAATTAATAATATTGTATATAAAAAAAATATATGGCATTTAAAGGTCGGTCGGTCGGTCTTTTCGATACATAATCTTTGAGAGATGGGACTTAAGTACTTAAACATTAGCATGGAAAATAATCTAAAAACATTGGAACGCTTGTTGGAAATTTAGGGATGCCGAAAGAAATTAAAACTATAATTAAAACAGAATAAATAAAATTCAGCTATTTTGAACTTAAACACAAAGTTAATTAAATTATCTTGGGTAGCAATTAACTTTAAGGAAATTGCATTTGTTTTGTTACTTTTGACTTTACAATTTTTTGGTACCATCTATATCGATGGTTAGATCCTGTAAGGAACCACGTGGTTGTAGAAGAGATCTCTTTTCAGGATCTTTAGATTTTTTAGGCTTAGGACGATTAGTTTTTGTATAACGATTTATAACACCTTCTGGTTCATCCATCATACGAAGTATTTGAGTTTGATCCGATGAATCTATAGGGGCAATAGAAATATCACGCACGGCACGGAACTTGCCGCAATTATTTAAATGTTCGTTTTCTAAGCGGAAGAAATTCCAAACAAAGCGACTGTAAGAAGAGCAAGAGAAAATTAAAAGATTAAACATGTTTCTTTTAAGAAGTAATTAACTCTAATTACATACCGGAAAACTTCTAAAACTCCAGTTATAGAAGTCACGATATCACCACTTAAATATTTCATTTCAGTAATATAAAATGAAAGAGCCCAACTAAAACGTAATAACAAATCTTCAATTATAGCAAAGTAGTAGAAACCCTGAGGAGGAATAATTTGAAATAAGCAAAAAAAAAAAAAAATAAATATCTCAACTCGAGTCCATTATTACTCACAGTGGAGGAATAGACAACCTCTTCTCTTAAGAAAGTATTTTCGCCAGCGTTTGTATCGAGTAAGCCCCAATCCATTTTTATGTCCCAAGTGTAAGCATAACATGATGAGATAATCGAAGCAACAATCCATAACCAAGTGTATGGATTATCAAAAGTATTTGAATAATAACCTAAAAACATATAAACAATATTAAATTGTTTTATTGAAAACTCAACTGTTGACTGCAATGAAACTTACGACTGTTGAAACTTTTTAAAGTAGCAAATATGACTACCATAAATGTGGTAGAATATTTGCCAGCATTTACCAAATGTGGAAAAGCTTCTCGTGTATCACGATAACGTCTGAGACATTGAGCAAAACGAAACCAAGCTGGTAGGCAATTAAATATGGGTCTTATAATAAAATCCTTTTCCATGCATATAGAGGCATCTCGAGCCTCAATCCAATTACCATTAGTGAAATAGAAACACGCCAAATACTCAAAATCTAATAAAGCAGTAGCCAGAGAATTCAATTGATCGGCCAGCCAGAAATCAGCAAAACCTACGTGGAAAAAGGGTGCTGCAATCATACGACCCTGTAGAGCAAATCATTTAAAATTAAAGCCAATAATATTGTATATTTAAAACATTCCCACTTACCGATATTCTCAACAACCAAAATCGTGCGTCGTGATGCAGCACATGAAATGGATTAACCAAAAAGACCACCATAATTATTGTTAACGTTAGTGGATTTATAAACGCTGGTATACTTAAACTGGCCGAATACAAGAAACTTAACATACTTAGAGTCCAGATAACTCCAAATATGGCAGCCAACTCCATAAGATGTTGTTCGGATAAGTGATTTCGAGGATCTAATTCAAATATAAGTACGTGATTAACACCCGAAGAACGCCAACCATAAATATTGACACCAATCAGGAATATAAACTCGATTATTAACAAGGGACCACGATATAGACGAAACGTGACTTTCAGATTTTCACTGGAGATATCATGGAAAATAGCTGTATAAGTTTGAAATAATAAAATATGTTAAAGTTGTAAATTAATTATGATAAAGTGAAAAAAATTATGTTTATGATTTTATAGTGGAAAACAAACTCGACTAATGTGCTCACCGTGGCAGTGACAAGTAAATATTAAGCGATTGACGTGAATCACATGTGAGTGTGAGTAAAACCTTAATTTGCTCACATGAGCGTAATTCAAATTTTGGTGTGAGACTGCGTGATTCGAATTTAAGCGGATTTTTTGGGAATTTTTATTTGCCTAACATTTTTTGGTGATTTAATATAATTTAATATGCAAATTATATGTTCCTAGTAAACCAAAGTGTTTGAATCACGCGTGAGTGAATACTAAGTTTACACGCATGGGCTGAAATGGATGTTATTATAAAATACATTTTAGGAGTTATTGTGCGTGGTAGGTCCAGCGCCATATTGAAAAAATTATGTAAATTTATATTAAAAAAAAGTTTGGATATTTTTATAAAAAACTTTATAACAAATTTAATTTTCCCATTCAAAAAATTAAAATCTTTCCTTTTTTACATTTTATTTAAGAGGACTCAAAATCTCTCCGAAAAGAGCAAAAACCCTATCTTGGTTAGGCCTGACACATTTATGCAATTATGCACTCTTAAGAAGAGACCTTCATCCCATGTTCTGTCGGTTTATTTTTGCTATTTTATACCCTCCACATGAAGAGTCTATACCTTCGTATATCAGAATGAAAAATTAGTAGCTCATTTTACATCGCACACAACGGGTTTTTAAATAGAATGTATTGCAGGCCTAGCAGCTTGTTAGAATATAGTTTATTCATAACGATTTTTTTTTTATTCTCCCGAGCAGTTTGGTATTGAAAATGACCAAAATGTGGAAACTTGTGACGGTACCTCTAATTTTACAAAACAAATTTTAGTACAGTTTCATATTAGCGCCTGCTGAATAAACATTTTGTCATATTTTTTGCACCAGATGCCTAAAGGTGAATAATAAAAATGTACCTTGAATTTTTTTCACAACAAAAAATTTTTCTACATCCAAAAGAAGTTGTGCACCTCAAAATTATTTTTCTCGTCCCTACAATGTTTTTTCATTAAATTTGTTTTTATATTATTTATAACAACCTCATTTTTACATTTTAGCTGACGCATTTGTTGTTGTTTCCCTTATAAAATCTGAATTTAAATGTAAGTTAAATTTCAGCTAGACATTCAATAATCAGACCTTATTTGATTTCATTCCAAAATGAATATTTTTTAAAATTAATATAGTTTAGATTTTGACATAAGAAAATGCTTTAGTTTAGAAAATTCTATCTTCTTTCAAAAATCTGGTTATGAAATCGAATCGAATTTTTGAACTATTTTATAAACGATATCATTTTTTTTTTTATTTAATGAAATCTACTAATTTAGTGTGTCTTCAAATACTGTTTATATTTTCATTTTACTAATATGTTTTGCTATAATAAGGAACTTTTTTTTCAAGGTTTACTAATTACAACAAGGTTTTACTACCGCCCGTTTCAAAAGTGTAGAATGAAACTGCTTATGTGATCAAATGTTTGATAAGGACTACATAAAAATTAAGGTACTCACGACGGTGTTTTGCACACAATGCAAAAATGCTCACATTGCACTGTTAGAGCTTTTTTGCATCGCGTGCAAATCGCGATCGTGAATACCCTCCGTATTTAAAAAAAACATCACTACTTACCAGACAACACAACCACTATTCCCAAAACAATAAACGAACCCGAAAATAATCCAACTTTAAATGTTGTCCAAGGACTTTGTTGTTCACCCAAGGGTGGAACCCGCAATCGTTTCATAGCACGTTGACGATCACCACCCTCCAATTCACTGGTCACTGTTGTTTCCGTTTCATTGATTATATTATCAATGTCCTTATTGATAAAGAAATGTGACGCTTCAACATGATCTTGACGCCATTTGGCACCCGTATCAACACGTAATAGCTTATCATGTTTTTTTAAGATTTTACGAAATCCAGTATGATTCAAATTTTGATAATTTTGTAACAGTATTAAACTCAAATAGAATTCACTAAAAGCCAATTTCAGTTCTTGTGCCTTGCGATGTGGAAGACCAGCTTTTTTCGAGCCTTTTGACTTCTTTGCCGTTCGTTCTGACTCATCTATACAGGTCTTTAGTTCTGCTTTTAAGTTGGCAAATTTACGTGTAGCTTCAGCTAATTTTTCCGAATAAAATGTATTAATTTTTTTCAATTCTTTATCACAATAATGAAAGAAATTTTCATCGAAGTTCGCAAAATGTCTTTTCAAAACTTCATCTTCCACACTGTCAACAGAGGGAGCTTCTTCAACCGCCATATATAACATGGCTTTCATTTCCTGCAAGCAAAAAAAATAAAAAGATAATTTTATTAATATGCATTTAGTATATTTATTTAAAATAATAAATATTTACTTACCTCATAATTAATATATTGCTTACGCCATTCTGGCGTTATGTGAGCCGTTAAATGTTCGGCAAATTTCATGATGGCGATTTATCAAAATCTAAAATTATGAAATACATTATTATTTTAAAATATACATTAAATACCTTTATCATTAGAGATACATACTTTAATAAAAAAATACTATGAACTTAATCTACTATGAACAGTACACAGAAAAAATTTATAAAATTCTGTCTTTCATAGAATATTTTTGAAAATAAAAAAATTATTAAAAAGGCACCAGCAATAGAATTTATATATACAAAAAACTTTTTGCTATTTTTTATATCTTCCACATATATGGCGAGGGTATATATCAGTTTGTCATTCCGTTTGTAACATGTCGAAATATAGGTTTAAGACCCCATAAAGTATATATCGCGATCCTTATGAAATTTTAAGCCGATCTAGTGAAGTCTGTCTGTTGAAATGACAATCACTGCGCAAATCGCAAGCGTGGTGCTCATTTTTACCTAGATTGATGTACATCCTTCTGAGCAGTTTGGTATTGAAAATGATCGAAATCGGCCCAGCGGTTTAAAAGTTATGGGTGAAAATGTGAAGGTACCTCTAAATTTTCCATACAAATGGAGTGTATTTTAGTAAAATTTTATAGTAGCAACTTACTTTATATTTTCTCATATTTTTTAACCAGTCCCTTAGAATTGAATTTTATTTTATTATCAACTCAAAAAATTTTTTTCACCACTAAAATTTTTTTTCACTACAAAAAATTTTTTTTCGTCAAAAATTTTTTTTTACCTCCAAATTCTTTTCTTTAACCACAAAATTTTTTTCACATCAAAAAACGTTTTCGCTTCAAAAAAATTTTTTTTTCATCTCCATAATTTCACTTCTAAACTTTTTTACATTATTTGTATCAAAAACAGCGAGAACATCTTTTTTACGACATTGGTGGAGGGTATTCAAAGATTCAGCACAGCCGATTTTAAGTCTTTTTTACTTGTTGTAACTTAAATTTTTATTTTTAAAGAATTTTTGCATTAAAAATAACAATTTTCAAGCATTTCAAAGAAAAAAAATTTCCCAGAAATCGAATTTGAATTTTAACAAATACTTTAATTAGAACGTCAAAAATGAATTTGTAAATTTTGCGGAAATAATTCAAAAACAAATACGAACTATTAAATGATTATTATATATTAATTAATAACAGCCGAATGCAACAACCACAACAACAAATTCTGATTTATAAGACTGTTATAAAAATTAACAAAATGTCTATGCATATGGCTGAAAGTCTTTAATATCTCAGTAAACAAATTTATTACTCTTAATGGGTCACTTCATGTTTCATTCCGCGTTACAGTTAACATTGAACATGAAAATGGCATAAACTAACATTAACAGTTTTGTTCTTATAATGAACCCATTTAATTTTTCCTCTAAAAGAATTTATACTTCTAATAAACAGTGTCGGCACATTGATCAATGACTTTGGGTATCATGAATTTTATAGTGATAACTTTTACAGGTTTGTGTTGATAATTTGATAAAAAAAAAAATAAATAAAACAAAAACATAATAAAGTGTGGGCTTGTCTCTCTTGGATGGTCACTATTTAATGTAATTGATTTATGACATATACATACGTTATATTGCCTTTGATATGCCACTAATCGTAAATGATTATTATTAATGATTTGTTAATGAATTGTCGATTAGCAGATACCATTTTGATGGATTAGAACAATAAAGCTCTTTTTCTTGAATTTGACTGAAAAAAATTTATTTGTGCAGAACGCATAAAAAAGTTCTCACAAAATAACTAAATTTACAATAATAAAAAAAATAGTAAGCATCTAGCATAGAAGTGAAAAAAAATGCCAATGACCGTTAAAAAATCTCTCCTCACCTATAAATAGTTCTTTTTGATGAAATGCAAAATATGAAATATGGGTCGACATTTGGAGCCTTAATTCCTGCAAGAAATCGAAACTTCATTAAAATTAGAGAGAAATTAAAAAAAGTAATTTTTACTACGTTCTTACTAAACCCTAAAATACATATTTTCATTTTATTGAAACTGTGTAACAAATTATTATTTTCAAATACATATTTTTCCAATCATACCAGGGAAATAGAAATTTTCCTTATTACCAACTATATAGATATTTTTTTAATTTCTGAAACACATTTCACAGCTAAAACTTGTTTTAATATTAGAGGTTATGCACTTATACAAGCAAATCACCCTGATGGCAAGGGACATGCTGGCTCTGCAGTATTAATTAAATCCAACATAAAATATGAAGCAATGGATTCAGTTATTTTACCATCAATTCAAGCAAGTGGTATTAAAATAAAATGCGGTAATACTGATGTCGTAGTATATTCAGTTTACTTTCCTCCTAGACATAACATAACTTTGGAGAGTTATGAAAACTTTTTTAAGAATCTTGGGCCTAGGTTTATTGTTGGAGGCGACTTCAATGCCAAGCATCCATGGTGGGGATCAAGAGTCGACAATCCTAAGGGAAAGGAACTTTATAAGTGCATTATTAAATACAATTATAAAACCATTTCCACGGGAAAACCGACATACTGGCCAAGTGATCCATGTAAAATCCCTGATTTTTTGTTTGCTCTGGAATCTCTAGCAACTTACTTGATATAATGGACTGTGATGATCTTACCACCAATTCTTTTAAACTTCAGTACTAATATACAACATGTATCAAAATGCTTTAAAATTATTACTCCCAAAACAGACATAAATTCATTTCAATACTGGATAGACAAAAATTTGCATTTAAACATATCTATTAAATCAGGCGACGAACTCGATCTAGCTGTTGAGCAATTGACAAATCTAATACATGAAGCCGCACTACTATCTACTCCTCAAATTTCAGCACCAAATGGTTGTAAGGTTAAGATATCCGCTGAAATCCGAGATTTGATAAGAATTAAGAGAAGGTTAAGAAGAATATGGCATTCAAGTAGGAATCCGAGGGATAAAACAAATTACAACAAAGCATCCAATGATCTAAAAAAACGTATTGCTGAAGTAAAAAATGAAGATCTTTCAAATTTTTTTTAAGAAATTTGGACATCAGAAACAATAACGAACACAATTTATGGAGAGCCACAAAGTACCTAAAGAAACCAACTAAAAGAAATGTTCCAATTAAGAACGCAAGCGGAACTTGGTGTCGAAGTAGTAAAAGTAAAGCTGATTCATTCCGTGAGCATTTAGAAAAAATCTTTCAACCATTTCCAACAACAAATAATACGGATGACAATAACATTCAACAATTTTTAGAAACTGCTTGTCAAATGGATTTACCCGTAAAATCTTTTTCACCTATAGAAGTTCAAAATGAAATATCTAACCTCAACAACTCCAAATCGACCAAATCGACAAATTGACAAAATTGATCCAATGGTTGCAAAATCTCTTCCAAAAAAAGGTGTTTTATTTCTTACCCTTTTATATAATTCTATATTAAGACTCTCACCCTTTCCAACTCAATGGAAATGTGCTGAGATTATTATGATTCTTAAGCCCAATAAACAAATTTTTAAGATAAGTTTATTAAGCTTGCTGAAGCTTAATAACATATGTTAAGTACTTTTTTATAATCAAATTTACTAAATATTATATAATAGATTGTAAATAAAATTCTAAAAAAAAAAATACATATTTTTGGAATCAGAATGAATATATTATTACTTGTTAGGAATAAATATATTAATTTATTACAATACAATGAAAGTATTTATTTATTTATTTATTTATTTTATTTATTAATCATATAATTACAAATTATATGTTAATACCCTAACCGAGCACTAGCAACAAAGGCCTTCGGCTCGTTGTAGCGAAAACAGACCAGAGCCTCTGATGAGAATTGAACCCACGACCCCCGCACTGATAAGCTAGCACGCTACCAACTAGCCTACCGGGGCGCTCAAAGTGAAAGTACTACAAGTTAATGTTGACGAAAAAAAAACTAAAAAATAAACTTGAGATGAGCCCTTCTTGAAACACAATTCAAATTATATAAATAAAGTAACAAAATTATTTTTGTGTTGTATTAACAATGTTTTTTAACATTTTTTTAAGCAATTAGATCAACTTTGTTAATTTAATCAATTTAAATTTCCATAAAATAAGAATGAGATAAATGTGCCACCAACGACCCATTGAAAATTATGTATTCAACCAAAATAATTTTGTTTAAAACTGATTTAAGATAAATATATCCATTAGTTGACGCAACCAAAAGTTGACGCATCCAAAATCTGAACACTTTATATATTTAAAATAAAAAAATAACGGAAATAACTAGAAAAACACACATTATAAACATCACCGTTCATCACAAGTTAGGGAATAATCCCAAGTGTTGTCATATGTATATATTTATGTGGACAGGTATATTTTAGTATTCAATTATCATTAAATTAGTTTGGAAGATAAGATATTGACATAAATAACTGTCACAATTTGTTTTGACTACCTAATAAATAATCAGAAAACAGGTGCAAAAAAAAAATCATTCAAAAAGATTGAAATGATAAAACTATTTCTTAATTCCTGCTGCTATAATGTCGAAAATTTCACACTTTATTGATAAAATATGTTTTCTAAATTAAAAGTGATTTAAAACAACATAAGACCCTGAAGCAAGCCAAAAATAATTTCTAAATTTCAACACTTCAATTAAATGTCATGACAATATTTTGTATTGATTTAACAATTTAAGTTAAATAATATAAAATGTTTGGCAATTGTTTGTTGCCTTTTTACTATAACGTTGGTTATTGTCACTCATACTCCTACCCCTATAGCGATATGAAAAATCGTTAAAAACATTGGCCGTACTTCGAAATTTTTGGTTTTTTTTCAGGTTTAATTTTGTATTATGTATTAACAAATTTCCTACATACATATGTATATACGGCAATTTGTAGATATTTCGAAATCAGAGCAATAAGCCGCAAAAAAACGTTAAGAAAGTCTAAACTTTTGTCTGTTAATCTAATGAAGTTTTAATCAATTAGTGTATCAATTGGTAGCCTTTGTTCAGATTTTATTTTAGAAATTTTCAAGTTTTCTACTTTGCTTATACTTCGCTTCATACTGATTTAAAATTTGTATGGAATTTGAATGTTTAAAACTTGAAAAAAAAAACGAAAATACGTATTTTTGGGAATCAGTGTGTATGGGGTTTTAAATAATTGTAGTATTTTAAGGTTATGTTAACAAATAATGGTTAATTTTATGATATTTGTAATTAAAATACATAATTATTAAATAAAAGCCTTCATTCAGTTTTTATCTGTCTGTCCTAGCTTAACAGGTTTCGGGAATAATGCTGTTTAAATAATGTTGAAATAGTAGATGATTAAGCTTTTATATCCTCCACATAACATATGTAATGAGAGTAAAAATATAGCAGTTCATTCAGTTTGTGACACATCGAAATATATATAGCTCTTAGACCAGTGGTCGGCAAAAAGAGAGAATATGAATGTGAATCTTTCTAGACAAATGAACGAATGAATAAATTAATAAATGAGTTAATAGATAAGAATATATACCTATTGATTGAATTAAAATAGTTCATGTTTTTGTTTTCTCTTTTATAAAAAATAAAAATAATTCATAATATTGATAATAATAATTTTTTGATTGCCTACAATGTACTGTGCCTCATATAATATATTTCAAGAAAATAAAAAAAAAATCTTCCCACTCAACGTTCCACATTTTTAAGTTAAAATGTAAACGAAAAACAAAATAAATTCCTACAATAAACAAACAAATTTGTAAAGTGTACTTTATTTCTTTAACAAAGCGGCATATACCTGCTCTGTTGAAAGTTAGCGTACTACCAAAAAGTATATAATTCTCAAGAGTATGTTTCTCTCTCACGAACTTTTTAGTACTCTCTTAGAACACGAACATAGTTTGGCGGCAACAAAGGTGAGTTTTGGTCGGCAACTTTTAGTAGTGTTTAGCGGTGCTGCCATATAACCAATTTTTTTGCCGTTTTTTGGGATGCTAGAGATTTTTCAGATTATTTCATAAAAAAATATGTTTTTTTTATTTTATTCATGTATTTTTTCAGATTTTTCATATAAAAATATAATATTTGTTCAATATACTATTTATTTTTAATAAAATTAGACATGTCTAATAAAGTAAAAAAAAATACAACAAAAATTTGCAATTGTGTTAAAAAAATAGTTACGAATTCAAACATAACATTGTGACATGAAAAGTATTAAAGTGTGTACACACACATTGACCAACTATGTCTATTCATATCCATTATTTCCCATTTCTATGGTGAAAATATATAATAAAGAGAATAAATATCCTATGAATTGTTGCAACATATAATTAAAAAACCTATAAAAAATGCAATAATTTGAAAAAAAAAATGTTTTCACGAAAAAACTGGTAAACAGTTAAGAATCCCAAAAACTGGGATAAAAAATTACACTGTTTATGTGACAGCACTGCATACACCAAATATAATGTTTTTCAACACTTTAGCAACTTTTAAAATGTTGCCGCTTAACTCTGTACCATATTGAATTTCTGGTAGAGTGTGAAAAATAATCTTTAGTAAATTATATACTTTTTGGTGTAAATTGCCGATTATGTTCGGCTCCTGAGTGCCGATCACTGTCTTAGACCCTATAAAGTATATTCAGGGTGGCCTAAAATTAACAAAGCGATTTTGAGTTATTTAAGACATAATTATTAATTTTTTTTAAATACAGTATATTAATGGAGCATATTTTTAATTTAGTTATAAAAAATTATATCTTGCAAGTGGTGACCATTTTCTGCTTCTCATATTCGTGCTCTTTCTTCAGGTGTTATGTTGTTCATTTTGTCGCGTATATTGTTTTTTAATTGCTGGATGGTTCCAGGCTTATTAATATAAACTTTTCCTTTCAAATAACCCTTAAGGAAACATTCTGAAGCGGTTTAATCCGGTGAACGCAGAGTCCAATTAAAATCGCTTGTACGCGAAATAATTCGTTCACCTAGATAAATTGCAATATCAATTTGTTGCTGGTAATCTTTCGGTTTTAATTATTGGACAAGCTGGATTTTGTATGGAAACATTCTTATTGTATGCAAAATTTTCTGCAGCGATTCTCGTGAGAAGCTAAGTTGTGTCGAAGGTCTCCTGATTGATGTTTCTCCATCTTCCCGAATACTCTCATGTACCCGTTCAAAATTGTCATCCATGTGCACCTTTCGTCATCTGCCTGCACCAGGAAGGTTCCTTACTGCCCCTTGTTGTCGAAAATTTGCAACCAGGCGGTTTATTGTTAATTCTGAGCGTCCAACGCGCAGAATAAAATAACGAAGATATGCACGCTGAGTCTAAACATTGAATCGTTGATTTGAGAAATAAAGTACAATGATTTGGGCACGTTGTTCAAATGTATACTGTTCCATTTTAAATTCCCAAAGTCTTCTTTACAGAATACTGAAAAAAATATAATAAAAAAGTTATAAGAAATTCAAACCCCTTCGGTAATTTTGGGCCACCCTGTACATTTATAATGATTTAGATAATTTAACGCCGATCTAGCCATGTCCGTCTATCTTTGCATTGAAATGGCGATCAAGGCGTGCGAGGTTACTCGTTTTTACTAATATTGTTTTTTATCCCCTGGCCAGTTTGGTATTGCAAATTAGAAAAATTGGTTTGGTGGCGAACGGAGTAGAGAAGCAAGCCTTATTTCTCTTTCGCACTAATATGAATACTTCTTTTGTTGCTTCATGCACATTCGGTTTTTGCATGCAATCAATTGCATCGTATAAATTCGATCTATATTGCAATCATATTAAAATTAAGTGTCTTCCCTTAAGATGAAATCATTTGTGAACAAGCTAATCGTTGTTAAGGCTTAATAAATCTTCACTTTTGAAGTTGTGGGGAATATGTTGCGAGTTGACTTCATTAACTTTATGTAATCGAAATATGGTTAATTGGACCACCCATAACATATTGCATCCTCATGGAGTTACATGGGGCTCGTTGGTAGGGTTCTGCATTATGTTAGATTCGTGGTGGATGGACAATTGCTTTATTTTAAGTGTAATAGTTATTTAGGAGTGTAATTTAGGGTTGTGTAGTTTGAAAGGAATTTTTAGTGTTGTGTATGGAAATGTCACTTTTAGGTGTAGGGGTATATCAGAGGTAAATAATTTTCCTATTTACACAGAAAAAAATTAGCTTAAGTGTCTTGAGATAGTTATCGGTATAAAACAAAAATTAAAAAATTTTTAAAATTAATAATTTGTAGGTATTTCTAAAATTTCTGTTTATGCCATAATTGCCAAAATGTTAAAATAAGATATTAAATTTGCATTAAAATAAATTAATAAATAAATATATTGCATTCACTATAAAAAAGAATAAATTTTTGAACTTTAATATTCAATCTAAAAATATTCCAAAAAGATGATCATGAAGTATACTTAAGCCTTAATTTTTTAAAACTTAATGGAAAGCATAACGATTTAGAGACGTTTTTTAATATAAATGCCCTCCTCCAAAAACCTTTTTATACCCTTCACCACAGGTGGAAGGGTATATATAAGTATGTCATGCCGTTTGTAATTTCTACAATATTGATCTTAGACTCTATAAAGTATATATATTCTGGGTCCTTATGAAGAGCGAAGTTGATTTAACGATGTCCGTCTGTCCGTCTGTGTGTTGAAATGGGTTTTCCGAAGAACCCAGACATGATGAGGACTTGATTGTTATTTATTTCTGTTATATGTGATCCATTTCTGTTTGCTATTGAAAATCAGACAGATCGGTTAATAAATGGCTGAGATATTAACAAAAAACCAGGTGCCGAATTACGGCATTCGTGATCGAACGAAATTGTTCGAAAACTGTTTTTTAAAAAAGTTACCACAATAATACTAATAATGATAACACCAACTTTAACTTTTATTTCCAATCTGGGGCCAAACTACAACATCCCTGATGGAAAATATTCCGTTCTAATATTTGATTTTTAGAAATAAAAAAACTAATTTTGATCGAAAAATTACGATCACGAATGCCGTAATTCGACCCCAGGACTACCTCTAATTTTTTCCGTAAAATCCCTTTGTTTAATATGTATGTAGAATTTTACGCATAACAAACACACCCATTTGTTGAAATTCTTTTCTTTCATCTCCACCTTTTATACACAAGCAACAAACACATACAAAGATTTGTCATTTAAATAAAAACCAAACAAATCTCTAATGAACGAAGACTTTTTATATATGTATGTACCAGAGAACTGCAAAATCAACTTTTTTCTTGATTTAATCATACAAAAAAATTCTTGTTCACTTTTAATAATTCAACAAAATTCACTGTAGAATAAAATCAGCATCATGTTTTTGAACACTGTTAAGTGATTACATTTGCACAAAACATAAACGACAGATGATTCACACTGATTCCAATTACGCGTTCAGTAACATGATGCTGATTTTATTCTACAGTGAATTTTGTTGAATTATTAAAAGTGAACAAGAATTTTTGTGTATGATTAAATCAAGAAAAAAGTTGATTTTGCAGTTCTCTGGTATGTACCTCTATTAACAATGATTTTGTGTGAGCTTCAATAGCTCAGTTGTCTAGACGCTATGTCACAAATACTTTTTTTCTAAGGCCGCGGGTTCGAATCCCAGTTCAATTCACTTTTTTTTTGTACATTTTTTTTTTATTTTCTTAAGACTTTTTATACCCTTCACCACAGGTGGACGGGTATATATAAGTTTTTTTTTTTTTTTTGTTTATTTTTTGTTTTTTTTTAACATTTAATTATTAATTTAAATAAAATTTTATATTAATAATTAAATAATCCATAAATAGGCTAAAAACATCAAAATTTTTATAAAAACCCTCTGATACAAACAAAATACAAACGTTTTGATTTCTAGTTTTTGCTCCGATTTAAAAGAATTTATAAACAGATTTTTAAACCATTTTATTTAATACATAATTTCCATTTGAGTGCAATTATTTTAGGTCATAACTTTTAATAATTTATAAAAAAAAAAATATAAACTATTATTCTTCAAATTTTTAAAATTAAGCTGAAGAAATTAAAAATATTTTGTAATAAAAAAGCGAAATAAAATCCCAAATGCAAATTTGCCAGCTAAATCAAGCAGTTCTAGTGATTTCTTTAAACGATTTGTTAAAATTCTTTTCTTTCACCTCTTCACCTTTTATACACAAACAACAAACACTATTCTAGAGCTGTAATATGACCTATGGATAAGTCTTATATAGCAAAAGATCGAAAATCTTTAGTATAACATATTTGCTGAAAGAACTCGGAAATATCGGTTCAGATACAAAAAAGTTATGCCCAAAACATACATTTTTTTCTGGATCCATAAATCTTCCCGAGTCCAAGTTTTATCACCAAACTAAATGGTTAATTTCCTGTCCATTCCATATATGTATGTCCATATATAAACTTCAGTTTTTTCCCGGCATAGCCGAATTTATCTGCTCTTACTTGTTTTTAAATAATTTTATCTATCAGATTTCTTTAGAATTTTTTTTTTTGTGCCAGGCCCACTCGCAAAAATGGAAAAAAAATAATACCTCTTAACTTAGCTTCGAAAGCTAAATCGATCTGCAAACTTTTCATTTGATTTGCGTTGGGTGCCATAATTTTATATGACACTAAGATGTGATGTTTTGTCGCCGTTACTAATATTTTAACATATTTTAGAAGAACATTTAACAAATTGAAGTATAATCGCTTCAACAAATTGATTTGTAATCACCAAATAAATGATTTAAATCATCAAAGTATTTATCAATCAACACTTTTAATTTAAATGCAAATTATCGGGTGGTCAAAATGTAAAAACGATAGAAGAGAAACAAACAAATCAACGAGAACCAACTTTAAAATAAAATGCATGGCCACAGACAGAGAAATTGCCTGCAACCCAAAAAAACAAAAAACAAAGTAAAAAATTAAGATGCCCGTATACGAGTTAGTTTTTTAATTATTAATTGCGGTCCTTAATTTAAAAACAGAAGTAATGCATTCGATAAAAGGGAAAAATATTAATTAAAAACAAATACTAAATGGAATAAAACAGAGAAGTGAGTCAAGCAAAGATATACAACTGACAGGAATGTTACTATAATTTAATGAAAATCACAAGACTTGATTACAAAAAGACACAGATAACATTGTACATAAATTGAAATACGTAGTTGCAAATGTAATTATTATATTGTATTTATTACCTTTATATTTTTCTTGCATAGATTAGTTAATTTGAAATTGTGGTTAAAACGCTGTGGTATAATCTCAAGTAAAGATAAACACTTTTTGTTGTTTTATAAAATTAAAAAGATTTGATTTATTTTTTGTTGTTGTTTTATTTTTCCAATAGCTATTGTATTCTTGAAATCATAGTTCAATTTGTCGTTTACTGCCTTTTTGTTCAGTCTTTAATTAAAAACACTAATCACACTATTTAGCTTAATTATAATTGTTATAAAAATATCACTTTATAATCGTATTGAAAAACTAATAAAACTATTTCCAAAAATTAAGTAAAGGCACGCATATTTTGCATTAAATTTGCTTATTTTCCGTTCGCAGCCAACAGACTTTTTTGTGATTTTTTTCGAACGAAGCAGAGGAAAACAATACCACAGACAACACGTATCAAATAAAGAAACAAAAAAGAACTGAAAACAAAGAAAAACAGCTGTTGTTATTAAGGCTTTTTAATAAAAGAATTTGCTTGATACTATAAATTGTTGTTGCACAGCTACAAGGTGTTTCAAATAAAATTAAGTTAAGTTTACACTACATTCGAAAATTAATTTAAGGCTGAATTACTCGCAAGTAAAGGTAACGTAGCGAACCAGATATATTAATATATTTTATAAAAACACACACAAATACAGTAAAGATTTCTACGACAATCTAATAAAAATTTGGGATTTCTAACAGATTTCCCATAAGAAATGAAATCCCATTTAAGGTTTGATTTCGTTGAAATGGAAACAGCTGTATGTACTTATTTTAGATATATTTTCTTTGCATTTGTTTATGGTTACGGCGATATCGATATGGTACGTCTAATTAAACCTTTACTTTACGTAAACCTAGCGAGTCGGGATGGAAGAATCTTTCTTTCCATATTTACGTGACAGCTCACATTGCATGATATGTTCATTTTACAAAAGTGGTGATATTTGTAAAAGAGAATAATATACACAATAAAAAATTAAAAAATAGCAGTTTTCCTTATTAGCTGTGTTTATGCGGCAATCTATACATAAATTTGACATATTCCAACGTTAAGTGTTAACGCTTTATTAAGTGCTCATGGCTAACTAAAGTGCGCTTTATATTTATTTATTTATTTATTTAGAATACAAAAAACTTTTATAATTACTACTTGAAAACGTGTGTTTTTTTTTTAATTTTATAGTATCATCATTGTGCCTGTTGGAAAAACAACGTAAAGGTAGCATGAACAGTTTCTATAGTTCAAGTTAAAAGTAAAGATGGGCACGTGGGCGATTTTTGACTCACGCTCACGAGCCAAAAAATACAATCACGCACGAAGATTTTTTCTACTCACGCTTACGCACGGTCACGATAAACTCATGCTTCAGGAATAATCACGACAAAAAATCGACTTACGCACGAATTTTTTTACTGCTCACGCACGATCACGTGAGTAATATAAATTTTGGTTCAAGCGTGATGTACGTGAATTACAAAATTTCGTTTTACGTGCCCACCTTCAGTTAAAAGCATTTACTTGTCTCGTGCGGCTGTTAAGTTATATGACGGCGTTTTTTGCTTCTAAGAGGTTGGCATCACTGTCTTAATTTTGTTTAAAAAAACAAGAAAGTGGCATATGGTGCTAAATCAATAAAAGATAAAATTTTAGTTAAAACATAATAAAAAATACGGAAACAATTTGTTTTTATTTGTAAACGCACGTCAAAAGCAAGACAAACTCCATTTCATGGCAACTACTTCCAAAAATATGAAATTGGGCTCGTTTGCCACTGGAGGTAAACTCGGTGGTAAAATTGGACCACAAACAAATGTTACACCCGTATCACCGGACATTGAAGGTGCGACAAGTGTGACCATACCAATAATTAAAACAAAGGACTGTCCAAAACAATTGCCCGTCTATAGTGCGGCTTTGAATCGATCAGTTGAAGAGTTTTTAGCTGCTGAAGATTTGGATAATATACAATTGGAATTGGAGACATTACTTTCCAGTGTTGCTTTAAGATATCGTGTCTTAAAATCCGAATATGAAAGTTTAGATAAAGATGAAAAGAATAAGGATAAAAAGAGTAAACATTCATTACAATTGGTTGGTCAGGCGGGAGATAAACAACCAGCTTCTCCAGCCACATCTGTGGTGAATAGTGGAAAACGTAAGAGAGATGAACCGTCGCTGGTGCGAAAACCAAAAAATGCTACATTAAAACAAGCTAAAAATTTACACACTAAAAACAGTCCCCTGGCACCAAATACTGATGATAGCATGGAATATGTTCCTGGTGTACATGGTGTGGCTAGGGATCTTCAAAAACCAATACCGGCAAAAATTGATACGCCAAATAAATTTTGGTTATCGGTTGAACCGTACTGTATGCCCTTAACAAATGAAGATTTGCGACTATTGGATGATCTTTTGGAACAATACAATGGTCCTTTGGTGCCACCGATACCAGAATTGGGTCCGCACTATTCTTCAGTGTGGGCAGCAGAAGATTTAAAAGACATTCAACATAGTTCTAATCCGAACACTAACAATCGTTTAAAACCACATAATAATGGAGCTACAACAAATATGCTTAAAAAAGCCGATTCCATTGTTGATGAATGTGTCACAGGTCCCCTAACACAACGTTTAGTTTCGGCCCTAATGGAGGAACAACTTTTACCTAATCCGGCTGATATTGTGGCCGATAATAGCAACAGTAGCAGTGAGAACACACACTCTTCGGCTCCCTTGAATTTCAGATCGCTATCAATGCTACGCAATTGCATTGGTATAGAGAAACGTGTGAAGAAAGAACTTATCGAACAGGGTATCCTAGACATTTCAGATTTTCCCAACAACGACGAAGATGAAATACATTCAGAAATTAAACGTTTAGTGGGTGAACTTTCGACCATTGCTGAATATAATAGCAGTGCACTAAAACGTCTACATGATGCCGCTTCAGAGGAAATTAAACGTCTAGAAGTTAAACGTAAACTTGATTCAATTGACCAGGAGCTATTAGAGACTTATAAACGAACATTACAAAATAAAGCCAAACGTAAACCATTATCACCAGAAGAACAACAAGAAATTTATCGTTTAACAGCAGAACAAAAAAATTTATCCGATCAGTTGGAACGTATGCAAGCAAATAATTTTCTTTACGAATAACATTTATTAAAAGATTTTATGTCAACGTTTTATGGAAAAAACTAATGAACAATTTTTAAATTGAAGGATTATATTTAAATAATAAAAGTAGGTATTAAATATATATATAAATTTAACAAACATTAAATAAAGTTAGATTAAATTATAAAACTAATTAAAAAGAAATTTAAAGCAATCCATATTTGTTATTCACAACGTGGAAATAGTATCAGATTCTTTTAAATTAAGGGTTTCTAATTCAAAACTATGATATGCGTAAACGATACAATTCTTTCAACACTATTTTATTAAAGTCATTTTATAAACAACTAAAAGAAACGGTGGAACTATATTTAAACGCTGGAATTATATTTTGTGGTTTGAATGCTCATTTTTATCATAAAAGTTTTAAAATAAATTGTAATTAATTTATAAAAGAGGATTTTTAATCGTAATATTGTTAGACAAATGTTTGAATGCAGATTCAAATTTTGAATTAAGATTTACTCACAATGATGGAGTAATACAGATTGGATTATAAAGAAAAATAATACAAAAAATATGTAAGTGTGAAGAAAAGAACAAATGAGAGTTAAGTACCTTTAATTTCGGCGGCTTAATGTAGAAAGCTCGTAAATCGAGTTTTATTTCTCTAGAATTGAAGCTAAAATCTGAAAAACTTTGGATATAAAATTCCTTTAAACCTGCATAGTTTGAGACTTGCTTGATACTTAAGTAATCCAATGGGGTTTTTAAGAAACCTAGTCCAATACTCAGAAAAATTTGAACCTACATGAGAGGGCACAACAAGCCGACTTTCGAACTTAAGGGTAAGAAGAAGAGTATCTTCACTTCCGATTCCTCTTTTTCAACCTAACCTAAATTTTATATCCAACGTTTTCCAGATTTTATTAAGTTTATTCCATGGCCTCTAAATAAATTAAAACTCGTGTTAGGGTCTTTCTTCATTAAGCCACCGTCAATTTTATCATAGAACATAAACAGGTTGTCGTAATCGAATTCAAGAGAAAGTCAATTTTAACACAGAACTTTTAAATAATTTTTAATTAAATTTCTTAATAATTTGTAATATATAAGATATTGTATGGAGTCAAATTTCGATTTCAGGTCGAATTTAAGACTAATGATGTATGTTAAGACTAATGATGTATTTTTAGAAAATTTTAAGTACAAGATTTTAAAATTAGTTTTGTTTCATATGTTGGTTGCATAAGATTTTTTCTCAGGAGTATTGCTATGTACAATTCTTTGGCCTGGAAGACTTATGTATTATCAATAAATAAAAGCTCTTCATAAAGGCACATTTAGAGTAAAATGCTTTAGATTAGAAATATTCAGGGATGCTTTATCCTAGCAGTTTTTTCTCGCGTCTAAACGTTGCTTAATAATTTTTAAACTCACTTTGAAAAAGTATATTTTTAAATAAATCTACTTTGCACTTCTTTTGTGTTGGACGTATTTTTAAAAACTGTATTTAAAGAATTTAAAATTTAACCAAATTCCAATGAGTTGGTACAACACCTTCTATTGCAATGAAAAACTAATCAGTGGTAATCTTATCTAACAACAAATATGTTTAAATATTTTATAATTAAAACCTTTCAATAAAAAAAGCTATAGATACATTTTTAATGCAAATATTTACATAATAGACTAAAATAATAAGAGATAAAATAGTCAACATATAAAATTGTATTGTGAGATAAAACTGAATAATCTCAAACGGTAGAAAAATTAAAGCTTCCGGCGCTGTTTATGTCGAAATTTCACAATTTGTTTTTTTCTCAATTTCTTTTGATTTGTTTGAAAATTTAAGTGTAATATGATCGTACGTTTGTCCTTTAAAAAAAAGTTGAAATCAATTCAAAACTTAAAACACGGAATAATCCACAGTATCAAACTCATTAAGGAATTACTTCTACAACAAAATAATAACCTATTGTCAAACTGATTTCAACGAAATCGTTGACATGCAATCGACCCTTGACATGAACCCTACCACCAAATGTCACTTTTAGCATTCATTCTAATCCAACAATTGAAAACAACACAAATTTTAGTAAATAAAAGCGGTAAAAATTAATGTGTTAATAAAAATAACTGATATGGGAAGGTGTTCTCCACTACACTGCAGTTGATAACATTTTGGGGTTTCTCTGTAATCGAATTTGCAATTGCTTGCAAATTCATGTATATTAGCTTCAATATCAAATTTATTGAGCACAAAAAATAATTGATCTCGAGATGTGGTTTAAGTTTAAATAAAACTACAACCACTATTTCAATTTTAATTTATCATTTATTTCAATACAATTTATAACAAAATTCTTTTTGTATACAAAATACGATTATCCTCTAACAAAATACTTAAATTATACAAATTATATTTTTTACTTATTACATTTAACATAATTTACAGTTCATTTACATAGCGACTATTTGAATTAAAAAGGAATTATTTCAATTTGAAATATTGTAAGAAAACATTAAATTTATTTGACCGAAATAATGGATTTGTCATAGGTCAAGGCTTATCATCCTCATTCGTGTCATAGTGTTTTGATACTAAATCTGATTTAGTAGATACAAGAATGTTATTACAAATGGCCTTATTACGAAGATTAACATCTTCGGTAAGTAAAAGTAAGTTAGGTACATGTTCTTTGATTTGTAGACAACAATTAATGATGCTGTCATCAGCGCAATTTATTTTTATCATATGATTACATTCTTCCAAAGCAGTTTGAGCTACAAAAAAATAAATATTAGTTAAAGCTTTCGAATACAATTATAAATGTATACCTTGCAAGTGATTCGATTTACTTTCAAATTTTTTATTAAGGTATTTAATAGCGCGTACTGCTAAAGTTTTAACACCTTCCTGACAGCCAGAACGCATTTTCAATGCATCTAATTCTTGTAAAACACTATAAGGCAGGTACAACATACTGCCTGCGGTATCTTTAGATACATTTAAAGATTATTTGAGTTTTTTAGGATGAGATATTTTGTTAACTTACCACATAATTTCATTTTGCTTAAATCTTCTATAAAACATAAATCTCTTAATAAAACGTTGGTATCGACAACAATATAGTAATACTCCTTTTGCCATTTATTATTGTTTAATAAATCTTTGCATTTTTCAGCCGCAAAACGTAAAAGATTTTCATTTACTGTGTCATAAATATCAGCCATGGTTCCTTCGTTGTTCGCATATTCCTTTTTTGTAGAAGAAATTTTGAAAACATTTGTAACAACAGAATCACTGCTCGATATCTGCAATAAGAATTGTTAATGCATAATTCTTAAGTAAAAAAGAAATTACTACAATATTCACTTGTTAAAAGTGTAAAAAAAAGTTAGGCAATAATTGTTAGTCCTTAGTTTTGACTTATGAAAAAAACAAACAACTTAATTCGCATGGATTTTTTTGTGTAGTAAAAAGTAGTGTGAAATTATAAAACAATTGCCAAGATTAATTCCTTTTCAAGTGGAATGAAAGAAAATGATATCAAACGTTGTAAATAGAAACTCAATAAAAAAAATTAGCAAATTTTAACCAAAACAAATTTAAGAGAAAAAACTAACAGGAATTTTTTGCATATTTATAAATTACTTTACCTTTGTTGGTTCTTTTATTGTAGGTTGCCAATCCATTGCTTCTACTTCTGAAAAATAAATATAAAAATTATTGGAAAATCACTTACAATTGGGCTCTCATAAAAATTCTGATTTTGCTAATTTTAATCTGACGTGAACGAACAAATTATCGTATTCAAAGTTTTTATGAAATAATACTAGCCAGGACATTCAATAATCTCACCATAAATTTCTACCCTGAGCTAATGCATATCGAAATTTATTCAAATCCAAAAAAAAATTACGATATCTGCCATATTGACTAAAAAACCAACCAGATTTGTAATTAAAATTGAAAGTGATTTTGTACAAAAGAGGCGAATTTTAATTATTTAAAAAATGTAGGGTGAAATTATTCAACAACTCTAGTTTTCAGATAATTTTAACAAGTCTTAAAGTTTGATATTTACCATCATTAATTGTATTGTTGGCACTTTGAGATGTTGAATTTGTTAAATTGTTGGTTGTTTGTTCTAAATTATTGATTGTTTCAGACACTTCGGCAAATGTGGATAATGTTGCTTTTGCTGGTGTACTGGTAAAGGGTTGTTGCAACTGCAGAGATTGTCTTAATCGTTCTAAGCGAGAGTTAGCTAAAATTAAAAGAAAAAGTTTGTTTTAATCTGTCAAACTGATATTTCTATATCTTACCTGATCCTCGTTGGTATGATGGAATATTTATTGTCTTTGGTGTATTATATATTGAAGTATTAGCTGACTTTGAACTATCCGACGATTTTTCTTGATCTGCTCTCAATTGAGAAATGGCTTCCTCTAGAAGAGCAGCTGACAAACGGTTATTAACTTCATTCTTTTTAACTGAAGATTTTAATAAGCTCGATAATGATGACGATTTATTTTTAGCTTTGGATTTTTCAGCAGCTGACTCTTTACTTGAAGTAAATGGAATTTTAGAGATTCCTTTAATCTTTTTAACAATGCCAGTACAAAAGTTATTGAAAGTAAATGATTTTGTTTCAGCTTGATTTGGTAAATGCTGAGTGTCATTCGTAGTTATCAACAATGATGACGAATTGCAGATTACTTCAGTATCCATAAGCGATTCCTTTTTTGGAGTAGAGGGTGTTGAAATATTTAAGGTTTCTGAGAGTCGTGAAGTTTTGTTAGGTGATGTTAAGCTCTTTGATAGTATTTCAGGTTCAGTAACAGAATGTGATCTTTTATTTGCTTTTCTGAATGATGGTAAATGTTTTCGGGGTGAAGTTTCAATCGTTTTAGTTACAACTTTTGTTGGAGAACTTGTAGTTGGCTGATCCTTAGCAGGATTTTCTTGTTCTTTTACTTCCGTCGCAGTTTTTTTGGTTTTTGATTGCGAATCAGTCGTATGTCGAGTGCTTTTAGTTACTTGTGAAAGTGTTTGCCTTAAATTATGTTGCAGTCTTTTTAAACGATCTTGAGCGGGAGTGGCACTTTTAGGTTTAATTGCTAGTGTTAAAAATGTTTAGTTGAGTTTTAGAATATTTCAGATAAACATCACATACCTATTAATTTTGGTGGCGCTTCTTGTTTTGAAGCATTCTTTGTTGCTTCATTCTCGGAATCTTTTGATAGTGGCAGCCATTGTGTTTCACCCGTAGCCTTGTTAAATAAATAAAATCGTCCCGGCCGACTTTTCGAAGATAGTTTTACCCACTCATCATTTTTGTTTCTTTTCGATTCCATATTAAATTTTGCAATATTTATTGCAGTGTTGTTAAAAAATATATAATTTGAATGTAATTTGTTGTGAAAATTTAGAATTGCGTCGTTAATGAACGAACTAGTTCATTGGACTTAAATGCCTTGTTAACAATTAAAATAACTTTTAGTTTAATCATTTACGATATTTATAAAACATATTCTCTCGATTAGAATAAAAAACTTTAATAATTCATACACAAAGTAAACTAAAAACCCCGAACTTTCAAATAAAAAAAAAACCCAAATCCTCCCTAATGACTTTACCGATCGGGATTATTTTATGTTTTTGTAATAATTTTTTCAACAAGTACGAACAATGGATTTGTTTTTGTGGCAGAGTATTAAAATTGACGTATGTCATTCCCATATAAATTTGACATAAGCCAACGTTATGTGTTAACGCTTATCGTTACTTATGTAAAATTTGTATTGGAATAACATAAGCTAACGTCGATAGCTTCAAGCAACAATACAGCCAACATGAAGAGTTTGCTTAAAAACTGCTAAAGATAGAGCACGAAAAGCAATTTATTTTGCCGTATATAACAATATAAGAACAATGAAGAAAATAATTTTGTTGTAGCTTTAGCACATTAAATATTAAAAATTATAATTTATTATTTTGTAGAAAAGACACTGAAAGAAATTGTACTAAACTTCCACTTGAAATTCATTAACATGTAAAATTATATTTTTTATATGGAGTATGTTAGTTTTGGTACTTTAAACCCTGAACAATTACTACGCTGTCATATAATTTTAAAATATTTTGAAATTTTAAGTTTTTAAAAATAATTTGATAGTTTGAACAATTCGTTTTTGCAATGCTAAAAATTTTTGCTGTTTTGCGACTTTCCGGAGTTGGCAGCACTAATGTAGAAGTTTTATGAAAAATATTTTCAACTTGGTAGCACTTTTATAAAACACCAGTGCCCAGATACGATTATTGTCCATTTTTGAACTTAAAATTCTATCGTTTTGTAGATGTTACTTACCAACCATTTGGTCTTTTACCAAATTTGTAAAAACAGTTTAAAATTTTTATGTAATATGGTAGATATATAACTTCGAAAGTGGACGATAAACGATAGTCATCTTATTGTGTTACGTCTCCATTGCGTGTTTTTAGCAAATCATATTGTTTTGACCAAAAAAATATATGGGAAAACGTACAAAACAGTGTTTTGTTTCAAAAGAGCTATCACACATTAGATTAATATTTAAGCCAAACAATTTTTGTTCCTTTCAAAACACACGAGAATGATTCATCTGGTTTAAAAAGTATACGTATAGCTTTGTGTGCGTGTTTTTTGTATGCATTTAACATTTAGTGTTTTTTAAAAATGGGCATGTATTGGTTTTGTACTGCTAATGCGGGATTGAAGCTGGTTAAAACTTTACGCCATTAAAAAACAATTCTCTTCACCCCGCTTGTCGCAAGCTGGTATATTATGCCAGCATAATTGTTCGTATGTGTGATAGCTCAAACACATGCAAAAAAGTGGAAACGTGGCCCTATAGCATCCAATTGATTGTTTACCTATTATGAACTGTGCGCTTTTTCGCTAATGTTGATTTAATTGCAATAAGAAAAATTGACTCGAACTTTAATGCCTTAAAATTTTAATTGTTGAAATTGAAATTTAATTCTTATTTTGGAACGTCCCTACTAAAATCAAATAGAGTCGTAAGCCTTTGTGCAAAATATTTATTGTTTCACATGTTATTTTTATTAAAATTTATAAATTCAAATTGTCACTTTTTACAGGTAAAATTATAGTTATATTAAATTTGTATGAAAACAAATTTTTCACAATTTTCACTTAAAACTTGTCATAATAATATAATATTTATAGTAGTTTTTTCACGTGTAATGGAAACAATTGGCATGTATGGATGCATAGTTACTCAAAATGCATTAAAATGACTCTGGTGGTTTTTAAATTTCCCCACTGAAAAGGCGCTAGAATTCTTGTTAAACCGCTAAAAGGTATTTTCCCCCGCTATGAGCAATTAAAAAGCGATAAATTAGAGATAAAAGCGTCAAGTTGGCGATAGTGGTCTTTTGTTCAACCGGTGTTTTTTGCTGTTCCTAATTTTTCATTTTTTCTTAAAAAGCATTGTATTTTTGGTTTTTATCTTTAAAAAGATTATTACAAAATGATTAAGGTGAGGAATTTTGTTAAATATATCTATAAATTGTTTAATCTGTGTGTAATTTCTACATTAAAATTGAACAAGTACAAAGTCCACAACCCAAAATCAACCGTTATGTAGGCAGCAAAAAAAAAAAAACTGAAATTACACAATCATTTGGAACAAGACTGGAATATCACTATATAGTTTTTTGTTTGTTTTTTATAGAACGCCGTATCTCTTGTTACTGGTGGTGCTTCTGGTTTAGGCCGTGCCACAGTTGAACGTTTGGCCAAACAAGGAGCCCGTGTAGTGTTGGCTGATTTGGGTACTTCTAAAGGTCAAGAAGTAGCCAAGGAGTTGGGTGACAATGTTGTCTTTGTGCCCGTTGATGTGACGTCCGAAAAGGATGTTACTGACGCTGTACAAACTGCCAAGGACAAGTTTGGACGTTTGGATTTGACGGTCAATTGTGCTGGTACAGCTACCGCTATACGCACTTATAATTTCAATAAGAATCTCGCCCATAATTTGGACGATTTTGCACGAGTTGTTATGGTTAACACTGTGGGAACCTTTAATGTCATTCGTCTTTCAGCCGGCTTAATGGGTGTCAATGAACCCAATCAAGATGGTCAACGTGGTGTTATAGTCAATACTGCATCCGTTGCTGCCTATGATGGTCAGATCGGTCAAGCAGCTTATGCTGCTTCAAAGGCCGGTGTCGTTGGTATGACTTTACCCATTGCTCGTGATTTGAGTACCCAGGGTATTCGGGTATGCACAATTGCTCCAGGTCTCTTTAACACACCCATGTTGTCAGCACTTCCCGAAAAGGTTCGCACTTTTTTGGCCAAATCCATTCCATTCCCCCAACGTTTGGGTGAACCATCGGAATATGCTCATTTGGTGCAGGCCATCTTTGAGAACCCTTTGTTAAACGGCGAAACTATACGTATAGATGGTGCCCTCCGCATGCAACCTTAAAAAAGGTTAATTTTAATTTTTCTCACTTGAAATTTTGTTTCCCACAAATCATCAGAGATTTGCATTTATTTGTTTTTTTACTATTTTCTGTTTTAGCATTTAAGTAAAATGAAAATTAAGCAAGTTCTTTTCAAGAAAAACAAAATTGCCAAGCAATATAAGCATCAATAAAGTATCAAAATGTCGCATACTATATTTTCATAAAATCATGTTTCCTTCAGTTAAATGTTAATTTCCGAGTTATCAGCAAACTAATAAAGAGTAAATGAGACGTTTGTTTTATATCAAAGGTTAGTTAAGCTTTTTCTTTTATGTTTTTTTCTGCCTTTTGTTTTACGCTTGTCACTCATTTTAATTTGTATTTTTTTAGCTTGTTATCAAGAATCTAACGAAGATTTGTAAGCAAAATATTTTCAAGATTTTAATTTAAGAAAAGAATCAGTAGGCCAAAGGTAAGTAGTAACTACTTTTTAAAATTTATTTCTACACACACACAATTAAAATTTGTTTTCAATAAGCTGAATGATACACAGGCACTACGCGGAAAAGTTCCCAAAATTAAATTCACATAAAACAATGCGTTATTGTATAACGACACGTAATTTTCTATAAAGTCAAATAATTCTATATTGATATCGCACTTATACCTCTTAGGGGCTCAACTCAAAATTTTTAAATTTTCAGTAGAGGCAAAAAATATTTATTATTAAATTTTAAAGAAATACAAACTAGAAGTATACAACGGTAGTTGTTTTTGCAAGTTTTTTGAGTTGTTTATCTGAAATTTGTTCATTTATTTAATGTTAACCGTTATTACATAAATACAGGCACAACTTAAAATATTTTCCTTTAGTTGTAACAAAACTGATATGAATTGAGCTTGAATTTGGGGACAACTTAAAGTATTTCCCTTTAGTTAAAATAAAACTGATATGAATTGAGCTTCCATTTCCCTTTAGTTGTTTCTAAAGAAGCTACTCTTTACATCGTAAAAAGGGATATAACTGTATTTTTTTTTGTGCAATAGAGTAGAAAAATTATGTAAGATTTTTACATTGGTTAAATATGATCACTGTATATCGTTTTCTTGCAAATTTCAAAAATTTTTAGTTGACCCCCTTTAGAGGTACAAGTGCGATTTATAATAGAACTAAATAAGTTTTTCAATCTTTCTGAAATTTATACATTCAAAATGCTAAATTATTTAGAGAAACACGTAGAATTCTTTTAAGAAGAAAGAAGCTCTTTGGAACAAAGCTTGAAAATAATTAATTCTTTATTTTACTTTTTTTAAATAAATTAAATTTGATTCAAAGCTTCCTAATGGAATGTATGTACATATAAGCTTAATTCTCGAATATTGAATGAATTATTAAATGTAATATTTAGTAATCCTTTCGAAGCTCAATGTCATAAATTAGTTGATATTTTGGCATGGAAGAATGTCTGAAATAAAATAAATTTGGAAAAGAAATATTTCGATAGCCTTGTCTGTGCCCATATTGTTGCACAGTTGCCACCTTTTTGAAATATTTTATATACGGGTGAAAAATGGATTTTGCGAAAAGTCGAACCCGAAATGGAATAACGAATAAAATAATTATGTTAATTTAGTGGCTGCACTCATATACAGGGTGGTCCAAATACAGGTATCTTTTTAAATAATATGTTATTTTGTCACTGAAAATTTTTTTCTTTGAAATATCAGTATCATACCTCCGCGATCCAAAATAAGTTGCTTACGATCAAACAAACTTATTCCCAAAGTTAGTGCTGTGTTGCCCAAACTGTGCGTTTGTTGAAAAAAGATTTGGCTGAAATAAAGCAGCCGCGCGTGTTTGTACAACACTCATGATCGCCGCCGTCGTACGGAGCGTACCGATGGAATGTGGCTTCTGTGACCAAAAGTGTGTAACTCAATATAAGAGAAACGATTCGCCATCGATATCAACTATTCGGCATTTAACGCACCAAAATGATAAGAATTTTGCACAAAGATCTCGGATTATTTGCCTTAAATAACTAACTGACTTCGTTCTCAATTTGAGATATGGAATTTGACAGAAAAATTATCTTTTGTAACAAGGCACATTTTCAACTCAGCGGCTATGTCAACAAATAAAATTACAGCTTCTGGTAATCGGAAAACTAGCACATCATTGTCGAGAAGCCAATGCATCAACAGAGAGTAACAGTTTAGTGTGGATTATTGATTGGTGGCATCATTGGCCCATTTTTTTCGAAAATTCTTCTGGAAAGTAAATGGCGAGCCCTCATATGGAAGATGCGCACTTTGGTAATCCTTGGTTTCAGCAGGATGTCGCAACAAGTCCCACAGCTGATCAAACAGTCAGTAATTGTGTTATCAGCCGTCAGACGATGTCAACTGGCCGTTTCCGAGCTGCGATTTGACCCCTTTAGACTTTCTTGTGGGGTGCCGTGAAAGACCGATGCTATGCGAATAATCCAGAAACAATTCATACTCTTAAGGCTAATAACGTCCGAGCCGAGAAGCAGAAACCGACAATAAAGTCTGAAAATTGGACTGACAGGATTAGCTACTGCAAAGCCATCCGCGACAGCCACATGAATAAATTCGTGTTTCATAAATAATGGAAATATTTATTATTTCCAAAGAAGACAAAAAAAAAAAGCAAAATTAAATGTATTTAAAGCAAAAAAAAAATTGCAAAAAAGCAGAAAACAAGGAAAAGTAAAAAGTTGGGGAAAACACTTTTTTTTAATAAAAGAACAAAACTAGCAGAAAAAATATTTTTAATTAGAAAAAAGCACTTTAAAAATCTTAAGAAAAAGCTACTTTAGCACTAAAAATTAAAAAATCTAAATATAAGAAAGAAGAAAATACGAGCAAAAAAAGCAAAAACAGCAAACAAATTTGTCTTCTCTGGTTATTTCTAATAAAGCCATAAAATACAAAAAAAAAGAAATCAAGTTTAGTTAATTTTATTAAATTTTTAAAAATATTCTTTTATTTGGATCACTCATTATGTCCCCATACAAAACCCCAAAAATGTAAGTGTTTTGAGTGTGTTTTTAGTTACTCAGTAAAAAATGCCTGACAAAGAAGTTATAAAAGCATCACAACTACTAACTGTCAAATTTTTTGAGTGTGTAGTCAGTCGTATTTATTATAAATTACAGCAAATGTTCTCCAAATGTTTTTTTTTTATTTAATGTTTTGTGTCCCCAACATTACCATAAATTATTGTCTTAAAAATATCCACAATTTTTGAAAAACAAACATACAAACATATGAACTTTTAATTGTTCCCTCGATATATACTTAACTAAAGGCTGTATTAACCAGACGTAAACGTATCTCTGTATAGCAAATTCAATGAGTTAAGTAAGAATAGAAGATGTGTTGTATATTTCTGTGTCATTCTTATGCATTGATGATATACAATGCATACACAAAACGTAAATACACAACAAAAATCTAAAGCCCAAATTATTTGAGCTTTGGATATGATTTTGGAGGTGTATAATTTTTAATTAAAATAAAACAGACATAAAATAAAAAAATAGCCTTTTATTATTTTTTTTTTTTTTCAATTGAAAGTATAGCCCATTAATTATTTATATACTTAAGTATATGTAGAAACCACCAAGCAAAGAATCGAATACATGGGTAGTTTCGAATTTAACAACTTGCCACAGTTCTTGAAAAATATAAATAGAATTTCACTATTTAAAACCTCTCTAAAAAATTATTTATTGCAAAGTATACAAGAACTTTTAATATAGTAACTTATGATCTCAAAATGAATAACTTATTTTATTGTTATTATTGTATTAATATAAATTTTTTTGTTTTTTTCCCCTTTTACCAACTCGCCTCAATAAGGCCTAAAAGGCGCTGAGGCATCATTATTGTACGAATCAAACTATTTTAAATAAAATTCGTTTTCAAAAAAAAAAAGTTTAATCATAAAATTTGATTCTCTTGTAAAAACTAATTTATGAGCAAAAGTGGTGAACAATTTTGTTTTTTTAGACGTAAATGGCATAATTTGGTCTACTGCCCTACGTTTACAATACGAATAAACTGACAAATGGAATTAATTTTTTATGGTAGTATTTGTTAATGTTCAGTATTATCTAGTGTTTCCAATTCGGTTAATCGATTAACCGATTCCTCAATTAATCGCGATTAAAATAGGTCGATTAAACGGTTAAATTTTTTATATGAATTTTTCTGTTATTTTTCTTTAAACTTCCTAATTTTCTTAACTTTCGCAAGAAAATCAAATCAAAAATTTCAAATATTATTATGACAAATATTTTTGTTTACACTTAAAAGAGAAAATACAATAATTTCTAAGACTTGGCAGCATTTTTATACATTCTTAATTTTTAAGTAGCTATATCTATAACTACTTAACAAGTCTATATCTACTTAAATTTGTATGGAATATTTATATAAAATTCGAAAAAAACAAACCTGTTTCAATTCCTTAAAAAAAAAATTTTTAAATAATATAAAATTATATTTTCATGACCAAAAAATTGAAGTAGAGCCTTTAACCTCCGTATATATATATTTCGAGCTGACAAAAGATCTAATCAGAATGCAAAGTTTTAGAAAAGCTAGAGCCTCTAAGCAGAGCTTTAACAACAAACCTATTAACATATATATTTTTCTCCTTAGCAATGAAACACGTGACTAGATATACTGCTAACAAGCACTATGACGTTACTAACGTTATATAATTTTCTAAAAAACAGTTTGATTTAAAATTCTATGAAAAAAAAATTATAAAAACAAAAAAATACAGGTTGGTTGAAAAGTTCCTGCGCTCACCAAGAGATGGCACTGCTAGCTCCATTTTTTTTTTCTCAAGTTGTTATACCAACACATGCAAAGTTGCAAGTTATTCTGTCAATTCTTTCTTTGTTTACAAGCCATTTGAAGTTGGCGTGTTATTGATTTTTTTTAAAAAGGAAAAAAATTCATATCGTGCAGTCATTAGATTCTTTGTTTTGAAAGGTTTAAAAGCAAAGGAACTTTATGAACAATTGTTAGAAGTGTATAAGGAGTCCTCATCTTCAAAACGCACCGTTGAATTTAAACGTGGTCGTACCAGCCTTAAAGACGATCCACGGGAAGGACGACCAAAAACTGCAACCACAGCAGAAATCATTGAGCAGGTACATAATATGGTTAGTAAGAATCCAAGTTTGACTAAGCGTGAAATTGCTAATGCCATAGGCATCTCAGACGAACGAGTACTCCATATTTTACATGAAGAATTACGTATGAAAAAACTGTTTGGAAAGTTAGTGCCGCACACATTAACAATTCAACAAAAACTGGATCGAAAACAAATTTCTCTGCGTAATTTGGAGCGTTTTAAGATGAAAAAACCGACTTCTTGCGTCGTTTTATAACTTGGATCTACCACCATGATCCTAAATTGAAACAAGAACATTTACAGTGGACTGAAGCTGGTTGTTCATCTCCAAAGCAGGTGAAGTCACAACGATCAGCAAAGAAGGTTATGGCATCAGTTTTTTGGGATGCAAAAGGAATTTTGTTAATTGATTATCTTCAGAAAGATAAAACAATCAACTCTGAATATTATTGCAGCCTTTTGGATCAGCTGGATGAAAAAATTCGTGAGAAAAGACTTGGTTTAAAGAAGAAAAAATCGTTTTTCATCAAGACAATGCACCTGCTCACAAAAGTGTTTTGACGATGGCTAAATTCAAAGAATTAAAGTACGAATTGGCTCCCAGTGACTACTATCTCTTCAGAAATCTCAAACAACTCCTCCGTGGAAAGCATTTTATGTCGAATGAAGAGGCCATAGCAGAGGTAGACGGTTATTTTGCAGAGCTTCCGGAAAACCATTATAAGAATGAGATAAAATTATTGGAAGATCATTGGAACAAGTGTATTGAGCTTCTTGGAGATTATATTGAATAAAAAAATATATTTCGTAACAAAAAAAGTATTCTTTCATTTCGAGCGCAGGAACTTTTCAACCAACCTCTATTTCTAATTTTGTTTCTAATTAGATTTATCGACAAATTTTGATGAAGCAAGAACTTCAGTAGATTTGAGTAGTTTCTTTAAAAATATATAAGAATTCGCTTTTTTGATTTCTTAATTGCACAAACAAAGAACAATCGGCGAGGACTTGTCAGAAATATGTGTGATTTTTATATCATTATTAATAGATAGATAACCTCTAACTCTAAAGCTGAAACCAGATGGTGAAAGAGCCAGGGAACGATGGCAGTTCTATCAAACCATATTTTTAAGGATTTGTTACTGAATTTTTTTTAAAGGGAGCTCTTGTTTATTTAGGCATTTTTTTTTGATTATTCTGGACAGTGTCATAACCAATTTTATCGACAAAATGTCCCGCTCCAGTAAAACAGTCTTAAGTAATGCAGAAAGTAAGTTGAAAATAATGATACTCCATTACCGTTACTACACTGGCCATATTTTGTAAATGAAAAACATTTCGCTTTTTGAGACTTTGAATATTATCTTAATTAATATGTTTTACAACATAATCTCATTAAAATGCCATACATTCCATTCAAAGGTTATCCTTTACCATAGTATGTAGGGTATTTAGAAAATGACACAAAATTTATGAACAAAAACAACAGTTGTGGTTGTCATGATGGCTTTATAAACAATTCTGTGTTCTCTGTTTTAACTTACAATTGGATACCGTGTACTAAGTGTAATGTATTGAGTTGATTTAAGTTTAGAGTTTATATAATGTGTTGGTGAAAAGGAAATAACTTGTCAGGCGGTCTAACTGTCTGTGCGGTATGTGCAAGTGTTTGCGAAAAGAAAAGTTTTTGAATGTTTTAGGTTATTTTTAAGTGTCATCTGTTATTTTAAAGTAACTTCATCTTAGTCACAACATAAGAGTCTTTTGAAAATATATTTGTAGTCAGAATAGAATTAAAGACTCAAGAGTTAAAACAACTATCCAAAGCCACCAATCAAACAAGTGCAGTTATTGCACATTCTTAAGGGGTTTTTTTTTTAACAAGGACATTTCCAGCCTTTTTATGTTATCCATTAAAAAGTTTAGGACAGAAACATATGATTTGTTTTGTGTTCAACTAAAATGAATCATTTTTTGCATCACACTCACTGTATTCTAATATATGTATTTTATGAAATGAAATGATAATTTCAAAAGAAAAAAAAAAAAAAGAACAACAAAAATTGTCACACTTTATAAAAATGTTTGTATTCAAAGAAATATATTAGCATAGTGATTGGCCGGTTGGTTAGTGTTGCATCTCCATAAAGATGGCACTTTGTTACATTGTGTGGGCGCCATTTGGCTACGATTCAAAATGCGACACACTGCATCACATAAATGTTGTAAAATTTAATTTAGTTGTTTTATTTTTAAACTCTTCTGCAATCACTACTGAATTGTGGCACTAAGAAATTAGTTGATAGTGTGTGTGTGTGTGTGGTGGTCATCGACTTGATTCGAGTAAATGCAAATCATTCAAATTCTAAATTATGTAGTTTGCATGTACTTCGAGTTTATTTTTTTTATTTTTTTTACAACATCTTAAATACTAGTAAATAGATTTATTTTCTTAAATTCAATTCATTTATAGATAACATTGAACATTGTCATTGATTTGGTAATAAAATAACAATGTTTTTTTTTAACGTATTGATTTAAGAATTTATTGTAGATTTTTTCAATGATTGATATTATTTACAGTGTGCAGCATAAGTCAAGGTACCCCAGCTGATACAAGCAAGTTCATAAATTTTACAAAAAAAATATGTGGTGAAATTTCTTTATTTATTATATTATTAATGTACTTATTCATATACAGCAATAAAACAAAAATATATTCGTGTATACAACAAAACAAAAAAACTAGACGTTGAAAATGTTGGTAACTCTATGTTTTTGCACAGCAAAAGTGTTGGTACCCTTTAGTAAATCTTGCAAAACTATTGACAACGCTATTTTTTCTGGAATTTTTCTTTTGATATTTGTAACGGTACTTATAAAATGCAATCAGTGGTATTTCTTATTACTAACGCGTAGCAAAAAAACCGAGTTTTATTAATATAAAATAATTTAAAAAATGTCTCGAAAGGAATTAACAATTGAAGAACGTAATATTATAATTAACAACCACAAAATGGGAAAATCTTACTCCGAAATATCCAATATAACAAACCGAAGCAAATCAACAGTACAAAAAGTAATAAATCGCTTTAAAGAAGAAAAACGAATTGAAAATAAGCCAAGAACAGGACGCCCTCGAAAGCTTACTAATAGAGAAGAAAAAAAAATAGAAGCTATAATTAAGAAGGATCCATTTAAAAGTGCACCAAAGATTGCTGCAGAATTAAAAGAATCTTTAGACAAAAGTGTCTCTGCGGATACAGTACGCAGATCGATCAAAAGAGCCAGGTACAATGCACGCACAGCACGCAAGAAACCCTTTATTAACGAAGTAAATAGAAAGAAGCGGATAGATTTTGCTAATGAATATAAAACCAAAACAAACGAGTTTTGGGATAAAGTTATTTTCTCAGATGAGTCAAAATATAACATTTTTGGCTCAGATGGACGTGCCTTAGTATGGAGAAAAATAAATGAAGAGCTTAATCCGAAGAATACGCGTAAAACTGTTAAGCATGGAGGTGGTGGTATCATGGTATGGGGTTGTATGTCAGCCGCAGGTGTGGGTAACTTGGAATTTATAGAGGAAACAATGAATAAAACTGTATATTTAAATATTCTTAAAAATAATTTGAATCAAAGCGCTGAAAAATTAAAAATTCGTAATGATTATTACTTCCAACAGGACAATGATCCTAAGCACACTGCTGCTGATGTCAAGATGTGGCTTGCATACAACACTCCCCACATGCTTTATACCCCTCCACAAAGCCCCGACCTAAACCCCATTGAGCACTTGTGGGATCATTTGGAAAAACGGTTGCGTAATCATCAAATTTCCAACAAAACTCAGCTCAAAACATTGCTCATGAGTGAATGGCAACAAATATCTTCCGATTACACAAAAAAACTTGTGTATTCAATGCCGAATCGACTAAATGAAGTTAGTCGTCTTAAGGGATATCCTACTAAATATTAGGTATAAAATTGTGATAAGTTATCTAAACATATTAACAATAACATTTTTGTTTTTAAAGGGGTACCAACACTTTTGCTGTGCAAAAACATAGAGTTACCAATATTTTCAACGTCTAGTTTTTTTGTTTTGTTGTATACACGAATATATTTTTGTTTTATTGCTGTATATGAATAAGTACATTAGTAATATAATAAATAAAAGAAATGTCACCACATATTTTTTTTGTAAAATTTATGAACTTGCTTGTATAAGCTGGGGTACCTTGACTTATGCTGCACACTGTATGTAACGTTTTATTTAAATTATTTTTTAAAAATTAATATTTAAAAACAATACTTTTTATCCAAATTTTCAGGAGAGAAAAAAATGTTTTATTTCATAAAATCACGTTTTTTAGATGTTTTGAGTTTACTCGATACCCAGCAAAAAGTTCTTCTAATTGAGCATTTTCATGGGTTTGCATGGGAAACATTGGAAGGAAGCATTCCTTTATGGTTCTGCGGATATTATTTTTGGTTTTGAAACATATGCCAACAAACAATACGTTCCGTTTACGTACCGGTTTCGGTACGTCATAAACGGAATCTAACTCCGTTTACGTACCGTTTTCGGGATCCGTAAACGATCCAGAAAACGGTTTTTAAGGAACATCGAAACTGATCCGAATACGATATATCGGATGAAAAACCGAGTTGTCCGTTAAAAGTCCTTCAATGACGGACCGTTTACGGATCCGTATTCGGTCCACATTCGTACTGTTTTTTCAACAAAAAACAGATTTGTGTAAATGCCTTTTATTTTAATTTTTAATAGCATATTTAATTTTTTTTCTTTACATTTATTTACAAAGATATTTAAAATAAAATAACAAAACTTTTACAAGCTAAATACAACAAATACCAAACAAATACTATATTTATCTCCAGAACAATTAGCATCTATCAATCACTGCGTGTCCCATTAAAAATCATGAAAAAATAAAACAATAATTTAATTTTGGTTTTAATGGTGGTGTATTTACGATGATGTAGCAAACAATGCAAATTTGCAAATTTTTTCACAAAATCAATTATAAACTTTCAGGTAATATTTTTATTTGCAAATCTGCATAAATTTGTACACATTATTGTAAAACTAGTTTTAAATTTCATATGTATTTAGCTTATGGATATTTAAGTATTTGAATTTGATAACTAAACAAATACAAAAGCAACAGAAGAAAAACTGATGAAAAATGGTTTTCCGTATTTGACGGTACGGAAACGGATACACAAAAACGGTGTCAAAACGTATTGTTTTCGAAAATTCAATTTTACGGTCCGTTTATGTTCCGTTAACGCACAGGCTTTGACGAATATGAATTTACGGTCCGTAAACGTACAGTAGAAGCCGGCTTCATGAATTCGTACTTGTCGGAAAGTCCGTGAAAATGTTTCTTCGGATTCTAATATAAGGTTCGTTTTTTTCCAATTTTATATTTATTTCTATAACTACTTTTACCTGACTTTTCCTTATTTTTTGTAAACAAATACAATTTGAACATTTGGATCCGCCTTTGCACGAAAGCTGTTGGACTTCGCGGGATCGCGAAATAGAGCAATTATATTGTTTGTCACGCTCTACCTTTTCTTACAAACGCATAATGCATTTGTTAGCTTTTGTTGTTTTTAATATTTAATCAAATTAAAAATACAATAATTTCAAATATTTTTATGACAAATATTTTTATTTGCATTTAAAAGAGAAAAGCGAATAATTTCTAAGACTTGACAGCATTTTTTTACATTCCTAATTCTTAAGTAGCTATATCTATAACTAAATTTTCAAGCACAAGGTCAATTTTATAAAAAAATATTTATTTTTTATCCAATATTTCGCTATATCAATGGATAGCTTCTTCAGGGATTTTTGATTATTTTAATTTTTAATAAGAATTTCCTGAGTGTTGCTTCTCTTTAAAAAAAGATGAAAATTAAAACACCCAATTCACACCTGTGTACCGCTTTTTTGTTATTTTTATTTGATTTATTTCAAAAAATTAGTAAACTGTAATCTGTTAATAATTGAAATCGCTGGAAAAATTTCAATCATAGATTTATAATCTGGTCATCAAAGTCTATAATGCTCCGATATTGTTTTTCTGTTTTTGTGTAAAGCGATATAATTAAAATACACTCAGAAAAAAAGTTAGTAGAAAAATTTGTAAACGGTTTTCAATCCCACTTTACTATTTTTGTACTGATTTTTGGTAAAAAAATTATTATTTTTGTAAATTCGTTTGTTATTTACATTCTACAAACTACAGAACTTTTAAAGAATATTTACAAATTTTTGTTGCTGACTTCAGAAACAATTTTACAAAATTTTGAAAATCGATTTGCTAAAATTATCAAACAAATTTACTAATTTTAAAAAAGTGAATATTGAAGGAACTGTTATTTCCAATAATAAAAACTTATAAATACAAACTTAAATTGCCTTAAAGTGTTACATAGGTTGAAAAAAGGGATGGGAAGTGAAGATACTTTTCACAACCGAATAAAGTCAAAAAATAGGACATCCACTTACAATCAGCCCTTAAAACAATTAAAATTTGACCTAAATTAAAATACAAAACAAAATTTAGCAAATTAAAACAAAATGAGAAATTCGTTTATGTTTTAACTATTTTAAGCCTTTGATTTTTTTTTTAATTTTTAACAATTATTTTAGTTTTCTTCGATCTTCTCTATTCATTTAACATTCCTTATTGAGCTTAAGAACCTTTATTTATAAAAAAATGTAATTATAAATAAAGGATCTTAAGCTCAATAAGGAATATTATATTTTTTAATTTTTTCTAAAATATTTTTTGAAAAAAAAATATTTTTGGAAATGTGATTTCCAAGGAAAAAATAACTGGTTGAAGTTTCAATGTCATTATTTTAACATAGGAATGTCATTTTCACTTTGAAAGAAATAAATTATGCAAGGAGCTGTATAACACATTATTAGTAACTCATTATTTTCACTTTAGAAGTAATGCAGTGGGCAGGGGTGGGTCGTTATTGGTAATGCTGCTTTTACAAAATCAATAGCTGCCAAATAGATGTCGGTAATGCAGCGCTCAGATATAAAAAATAAAGGTAGTGTGACACTTAACGGTTTTACTTATTTTTCTAAAAACTTTTTGCTAGGAGTGTACTTTTTAATATAAGGTTTTTGTTAATTTTATTTTCATAAAAAAAAATATTTTATATCATCTCATTTTCAAGCTGTCCTCAATTTTTTTTGTCAGTAGGTATATACTTTTCAAGTGGTTTTAGTTATATGATTACATATGAATTTTAGTTGTATGTATTATATTGTACATGAACTAAACTTTTTTTCCCATTACAAAAAAGAAACAAAATCTTAAGCCGTAGGTAAACTTTAAATTTCTTCTTAACCTACAAGAAGAATCTTTTTTAAAATGACGAAGAATGGCAAAAAATAAAACTACATATAGTTAGAGCCAATTTACACGATGAAATTGATTGCATAGTTTTTTCTCAATTCCGCTTTTAAAGTTTCTTCTAAAGTTATATCCATTTATACGGTAATGTTTTTGCTCCACATTTTCTCTTTTTTTCTTTCTAAAACTGAATATGAATGAAGCACATTCGGTTTGCGAAAGAAAAATAACAAAAATATGCAAGGAAAACGAAAAGCGTGCTTATTTTATTACCCCGCTTGCTTCTCTATCCCGTTCGCCACGAAACAAGAATTGCCAGCAATAATTGCATGCAAAAAAGTCACCGTGTAAATTGGTTATTACATTCAACATTAAAAAGCTCATTAGCTTGTGTTTTAACGTACAATAAAATGAATGCAAGCAATTGTCAAATCAAGTCTTGAGAACCATCAGAATTATGTCAATTGTATTGTAGTGGAGAATTCTTCCCATTTTACTGCTAAGAAATATCACAGTTTGTTCACTGAAAACACACAAAATTTTATCAAAAATAAATTTTTTCCTACAAAAAATAAATAATTAAACTTTTCCTCGTTTTTATTTACTTAAATTCGTGTTGGTTTTTATTGTTAGATTATATTAGAAAGGACTTACACTCAGAAAAAAAGTTAGTAGAAAAATTTGTAAACGGTTTTCAATCCCACTTTACTAAAGGGTGTCCCAAGAAGAACGCAATTTTTAAATTTTAAATAAAACACAGATATTTAAAAAAAAATCGTGAAACTTTATTATATCGTAAAGTAGACAGAATGAGGTTATGTATGGAACCATATATCGTGCAGATGGCCGCCGCGGCTTTGCTGGCATGCACGCGATCTTTTAATGAAATTTTCAATGACCGTTTTGCATGAATGCTGCGGTATTTCTTTAATGCAGCGTCCAATTTCCTCTTTTAAGGCTTGAGTCGTCGTCGGCTTATTCGCGTAAACCATCGACTTCAAAAAACCCCCCAAAAAAAAAAAAATCTAATGGTGTTAAATCGCACGATCTAGGCGGCCAATTCTGATCTCCAAAACGCAAAATAACACGACCGGGAAATGACTAATGCAGCAATTGAATTGTTTCTCTGGCTGTATGACATGTGGCGCCGTCTTGTTGGAACCACATGCCCTCCACATTCATTTCTTCAATTCTAGGCAAGAAAAAACTGGTTATCATTTCACGATACCGAACACCATTGACTGTTTGCATTTTCATAAAAAATAGGTCCAATGATTCCTCCAGCCCAAAAACCACACCACACAGTGACACGTTGAGGATGCATTTGCTTCTCGTGAATCACTCGAGGATTTTCCTCACCCCAAATGCGACAATTCTGCCTATTAACGAAGTCATCAAGATGAAAATGGGCCTCGTCACTGAAGATGATTTTATCGGCAAAATCAGCATTTTCATGTTGTCTCTCCAATACCCAATTAACGAACTCCCTTCATGGTCAGCTGGCTTCAGTTCCTGAGTCAATGGAACTTTGTATGCATGAAGATGCAAATCTTTCGTCAAAATTCGCTGCAAAGTGGATTTGGAGACACCAATTTGCTGAGCTCGGTGTCGAATTGAGGTGGATGGAGTTTGAGCGACATCATCACGTACAGCTGCGACATTTTCGGTCGATCGACCTGGTCGATGGCGCGTTGTTGTCTTTAGATCACTAACAGACCCAGTTTCGGCAAATTTATCCATTAATCTCTTTACAGTTGACTCTTTTGGATCATTATTGTGACCCTAAATTGATCGCAATTTGCGAACTGTAGCCGCAAAACTTTCACCATTTTGGTAAAACAATTTCACAATGAGAATGCGTTGTTCATTCGTGTAGCACTCCATTTTTACTAACCTCGTACCTTCTACTAGCAAACAATAACAATTGTTCAAATGTCAAACAATGACACTTCGAATGTTGCCAGATTTAAAAATTGCGTTCTTCTTGGGACACCCTTTATATTTGTACTGATTTTTAGTAAAAAATTATTAGTTTGCAAATATTTTTGCTATTTACATTTTACAAATTATGGAATTTTTACAGAATATTTACAAATTTTTGTTGCTAATTTCAGAAATCATTTTACAAATTTTTGAAAACCGATTTGCTAAAATTAGCAAAAAATTTACTAATTTTAAAAAAGTGGATATTGTAGGAAATATTATTTCTAATTAAAACTTACACCTACAAACTTGAATTGCCTTAAAATGTTACATAGATTAAAAAAGGGATCGGAAGTGAATATATCGACTCATGTCTGAAAATAGGACATCCACTTAAAATAGCACTAAAAAGTTTTTTTAGTTCTAAAAGTCAGCCCTAAAAACAATAAAATTTAACCTTAAAAGTAAAAAAATTTACTAAAATATTTTTAAAACAGAAATTACCAAATAAAAACAAAATGATAAATTCGTTTATGTTTTAAAAATTTTTAAGATTTTTGAGCCTTTGATTTTGTTTTTAAAAATTTTTAGGATTTTTGGGACTTTGATTTTGTTTTTAATTTTGTATAAAATATTTTTGGAAAAAAATAAATAAAATAAAAAAAATTTGCTGCTCGATAAAAAAAAAAAAAAAAAAATAAATTTAAAAATTTGTACTAATATTAATAATAGTTAGTAATTTTTTTGTGCTGATTTTAGCAAACAGATTTTAAATTCCACTTTACAAAAAGTATACTAAAATTTAGTAGCGGTTACTTATTACACCCTCCACCATACATGGTGAGGGTATATACATATCAGTTTGTTATTCCGTTTGTAACATGTCGAAATATAGGTCTAAGACCCCATAAAATATATATATTCTTGATCCTTATTCAATTTTAAGTCGATTGAACGATGTCCGTCTGTCTGTCTGTTGAAATGGCGATCACGACGCGAAGACGCAAGCGGGGGTGCCTATTTTTACCCAGATTATTGTACATCCTCCCGAGCAGTTTGGTATTGAAAATGAGCAAAATCGGTCCAGCAGTTAAAAAATTATGAGTGAAAATGTGAAGATAATCTAAATTTTTCATACAAATTGGTGTATTTTAGTACAATTTCATAGTAGCGACTGGTACATAATATATTTTCTCATATTTTTTCACCAGTCGCTTAGAAATTAATAATATTTTGTATTCACCTCAAATATTTTTCATCTCAAAAAATTTTTTCACCACTAAAATTTTTTTTCATCTCAAAAAAATTTTTTACAACAAAAAATTAGTTTTTCACCTCAAAAAATTTTTTTCACCTCCATAATTTTACTTCATAAGTTTTTTACATTATTTGCATCAAAAACAGTTGAAAACACTTTTTTTAGGATATTGGTGGAGGGTATTCAAAGATTCGGCACAGCCGAATTTAAGCCTTTTTTTACTTGTGTTTCTACAAATTTCATTGCACTACATGTCAGCAGACATGTGTTGCTAAGATTAGCAAAAAATACCGCTGGGCTCAAATAAGCAAAATTTACCGTAATAACGGCAAAATTTTCAGTTGCCATTTCAGACTTTTTTCGGTGAGTGTATGCACCGCGACCAAAAGAAATCGATCTTTTGTGCAGCATGTTAAATTAAATGTTAAATTAAAATGAAAGCTTAAAGTGAAATTTGTTAGCAGGCCAACATGGCAAACCATGTTGGCATGCATGATATTGCAATAACATTGATTTAAGGGTCTTCACTTGAAATGAAATCATTTTGACAATTGCTTGCTAACATTTTATTGCATGTGAAGACATCGTATTTCATACAAACAACTAACTGCATTTTTAGTTATAAGTAAAAATAACAACAGGAAGTCTTAAAATTGAGTTCAGAGGTTTTGTTGCGGTTACCAACAGCAAAAAGGTAGCGAATTATTTAAAAACAAAAGTATTTAATTGAATTTCTTATTTAATATTATATTTTATTTGTATTTAAAATTTAATTCATGATGTTAAACAAGAAGCACATTAAATGTTTTGTAGCTTTTTAGTTTGCCAGTTTTTTAATTACATTTGTTGTATTGTACGTTTTTTTTTATCTGTTTCATTGTTGTTCAAAAAAAGTTTTAAGTATCAGCCTGATTGTTGGATGACAGTTTTTGGAAATATTTTCTATTATACAAAAAGTGGTATTACATATTTGTGTATACCCTACACCACTTTTTTTTCTAATTTTTTGTGTAACATAGCACAATTTTAAAAAGTATCGCGGTTTTAGGAAAAAAAAAGCAAAACGATATAATTTGTAGTGTCCGGCCTAAGTTGAACTTCGACTCAATTTACAATGTTCGGCAGCAACCATAACCAAAGTCGAAATCTCACTTTTACATTTTTAGCTAACTTGAATAAAACATTAATTTCGATCGATTTTAAAGACTATATTTTTCAAAGTAAAATAAAAAATTCAATAAAAGATAATTTGTATCATTTTTTTTCAAAAACTTTGAAAATGTTAGTTCAATTGTTTATTTTATTTTTAATTTAAAATAAAACAAAGTTTATACAAATGCATGTATTTTTACTGTAATTAAAAAAATTAAATGAAAAATATACTTAATTTCTTTAAATATTCTGCCTTAACTTGGCCGACATTAAATGCCTAACTGCAATTGGCTTAAGTAACTTAAACTAGGTATCGGCTAAAACGAAAATTCTAAATTTGTATTTTAAAATTTCGTTTCATGCCAAACAATGCTTGAGTCACTTAAGCCAATGGTAGTTGGGCCTCAACAAATCAAGATCTGATAAAAAACTGTATTAAAACTTGATTTTTTTATATTTTATAAACTAATTTTGTAAAGTCTAAATACTGGACCGAACAATTCTTTATCCAAACATAAGGGAAAAGTTAAATTCGAACAGCTTATACATTCTTTTCGATGGCTTAATGTAGAAATACCCTAACAAGATTTTTTGTTACTTTAAAGGAGAAGGCACACAACTTAATGAAATCTGAAATCCTTTAAATATACAATTTCTTTAAATGCAATTTTTAATAAAAATGTGGCTAAAATGACAATAATTGCATTTAACAAATTTTATATCCAAAATTTTTCAGATTTTATTAAGTTTTTCAATCTTATGCAAAGTTTTAAAAATCGAGTAATGGCCTTTCTATATGAAAGCCATGGATATGTTTGTTATTTTCTGAATACCAACTAAAGTTGAGTTGAGGTGGACAATCCATGGCGCTCAGACTAAAAAGTACGGGGGCGGGTCAATTAGTCCGTGCTTTTTTGAATTTCCCTCCTCTTAACTGAAATGGCAACACTGCTCTTGTCAGTTGACTCCTGTTATAAAAAGCTTCTTCATTTAGTTTGTGTTTGACTGCCATTGATAGCAGACTACCGCATGATTTTATTTGAGGATTTGAGGTGTAAATGGAAAATGGCAGTTTCCACGACAAAAATCCATGTATCCCCCCCATGCGCCCTATTCTTCCGAGTTAGCCCCGAGTGACTATTTCTTGTTGCCACATCTAAAGAAATGGCTTCAACGATGAAATGATCTCGCAAACAAACCTATTTTGATGACCTCGACAAATCTTATTTTTTCGAAGGGATACAAAAAGGAGTCTATGTTGAAAAATTAAATAATTTTATATCCAAAAACCTGTGTTCCATTTAAAGGTTACGAACATATTGACCCGCCCTCGTATTTGTAAGACATTCTAATGTTCCGGAGAGCATGATTTCATTTTAGAACTGTTTCTTTTAAATGAAAAAAAAAATCTTATAATAATTATAATAATTATTGTATTATTTTTGTTTTTTCATTGGCATTAAAATTTTATTTGCATTAGTTGAGTTATGCTAATGCAAATAAAATTTCATTACCATTTAATGCTAATGAAATTTTCTGCTCCAAAAACTATTTACAATTGATCAAAAAAGCATTTATTTACAACAAAAAGGAGATTTTTAAAATGATTTCCATAAGTTGTTTTTTTCTTAATGGATTCCTGGATCTTTTCCGGACTTGGCCTATTTGTTTTATCGCAATATATTAACACTTTTGGAGAGCAAATATTTCCCCCGTTGTGAGCTAAAATGGCCGGTATCTCGAAAACTAAGCGAGGCAGGATAAAACGGACAAAATAAAAATCAATATAAAATTATATTTTTTTAATTGTTCTTTTATTTAACTTTTTTCTTTTATTAACTAATTTATTTTTTTTTTGAGCTTAAAGTTTGTTTTTTATTAAAAAACATTATTTATTGTTAAAAAAACTCATTTTGTTTTATAATTTGTCATATTTATTATTTCCTGAAGATGCTACACAATGGAGTAGCAAAATATTGAAAAATAAATAATATTTTTTATAAAAAAAAAAACAAACCATAAGCTCAAAAAAATAAATTAGTTATTATATTATTTGAATTATTTGTTTGTAATTGATCAATGAAATTAAACAATTAAAATCTTTATTATTATTTTAAAAAATGATAATGAAAATAATTTCATTACAATTGATATCAATGCAATGGTAATGAAATCATTAATTAATAAGTCTATTCAATTAATTAGTCGCATGTATGATTTTGAGTTCTAATAAAAATCACACAGTGACATAAAACAAAAATTTCAATATTTTTAAACAAAAAATAAATTGAAAAAAGTAATTTTTTTTAATAAAAGTTATAACTGTTACGTTCCTAATTAAAACACGTCCAAATTTAAACTGCATAAGACACAACTATATATAAATTTTTTTTGAAAAAATATTTATGAATCCTATTTTTTTTTTTGGAACACAGGGCAAAAGTAATAACAACAAAAAATTAAAACCAAATATACCCGCAAAACCAATTACAATTATATATTCTACTAGTTTGTATGTATTTGTGGTTCATACAACATAACAAATGTTTTATTGATTATTTTGACATTTTGCCAAAAAATGATTAAAAAATGAATGAAGGAAAGGAGCTATATACGAACAATCACTTTAAATAAATAATAACGAAAGCAACAAGTAATAATTTATTTAAAAAAGTTTCTGTTTTGTATATAAAAAAGGGTCTTCCTTGTAATTTCATGTGTCTGCAAGTTGTTAAACTTTTACCGCAAATGTATTATTTATTATATGAACACGAGAGGATTATGAAGCAAAACAAAAATCTATTTTACCAACTGCTTTGTTGCTTTGTTTTTCCATACCTAAACAGAATCTTTAAGGTGTTTATAGGCCGTTTAATTTGTTATACCCTCCACCATATCTGGTGAGGGTATATATCAGTTTGTCATTCCGTTTGTAATATGTCGAAATACAGGTTTAAGACCCTATAAAGTATATATATTCGTGATCCTTATGCAATTTTAAGACGATTTAGCGATGTCCGTCTGTCTGTCCGTCTGTCTGTCTGTTGAAATGGCGATCACGACGCGAAGACGCAAGCGGGGGTGCCTGTTTTTACCCAGATTATTGAACATCCTCCCGAGCAGTTTGGTATTTAAAATGAGCAAAATCGGTTAAGCGGTTCAAAAGTTATGAGTGAAAATGTGAAGGTATCTCTAAATTTTCCATACAAATTTGTACAATTTTTCTGTATTTATTTTTGTTTTCTGTTAAGTAAGTAAAAATGTTATTAAGTCTTCTTCTTGTTCGATTACATTTACTGTCTTACATACTATGAGAATAATATCATTTGAGAGCTATATGTGTGTTACTCTTAATAACTAAGTTAACGTTAAAAGCAACAATGTTAAAGTCGCTAACAGAGCAGACCTCTGTAAATAACATTACTAAAACTAAATAACAAAAGTTCGTTACATAAATTGGCAAAACATATTCATATTACAGTTCATGCAAAATTTAGTATATACGTATATCATCTTCAGCCCCTATGGTGGAGGGTATTCAAAGATTCGGCACAGCCGAATTTAGCCCTTTTTTACTTGTTTTCCATAAAATGTTGAAAGTTGTGTTACGGTTGTTTTTTTTGTAAAATTTTCTTTAAAATTTAAATGGTGTTTTCTCGAAACATATTGAAATCGGTTGCCACTCACACAACACACAACGATTTTTCAGTTTACTCTTGTACCGTTTTTACAATTACAAAAAATTTAATAACTCTAATGAGCGACCCGTAGCGTGCTAGCTTATCAGTGCTGGTGTCGCGGGTTCGATTCCCACCAAAGGATCTGCTCTGTTTACGCTACTATGTGTCGATAGCCTTCGTTGCTAGTGCTCGGTTAGAGTATTTGGATATAGTTTGTGTATGATTAAAATAAATAATAAAAAAATAATTCGGCTACGTCAGAGATATCAGAACTTTTTTCAAATTTAAGAAAAAAATAATTCTTTATGTTCAGATGATCTCCCGTTGTGGCACAATGGCACCCTATTTTCCCATAAAAAAAATCTATATCGAAATGGATACCGGGGTTACCATGGTAAGCGGAATTTAAAATTACAATATTTTAAAATAATACGATGAAATGCTGGAAATAACTTAAAAAAACTTTTCCACAAACAAAAAAAATATATATATTAAATATAGGGTACGTTCGTAAAATATAGTAAATTTGTGCATCACTACGGCAGTTATGCCAAATTTTGTTGCTGATGCGTGATCAGCTGTTGCAGATGCTTTCATATTGCCCAACAACTGCACAATGTTTGCTTTTTAAAACGTTTGATGAAAAACATGTTCACAATAATATTATCAAATATTATTGAAAACCTTGATGGTAAAAATGACAGCTTTTTGTTAACTTATAATAAAAAAAGAATTAAAAGAAAGATGAAACGACTTTTGATTATTACAAATCAATTAAAACAAAAAAAGAAAACTGATTTCGAACACTCACAATATTATTTCGTTAAAAACAATCTAAAATATATATTAAATTAATCGAAAATGCAATCAAAAAGAGGACTACTGATTTCTCATTATATTCAGACCATTTTGTTGTTTATTTTCAATCATTGTTTAATAATCGACATAAGTAGTAAAAACAATCGAAAGCAGTTTAAAATAACCATCAGTTTTTAACTGACAAAAAGAAGAAAAAAACGATTTTTGTGGTTTGTTTTTCAAATTGATTTTTTTTATTTGTATGTAATTTTACAAAACACAGAAGTAACATATATATTTTTTTTTTCTGTGTGTATCTATATTTCAATAATTTGTTGTAATTTTTATATGGTAAAAAAAAACAATAAGGAATTATATGAATTTATATTTTTAAAAACAGCAAACATAAAATTTTACATTTAACAGAAAATATCAACTCCTACTGAATGTCTGTACATTTTTATAGTTTGTTTTTTGAATGACTGATTCAAATAGTTAAAAAATATATTTCTATGAATTTCAATTCATTCTTCGTTTAAAAACAAACTTTACGTATTACTTTTAAAATAAACTACAGTCGGTAACTGAAAATATATTGTGAGTGCACTATTGCATCAGAAACTTTAATGATGCCATAGTTGCAAAAATTTGCGGCAGCACTGTCAATTTTTTGCATAAGAAAACGTTTGACGCAAATCAGTGCCACCAAATGATGATTTTTTGAACGTTTTACTTTTATTATGCTGCAGTGATGCGAAACTACTGCATTTACGAACGTACCCATACTAAAAAATTAAAAAAAAAAAAAATGTCTGTAACTGGACTCGAAATACTCTGAGAAAAACTTTTTTATAAACCACTGAAATTTTTGTAAAAATAATACTGGCAAAACAGTTTTGACAAACGCTGGTAAAGCGCCTCAAATAAGTGTTTTCCCGGCAATTTAAATTTTAATTCCATGGGTATTAAGTGGTTTACCAGTACTTGCTTTTTTTGTACCACTGGCAATTTCTGACTGGGTAAATTTAAACGAGTTGTGAAGAAAATCTAATAATAATATTTTAAAATTTATAAATAAATACTTTATACGTATGTACTCGTCGTCTAGTGAATGCACTAAATATGTAAGACTAAAACCAAGTGTGAAATTTTAATTAGAGTTATTATTTTATAATCCTATCTTTGTAATAAGTACAAGTGAGTAGAGTACATCGAGTGTCTGTATATTAAGTATGTGTATGTGTGTGCCTGTTTGAGCCTACGAAATAAGCTATGTATTTTTGAGAAGTACTTAAAAATTGCTTTCTGTTTTCGCAGTTTGTGACCCAATTTAAGGATTTTTGCCAATCCTTTGGTCAAACGGTTTCATTTATCGTCAAGTGTAGGTAATTGCGGCATGTTCAAATATTCATGTCAAATATGATGTAACACTCGCTCAGTTGAGATGCCTATCGCTACAGCCATCTCACACACTTTTATTTTTTTCCATCGTCCATTCAATGGATTTTTGTTGATGATTCCTTTTGGGCGCTATAAACGTTCGGTGTCACTTGCGGAGGCTTCATAGCATTTGTCAAGCCTTTCCTTGGTTTCGGTGGCAGTTTTTTTGTTTTTGGCATAAAGTGCTTGCTGAACACTCGAAATTTACTTTATTCATTTCCGATGAAACTAAATCATAAACTAAATTAAGCAGCTGTCACAAAATATAGCAGTAATTTATTAGCAGCTGGTAGTTGACAGGTGCAGTGTCGATTTTTAATTAACTAAGAGGGAAGTTCGAAAACTCACAGAGTTATAAAACTGCCCTCGAATATAGCTTATTTAATAAAGTAAATTTTAACTTAAAATATTTCCAAGTATGCCCAGTAAAACGGGGCACAGGGTATACCAGTGATGTCAGAAATGACAGCTGTCAAACGAGTGATTCAAAACCGTATGGTGAGGGTTGTTGTTGTATTTCATGTCCTAGGCGAGAAAGAGATTTAAAAACAATGTATACAAAAAAATAATGTGTAAAAGTGAACAACTACACAGCATGTTTTAAAACATATGATCGCCAAAAATATCAAACAGATTCCATAGAAGTGCAACATGACTGTATTTCCTAAAATTGTTATTTCATAAACTTAGTACAAACTCACAACAAATTTTATACTTGGGTTACATATTGTAATAACAAAAACTGTTTTATGTTTTTATAGCATTTTTGCACATAATTAATGTATTTTTTTTTATTTTATCTCAGTATTCAAAAGAACAAAACATACAACAAAGTTTCACATTTATATGATCTGTGAAATGTATAAGCAAATAAACACACTCACAAAGCACATTGAATTAATCGTCAGCTTATTATTAGTTTGCCCAAAGATTTAAAAGAAAAACAATGAAAATGGTTTTCATTCTTAATTTTATATCAAAGTTGATATTAGTTATCTCAGTTATGATGCCAGATATCGAAAAACGGGTTTCAGAATTAGAAAGAGGATATTGATATTATATATAATCCAATCGCCTCTATTATTACAAAAATGGTGATTGGGCCAAACCAATAATAAGCTGACGTATTGGAAAATTAGACGCAAGGAAGAGAGACAGAATAATTGTCATACAGTTGTTTCACCTACAGTTTTTCATAGCGCAGTTGCTTTTATAGTGTATTAAAATAGTAGTTTCCACGTAGTTTTCTAAAAGGCCGTAAAAGAAAAAAAGGCGCTCCAATCACCGTGTCTTCACTGTGTACGCTGTGAACGGGGGAATCCAAAGAATTGGTTTCTGAAAACGTAACGTAGGTTCTATGTTCTACAACCGGCTATTTTTCTATGGAGTTTGACCCATTAGCAATAGATTTGTTTCATCCCAACTACAACAGATTACCTGTTATAAAACTGATTCTGGGACAGTGAAATCTTACTTTTTGACTCCTAGTAATCAGTTCTAGAACCTGTTCAATGGAATTGGTTGTTAAAAACTTTTTCTAGAATAGATTCAAAGGTAACCTGTTCTACAAAAATTTTGCTGGGTGTTTTTATTGTTCCACATGACTGAGCGTATCTTAAGTTCTTCTAGACTTTTTACTACTTATTATTATTTTCTGTGTAAATCCATACATACTATCACATACAAGTATGTGCATGTGTGTGTGTGCATATGCAGATTTTTAAAGGGCCACGTGTTTTTTGTGTTTTTGTTGTTGTTGTTGTTTCTGCTAATTACATTTAGCATGTATAACTTGTGTGTGTGTGTGTGTACAATTTAAACACATTTAATTTTTATTATAAACATTTAGTTAGTTTTGTCCTTTTATTACATGCGTGTGTTGTTTGTTGTTGTTGTTTTGTTTATTTTATGTAATTGTTTTAAATTGCATTATTTACACAAGTAATTATTTTTAGTTTTTTCATTGTAAATATTATTAATTTTTGTAAGTTTTACGTGTCTAATTCTATTTGTGATGAGCTGTCATATTTCTACTATGACAGAGCGTGACAATTTTCCATACAAAACAACACTGATATTCAAAAAAATTTAAATTCTATTTCTGAATTTTGGGACACCAATAGAAGATTTAAATTTTTTGTATTTTTCCAACGAAATTTAAAAAAAAATTAAATTTTCTGTGACTGGTAACAAACACAAGGGGAATACAGTCACAACAGCAGTCACGATGATCGATAGGGCAATAGAGGCACAGAACATTGCTCTTTATTGTCAAAGGACTACCCGTAGGGTCGTGAACGCAAGCGGGGGTGCCCTCAGGGCGGTGTATTGCCGCCACTAATTATTGAAGAATTCATGAAGGTTGTCGGCTGTAATGACAGGACTATTCTCAGGGTTGATTAAAAACCATTCTAACATGATCCTAATACCACCCAAGAGGGAAGGCAGGTTACCCTTCCTATGCCTGTTGGGGGTACGACAATAGGCTTCTCGGACAGTGAGAAGTACCTGGGGGTAACCTCAATGGAGCACCTTTACTTATTGTCCAAAAAAAGTCTCCCTTAGACTATGGTCATTTGGAAGCACTAATTGTGGCGACCACTTGAACATCGCTAAATAGGTTAGCAACGGAAAAGGTTTTCGCCAAGTATTTTGACATCGTGTTTTTTGATAGGAGCACAATGACCAACTGGTTCAAAGAGCCTAAGATTAGGTCGGAGCGCGAAACAGGACCTGGGTTCCAGCCTACTTTGGCAATGGGTAAATACCCGTCCATTGTTTAGGCGAAGATTTTCTCTATTTGGCTGGCTGTCAATCGTCTTAATAAGATCAACTCGTTTACACTAGGTTTGATTCCATGACGGCCATTAGGGTAACGAAAGGGCTGACTGACTGGCCAATGGCAGGGCTGAAACCATTCTGTGGTGTACTCAAAAGGTATGATAGGACGGTCAGTTTATGGAGGAGGTCAAAATTTTCTAGGTACTGGGAAACTTCTATTGGCTGGCGTCAAATTAATAGATTTATTTCTCTTTACAGTGAAGGGTCGATGCGACTCTTGTTCCTCCTTGACAGAAAGATACTTTACTGAACACTGTGGTCTCAGGTAGCATCGGTACAAGCAGACTCAATCAGACACGTGTATTTGTAGGTTTTGTGAGTTGGAATCTGAGACGTCGGCGCATGTTCTAGGCTTTGTGATAGGATACTTATGTTTCTGGGTGATCGTTTCATGCCGCCTTTGAACATTTGTTTTATTAGTTTCTTTTATCTTTGGTTTATACTATGTAGCCCCAAAAGCCCTGTGCTGATCGCGGTGTGTATTGCCACTTGATCTTATCTAATCTAACAATATTTGTCGTTACTTCATAAAATTTCAAACCAAATAAAATTCAATTTTTTTTTTGCAAAAATTAGAGAATAGCTTTTTCGGTAACTTAACTGATAGTTTCCGTTAGTTAACGAAATCGAACCCAAAAAATGTTTTAATTTTTAACATTGTTTTCAAGAAATGTATTTTTTTAATGATTTTTCTATCAAACATTTCTTTCGCCATGAACAGCAAGAATATATTTTTTATATTTTTCAACTTGAACCTGGTTAAACTTTTGGGTTCAGCGGGTTCGAGTTTAAAGTTTTTATAAACAACGAACCTGAACCCGTTTGGATTCGGGTTCGGTTTCAGTCCCTGGTTTTCAGTTTAACATTATTTTAAATCAATTAATTTTACATCAAATTCTAAAGAAAAACATAATAAATGAATGAAATTTAGTTCGATTTTAGATCATATAATCATATTCATTCTGAAATGTTCAAATGTAAAGTAAATTATAGAGAATAAAATTAAAAAAAAATCGATAAGATCTAGCATGATAGAACACAACTATTTTCGTGTTTCGCCACAATAATTAAAACTGCAAAAATTTTTTTTTATTTAATGATCGTGACTAAACAAAACTTTCATTCTCTACCTTTTTTTGCTGGGTAATATACCGTACGGTAAAACACAAACATCACTACGTATAATTGATATTAAATATAATAAAATTGCTCATACGTTTAGTGTAATAATGTACAGATAACTATTCCAATTAAATAAAATAAAAAAAATATATATACATATACATAACCACCTGATTCATAAATACAAATTTCCGTCTTGTACATGTATTTTGTATTTGTACACAACAACAAAACACGCGTACAAGACGGAAATTATTTCCATGTTCCGTCTTTTTGAATCGTGGGAGGGGGAGGAGGGGGAGGGGGGGAGGGGGGGAGGGGAAAGTCAACCTACACTCAAATATAGCCATTTATAATAATATAATTTCTCACATTGACTGCAGATATTCTTTATTATTACACTCTGCCTTTCAATTTCTTTACAACTTTTCTTTTTACTCCATAACATATAATATTCCCAGTTTTTATTATCAGCTTCGCATAAGTTTTTTTTTTTATTCTCTCCCACAACACTTGTACTCGGAAAAATGTGAGTAAAAGAGGAATAGTATTTCAACATTTCAGTTTTTGTTGTTTTTGGTGTTTTGTTTGACAAAAATCATTCAACAATTTTGAAACAGACGTCCCTTTTTGTTATTTTTTACTACTAACCTATATACTGCATTCCTGTATACATAGAATACAATCAAAATTGCTGTACATGTAGCAGCAGATGTTGATTTTTAAAGCTTTAACTCTTTAGTTTTGTTGTTGTTATTTTGTAAATAAGCTTATTTTCCGGCATTTCAGGAAATTGTTGCTTTTTAAAAAAAGTTCAATACTCATTTTGTTGTGCATCAGTTACAGTAAAATAAACAACAATTGTGACGTTTCTCTTTTGTTTGTTTGCTTTTGAAGGAGTTTCTCAATGTGATGACGTAGTTGCATGACCCTCACAAACATAGACATAAAAGCTTTGCTCTTATGCTCTCAGTGTTCTCTATTAAGTGTATTTTAGTAGTAAAAGCTATTTTGAAATTTTATTACTACACATTACTTGCTCTGAGTAGTTTGTAAAAGTGTTTTTTTGTTTTAGCCAGTAGAGAAGAAACAAAAAAAAAAAGCTCAAGGTAAAATTTTGCATAATTTTTGTTTATACTACACTCTTGAGCATCTTCTTTTATGTGATGAGTTTCGTTAAACTTCGTATATTTTTATGCACACACACACATACATACACACATACATACAGCAGCAGATTGTTTGGGGGTCTCCAGAAATGCATGAAAATTAAAGGTTGATAGTCGTTGGATATACGCCGCGATGCTAAGATTCGTAAACGCTATCGCTAGAGCTTTTAATAAAAGAAAATTTACCGTTAAATGTGGTATTTTATATACAATTTAAGCTGGTATTGTAAATTGAAAACCGCCACCACCACAGACACTACGAAGAAAGTGTACAATGGAGTATTTTTTTTTGATGCTTGTTCCTACTAAAGACAAAATGCAATCGAAAAAGATTTTCAAATAATGTGGTAGTGAATAATTTAGTGCTTGCTGGTGGTCGGTTGGTGTATAAAAAATTAAATTAAAAATTAATTGAATTGCAAAAAATATTTGAAAATATAACAAATACAACAAATATATAAAAATAATAAAATAAAAAACATTTAATTTGTGTGCAAAATTGAATTTTTTAAGTATGGAAAATATTAAAAAATTATTTAATTTATAAAAAAAATTAATTAAATGTTTGTCTTCTGATATATTTTTTTTTAAATTTGCGCGTGCTTCGTGTTAATTAAATCGTTGCTTGTCGTTTTTATAATTCGTGTCAAATATGTTGAACTTCGTTTTTTATCTTTCATTGGACATCTTGTCTGTCGTTTTTAAATTTTTCAAAAATTTATAAAAAAAAACGTGAACGTGTGAATTTTATATAAAAAAAAAAAAACAAAAAATACAGAAGTTCATTTAAAAAAAAAAATTTTAAAATGTATAAAATAAAATGAATAAGTTTATGTGACGTAAATCTATTAATTATGAAAATGTTTTGTTTTTATTTAATTTATTGTGTTTTTTTTATTTAAACACTAAAAATAAAATGGACGTATTTAAAAAAGATTTTCAAATTTCTTTCCCAACAAACTAACTTAATAAAAGGTAATTAAACTAAATAAAATAAGTAGTTTATATAGAAAAAATACGCCTTTTTCGAGGGGACTTTTTTTTAAATACATTTCCTATAGGTGTGTGTGTGTGTGTATGTTGCCATTGTATATGTCCTTGAAATTTTAGGATATTTCTATACTAAATATTCGCACAATAAGCATTTTTAGTTTACAATACAAATTGAGTGTCATTATTGTATAATTGTTAATTTTATTTTATTTAAAAAAAAATCATTATTAACCAAATTAAAAATAAAATTTAAATTGTACTTTTAATAATGCATTTCAATTAAATGTTACTTTGTGAGTTAATTGAAAAATAACCACATTGTGACTTGTACGTGTAATGTGTTAAAATAAAACATTAAATTAATTGAATTATGTGGTGATATTTTTAATTTTATATAAAAATAAAAATAATTATGCCGACCAAATTTAAATAAAATTCAAATATATGCATACCCAGTAGCAAAAAATACTAGTACATAACTTTTTTATTTGAATCAGACAATTAGTACGAGTTCTACCGCCTACCCATTGGATTTATGATGGAGGAGATATCATAGGGATGGGGAAAATAGTCCCCAAACTGTCACTTTAGGACCAGTTGTAGAACTAAATTGAAAATTACTATATCAGAACGAAAAATAGGGAGAAAAACAAAAATGTGGTACTCGCGCAACTAGATCTAAAGTGACTTTGGCTTTTCTTGCTTCTCTCCAACTTGTTCATTATAATTTGTATAGAAAGAAAAACATGCAGCCAAACTGGTACTAATGAAACATTTCGGAAATTAGTTCCGCACACAGGAAAAAAACATGGTTTGCAAATGATCACTGCTTCTATAGTGTGCTTGCTGCAATCGGGTATGGCTGTCAGAACCAAGTTATTGGGTTTCTAACCATCAACATGGTCGCTACGATCATTATTTAGTAAATATTTTACTATTTTATGATTGTCACCTTCTATTTTATATCATGATTGGCTGTAACCATACTGTGGTAACAAAAATTCTGACTATGAAAAAAATATGATAATTATGCAACCATAAAATGCTGGCAACAATCAATAAATACATAATTATACATCAAATAAAACATGACTTTAACTTTTACAGTCATAATATTGTCTTGTTTTCATAAAAACCAAAATCATATCATAATCATATATTGTTTATTGAAACTGGACAAATATCATTTGATTTTCATCAATTGACCCATTAAGATCCGGTTTATTTTTTTATAGCTTTGGAAGATTTTTTTTAAAGGGGCTTTTCGAAACTTCCTTATACATATAATATTATTTACCTAATCAATTCATTGCCAAAAAGTTTCCATTGAAAGATTTTATATTTTTTAATTCTTTTTAACAAAAACAATTAGATTTTTTTTTATTTAAATATGTTTATTAATTCATTTCTTGTAAAAAGTTCTCAAAATATTATTTAAATATTTTTTGTGATAAAAAGTCTGTATAACCCATTATTTTTTTTGTTTTTTACGAAACGGTTTCTTACACAAAATAATAGATATTTATAAATTTATCTGATAAGAACATTTTGAAATTCTATGGACTTTTCATTAAACTAAAATTCTCAGACTCTCCAAACTGTTTCTTAGAAAGAAAAATTCATAGATTCTGATGACTGATGAAAAATACTTAGATTCTGAGGACTTTTTCTAGTAAAAAAAAATATTCGTAGATTCTAAAGACTTTTTCTTTAAGAAAAATTTCTAAAAACTTTCTAAAAAAGCCTTAAAAATGTCTTACAAAAAAAGTTTTAAGTATTTTTCTTAAAAACAGTCCACGGAATCAAAGTTTTCTTGAAAGAAAAGTTCTTAGAGTCTATGAACTTTCTTGAAAGAAAGTTCTTAGAATATTTCTAAAGCAAATATTCTTAAATTTAAAGAGTTTTTTCATAGTTTCTAAGAACTTTACCTTAAAGAAATTTTCTTAGATTATGGATCATATAATGATAATCCAGGAATCATAATATAGTTACGAGGGACCACAATATAATAAAATTTTGAGCATACTATGATTACGTGCGATCATATTATGATAAATTCAATATAACATGTTTATTTATGACCATAATATTGTAATTTTCGAATCATAATACTACTGTAGGGAATATTTTATGGTAAAAATATGGTTATCATATTATTATAACAATATTATAGTACGACTATTGTTGGCGCAACCATATAGTTGTCTCTTTTTTACCCACTAATTTAAGTTGGATTAGCTGATTCGTTACGTTACGTATAACTAATTCTGACTTTACTGTTTACCAACGTAATAACTGGTCAACTGATCTCAAATTTGTCCCAATTTTCAGATCTAATTAAATCTGTTCAAATGTCATCTTTTTACAAGGAAAGATGAAAATATATATTTTTTCAAATAAACAAACAAAATATGGAATTTTTAACAAAATAAAATAAATTCAAATAAATCCATTTTAATATAAGCCAAATTAGACGGTGACTTTGTTGCATGCAATGATTGCGTGCAATTTTTGTTTGTGAGCGAATGGAATAGAAAAGCAAGCGGGGTAACAAAAAAAAGCACGAGTTTCGTTTTTCGTGCATGTTTTTGTTATTTTTCTTTCGCACACATATGTATTCTTCTTTTGTTGTTTTCATTCACATTCAGTTTTAATGCAACAAAAGTCACCTTATAAATTGACATAACTTTGGAAGCAACTTTAAAAAGAGAATTAAGAAAATTGCATGCAATCATTTGCCTTCTATAAATTGGATCTATATAATTTTAATTGAAGGTATTTTCCATTAATATTTTATTACATTTTTTTTTAACTGTCACGTGTTCGAAAAGTTTTTAGATTGAATGTACCGAAAATGAAAATTAAAACAAACGTTTATATATTTAGTTATTAATAACTGTTGAAAAATGACTAATGAATGCAGTAAAAATAACAATGTCGTAAAATCAACAATGAAATATTTTACTACACAAAATTTTGAAATAACTAACAAAATAAGTAGAAACTACTATTTTATATGGTAAATCATTTCATTATTATAAATAAATATAAATTAATTTTTTTCTTTCTTATTTGATTGCAAAAAATGTGTAATCACTTCATTCTACTAAAAATTTAAAGCCTAAGGGCCACTATTATAGTCAGCAGCGCGAGTTTAAACTACTTAAACATACTAAACAGGCATTTTCAAAAAGTCAACAAAATTTGTAATATTTTTAAATAACTAACAAAAATTAACTGCTAACTGTTTTGGTAGTTATGTATTCCAGTATTCAAAACTTCTGCACTAAACAACTGTTACGAAATACAATATGTTTCTTTTAAATGTCATATACAAGCTGACAAACTTATTTGAGTGCGTTGACGAGAATTGTAAGTTTTATTTAAATCTCTTTTATTAATATAATCTTTTTATAAAAATGCTGACTTTTATTTTTCTAATACTAATTGCTAATTAACTTTCCTTTAAGAACCATCTGTACCGTCTTTGTTTTTAATCTGATATAAGTGCAAATTAGTTGTCGGTTGCCAAAATAAATGATTGCGAATTAATTTTATTTGTGTGTTTTTTGTGGGTGGCAAAATAGGTAAAAGAATCCGCCACAAATCTTCTTTATGTCTTCCATTTATCTTAAGACAACTAAAAGGGCAGTTCCGTTTTATTAAAATATAAACAAAGAAAAATATGTAAATACACAGACATTTAAACATTCATAAGGACCAACATACAGTTGCAGACACAGAGATACAAAAGTGCTTTAAAACTACACAGCTCAATGACAATTAAAGTTAAGCCTCTTCAAATGTGATGAAACAAAAGGGATATGAGTACACTCAAAATATTATGTACACAGAGAAAACAGATTCATTGTGACAACCGAATTTCTTGCCAACTGAATATTTTGGTTGCAGCAACCTAATTATTTAATTGTTCCAACCAAATGTTTTCCAAAAGCGAAATTTGTTCATAATCCTTTAAAATGCCAAATAACCTCCAATTACCGTTTTCTGGCAGAACTATTCGGTCGGAATGTACATAGTAATTAATCATGTAGGTTATTCAATCGGTTTACAGTTAATCGATTAATCGAATAATTTTGATCGAGTAAAAATGACAATTTCGAATAAAGAGTAACTCGAGTAACTCAAATAATTATAGTCGATTATTCAAGTAAGGCGATTATTAACATATTTGCTTATTTTTTTAATAAACTAAAATATTTTTTCTGCAAAAATCTTAAAACAACTACACTTAAAATAGTTTTGTAAGTTAAAATAACATAAATTACCATTTAAAAGAAAATATATTTCATTTTTCATTACTTTTCAAATTAAATGGTTTTTGTTATTTATTTCTTTATAAAATAATTGATTATACATTTATTTGAAATTGTTTCCGTTTTTTGTATTTTTGTTTATTTTTTAATCTGCAAAATGTCCATAGACACAATTTGTGTGTATGGCCTTATGCGTGCATGCGTGTTTATAAAATTCTTGAAATTGTAATTGAAATAATTTTGTATATAAACAAACAATTTAAATAAAAAAGAAATTGGAATTTTTTGAATATTTTTTCTTGAAACAGATAGGTAAATTTTTATTACATTTCAAAAAAAAAAAATGAATAAAATTAATGAAACTGAAAAAATTGATAAATGACAAAAAATCATTTTGAACAAATTTATAAAAAGTTAAAATAAATATTTCTTTGAAAAAAAAAATGTATGTTCCTTTATTTTTAAATGGAACTGAAAACTTTTTTTTATCAAACTAAAGTAAAAAGTAAACTACATAATATTCTGAGTGTACTACAGTTATTTTTTCTTGTGATTTTAATTAAAAAAAAAAAAAAACAAATTTGTTCTTTCAATTACAAAAAGATGTAGAATTACTTCATTCTAACTAAAATTTATAGTCAACATTTCAATCAGTACTCGATATTTATATTTGTAATTTTGTAAAAATTACAAATATAAAAATAAATTAAATAAGAAATTTCACAAACTGAACGATTTGTTTTTTAAAATAACTACCAAAATTTAACTATTGTTAGTTAGAAAAATAATTGATTTGAACAACTGTTACGAAATACAGCACTTTTCCTTAGTTCACGCGGATAAAAAACTTGTTTGGGGAAATTATTAGATTTAAGAAATGTTTTTCCTAAAGAAAAAATTTGATATTAAGGACTTTCTCAAAAAAAAAACTCTTCTTTGATTCTAGGAAACTTTTTAAAGAACAATACTTCAAAAAATTTTTAAATTTTAAAGGAATTTTTTGAATAAAAAACTTAAAAAATTTCTTAGATTTCGAGGACATTTTTAAGATTTTTAAATTTTTTTAAATACTCTGAGAATCTAAGTTCAGAATTTTTCTTTTAGCAAAAGTCCCTAGAATCTTAGAATATTTCTATCAAAAAAGGTCCTTAAAATCTAAGTTTTTTAACAATATATGAACTTTTATCTAAGAAACAGTTTGCAGAATCTGAAAATTTTACTTTAAAGAAAAGTCTATGAAATCTAAATATGTTTCTATCAGAATTTTTTTTTAAAATTTAGTTTTTTGTATAGGAAACCTTTTGGTACAAAATGACTTGGGTTCTACAGAAAGTTTCTTATAAAAAATTATTTTATTAATATTCTGAGTACTTTTTCCATAAGAAAGTCTTTATTTTGCAAGAAATGAATTAATAAACATACTTTTAAGAAAAAAATATTGTTGTGTATTAATCATATAATTACAAATTATATGTTAATACCCTAACCGAGCACTAGCAACAAAGGCCTTTGGCTCGTTGTAGCGAAAACAGACCAGAGCCTCTGGTGGGAATTGAACCCACGACCCCCGCACTGATAAGCTAGCACGCTACCAACTAGCCTACCGGGGCGCTCTATTAAAAAATATAAATTCTTTTAGATACTGAATTTTTTCGACAATGAATTGATTAGTGTAAATTTTAATGTTATATTTACGTATAAGGCATTTTTGAAAATAAAACCCCCCACGTGAAAATGATCATATGTAATCATTTTTTATGAAAACAACGACTCTTAATGTTAAAGTTATGTTTTATGTAATTTATAATTATTTTTTGATTGTTGTCAGCATTTTATAATTCCATAATTATCATATATTTTTAATTGTCAGAATGTTTGTTATGGTTACAGCCAATCATGTTAAAAAATTTAAAGTGGCAATAATGAAGTAATAAAATATTTTGTAATATTGATAGTTATAACCTATTTATAAACCAATAACTTTTGTGACAACCATACCTTGTGACATCCATACCTAAATAAGTCGTAAGCATAATATAGTAGCAGTAATGATGTTGAAACCATGTTTTTGCGTGTTGTTTTTTAAATACCTGCAATAGTGGTTCTTTTGCATTTTTCCATAGAAAATCAACTAATTACTGTACAAACAACTTTCATGTATTACCTGTCAAACTCTTTTGAGTGCACAAAAAGTTGATTTTATATCGAATCATATTTATTTAAATGAGAATTTAATTTAGGAATTTCCTTTAAAATTAACATGCAAATTCGTATATATTATAACGGATTTAACTATATATTTTTCTCTATGTATGTAAGAAAACCTTTTTATTAATATGACAATTAAATATGTTACGGAATCGAAAAGTTTGCTAATAACCTTTTTCCACTGAGCTACATCTTTCATCAATTTTCAAAGACGTTAAAATCTTCCCATAAGAATTATACAGGCAAAAAATTCTACATCTTTCTACATCTACAAAAGATGATCCTTTCTCTTTTGTTCCATCTTACATCTTTCGTTATTTTAAGTGTCATCACTAAAAAAATTACAAAAAAAAATCGATTTCCTTTGTGCCATCACTATCAAACTGACATTGCAGAAAATAAACCGAAAAAAATTATTCAACAAAGGCAAATGAGCGGCACATGTAAGAATTGCATTCTTATGTCTATCAAAAATTCTTCTTCATCATCATCTTCTTCCAGAATGACATTGTACTGCATTAAAATTCGGGTTTGTTCTTGCAAAGCAACAACTACTCCAATGATAAATGCTTTCTCTAAATCCATTTTTTATTTTTGACAGCTGAAGAAATGACAGATGAAAGATGTTGCCAATGTAAATACATGTTTCACGTTTTCAACATCTTCCATGCGTTTCACAAACATGTTGTTCAGTGTAAAAAGCCTATAATGATAGTACGTCATTCAAATGTGTTTTTAGAAAAATGTCCCAAAAAACACCTTGTATTTGTTACATTGTAATTTGTACAGCATTGTTGTCGAGATCTCTTTTAGTATTAATTTAACATTTTAATACCTTTTCAATTGTCTATTAATTATGTTCTCTTTTTCCCCTTTGCAGATTATACTGTTGGTGCTCTCCACAATAATCGTAAAATAAAATCTGAAAATGAAAATAATTACAAGCAATTAAAAGTTATATAAAAAAAAAACCATTAATATAAGAAAAATCAAGTGCTGTTTTATAACAATACAAGTTGGATAAATTAAAAAAAGAAAAATATACAGTATATAAATTTCAAAAAGTGTCAACATATCATTCAACATTAACATAACATGCAAACAACAAAACATATTGAACAAAAAAAAAAAAAAACATAAAGTGTATAAAAAATAAACGTAATATAAAAATAGTATAATAATTTAATTCAATATCATAACCTTTTAAAAATGTATAACGATACACAGGAGTTCAATAAATACCACAACCTACTACAACATTTTTAATACTATTAAAGGCTAAACTATTAGTAAAAAATAATAATAATAATAAAAAATAAAACATCATATTAATATAATAATAATCTTTATAATACCTTCTTTTTCAACTAAAAATTATTGTTCATTTTTGTATAATCAATCAAATTGTTGTCTGTGTGTGTTGAAAAGTGTGCGAATTTATTCAAATAAATTATCGTTAGTTTCATGTTTTTGAAAATAAAGTGAAAAATATTTAAAACAAACAAACAAATCTTAAACTATAAACAATTGTTTATAATATAATACTACTACTATTACTACAATAATTAATAATATTAATAATTAAGCAACAACGGATTTGTTTTGTATTTTTTTTGTTCGAGCAAAATTATTCCCAAATACAAACAAAACAAAACTCAACAACGTAATAATTAATCTTTCATAAATAGTAACGTAGCCGAAGATAAATTACTTAATTTTTATTTAAAAATATTAAGGTGAGTAATTAAAACATTTTTATTTTTTATTTATTACAACCATTTAATTATCAATTTATTTAAATGCATTTATACATTTTATTATTATTTTAATATTTTGTCACCAATATTGTGTTGAGTTATTTACCAAATAAACAAATTTATATATCAAATTTAATGAAATAGTGACAACAATTTAAAATTGTACTGTTATATAAAATAGTTATGTAGAAAGAATTTTGAGTTTTGTAAATTTTCGACATGCTAGCGAATAAAATATAACATACTTAAGCAGATTAGTTGTTAAAACAACGAAATACCGATTATCGTCAAAACCGTATAGTCAGAGTAATATTGTCGTAGCGAGTTAATACCCGTGTTAGTGAAAAAAAACAAGTTTAAAAGTTAAAGGCGGGCATGCCAATTGTATGATATGATATTACGGGAAGCGAACCGAATTCGGGGAATTTTAATTAATGGCGCCATAAATATAGTAAAATATATAATAATATGAGTAATAAAAAGTGGGTCCTTGTGGTCAATTATTTTTGGTTATAATGGACATCAGCACAAAGTCATTATACCACAAAGCCATTATACCAAAAACGCGTTTAAAAAGTTGACATACAATATCTAAAAGCCAGATATAAAGTAAATATTGGCTCAAAAGTTTTCGATACACGAAGGCGGATCAATAAGTCCGTGACTTTTCGAACTTCCCTCGTAGTTATATGAAATGCAACTCTGCTCCCATCAAGTACGGCCTGTTGAAAGACTACTGTCAAAGTTTCGTAATTTACTTTACGTTTAACAGCTGTTCAAAACATACAACCTCGTGGATTTTTTTAAAATGGAAATAAGTTTATTTCGATTGCTCATTAAACATTTTTTTTTGCGAAAAAGTTGTCAATCAAACCAAGGAAAAGCTAGATAAATACTATGGGGACCCTGCACCATCGATTTCAATGGTAAAAAAGTAATTTACTTTCGTTGTGGTGGCACAAGTACAAATGGCGCTGAACGTTCTGGACGACCAATTAAGGCCAATATCATACACCCGAAAATGTCGAAAAAAAATCCACGATGTGGTGTTGGCCGATCGAAGAGTAAAAGTGCGTGCGTATAAGGCAGTATGGTTTCGATTTTAAATGACCACTTGGGTATGAGAAAACTGTCTGCAAGATGGGTGCCGCGTTGACCATAATGCACGGGTATACACGTGTGTAGTCTCGATTGCAAAATTCCATGAATTGGGCTACGAATTGGTACCTCATCCGCCATATTCTCCGGATTTAGCCCCCAGTGACTATTTCCTATTTCCAAACCTCGGTGGAAAGAGATTAAGCTCAAACGAAGAAATAATTGATCAATATTTTATGGACCTCGAAAAATCCTATTTTTTGAAAGGGGGATACAAAAATTAAAGAAACGTTGGACTAAGTGTATTGAGCTAAGAGGAGATTATGTTGAAAAATATTTTGGAAAAAAACTGTTGAAATAAAAAACTGTTTCATTTAAAAAGTCACGGACTTATTGATCCGCACTTGCAAATTTAAAATGACACATTTTTTGGATTTTCTCGTTTTTGTGGGATCTTAAAATTTTATACATCCAACTTTTTGGCTTTTGATCCAGCTCAGGTGCCCAACAATTAATCAATTAGTTAGGTCTCGAGTTCTACTCTTCAACTTGGTACGACTTATTTTGGAATTTATACACTCGCAATATTATGCAGTTTAGTGCTTGTAGTTTTATATAAAAGTTTTCAGTTCAGTTAAAAATAAAGCAACATACATTTATTTTTCAAAGAAATATTTATTTTTACTTTTTTATACATTTGTTCAAAATAATTTACTGTCATTTACTGATTTTTTTCAGTTTCATTTATTTCTTTATTTCAAATAAATGAATATTAAAAAACCATTTGACTTAAATGAAAGGCAAGTAGGTCAGATTTTAAATGAAATATCATTACTATTAAATAGTATTTTCTGTTATTTTAACTTACAAACTATTTTGTGGCCTTAAAATAGATTAAAGTTAGCAGTGATTAATGTTAGAAGTGAATTAAGTTAGGAATGAAAATCTATAAAGAGTAATGTATGAGTTTTCGCCTTAAACCCATTTTTTCACAGTTTGATTTTTTTTGAGAATTGCGGATATAGTAAAGCCGTAAATACAGTAAAAATTGATTATATAATTTAATCGAGGCAGTGTCTGAGCTTTTTCGATTTTCATAATCGTCCGGCTTTGAGATGGAGTCCTTTTTTTTAACCAAATATTTTAAATATTACAAATAAGTGGCATCCCTGGATTCAAAACATGCGGTACAAAAATTTTTGTTTTCTAAAGTTTTTTTTTTTTTTTTTTAAAAGAAACAAAAATTTCTTAAATTTCAGACACGTTCAATTTTGTTATCTTTGCACATAACACCTTTTATTTTGATAAATTTTATTTAGCACCCTTCCACGTCACTGCATAGCAACAAGTAAAAATAAAAAAATTTAAAGTTTTTTTCTATAATTGATGTGTGTTTACTTGTCCCATCGTAGCCGCTCTGCCGTAGGCGATTTGCCAAATAGCTTTTTTTACCTATACCTATCTAAAAAGTTTAAATTTTCAATTGTGAGCAGGAGTATAACAGGGTCTGTCTTCTATAAGTACCGATTCATGTGGGTGTTGCGGGCAATAAAATGGCCATTAGTTGGATCGGCGCACATATGAATTATTTTGTAAGCAAAAGAGCTGGAAATGTAGCATGACCCAGTTTGCATAAAGCTGACTGTTAATAACCCATAGTGTGTGTTATACTGGAGGATGAGGACACTAAAGAACATTTTTTCTGTTATTGACGTCTTGTTTATGGATTCTGTCTACAAACTACCTCTGACTGATTTTCTCAGGTTAATAAAGAAGATTGTAAAATTCGCTCTTCTTTTTTTCTTTTTCTAATTTTGATACCATTTCTCCTTGGCCATGGTACAATGGACAATTTTTAGTCTGAGCTCCATACACTGGATTGTCTGTGCTTGTCCAAACCACTTACAAAAACCGAATAATTGTTGACCACTAAAAAATACATGCCTCGTTTTTTACTCTCCTCCATTACATATTAGAAATTCATTTAAATCGTAGAGAACCCATTGGGATACCTTTCTTTTAAGCTACCGAAATATGTTTTATGTATTCAACTTTTCGTAAATTATTTTGTTTATTAGAAACTCTTAAATCTTTCAAATACTTATCTTTAATGCCTTTAGAAATTGTGTGTGTATACCAATTCATACGCACTTCCTTCTCTAACAAACACATATATATATTGTGCGTACACACATACATACACATACACACCATATCTAAGAAACAAATTGTTGCTTTTTGACCCTGAAAAGGATAAAAAAAAGAAAGATGTAGTAGTAAAAAAAAAAAAATTCTACCACTTATCTTTTATACCAAATGTGATGTTATACCCTTAACTTAACATAGCTTAGCTTTCATTTTTTCTATTTTGTGTTTGCCCTATAACATCATGATAATAATACCGTACAGTTCTTAAATGAAATTTCTTTTCTATTTTTGGGGAAGAAAATAAACGCACTGGTATACAATACAGAATGAAATAAATATTTACGAGGGCGGGTCAACAAGTCTGTGACTTTTTGAATTTTCCACAACATTGCTCCTGTCAATAGGCATCTATCTGTCAGTTGACTCCTGTCAAAATTTTACCAAGCTGCGTCATTTAGTTTGTGTTTGACAACCATTGATAGCAGACTTCCGCGTAATTTAATTTAAGGATTGAGGAGAAGATGTAAAATAGCAATTTCCATGGCAACAATCCATGAATTAGTGACTATTTCTTGTTTCCAAATCTGAAGAAATGGCTCAGGGGAAAGAAATTTGACTCCAACAAAGAAATAATCTCACCAACAAACCTATTTTGATGACCTCGATCTTATTTTTTTCGAAGGAATAAAAAAATTAGAAAAACTTTGGACAAAGTGTATAGAGCTCAAAGCAAACTATGTTGAAAAAAAATGTTTTTTTTTCCAAAAACTTGTGTTTTATTCAAAAAGTCACGAACTTGTTGACCTGCCCTCGTATTTATGTTTTACTTCTTGTTGTTTTCTTATTCTCATTTTAACATTTCAACAAATATATTTAATCAAGTTTTATCTTATGATGTACATCATTACAATGATGCTCATTAGTTAAGCAAAAGTTAGGAAACTCAAAGAAACATACTTAACACACATTTTTAATACTATAAGAGGATCTTAAAAGAATTTATTCTTTGGTTAAGTAAATTATCTGATATTTTCATTCAAAACAAATTTAAAGGCAAAACAAATCTAATTCTCAGTGAATTGAAAAGAATATGATTACCTTAAAGACTTGGAACACAATTCATTTGCGATTTAATATATTTTTTTTAATTTAAATATAAAATTATTTTTAAGGGTGCCCAAAATTCACGCAAGAAGCACAAGTAAAAACATTAAATGCGACTTTACCCAATTATTTTATTTTTTTTTTACAGATAAAATAAAAAATCAAGAAATTGAGAAAACATTGTCGCACAGTGAATTGAGCCCATAGAAAAGGAATCAAAAATAGCTGGAAGAGCATCGATTAAAAGTCATATGAAAAAAGAAAGCCATAAATTCAAAATACAAAATGGTAATTTTGAATTTTTAATTTCTGACCTCCGAATCGGGATTAGTAGCCACTAATCGGGTTTAGTAGCCACTAAAACGTCCCATGTGATTTTTTCTATATGACTCAGTCAGTGGCATGCCCTGGATTTCGTTTCTTGAGGGGGTGGGGGGGGAGGGGGGGGGTATACCAAAATATATTTTGTAATTTTTTTTTTTTTTAATTATAAATTCTTTACCACATTATCGTGACCGGAAAATCTATTTGTCAAACATTTTAACAAAAAATCGCGCGATTTTTGTTAAAAAATGTTCATTTTGTTTTTCGTATATTAATATTTGTAAAAGTTGGCGCCGCAGGCGAGGACACACTCATGGACGGAGAGCTGAAATTTACTTAATTTTAATTTTTTATTTCTTTATTTTTTTTTTTAATTTTGAAAGGCAGTGGTTGCTCATCACTAAAAAATTTGATTTACAATACATAAAATGGTTTTTATTTTAATTCTTAATGTTCATAAGAAGTACATTCGGATGTTACTGATTCCTTGCAATATAAATGCATACAATGCTGTGCATTAGCAACATTTCTCTGCTTTGCATATTTTGGGGTGATTTTTAATTTCATCATATTGAGGTCATTTTTTATTTCTTCAAATTAGTGTTATTTTACATAATGAATAAAAGTCTCAATCAAATAAATGAAAATATACCCCAAGCTTAATTCTTGGGCTAATTTTCATCTGGTTAGGGTAATTTTTCATTATATTTTCAGTATTAATTTTCATTATGAAATTTTGCCCAAATTATAATCAAATTTAAAGACTATTTTAAAACGATTAGATTGTTTCAAAAACTTTTGGAATGACTCCAAATGTAATTTATAAAGCATCAATTGAAATTCAAAAACACTAAATTGAATAAAATAAATTTTTGTTGAATTTGAATAATTTTTTTAATTGCGTTTGGTATTTTTTAAGTATCGATTGCGAATTTTGGAATTTTATTTGTAATTTTTTGTAAATTGTATTTGTATATTTTTGTTTACATTTAAAAAAGAAAAGTCAAGAATTGCCAAAACTTGGCAGCATTTTTTTAAATTCTTACTTTTTAACTACTGATAACTACTTTGAATGCCTATATAAGATAAATTGTTAATTAAATATATTTAATTTTAAATACTTATGTTTTGATATAAAATTAAACTCTAAGGTTTTTAATTAAAAAAGTAATACATTTGGAAACTCAATTTTTTTTTGTTTTAAAGAAAATATACAAATTAAGTAAATCCACTTAGGACCTGTGCGAGGTAGCTAAATAAATTCTAAACTAAATACAAATTGACAAAAGATTTTAAAATTCCTTTGACAAAATGTTTAAACTATTTTTAAAATTTCATAGAAATTTAGATACCAGAATTTAGTTTAAAATTAGTTTTTACGCAACTCACAACCACACAAAATACAACATTTAAAAACAATATATGTATTTTTTTTTCTAAAGTTTTTATTATTTTGTTGATTTTTGAAACCTAATACTGACTAATAGTAGAAAAGGATAGTCGACGTGTAAATTAACATTTAATTACTCCCTTTTTGGAAAACGTTCGAAAAAAACAATAAAAAGCGTTAAATTAAATAAAAAAATACAATTGAACAGTTTTTAAAAACTTTAGTGTATTTTTGGTTGTTTTTATCCAAATAATATTACGAGTGAAAAAATTAATAATAGAGGAAGAATTAGTATAGAGATTTCATTGAAAGAAGCGGCCAAATAAAATTTTTTACATATTACAAGGTTCGGTAGCTGAGAGAAAATTGAGCAAATCCCTGGGCCTGCCTGGGCACGCCACTGCCTTCAGTTATTTTTTACTCTTTCTATGGACTCGTTTGACTGCTTAGAGGAAAACAAAATAATTTTCATATGAAACACGTTTTTGGATGTGAAAAAATTGTTATGGTGAAAAATTTTTTTGAGGTGAAAAAACATTTTTGTGGTAAATAAAGTTATTGAGGTAAACAGAATTTTGAGGTGAATATAAAATATGTTATTACTCACACCTCGGCAAAATGTTTTGTTCATCACACGCTAATATGAAATCTTATTAAAGTACACAATTTGGAAGAGAAATTAAGAGGTACCTCAACATTTTCATGAATAAGTTTTTTTTTTTTATTGCTGGACAGGTTTTACTCAATTTTAATACCAAAATGTTTGGTAGGATAATAAACAATCTGGGGAAAAACAAACAACACCGTTTACGTTTTCGCGACGTGATCGCGATTTTGACAAACAGACGGACATCGCTAGATCGGCTTAAAATTGTATAAGCATTACACTTAAAATATTTTGAAAGTTAAAATAATAGTAAAAAAACATTTAAAAGGAATGATATTTCATTTAAATAAATCAAGTGATTTTTGTTATTTGTTTTTAAATATTGTTAAAACAAATCAGTTAAAAATAAATGTTAAAATTTTACCTAGCAATTCCGTAAAAATAAACGATTATTCACTTATTTAAAATTGTTTCGGTTTTTTGTATTTTTGTTTGCTTTTTCATCTGCAAAATGTAGACCCACACATTCTATAAACACATGGTGTGTAAATGGCCTTATGTGTGTGTTTATGAAGTTCTTGTAATTCGAATTGAAATAATTTTGTATATAAATATTTAAATAAAAAACAAAATTAGAGTTTTTTGAATATTTTTTTAAACAGTCAGCAAACAAAATTTCAACTTCTAATAAGTGTAACCGAAAAAATTTCCGTTCTGTGGGTAATTTTTTTATTAAATTTCTAGCAAATGAAAAAAAAATAAATGTAACTAAAAAAATCGGTAAATGACATTAAATCAGTTTAAGCAAATGTATAAAAAGTTAAAATAAATATTTCCTTATGTTCCTTTATTTTTAACTGAACTTAATTTTTTTTATTAAACTACAAACAGTAAATTACATAATATTCTGAGTGTACTTATTTAACTACAATTTGGTGAATTACATTTTGCCATATTTTTCACCAGATGTTCAGAGGTAAATAATATTTTATATTCATCTCAATTTTTTTTATCAAAAATGTTTTTTTACTACAAAAATTATTTTCTTATCCAAAAAGGTTTTTCATAACAAAAACTTTTTACACCTCGACAATTTTTTTTTATCAATTTCAATTTGTTTTTTATTTAAACTACGAAGATTTGTAAAAATAAAAGATTCTGTAATGCCGAATTTTATGCTTTTACTTGTTTATTTTATATTTGAAATGATGATATTGGTAAATAATTTTAGCTAACGCATTATTTTATGTTTTAAAGAAATGTAAAATATATGTTAAGGGACAGAATATAAGCTTATTCGTTGTCCATAATACAATGATACCCCATTACCATTTTCACACGGGGATCTTAAAAGAAATTATGTTTTTTTTGATTAAAACGGAAAAAAGTATAAAGACGAAATTACTTTTATTATAATCAACAAAACAACAAGGTCAGATGAAGCAACAACATTAGCAACAAAACCATTATACTATTATACATTCACATTTACACATACACATCTAAAATCCTTTTTTGTAAAAGTAGTTCATTCTCACTTCCTCTATGTGTGTGTGTGTGTGTGTGTGTGTGTGAGTTCTTGCTGCTTATTATGGCTACACAGAGAAAACATATTCGTGTTGACAATCGAATTGTTAATCAAATGCTTCGGTTGTCGCAACTGAAACTCAGTTAGTGCAATATTAATTTGATATACGGACCATTCCATGTCAAACCGCACAGCATTCGGATTTGAGATCTCCAATTTTAATGTAATTCGTCACAAATACTGTAAATGGTTAGTGTTTATCAAATCAGTAGCCTTTCGACTCCAAACCCTTTCGGTTTTCGAAATATGACGTCATGAAAATTGGCAAAAACGTCAAAATATCGAATAATTGTCCATACAAAGTCGCCCATAACTTCTAAACTATACAACCTAAAATGTGTTACCATTTTAAAGGTAAAAACATTACTTTCAAACTGGCCTCCCAAAAGCTCTTTTGTATTAAAAGCTAAAAAGTAATTTTTTTTTTAAGTTTGATCTTCAAAGACCCGTATCTCAAAATCCAATTTTTTTTTAAATTCTGAAAAAAATATATGTTAAAAATTAAGGCCTCTCTACATTTGTGGCAAAGTTTTAAGGTGGAGACTCATTAGGTTCCTGAGTTATGAAGCAAAACTTGTCATGGCCCACATACGGTATTTACAACTGAAACAGTTGGTTGTCAGCTTGAATCTGTTTTCTGTGTGTACTACCACTACAACTACAACTACGAGTAAAACAAATTCATTCAGGTATTTCTATATACAAAAGATATAATTTTCATTTTTTTTTTGGATTAATGTACTTGTTTTTTTTAATGCCAATGTGTGTGTGTATTTTATACTATTTTACCAACAGTAGCAGTAGAGTACCATCATACATATTCTTGTCGTTTTTATATTGTAATCACACAAATACACATTTTTACCACAATTGTTTGAGTGTGTCTGTATGTACATGGAGTGTATATCGGGTATTATTACACTTCTTTAATATTATTTTCTTTTCTTTTTAAGTTTTATTGTTTGGTTTCGGTTAATCTTTTTTTTTTTTTTTGGAACCATTTTTCTACAGATCTTTTTTATTTATTTAGTTCTACTAAGTATAATGGAAAAAGTTCTTTAATGTTGTGTAAATATTTATGAAAGAAAAAGTTTGTGAAAAAATAATATCAAAAACATTTGTGGGTTTTGCCTTAAAAAACATTATTTGATATTTTCAAAAGGTTTTTGTAATTGCTAACTTTAACAACTTAATTTTATAGCAAAAGTTCTGTTAATGACAGAGACATTCATAGAATTCAATTGAGTTCTTTAACAAGAATTTCAATAAAAAAAAATACTTATACAACAAAGTGGCTATGAATAAAATTGGGGAAAAAAATATATTTAAAAGAAAAAGCCTTCTTTTTAGGCACATTATAGAATATATAATTAATTTGCAATTTAGATTTTGATATTACTAAACGAAATCAATATAAGTTAGTTATATGTGCTGATCCAAGTGGGGAGAGAAGAGTTGATGGATTTTAATATTTTGTTTTGGTTATTTATTTAAAAAAAAATATTTAAACAAATAAACATTTAATTCAAACTAAAGTATTAAAAAATCAGCTTTTTTACAAAACCGGGTTTCGGTTTATTCGAAAGTTTGTTTCTTAAAAAACGGGGTTTGTTTCCGATTTTTACAAAAAAAAAAAACGGTTGAAAGTTTTTTTGGTTTTTTATTTAACATTAAAAATCAAATAAAAAAAATCTTCAAAAATTTGAAATATTTTTTAGAAATACCTACCTGGGGCGGATTCAAGTAAATTGCATGCAACGAAATGTCATATTTTTTATCATATTTGTGTCAAAAATGTTTTGGGAACAGTTTAACCTATTTTAGTATTTCTTGCATCGAAAAACTTTTTGTAATTTTCTCGTCAGATCTAGCGATTTTAATTTGCCTCTAGCAGGAAAATGATCAAACACAATTATATTTAGAAGCCGGTTGTATTTTTAAAAATATTAAAAAAATTTTACAAAAACTTTGTAAGAAAATCCATATTTCAATAAGAAGTGTGTGTATGTTTTTCGTCGTATGACGCCCTATAGCACTAAAAGCTAGGATTGATAAAGTAACGGTAAATCCTAAAATTTTTCATTATTTAATAGCAAATTTTGTTAAACTACCCAGTCCAAGTTGATGCTTTAAGTATTTTTTTATAGAGCATTTTAATTTTTTTCAAAGCCAAAATTTCAAAAGTTTTTTACTGACAGGATTAACTAACAACTATTTATTCATAACTATTACCAACTAAGCGAATATATTGTCACGTTTGACAACGCTAGTTAAAATAGTTGAAAACCGGGTAACCGACACCCGGTATTCGTTTTATTTGTATTTAGGAAAAAAGCCGAAACCGGTTTTCGATTTCGGGTCTATTCAAATTGAAATCGAATTTTATTTTAAACAAATCTTTAAATGGAAATTTTAAAACAATAATTTTTTCAGTGCATGCTAATTGGTGTCTCTTCTTTGAAGCCAGATCAAAATGGTTCCCAAATTATCCCCATTGACTATAAGTTCCGTTATTATAATTACCACTTAGATCGATTTTTTTCCTTAAGTTTATCTACAGAACATATCGTCGGCTTAATATGCTAACTCCCTTACAGCACATTTTACAGAAGAGACAAAAATCTTCTTATATTTCATATTTGTGTTTTTTATATTAAAGTGATATTTCATTACAGTACTGTCCATATTGCCGCAAAAAAAAAGCTGAATTGAAGTTAGTAATAAACATTGAACCAATAATGTGCTGCAGTTAGTTTTTTTTCTTACAAAAATTTTTTTACGAGTGGATTTAGCAATTTTTCTTATCAAACCTATTAACACACTTCAAGACTTAAATTGATGAAAAACTACAAGCTGGTCAACGAGGCGTATCTTTCTCTAAAATCTTAATTTATTTAAAAAGTGGATTTTGCAGGTTTGCACATTAAAGCGACGATATATTTGTAGTTTACGAATACTTATGAAATTGTACCACTCTCAAAATATGTAATTTACTGTTTGTTGTTTTAAAAAAAGTTTTCAGTTCAGAAATATTTATTTAAACTTTTTCATACATTTGTTCAAAATGATTTACTGTCATTTACCGATTTTTTCAGTTTCATTTATTTCTTTTTATTTGTATGAAAAGTTAGTTTCAAAACGGAAATTTGTGCTTTATTCAAAAATTCAATTTGTTTTTATTTAAATTGTTTGATAATTCTTTTAGTTTTCTTCGATCTTCTTGATTTAAGTAATATTTTTTATTGTGTTAATTTTGACAGTTTTGAGAAAAACCAGTCTAAAGTTTCAAAATAACTTTACTATACTCTGCAAAGTCATAAGAAATGTATGAAACGATATTAGCCAGATTGACAAAAAATTGTACACCACGAAAAAAAAATATTTGAAAAGGACTTGACAACTTTTTTTAAATAAAACGCAAACCATTTAAAATATTTCCAAAACTTTATGACCGACTTGAAATACAATCAAAACATTTATGAATGGAACTCGATTTCGTTTATATGGCCACCGCGGGCACGTTAAAGCGCACGAACAAGGCGGCCAATTGACTGGTCCATTTCATGAGATAACACACTCACTAAACGTACTCTTAAATAAAGTGATTGTAACGTGTGCTGTATGATTTGTGGCACCGTCCTGTTGAAACCACATGTTGTCCAAGTATATGTTTTCCAATTTGGGCCAAAAATAATCGGTACTCATGGCGCGATAACGATCGTTATTGTCGACGAAAAAATAGGGCCCAATGACGCCGCCGGTAAGCAAACTGCACCAAACAGTTATTTTTTGTGGATGAAGTGGTGATTCATAATTCACATGTGGATTTTCACCAAACCAATAATGCATATTTTGCTTTTTTACGAACCCATTGAGCCAAAAATGAGCTTCATCACAGAAGATGATTTTGCTCTTAATAAGAATTTTATTTTATATCTACCAAAAATTCTTCTTCATCTTCATCTTCAGAATGGCCTTTAATACTTCAATTTACTGCATTAAAATTCGGGTTTGTTCTTGCAAAGCAACAACTACTCCAATGATTAATGATTTCTCTAAATCAAGGGTACCCCAGCCCTATGCGCTTGGTGCTCATTTGTTTTTGTAAAAGCACTTAGCTATAGGCTGTGTATTTTAATACACACATAGAACACTCAGCACTAGAAATTCGAAATACACAAACAACTTTGTCTTATTAGTTTTTTTGTCGTTCTTTGCTGTATATAGTGCAAAGCAACAACACTTTCGTATGTTTTGCTGGTAAACATTGACGACAGCGATCATCAAAGTAAATTTTGCTTTTGTTTAACGTATGATATGAAATATTTTTTTTCTTTTTGATTTGTATGTATTGGTTTGTACAATAAAAAATATTGAATCCAAATTAGTTTTTTCTTTAAATGTATTGGTGTTTGCTCTTCCATAAGGAACTATTGGGCACCCCTGCTCTAAATCCATTTTTTATTTTTAACAAACATTATGCGTATTTTTCTTTTATTTTTTTGACAGCTGAATAAAAAACAGATGAAAGATGTTGCCAATGTAAACACATGTTTCACGTTTTCAACATTTTCCAGGTGTTTCACAAAGATGTTGTTCAGTGTAAAAAGCTAATAACACAAAAATATAATAGCCGCTGTGCATTTTGACAACAGGTCGTATACGTTATATTTACGATAATTCATATTACTTATACGCTCTCAACCCAGCAAAAACATGGTATAATCTATACTTACCAGCCTATTTACGCGCTTAATTACTTTTGTTAGCGATGTCCAAAAAGTAATGGATACTCATTATTTTTTGGCTGTTTGTAAGCGAGAGGGTAATCACCACCCATTACTTTGTGTTTTTTTGTAAGTAAGAAGGTAATGACCACAGCGCGAACAAAAGTAATTAAGCGCTTAAATAGGCTGGTAAGTAGTTGAAACCCTATTTTTGCTGGGAAACTATCATATTAAAATTGTAAACATTCTTAATTAATTAATAAATTAAACTAAAAATAGTTTGCTTATAAGGCATAAGCTTAACTTTTGTTTTTCATAAATGGCAAAAATGTTCATAAAACACGTATAAAGGTTTTAGAGGTTTCTTTTGAGTATCTTTTTGTTCCATCACATAACATAACTAGCAGTATAATCTTTTGTTTTTTTTTTATGCATCACATTTTCCGTTAATCTTTCTTTACCAACAATAAAATTTTATATAAAAAGCTTAACAGGAGTATGGAATTCAGAAAATACAGGCAATTTTTGGTAGAACAGTATAAAGTATGTTAAGAATATTAAAAAAAAAAAAAGAAAACCGACAAACTATTTCATATTTTATTTTCCATAAGTTTTTCTTCTTATAAATATACATACAAACGGTGTATGTATTATTATATGAAAGTAGCAAACTTTAAAGCCAAATAAGTTAAGCATACAGAAGATTGCTTTTTTAAAATGCAAATCTTCAGAATGAAAAGAAGAAAAAATAGAAAATATTTTCAAAACTTATGTCAAGTGCATTTCAATTTTTTTTATCATATTACGACTTTATTTCAATAAGTTTAATCATTTTGGCCTTAGAATATATATTTAAAAATAACACTGTCACTCAGTTAATATTAAGTCTGTCAATTCCATAATATAAAAATTTATGGTTTTTTTTTTCATTTCCTAAAATAATGAAACAGAAACTAATTTACATACGAAAAAATTTAAAACCTAAATGTAATTCGTTAAAAGAAAATGTTTAAAATTTATAAAGGATTTTTTTTTCAAGTTTATAGAGTGTGGCATACTAAGCTTAAAGGATTTGGTAAAACAATTTTTTGTAGTGTTCTCACTTTGGCTGGAGGCACTTTTAACCATTTACATAATATTGTTCACAATTTAATTGTAATTTATTCATAGTACATAGTTTCAAATTATTCTTTTTTTTGGCAACATCTAGTATTTTTTTTTTTTTTTTTTGGAAAATGCACGAAAACATGGCTTTATCGTCTTGCACACTAAAAATTACTAAAGAAACTTACAAATTTTTGCAAAAGTATTTATTTAGTATTTTAAAAGTGCTGTTACATGTTTTTATTTCCGTTAGTTTAGGAATAATTGTGCTTGTAAAATACAATTAAAAAATAATTGCTGCTATATTAACTAAAATTATTGCGCAGTAAAAATCTTTCAGAAATATGCATTTTCTTTTAAATAAATATAAAACGAAGTGAAAATTGTTTCATTTTACTAAATTGAATGTAAGCCTAGACAAAACTTTTATTAGAAACTAAAATTGTAGACAATTTATAATTCGGCATCAAAACAAGATATATTTCTTGGGCAAAATTATTTTTATTGGAGCTATTAACTGATTTATTAATTTTAAAAAATTTAAAATAAATTTCACAAAAATTATCATAATTTTTGTTAAAAGAGTCCAAAATTAACATGTTATATCGCAATGCCCACTATGAACCAATTTCTTGAAAATCCCTCTGATGGGAAATCGTTCACTGATGGTAGTTAAATCTCTGACAAGAATTTTTGAGAGAAAAAATCAAGTTTAGTACACTTTTTAAAATTTACTATTTCTTTATCAACCATAAGATTTTTTTGAATGCAATACCCTCTATCAACCAAAAAAAGGCTATCGAATTATTATAAATGTATTATTTTCTTTATATATAAAACGAAGTTGTTGTCTACAACGGTAAAATTCAGTTCATAACTATGTTTAAATATTTAAATTAAATTACTTTTTTAAACTAATTCTTTCTATCAAATTTTTTTACGAGCATCTGGTCGAGCCAAAAATTATCCAACAATTAAGATCTCCAAAATATTTTCCGAACAGTTATATTTTAAATGAATTATAATGAAGAATACAATAACTTTCTTAACCGAATTAAAGAATACACAGCATACTGAACCCAAACCCTAACATACTTCTCAACTTCGAATTCAGCCTAGTAAATGGTAACACCTACAAAATTAGTTCAGATAAAGTCAAAGTCCTAGTAATATATGTTGCAATGCCCAATTCGAGTTATCTTGTTTCTTTTTAAATGTTTTGTTATTTAGTTATTGTATGGGGGAAAAAACAAAGAAGAAATCGTTGGAATGTTTTACTGCAATATCATCTATCAACCATTTAAGCTTTTGATTTTAAACTAACCATGTAAAAATCGAAATATATATGAACATACATTTTTATACATGGGATTGTATGTGATCGTATATGAGCATACATGATGATATACGCTCATGCAATATATATGTACATGATCATATATATTCGGATCCGAAATTTGAGGCTATATGAGCATACATGATTAATATATGATCATATAAATATATATCCATATACGGCCATATACTCCCAAATTTCAGATCCGAAGAAAATAAAGTGACAACCGAATTAAAAAGTGCATTTTGGTTGCTACGACCAATAAATTAGCACAACCATATTGAAGTGCAATTCCGGAATATTTTGGGTGTTGCAACCAAAATTCCGTTGTGTTAACCGAATTTTGTTCTAAAACCCGGTAACCAAATTTTAGTTGGAATCTGACAAATTTTTCTCTAAGAGCGAAAGTGTCTTTAGAAAAAAAAAAAATTATTTACTATATCGAAATATAATAAATATTACATTTTTAGTTGTTTCTAAATAAATCAGTATGGAGTGTCTAATATTTTGATCAAAGGTGTGTAAAAGTTATTATACTCGTTTTTGTCTCAGATTGTATTTTTTCATTTGTGCTGTTTCTATTTTTTAATATGCATATAAAGAAATATAGATGCCTTTTGGGAATATTATCTAAAATTTTACTTTACACAGTCACAAAATTCAGCTGTTGTTTTTTACACAGATTGTTTGATAAATTTTGAAGAAAATGAAAAATAAGCGTTTAATCAACTGCGTAAATACAGTAAAACTCATTTGGGACGTGCTCGGGGATAGAAAGAATTTTCAATTAGTATTAATTTGTTGGAAAGTCCCAACGATTTGGCAACCATGGTATCATATATTACCATATATGCTCATTTTCACCTGGGTTATAAAATTGATTTTATATGCAATTTGACATTTTTCCCATTTAATGATACGTTTTGGGCTGAACAATTAAAAAATATTTTGTCGAAAACATGTATACTGTAATTATTACTACCCATAAAATTCAACCAGTATCGGACTTCATCTTAACTGGCGTAGGTGTGCCAGGTAGGCCGTTTTTACACAATTTTCCAAAATTTGGTTTTAAAACTGGAATTGTTTTTCAAACTGGAATTGGTTTAGTTTATAACACTCAGAATATTATGGAGTTTATTGTTTGTAGTTTAATAAAAAAGTTTTCCATTCCATTTTAAAATAAAGGAACATACATTTATTTTTGAAATAAATATCTATATTAACTTCATTTACCGATTTTTTTCAGTTATATTTATTTTTTTCATTTGTTTGAAATTTAATAAAAATTTACCCACAAAACGGAAACTTGTGGTTTATTTGTGTCCGTAAAAGTTATTACAAATTAAAATTTTGGTTGCTGTCTGTTTCCAAAAAAAAAAAAAATATTCAAAATATTTCAATTTGTTATACCCTCCACCATATATGGTGAGGGTATATATCAGTTTGTCATTCCGTTTGTAATATTTCGAAATATAGGTTTAAGACCCCATAAAGTATATATATTCGTGATCCTTATGCAATTTTAAGTCGATTTAGCGATGTCCGTCTGTCTGTCCGTCTGTCTGTCTGTTGAAATGGCGATCACGACGCGAAGACGCAAGCGGGGGTGCCTATTTTTACCCAGATTATTGAACATCCTCCCGAGCAGTTTGGTATTTAAAATAAGCAAAATCGGTTCAGCGGTTCAAAAGTTATGAGTGAAAATGTGAAGGTACCTCTAAATTTTCCATACAAATTTGTACACTTTTTCTGTATCTATTTTTTTTTTTTCTGTTAAGTAAGTAAAAATGTTATTAAGTCTTCTTATTGTTCGATTACATTTATTATCTTACATATGAGAATAATAACATTCTTAGAGCTATATGTGTGTTACTCTAATAACTAAGTTAACGTAAAAATGAACAATGTTAAAGTCGCTAACAGAGCAGACCTCTGTAAATAACATTGCTAAAACTAAATAACAAAAGTTCGTTACATAAATTGACAAAACATATTCATATTACAGTTCATGCAAAATTTAGTATATACGTATATCATCTTCAGCCCCTATGGTGGAGGGTATTCAAAGATTCGGCACAGCCGAATTTAGCCCTTTTTTACTTGTTTTTTATTTAAATTGGTTGCATACATATATACAAAATTATTTCAATTCAAATTACAAGAACTTCATAAACACACATACATACACAAACGCATTCACACAAAAAGTGTCTATAGTTATGCATACATACATTTTGTTGATTAAAAAAACAAAAAATACAAAAAGGGAAACAATTTCAAATAAATGATAAAATCATTTATTTTTAAGGAATTGGTAGGTAAAATTTTGACATTTATTTTAACTGATTATATCATTTGTGTCTTACTGATGTGTCAGTTGATTAATCAACATTTAAAAATAAATAACAAAAGGCATTTAATTTAAATGAATATTAAGTAGACCGGTTTTAAAATTAAATATCATTTCTTGTAGATGACATTTTCTGTTATTTTAACTTACAAACTATTTTAAGTGAATGATTAAAAATATAATAGTTTTAGTAAAATTGATCTAAAATTGTAAACCATTTGATTAGTGTTTATTTTTTTTGTTTTTTAATGGAAGCAACCTTTAAAAAATTCTGTCTACTAATTAATGTGTTGCTTTCTTTGGAAAAGGGATAGAGGAGAGATGTAAAGTGTTGAAATATGAAGCTACAAATATGGCAATACTGCAATTGCGCGAGATGATAAATCTTAGAATCTTAGAATAGTTGCTGCCCGCCATCTGATGTAGCATTGGCGAAATTGTTGGAACTTTTTAGTTCATTTCCCTGTTATATTATATTTTACTTCGGTGGGGTTAAGTGCTATGAGAACACCGAAAGAGAACTTATACATATTATTATTCTAAATTGATGTCGCTGAGAATCGAACCTGCAACGGTTTGTGTAACAGTTTAACGCGTTGGCCATTACACCACAACGCCCTCTAATAATTGTAGTAGATTTGAGGTTCTATAATAATAATAAGCTTTTATTTACTTTTTATTTGGCTGTGCTAGATGAACGAGTTACAGAATACATGTGGTTTAAAATTTGTTAATACACTTAAAAAAGTTTGTAAGTTAAAATAACTGAAAATATCATTTAAAAGAAATAATATTTCATTTAAAAACCGGTCTACTTAATTTTCATTTAAATTAAATGTCATTTGTTATTTATTTTTAAATGTTGGTTAATCAACTGACACATCCGTAAGAAACAAATTATATAATCATTTAAAATAAATGTCAAAACTTTACCTACCAATTACTTAAAAAATAAATGATTTTATCATTTATTTGAAATTATTTCCGTTTTTGTATTTTTTGTTTTTTTTATTAATATACTCGTACAATACAAAATGTATGTATGCATATGAATGTGTTTGTATATGTTTGTGTGTTTATAAAGTTCTTGTAATTTGTATTGAAAAATTTTGTATATATACAACCAATTTAAATAAAAAAACAAATTGAAATTTTTTGAATATTTTATTTTAAAACAGACAGCAAACAAAATTTAAATTTGTAATAACTGTTACGGACATAATTAAACCACAAGTTTCCGTTTTGTGGGTAAATTTTTATTAAATTTCAAACAAATGAAAAAAATAAATGAAACTAAAAAAAAAATGGTGAATAAATGTATAAAAAAGTTAATATAGATATTTCTTTGAAAAATAAATGTATGTTCCTTTATTTTTAAATGGAACGGAAAAATTTTTTATTTAACTACAAACAGTTAACTACATAATATTCTGAGTGTATAAGCGTACAAGTTTTTTTTGTTAACTGTTTACACCAGTTGTATTTTTTAATTGTTAAATCTGGCTGAAGCGATTAAAATTGATTTTTTTCTCTATATGACAGGCTCAATATTTTTCAAACAACCGCCTTTCTTTTATACTTTTTTTATGTTTTCTTGTTGCTTTTTATTCTTCCTTTTACTCTTAAAAAGAGGGTCTCTATGATTTTAAATTTTTGGTGGGTAAAAAAAATTTAGGGTTCTGCGTGTTGTTGTATCTCAACGTTATTGTTTTGTTGCTGCTTTTCATAATGCTGGGGTTTATTTTCACTTATTCCATTTTTTTTTTGTTTTTAATAATAAAATGAACTTTTTTGTTTTAACTGTCATCTCCGTGTTATAACATTTGCTACCCGAGTAAAAATTAGTTTTATGATTTTATACAATTATGTTTATCTTGTTAAGCACTGCCATATGTGACAAGTATATATTTATAAATCATATTTATAAATCAAATATATTTGATTATATAAAATTATATTAATCAGATTTACCATTTTTCGAATAATATATTATATACACTGAGTGCCCCGGTAGGCTCGTTGGTAGCGTGCTAGCATATCAGTGCCGGGGTCGTGGTTCAATTCCCACCAGAGGCTCTAGTCTGTTTTCGGTACAACGAGCCGATAGCCTTTGTTGCTAGTACTCGATTAGGGTATTAGGATATAATTTGTAATTATATGATTAATATAAATAAAATAAAAAAATATTTTATATACAACTGTACATAGTAAATGCTATATGGTCATATCTAGTTTTATACATGAAATTAAATATATTTAGATATAATCATATGGCGATATTCAATAAGATATAATTGTATAAAACAATAAATAATTTCCACTCGGGTATATAAAAATGTCTAAAAATGTTGCTGTTGAAGGATATTTATTATGGTCAGCATATATTTTTATTATTGTTTCATTCTTCCCTATTGCCTCTTTTGTTATTTTTAAGTTTATATAATATTTTTTTAGGTTATAAATTTGTATTAGACTAATGTTTTTTATTCCAAGGAAATTAAATATATTTTTCAGCTGCCTTTAAAAAAGGGAAATAAATTAAATTGTTTTAGTTAACTAGGGGTTATAAAAAAATAAAAACTGAATGAATAAATAAAAAGCAAAATAAAAAAAAAAAAAAAAAATAATGCAAATTTATAAAATTGCAAAATTATTTATAATACAAAATCTATTCCGATGAAAAATTATATTAGAGTATGTAAATCAAGTATAATTTATAATAAAACGAGTTTAAAAAATATTGTAATTAAATCTTTCTATGCATAAATCCCAATTTGAATTCTTTATAGATTAGTTTTAATGATGGTTGGCATTCAATACCTTTTGGCTACCACAGCTACTTTAAGACCGATATAAAAATTTTAAAATGTACTTTTAAATTATGGCAAGTATCTTTTTGTAAAACCGGATTTATTGCGCTTATTTAACGTTTCAATTTTTAAATATTCTAAAACACCTTTATAATATCGCTAAACTACTAAAACCGATTTTGCAGATATATTCAAATGTAACAGGTATAATTATGAAATAAATCTCGTGACATTTGAAGACACATGTTACCATTGCAACCGCAGTTTTAACATTTTCGCCTCAGTATTGATCAGAGCGTGATAGACAACTACCAATATAATGAAAAGGTATTGCTTGCCAACCATGGTTTTAATACAATGTATTACTGCAATTTTTATTCTTATGGTTTCATACAGGACCAACGTTATTTTGCAATTAGTATTTATTTTAAATTGCTTTTGTACTAATTTCAATTTAATCACATTAAAAATTAATTATCACACAGTATGAAACCAATTATATGTAAACTGATGGGTTTTAATGATTGCTGCAGTAAAACTGGCTTAAGACGCACTCCGAGAGTGTTAATCTGTATAAAATGTGTTTAACAAATTTAAATTATGCTCAAAATAATTTAAGTTTCTAACAAATAATTTTAAAAATTCTGCAAATTTTTTAAATATACTGATTGTGATACCTTTAAGGGGGAAAAACAGATTATTAAGCTTAAAACTTGTCAAAATACAAAAAATATAGAAAAAATTTAAAGCTTTTGGGGAGTTTGTTTTAAATAAGGGAAATTACATAAACTTTTTTAGAACTGTCAAAAACAGTTTGCTTTAACCGAGGTTTACTATTAAGCGAGTTCGTACTAAAAGATGTTTTAAATTTTTTATATAAAAATTCTTGCCAAAACTTCGGGACTTTCAAATAGGTTCGCATTAACCGCGAGCTCATTTTATTTGAGTTTGTATTAAACAAGTTTTACTGTTGGTTTTAACCGAGGGTTACTATAAAGCGAGTTTGTATTAAAAGATGTTTTTATATTAAAATTCTTGCCAAAATGTCAGGACTTTCAAATTAGTTCGTATTAATCCAGAATTCCTCTTATGCGAGTTCGTCTTAAACAAGTTTTACTGTATAATATTTTTTATTTATTTTTAAAATCAACTAAATAAAAACTTATAATAAGCAAAAAATTCACTTTAAATGACCGCGTAACCAACCATAATTCAATGTATTATTAAATTATAACAAACAAACCAAAAAAATAGCAAAAATTAATTATAAAAACTATTAAAAAATAAATAAAAATACACAATACAGACAAAATCAACTGATGCAAACAATAAGTTTTAAAAATATTTATTTTTTTAAAACAAAAAAACAAAAAAAAAAAAAAACAAATAAATAAAAATGTAATTAATTATCATAATATTAATATCATATGGTAATTAAAAGTATTGTATGTGGTACGATTATTACACACACATCCAACCATGCAAAACAGTGATGCCAGAATATATTTTGAAATTTCCCTATATTTCCTATCAATGTATTAAATATAACAAAAACTTACTTGATAGTACATTTTTCAATTTTTTATTTTTCTTAAAATGTTTAGTCAATTTCAAATCTGATTCATTTACCAGATCTGATTTACGATTTAGAATTGAAATACGACACACAGGTCGAATGACATCTATTAAAAATAAATGTCCAGAATTTTCTGTTTAACTAATTCGCCAGGAAATTTCATTGAATATACGAACTTTTTAAATTATAATTTTTTGTATTAAATTTTAAAAGAATTGTTTTATAAGATTTCTGAATAGTGTTCGGCACTTTTATATGGAAAATTAGTTATTCAGGTTAAAAAAAGATTGACATTTTATAAAAAAATGTGTTGAGAATAACGCTATAAAATTGATTTTTCATAAAAAAATAAATAATTTTTTTACACAATTTTTCATTAACCTAATAGTTTATCGAATAAAGTTATTATTCGGCCGAATAATAAGAATATGCTGAACTCCGAATTGAGCAGAAAAATGCATGAAATCTACGGCAAAGTCTTGATGCGAAGCATAGACCAATTATTGTGCAAAATTACGAAATTTATCAGAAATTTAATATAAAAAATTATGAAAATTTTATACAAGATTTTTAATTTTCACACATATTTCTTACAAGTAATATTTTTTTTTTTTGCATTTTTAAACCTTTTTTTTAATTTTTAGTATGAAAACGCTAGTTTTTTTTTTTGCTTGAAAATAAAAAATCTGTCCTTTTTTCGAAAAAAAACCCTGCAGAAAGAAAATTTTCCCTACAAATGGCAGCACTGATACAAACATATGAATATGAGAGAGTGGGGTAAAGTGGACAGTGGATTGAAGTGAAAAATTTTAATTTTTCTCATATTTTTTAAAATTTGCGCAACTGTTTACCCGCTGAATTAGAAAAATATATAAAAAATTATTGGTTAAAAAAAACTGGGCCTTTTCCGAAATTCATATTGCGAGATAGGTGAAAAGAGGACCGGTTCCTAAAGTATCTTCCACTCGACCGGTTTAAAAGCCATTAAATGTTTTTTTGCTTTGGTTCTGTGACATAAAAAACCGGTTCTTATAAAAAACTGGTCCCGTGATCGCTCCCTATCACAATTAACTGGTCACGTGACGTGTCCTGAGATAGGTCCTTTTCCCGCAGGGTTGTTGCTTAATAAAATGTTAATCTTTGGACTTTTGGCAAAAGCACATAGATCGACTTAACCCATATATTTTTTCTGAATTAAAAAGAAATGGTGCGAATTTTGCATCGGAGATTGGTTTGACCAAAAACTTGTGCTTAAGTAAGATTTTTATGTATTTTTTATTATTCTACCAAGTCCTCTATCGGATATATTTCTAAGATTTTTCAGTGAATAAAACTTTTAAATATGTATATTTCTGTCTGTTCCTTACATTTCTGCACCTTATACACAAAAAGAGATGACTCTTTTTCCCTCACACGAGGTAAATCAGAAAATGAAATATCAACTTTAATTTTTTGTCATATTGATTTACACTTTGTACTTTTCTTTCTATTAGTTTATTATCTTATTTGCTAATATAGATGACATCCCAGCAAAACCACACATTACCAAATAATGGGTAAAGTAATGTATAGCCATAGGGGCCGATGGATTACTTTACACCTTACTCCATTGATGAATTTTACAGGCGATGAGCCTCAAAGTAATGTATATACATTACTTTAGAGGTGATAATGTAAGGGGTTACTTATAAGGTTACGAGAATGGAAAAAGTAATGTGTCTAAAAATAGATTTTTAAAAAGAGGAATTTTTATTAAAAAAAATTATTACAAATATTTTATTTAAAATATTTGTAATTAATGTGGTCAAGTATTTTTATTAAAGTATATTTTTAATGTTCCACTTGACCCCAACGTTTGGAAAAAAACTTGTGTTCTGTTGGAATAAGAATTGAATAATTTTTGGCATGGATTTATCAAACGACTAAAAAATGATTGGTGGGAGCTTTGTAGGAGCCAGAAAAACTTGTTACCAATTCTGCGATGTATGTAGGATTTTCAAAATAAATTTTTAGGAGTTTCTAACGCGGTATATTTTTTTTGCTTACATATAAAATTTACTGATATAAAATTCGGAATCGATCGATTGAAAATTTCATTAGTTTTTACAAGGTAAACAATTACTTATTTTTAGGTTTACACCAAATGGTTACAAAATTATTACAGAAAAAATCCAAATTAAACCTGTAAAATTACCCAAAAATTGTAAAACGTTAAAATTAAAGCGTTCAAAAAATCGGAGATTTCAGGAAACGGTTTTTCGGTTTGTTCAAAAAATCAGATTATTAAAAACTCGGATTAGAATATGGTTTTAATTAAAAAACCGGTTAAATCGGTTTCGATTGTTTGTGTTTATGGATGATATTTGTTCATTTTTACTTTATAAAAATGTTTTAAATGATCTCAAATATTCAAATTATAATTTATAGTTTTTTTTTTGATTAGACGTCAATCTAAATTTATATTTGATCAACAGAAAAATATTAAACACAAATAAAAATATAATTATTAAAATATTTGTCATGTGTATAATATATTATGAAAAATTAATTCACTAAACACACAAAACTACGTATAAAATTTAACCCATTAGGAGCACGTGTCTGACCTGTTGGACTTTATTTAATCAAAATTCACATAAGAAATATTTTTAATTGTATAACCCTTTGGTATGACAGACACCCCTGTCGAATTAGTTAGATAATTTTAAATATTTTAGTTCTTTTATTAAAAAAACTCTAAAAGAAATAATAAGTAACTCGTAGGGGAATGTATTGTACCTTGAAATGCAAAAAAACAGATTTCTGTTGAAAGACATTTGTTTCGAGATACATAAATCCTCTGCATTAGAATATATAATTATTTTTATTATATCGTAGCTTCGTCTTAAATCAGGAATATGTCTTTGTCGTTTAATTAAAATGTAAATATTAAAATTTAGAATAAGAATGATCCAATAATTGACTGTTCGAAGATATTCAAATCGATTGTTCAAGGTGTAATCACAATTTTTGTTAGTAATTATAGGATTAATAGATAGAAATTTAAGCTAAACATGGACGTAAGGCAAAATAAAACATCTTGTTTAGAACAACATTTTTATAAAATGTTAGAAAGGTTGTAGAAAAATGAAACGTTTCAAGGTACAAGCGTTTTTAATGGTGCAACACTCTCTCCTATATTTGTTAGTTATTTCGATAAAAATTCTTAAAACATAAATAAAAAAGAATCAGAAGAATTCATTAACAAATCCTACACAGATGTTTTAGACAAATTGGTCTGAAAATTTTTGTAAAGATAGAGTTTTTCATCGAATTAAGGTGATTATTTTTATAAAAATATCATGCCTTTATTCCCGATATTTTCTTAAATGCACTTTTCCGTAATTTTGTTCAGATTTATTTCTATATTATCTCTATATTTCTTTTCTTTTAACTGAATCTTAATATTCTGCATTATGTTTATTTATTGAAGTAAAGTATATGATAAGAAACGGAACAGTACGTAAGAATTGGGTTAAAAAGTTATTTATAATATGACTCTGAGAACATGAAAAAATGCATAATTTAATGTATTCCAGATTTTTACACATTTTCAAATTTAGCATTGCAAAGTGATTTGTTAAAACTAATTATTGAAATTATTTAATACACCTGAAATAGTTTGTAAGTTAAAATAACAGAAAATAACATTTAAAAGAAATGATATTTCATTTAAAAACCAGTCTTCTTACTTTTCATTTAAATAAAATGTTTTTTTTTATATATTTTTAAATGTTGTTTAAACAACTAACATATCAGTAAAAAACAAATGATTAATTAGTTAAAAATAAATGTTAAAATTTTACCCACCAATTCCGTAAAAATATAACTGATTATTCATTTATTTAAAATTGTTTCGGCTTTTGTATTTTTTGTTTTTTTTTAATCACACACACATTCACACACATTTTGTGTGAATGGCCATATGTGTGTATGTGTGTATTTGCGAAGTTCTTGTAATTTAAATTAAAATAATTTTGTATATAACTAAGAAATTTAAATTTCGAATAGTTACTAAAACAAATAAACCACAAATTTAAAATTTGTGCGTAAATTTTTTATTAAATTTCAAACAAATGAAAAACATAAATGAAACTGAAAAAAAAATCCGTAAATGACAGTAAATCATTTTGAACAAATGTATAAAAAAGTTAAAAGAAAACAGTAAACTACATAATATTTTGGGTATAATTTTTAATTACTAGTTGTTTTTAATAACCTATTAAATTAACTGGCGTTAAATAATTTAATTTTTTTTAAAGATCTCTTGAGAAATCACTGTGCACACATGTAGCACAAAATTTTGTTTAAAATCTTAACAACAAAAATTAACTCATAAAAAATGTTTTTTTAGTGGTTTGTTTAATATATAAATTAAAAATTTACAGTTAACAAATTTGTACACAAACACATAAATCAAAGGTAAAATTATGACGACGACATTTGTGGGTGTGTTGGTGTATAGGTGGCAATTTAGTATGAAATACAAATTTTATTGCTAAAACGGAGGCTACGCAAAAAATATGTCTGGCAGTAATTGCCAAAAAAAAAAAAATTATAATTTTTCAAAACCAAAAGTTAATGTATTCCAAAGTAGCCGTCTATTCAAAAGTGCATAAAATCAAAAGGTAAACCTAATTGATCACGTTCAATAATAATAAAAGTACAAGTTAAAAATAGTATTTTAAACTGATGTTGTTTCTACCATAAGTTAACTATTATTTGTTGTTACCTGATTTTTTCCCCCAAACTATTAAGTGTCATATTTCATAAAATGTCATCATTTGTCGTTATTTATATCCCGTATTCTATCATGGTGTCATTATTGAATGACATTGTATTAAGTTTTCACGTTTAATGGAAGAAAATCAAGAAGTTAAATACGTAAAGATGAAATGATAAAATATGAACTTAAGACACTTTTCCATATGGGGTTGTATTTATGTAAGGTTTCTTTTATGTAAAAGGAAGTAAAATGAAAAATTTCATACTTTATGGATCATAAAAATACACAAATTAGATTAATTTAGGATAAACAAAACTTGTTCAAATCTTTTTTTGTAGTACTTGAATTTATTGCAGTATTACAGATTAGACATAACCTGAAGGAATCTGTTATGAAAATAAGTATTATTTTATTTTAATATGCAACAAGAAAGAAAGAAGTTTACAAAATATTTGATAAAGGAAATAAATTTTCGCGATAACAAACAACAGCTTCTTACTGATAACTCGATTTGTTGCCAATCGAATGATTTGGTTGTGGTGAACGCTTACGACAACAGAAAATAAATATAATGAAGTGTTTCATAAATATTCATGACAAATATTTCATAAATCTTCATTATTTTACCTGTGTAAAAATAACATGGTGATATAAAATAAAAATATTTTAATACTCTTGGAAACTGATTCCCAAGAAAGTTATCTCCGGGATGACGTGGTTACGTACAATATAAATATATTTGGTATCTTAACTCATAACTCCCCATAAAACCTCAATAAAAAACTCTCTAAAACTTTTTATGTGTTCTTTTAAAAAACATTAACAATTTCATAGTGTGGAAAATATAAGTACACATAAAACAATAAAGTAGCAACTGAATTGAAAAGTGTATATTGATTGCGGTAATGAAAAAATTCGGTTAGCACAATGATATTCAAATGTGATTGCTAAATATTTTAAGTGTTGGTATCAAAATTCAGTTGTACTAACCAATTTTTTTTTTTTGCGAAAACCAATATTCAGTTGTAGCAACCGAGTTTTATTTGGAAACTGACAACATTTTTCTCTGTGTGTAGTTACATTTCTTTTTACAATTTGTATGGAGATTTCGCGGGCCATGCTTACACACCAGCATACCAGTAAGGACAAAAATAATCATTACTGGTAGTTTAGAAAAAATACGGCATTATTGTTTTTACACTTAAAAGTTCTTTAAGAAATGAAAAAACCTTACTTTTTACACTGCCCCACAGTGCAAGTTTAAGAACATGCTAGCTGGATTAAGGAGTGAGATCAACAAAACCGACACACACAATTTTTAAAAAAACTCAACCGTTTAATTTTAAATTTTATAAATAAGTTTTAATTTATTGCAAGTTTATGTAAATTCGTATCGCATATTTTTGATCTTTTAGTGCATGAAAGTCGCTTCCCTATTCATTACACATAAACGTTTTTTCAATATCAGTGGCCATTGTCGAATTTATTCACTCTTTCCAGAATACCTCCTAGTAAAGTTTTTATTGTTGCTCTTCTCACTTTTTTTGGAATAGGCAATCCAGTTGCGTTTAAATTCTGTTATGTCCTGGAATACCTCTTTTGTAGCCTTCATATTTCTTTTTACTAGAGACCAATATCTCTCCACAGGCATGAGCTCTAGGCAATTCGGCGAATTTGCCAACCAAATCAGATGTATAGGGTTTTGTGTGTATAAAAAACATTTTAGACTAATTATGATAACACCCTTCTATGGCAGGGACGTTTGAATATGGACCGATTATTATTTCTTATAATTTAAACAAGATTGGTCGTCTGGGGCCAAGGGAAGCTTATGTGCCAAATTTATTTTAAATCTCTTTACATTTGCGATCTGTAGATTAATTCATTGGTTTAAATGGACCGACCGGACGTAAGCACATCTATCGCTAAATTGAATCAAAAGGCGATTCCGAGTCGATTGGTATACTACAATATAAATCTAAGTCTCCGATATAGTAGTTACAACCATCACCATAAACCTAACCTCTTCACATAGTGGTGTTGTTGGATATAAAAACTATGATACCCTACACCACAGTACAAATTGGTTCATATTCGGGGAGGCGGAAGGAATTACAATTAATGGGGACACTAAATATACACTTAAAATAGTTCGTTAGAAAAAACCATTTAAAAAAATGATATTTCATTTAAAACAAGTCTACTTATCATTTAAATTAAATTGTTTTTATTAATTATTTTTGAATGTTGTTGAAGCAACTGACACATCAGTAAAAAATAAATGATTAATTAGTTAAGAATAAATGTTAAAATTTTACCTACCAATTCCATAAAAAATAAAATTTACTTTGAAATTGTTTCCGTTTTTTGTATATTTTTTGTTTTTTAATCTACATAATGTATACTCACACGGTCTATAATGACCATATATGTCTTTAGGTGCTTATGAAGTACTTGTAATTTGAATAGAAATAATTTTGTATATAAACAAACAATTAAAATAAAAAATTGAAATTTTTTTAATAATTTTTTTTTGAATCATGCAGCAAAAAAAATAATTAATTTATAATAACAGTAATGGAAAATGTAATGGAAAAATTTTTTTAAATTTCAAACAAACGAAAAAATTAATAAATAAAACTGAAAAAAATCGGTAAATGACAGTAAATCATTTTGAAAAAATGTATAAAGAGTTAAAATAAATATTTTTTTGAAAAATAAATATATGTTCTTTTTTAGTTTTAACTGAACTGAAATCTTTTGTATTAAACTACAAACAGTAAACTACATAATATTCTGATTGTAGTTAAATATAAAATTATAGGCGTAATAAAAAGTGGGTCTGAGTAAAATATTATAATTTTGGTATTAACATCGTTTTTACAGAGTCATTATACTCTGTATCACATAGTGCTGGCTATAATTCTGTAAAAGCGTTCGTTTAAAAAGTTTATCAGAGCTCTGGACTATATGCTTTCTATAAGGTCAGATACATATTTAATATATACTTAAAGTCAGCTAAAATATATCTGTAAAATATTTTTTTTTAAATTAACTGTATTTTGCCTTAACGTATACCCGTTATTAAAAAACCTAAAGTACATAGAAATTAGTTTTAGGCAAAAATTTTAATATTACTTTTTTTTATTATTTTTTCATATAAATAAATATTTTAAAAATTTTTGTTGAAAATTTTTTTACAAAAAGAAATTGGACTGGTTTTTTTTTTTGAGAGAGTACTTAAATGCTGACCACTGTAATTTGTTAAACTTAAAATGAAATAAAAAGGTGGCAATTAAAGATTTATTGCAATTTTTTCGTTGTTCCTTTTTTGTTTTGTTGCGTCCGTATGTTACAAACCACATATATTTGCACTATGTAAACCCAACCACAATAAAACCAAACCACATGTTTTAATATTCACGTATTTTATTATAGCACGTTCATTGGGGTTTATTTCACTTTTCATTGGTATTACAATTGTCAATATGAAAATGGATGAATGGATGGATGGATGTTTTTTTATTTGTTTGTACCCATTATGTAGTATAATATTCACTCACCCACTAATACACACACACACAAGCATAACATAGAGTAATTGTGCGTTGATGCTGTAAGAACAGAGCTTCGAAGAATTATTTCCTTTTTTGAAAGAATTCCTAAAAATTTGGTACAATTTTTTAATTCAAAGGAATAAATTTAGAGAATTAAAATTATTTAGTAAATTCTTTTGTTTATAACAAACGCACAGTTTGGGCAACAAAGCTTTCAGTTTGGAAATAAGTTTGCGGAGGAATTAATTCGCTGAAGAAAATTAAACAAAAAAATTAATTCCCTAGGAAATTCCAAGAAAAAGTTAATTCCTTAGGCAATTAAGAGAATAAGTGAATTCCTTAGGGAATTAAGTGAACAAGTTAATTCCCTCAGGGAATTAAAGCAAAAAATTAATTCTTCCGGGAAATCAAGCGTCATCCTTATAAATTCAAGAGGAATTCATTCCCTAAGAATGCATTCCTTGACAAAAAATTGAATTAACTAGATTTGAATGAATTTCCTTGCGAATTAATTTATAACTTTTATAAAGAAATTAGAGAATAATGAATGATTTCTTTAAAGATAAATCGAATGAGAACAAAGTAATTCATTTAATTCCTTAATTCAGTTCAAAAAGAAGGAATCACCGAATTAATTTTTTAAAGCTCTGTATAAGAATATACACATTACAATATTCATTGTCAATTATTGTAGTTGCTGTAAAATAGTTTCGGAAGCAAGTTGACGGCGTGAGTGGTGTGAGTGATGTGAGGGTGTGTTGGTATACAGGTGATCTTAGTGGTTTATGTGGTTTTTATATTGGTTGACCAATTTTTATTTTTTTGTGGTTTTGAATGTGTGTTAACGTGCAATTTTTCATTGAAATTTATTGGTCAATTATAAAGAAATTGTTTAAATATTTACTTTATGTAACGAAATGCACTCAAATGAACGAAATTAATGGACAACAATGACATTGAAGAACTACATCGGGTTTATTTGACAACAAGGTGTTGTACTATAAATTTAATAGATGCTGACTGATTTAAAACATTTTTTTGTTTGATGATAAATTTAAATTTATGTTGATTATTGCATAATTTTCTACAAGTGACAACTTTTATCTTGTTTATTTTTTGAAAAAAGAATCAGACGAATTCATTAAAAACATTTTATGAAAAACACCAACTTTAAAACATTTTTCTTAACAATTTTTAAGATGCTTTTGTTCAGGGAAATTCGTCTTGAATTATAAAATGTATAAAAAAAAAACTTAATTTTAACGAAATTCTCTTATACTTTTGTACAAAATAACCCTGTTAAATTTCGTAAGAGATACACTCAGAAAAAAAAGTTAGAAAAATTTGTAAACGGTTTTCAATCCCAATTTACTATTTTTGTACTGATTTTTAGTAAAAAAATTATTATTTAGCAAATCTTTTTGCTATTTACATTTTACAAATTACAGAGTTTTTACAGAATATCTACAAATTTTCGTTGCTAATTTCAGAAATCATTTTACAAATTTTTGAAAACCGATTTGCTAAAATTAGCAAAAAAAAATACTAATTTTAAAAAAGTCGATATTGATGGAAATGTTATTTCTAATAATTTAAACTTATACATATAAACTTAAATTGCCCTAAAATGTTACATAGGATTAAAAAAGGGATCGGAAGTGAAGATACCGACTCATGTCTAAAAATAGGACATCCACTTAAAATAGCACTTAAATTTTTTTTTTTATTTCTAAAAATCAGCCCTAACAACAATTTAAATTTCACCTTAAAAGTACCAAATTAAAACAAAATGATAAATTCGATTATGTTTTAAGAATTTTTAAGATTATTAAGCCTCTGATTTTTTTTTCATTTTGTATAAAACATCTTTTAAAAAATATAATTAAAATTTTTGATGCTCGATAAAAAAAATAAATCTAAAACTTTGTACTAATATTAATAGTATTTAGTAATTTTTTTTGCTGATTTTAGCAAACGGATTTTAAATTCCACTTTACAAAAAGTCTACTAAAATTTAGTAGCGGCTACTAATTTTTCTACTAATTTCATTGTACTACACGTCAGCAGACATGTGTTGCTAAGACTAGCAAAAAATACCGCTGGGCTCAAATTAGCAGAATTGCCCGTAATAACAGCAAAGTTTTCAGTTGCCATTACAGACTTTTTTTGGTGAGTGTAGCCTTCGTTGCTAGTGTTCCGGTTAGGGTATTATTACAAATTATATGATCAATATAAATAAATAATATTTTTTGTGAAAATATCAACCGAATTTTTTAATTATGTTAAGGTATTTTTATCTGCGATTTAATGAAATTTTAGAAATTTTGATTTCTTCAGGACAAAAAAAAAAAAAAGAGACAGTCTAATGCTACTCTAATACTATATCATCAACAATTTACAAAATGTTCCACAGAAAAAAATTTTTAATCCTTAAATGCTTGATTTCTTTTCTTAAAACCATTTTTTACATATGATTAATGGAGACATGTATGTATATTCCGAGAAAAATACAAAAAAAAAAAAAATATTTAACATTAACAAAAAAGTGATTTTTATTGAAAAATAGGGTTTGGCTACAAAGAGTAATTACGAATTATTTACATTTTTTAATAATTTTTTTGTAATTACAAAAACCACACATTACTTTACACCTTACTGTATTGATGAATTTTACAAGCGATAAGCCTCAAAGTATTGGATTCATTCTTACAATTATGCATAATAAAGAATAAAAAGTGATGGGTTACCCTTTTGCAGATAGTGAGTAAAAAAATAATTGGTTACCTAAATGATTACGAAGAGGTTAACAATAATTGGTTACTTTGACTTTTCATTTTTGAACTTTAACTTTCCACTTAAAATCTTTAATTTTTGAAACCAAGTTAGGCTTTTCTACAAAAATACAAACTAACAAAAACACGAATGCTAGAGTTTCTGAAACTAAAAATGCTTGTTATTAATAGATGGCGGTCGTTTTTAGATTTGCAATGTAGATAAATGCACATCCCGTAGTCTAGAATGGAGACAAATATGTGGACATACGTATATTGCAGCACACGTCAAAATTATCTATTCTTCTGTGTGGATGACTCGATTTAGGGATACAAATTATTTATCCAATAATGATTTTTATGCTACGTATGTTTTCAATTAGTTTACCAGTTTTAAGAGTCATTATTTTATGCAAAATTCCAATGCATTACTTAATCAACTATCGGTAACTTATTACTTTATGTTTAAAAATAATGATGAGATTAAGAAGTATACATTACAAAGTAATGCACTATTTAACCAACCATAGGTAACTCATAACCTTATATTTCATAAAAATGCTGAAGGTAAGGAGTATACATTATAAAGTAATGCATTATGTATCCAAATATCGGTAATTAATTACTTTTTGTTGAATTATAATGATATAGGTAAGGAGTATAAATTACAAAGTAATGCATTATTTATCCAATTATCGTTAACTCATTACTTTATATTGAAAAATAATAATATAGGTAAGGAGTACACATTACATGAGTTTATCACACCCATTACCAACGTTTTCCTGGGATGCTTTATTATTGGTATTATTCAAATATTCCAATATGCACTTCAGATATTTTATTTTTGATAAATTGCACTTAAAAAAAAAAAACAACTATGTATGTAAGAATTTCAAAGAATAGAAACAGGAAAACCACTTTTTTTTCTTAAATTGTCAAAACGAGTTAAGCCAAAATATTAGAACAACCCAGCAATAATACACCTTACCAAATAATGAGTCTCGTAATTTAAACTACAAAGTTTTTACGTATTACCCTTTATATTACAATTCTAACTTTTTTTATATGGGATGTCCCAAAAGGTAATGTGTTCTTTTTACGAGCAAGCTTACGAAAAAATAAAGAATAATGGGTGACGCGTATGAATATTAATAATTGGTTACTAATAACCAATACTTATTTATTTTTCTGTAAAAAATTGAGTAACGCATTATTTTTTAACTCTTGGTAACCAATTATAATATAACTTTGAGTAAGCGACAAGGTAATGCGATGCAGTGTTGTGAATCCTAATTTCTAAATCCGCTTTTCTTCCAAAAGGAAGTATATAAATTAACCCTTTGACGACCAATGTTTGATAAATGTACCATTTTTAGTTTTTGTCGTATTTGTAACATTTTTTAACCGATTTTCTTAAAAGTCTATCGACAGATGATATTTATTGCTTTCACACAATACTAACTGTTTGGATCAATATGGTCTTCGATCCAAAGGATCACCACAAACTCATAAAAATATATATTTTTAAATAATTTTTGGAACACATTTTTTCGAATTCTTTTGGACAACACAGGGGATCATTATTTTGGTAGGACATGGTTTATTCCTTTAATTTTTAAAAACATCGAGATATTTGGAATTGGTTCACTTTATTTATTACGGGATACATGGACACATATGTATTCCATGGGTCGTCAAATGTCAAAAAAAGGAAGTTTTTGCTCAGTTTTAAACATTTTTTATTCGCATTGAAATTCAAGTAATTTTTATTTGATTTTTATAGATTTTTTTCTCCTGATTACAAATTTGGTCCCCAAAATTTTCGATCTGAATACCAAAATTAATTCGACACTACCCTACACTAATTTGTAGGCTTTTTCCGGTTCACTCACATGATAATTTGCTTTATTAAACACTTTTAATTCATAAATTAATAAAGTTATTTAAACGATTAATAATTACTCATTATTATTTATATTAAAATAATAGAAAAGGTAAGCCATTACAGGTAACTTATTATAATTTAATTCAAAATAATAAAAAAAAGCTACATATTATAGGTAATACATTATTTTTATTTTCAAAATATAGAGCGCCCCGGTAGGCTAGTTGGTAGCGTGCTAGCTTATCAGTGCGGGGGTCGTGGGTTCGGTTCCCACCAGAGGTCTGTTTTCGCTACAACGAGCCGATGGCCTTTGTTGCTAGTGCTCGGTTAGGGTATTAGGATATAATTTGTAATTATATTATTAATATAAAAAATAAATAAATAATAATAATATTTTCAAAATAATGCTGAATGTAATTAACATGTTTTTGCTGGTAATGTACGAAATTACATTACTGTGTTCCAAAAGTGGTTTATTAATGCAAAATACGGTTTGTTGCCAAATGGAAACACTATGCATTTAAGGGTTAAAGCAAATTATAATTTTCTGTAAAATATTTATATTTTTAAATTGAAAAAAAAAAAAAAACAAAAACATATAATCTTCTTTAGGAAATTGTTAAATTTTTCGTGCATTACTAATAACTCTTGGCACGTTGTAATTTTCTTTACTTCTTCTTCTTTTTCTTTCTAAATTCCTATAAATTTCGCATGCATAATTTACATACTAACATATCCGTTGCTGCTTTTATATAACACACATACCACTTTATAATAAAACTTTGTTAACTCTTGATAAATATTTTAAAATTCAACTCCCTGTGAAACAAAAAGTGTTGAAAAAGGAAATTTTTTTTAACTTTATTGCAGTGAAACATTAAATTGAATTTATAGCTTAATAAATGGTAAGCAAGTAGGTACGATACCATACAAAAAATTCACACATACAATTATACACACATACACACACACACATTTATGCATATGAATGTATGTTTCAATATAATAAATAGCATTTTGATGTTTGTTTTATATTTTCCATTAATTTAAAGACTTTTTAAAAAAGAATGTCATGCAAAAATGTAAATAAATTTTATATTTTTTTTGCTGTAAAAAATATATATTTGAAATATAGTGAAATTTTATTTTCATACAATAATAAAAAACAAAACTAACACTATTAATATAAGGGAAGTTCAAATTCCAATGCGTATATTTAATTAAAATTCTTAAAATGAAATCATTGAGGAGCCGCCTGTTTTGGAACCTTTAATATTTTTTATAAATCGATGGTACATATTCTCAAAAATATTATACTCAAATTTCAGAACAAAAGTACACTCAGAATATTGTGTTTGTAGTTTAATAAAAAAGTTTTTCGTTCCATTTAAAACTAAAGGATCAGACATTTATTTTTCACTTTTAACTTTTTTATATTTGGTCGAAATAATTTACTATCATTTACCGATTTTTTCAGTTTATTTTTTTTACATGTTTTAAATTTAATAAAAATTTACCCACAAAACAGATATTTGTGATTTATTTGTGTCCGTTACAGTTGTTTCAAATTTAAATTTTGTTTGCTGTCTGTTTCAAAAAAAAAAAAAAAATATTAAAAATCCAATTTGTTTGTTGTATAAATTGTTTGCTTATATACAAAAATTATTTTAATTCAAATTACAAGAACACACTATTTTAATTCAAATTCATAAACCCACATACATACAGAAACACATTCGCACAAAAAGTGTCTATAGCTATGCATTAATACATTTTGTATATTAAAAAACAAAAAAACAAAACAACAAACAAATACAAAAAAGGGAAACAATTTCAAATAAATGAAAAAAAAAACATTTATTTTTTAAGGATTGTTAGGTAAAATTTTGACATTTATTTTAACTGATTATATCATTTATTTTTTACGGATGTGTCAGTTGTTTAATCAACATTTAAAAATAAATAACAAAAGGCATTTAAATTAAATGAATATTAAGTAGACCGGTATTTAAATGAAATATCGTTTCTTGTAAATGACATTTTCTGTTATTTTCATTTACAAACTATTTTAAGTGTAGTTTCAGTCAAACCCAAAAATATCAGTCACAATCCATGTTTTCTTTAAACTTTTATTTATTTAAGCCAAACCATTTTTAATTGAAAAGTTGCTTCATTGTGTCTGCGATTGAAAGTTTTATTTTGATTCAAATTAAAAAAAATATGTTATTCTCCATAAAATTCAAAAAATAAATCTGTAACAACTTTTATATACAAGATAATAATGTCGATTTTTTGCTTAAAAAATGCAGTTATTATAATAAAAAAATAATTGATACATTATTTAAAATATTGTCCATCGTTAGACACTACTCTTTCTGGTAGCATGTGGATTCCGCGCCAAAAGAACTGCTTCGATTTTGAAGTAAATAATAAATCAAGCCAATTTCTGACACACTGTTCTGAAGTGAAGCGTGAGCCAAAACTTCCCAACCACATCTCTCAGCTTCAATTCATATGTGACCAAATTTCCTTGCTTTTGAATGAATCCCAATGCTTTTAAACGTGGGGAAATGATATTGCAAGTTCTTCTTGCGTTCCAGTAATGCTTAGTCACCTTCAAACTTTTTCGGCATTGTGGTGTAATGGCTAGCACGTTGGACTGTTAAACAGAAGGTTTCCGGTTCGATTCCCCGCAACGACAACATCAATTTAAAAAAATAATATGCATGAGTTTTTTTCTCTCATTCATATCGCAACGTCCTCCTTCGGTGTTTCCATAGCTCTTAACCCCACCGAAGTAAAATTGCTTAACAGGTCTATGAATTAAAAAGCTTCAACAATTTTGCCAACTCTTTTAAAAATTACAGTCCATCCCCTTTCCAAGAAAAGCAACACATTAATTTCATAAAAAAATGCTTTTTGCTAATGGTTGTACAGCGTTCCAAGTAAGTCATTTATGACTTTTTTCATTATAAAACACTTGGTGATGGAGGTGATTGTTTTTGTAACAAACATAATTTTGTACAGAAATAATGCAACACTCACGAAACAAAATAATTCAATAGGATTTTGAACCACCCTAATACAGAAGCACACATAAATGTGTATGTAAATACAAAAATATAAATGCACACAAAAAATTTCAACATGCAATAACATGTTGCGTGTTTCCAAATATAAAAGAAATATATTTTAGCTAAAAAAATAAAATAGAATATAAAATATTTTGGATGATAAATGTGTGTAGTATAGTCATACTTGGGACTAGTTCATTGAATGGTGCAATTTATTGACGATTTTATTAGTAATGAAATTGGTAATCATTATAATTGTTCAATGTCAATGAAGTTTTTCTTTAACTGGCGAGAAAAATGCATTTGTTTACAATTATAAATTACTTGTAGAGGCTGATTTATCAAGACTAACCAGTGGTCAAAGAAAATTTAATATTGTTTACTTGATAAAACCTTATAAAATCTCTAATTTTTATAAAGTTACATTTTTGTTTTAATTTTCCAACAATCCCGGCAAAACCATGGTATCGACTACTTACTAGCCTATTTACTCGCTTAATTAGTTTTGTTCGCGATGAGCCCAAAAGTAATAAGCGGTCATTACCTTCTCCCTTACAAAAACCAAAAAGTAATGGGTGGTCGTAATTACTTTTTGAGCATCGCGAACAAAAGTAATTAAGCGAGTAATTAGGCTGGTAAGTATTTGATACCATGGTTTTGCTGGGATGCTTTTCTCGTCAATTAATGCTCATTGGGATTGGCATTAAATAATGCCAATTTAATTTCAATGCCAATGAAAAACTTCCAAGTATGAATATAGTTAAATTAATTTTTGAACCTTCCTAAAAATAGCACTAACACATTTATCTCGTAGTGCTCTTTAGGTGTGGAGTATTATTTATTTTAAAATAATGCTACAATATTATAAATTGGGGAATTGGGGTTGTACCTTGACATATTTTCAAATATTGGATTTCCAGTAAAAATGGAACGACAAAAATATATTCCTAACATAAAATATCAATACTTTCACTTTTTATTTCAAGGTACAATCAAAATTATACCATAATATTATATTTTAATGGAATTATGATGTTGTCTCCTTTAAAGTACTTATTCAAGAGCTTTTATTCGAAATTTTGAAAAAACACACAGAAAACAACCCGTGTAAATATATCAGATCTGACCATATTTCATTAGATCTAATTGTACCAGATCTAGTTAGATTTCAAAATTGGGGTCAAGTTTCAGATCTGAAATAAGATCGGGTATTAAATTTGGTACCAGGTATGGACAAAGAGATTATGAAATTTGGCTTATTTTTTCAGATATGATTCTATCCCACAAGATCTGCTTATATTTGTTACAAAAATAACTCAGTTTTCCAGATTTTTTAGATATGAACATATCATATTGATGAAACTTTTTCATATATCGTTTGTCATAAAGTTTTCATAAATATGATATGCGGGAAAAGGACCTATCCCAGAACACGTCACGTTACCGGTTCGTTGTGATACGAAGCGGTCACGGGATCAGTTTTTTTATATGAAAAAGACTAGTCACTCTTGCGATATGTCACTGGGCTGGCCTAAAAGAACAAACTAAAATTAAAAAGCGATTCATGGAATTTTGCCACTAAGGCTATACATGTCACACGATTATGTTTATGGTCAATTGAGAGCAAACGAGGCATCCATCTTGCAGATAGCTTTCTTAAATCCAAGTGATCATTTAAAGTCGAAACCACACCGCTATATGAAATGCCTTTGGCATCAACAATCGTGGATTTTTTTTGTCATTTTCGGGTGTATTGACCTCAATTGGCCGACCAGAACAGTCAGCGTCATTTGTACTTGTGCGACCACATCGAAAGTCTGTAAATCACCATTGAAAGCGATGGTGCAAAGTCCCCATAATATTAATCAAGCTTTTCCTTGGTTTGATTGACGGTTTTTTTCTCGCAAAAAATAATGTTTAATGAGCACTCGAAATTCACTTTTTTCCATTTAAAAAAAAAAATCCACGAGATTGTATGTTTTGAACAGCTGTTAAACCCAAAGTAAATGACGGAACTTGCTAAAAATTTAACAGTAATCTATTAATAGGTGGTACTTGATGGGAGCAGTGTTGTATTTCATATAACTACGAGGGAAGTTCGAAAAGTCACGGACTTATTCATCCGCCCTCGTACAGTTTTTTCATTAATGAACCCAGAAAAAATGAAGCTGCCAAAGAAGTAATTAAAGCATCACTACTATGGCAAAGGCATCACTTTTTTTCTGATGGTTTCATCAATGAATTTAACATAGGCGTGTCGTAGGATGGAAGTATTCAAATGTAGCTACTTCCATTACTCTTACTTTACTCTAAGGAAGCAATGACAGTGCAGTGATTAGATATTCGGGTTTTTATCCAAATCACTACATTTGAAATATGAACATATGAATTCTTTAGGGAATTGCTTAGAAGAACACCAAAATATCATAAAAGAATGTTAACTAAAGTTTATGAAGCAATGAAACAAGTTATAGCCACTACCATTTTTTTTTGCTGGGAAGGAAATAAGACTTGTTTATTTGAAACGTTTTAAGGTACAACACATTTCCCTAATAAATTGTAAAATTTATAACACCATTATAAAATTATTTTTGTACTATATAAAAAAATTTGTTTTGTAAAACATTTAATAATTTGGAAAAAGTTATTAATCATACTTAATTAATCTTATTTAATTGCAGTTAAATAATTTGTTGTTTTTTTATATTTTTCTTGTTTAATTTGTAAATCAACCACACCTTTTAATCGTACCTTTTAATTCCTTAGCAAATATTTATTTTTATTTCTGTGGCATTTTATTTTATTCATTTTTAGCTTTTCTTTTCCTATTTTGGATTAAAACAAATTAATGTTTAGAAAAAAAAAACACTCACACGCCACTAAAAATGATTACTGTTGAGCCTAAGAACATGCAATGTTAAATTTTTTAAATGTTTTACATTCGTTATTTTGTTCTTCTTTTGGTTTCCTTCCTACTCATGAGAAATTAATGATTTTTTATTAGGTTACTTTTCTTTTTTTTTTTTTATTTAGTTTAAGTTCGATTGCATGACTTTGGTTCCTTTTTTTTTATCAGTTTATTTTTATATTATTTTTCTTTTTTATTCTCTAGTTTGTTAGCTTAGCTGGTTTTAAAAATTAATTAACACTCAAATCAATTTATTGGTCAGTAAGTTAGATTTTTATTTAACACACCTTTAAATTACACTCATAAAAAACCCCCGTGTATATATTTGAAAACTCTGCTAAGATAATAAAATACATTACCTATATTTACAACTGTAATATTTTGTCTAATATAATTGTGTTTTATGTTTTTTAACTCTCTGGGGTATATGTGATTTCTAACTGATATTTTTAAAGTACGAAGTAAGAAATTCTTGTTCATTTGGCTGTACCTTGCTTTGTTTCGAAGAAATTGATTATTTTATAATAATGAAAAATAAAAAAATATGAGGAAATAGCGACATCTATATGTGAGATTTAAAAATATAATTATTTGAATGTGGTTTAAATTAGCTAAATAACTGATTCACACCAAAACAACAGAGAAAATTAGTGCAACTGAACTAACAGATGTTTGTATTATTAATTTTTTTTTATGAGTGTACGTATTTATACGGTCATTTCCTTGTAATTTATATACCCAGTACTTTTATAAATTCTGGTATACGATTATACAATCATCAATTGATATTTATACTGCATTTATGCGTTTCTTTTTTTTTCGTCAGTTGTTGATTAATCATTAGGGCTCGGAAGTTCATGTAAATACATGTTTGTTGTCGTTATTTTGAGAACAACTTTATCTTTACGATTTAAAAATTGTTAATGATTCGTTTGTGCATATTTTTACATATTTTACTATAAATGCATATTTTGTTTTAAGTGCATATTTTACTAAAAATGCATTTTTTTCCAAATTTGTAAATATTTCACAAAAATAATAGAAAGATACAATTACAAGTTAGATGGTGATGATTGATGGTAATTTCAAAAACTTAAATCAATTTTTAAAATAAAAAAAAACAAAATACTAAAATTAAATTAAATAATACTGAAAGCGTTAAAAATAATCAATAATAAAAGTATAGCTTTTTTGATTTTTAATATAAATTCATGAACTTCTCTTGAAATTCTCCCAAAGCTGCCATTTCTTTAAAAATCGAATTAATTGAAATCCGAAAATATTTTTTTGTTTTTTTCTGGTATCACCATCTCGATGGACTAGAGTTCGAATAGCACTCATGAAGCCAAGATTTTTCTTGAACGGTATTTTTTCCCACTAAAAAGCAATGATAAATCATTATGAATCCATTGTTTTAAAAATCGGAAAAGTAGCATCCCCTAAACAGATGTAATTTGTTCACTAATGAATGAATTTTTATTAAATTTTCACAGTATCATCTGAAGGTTGATAGTTCCACCCCTGTTTCATCCTAGGGATATTTTTCCGCCCATGTATTATTTATTGTCAATATTTAGTCACGCCCACATTGACCACAATTTAAAAAACAAATTTAAAAAATGTTTCTAATTATTATTTGTATATTATAGGACGATATGATTGATTTTTTTTTTAGCTGGACATGTAGTATGGAAAGTCTCATATGTGTGTGCTTGTATTTTCTTTGTATCTATGTATTTATTGCTAAAAATGTTTTCATTTCCTTACATTTGACCTTTTAAGTATACACGTTATTTACGGAATTACATATTGTTTTAAATTTCAAACTAGAATTTATAAGAAAAACCAAGTTTAGTTAATCATTTTTTAACCATGTGTTTGTTGAATAAAGTGTATGACAATAAAAGTGTTGTTTTTGTAACAAAAACATAAATTTTAAATAACACTATATAATTAGGCCTCAAAAACAATGTTGTTAATAGCGCTTTTTTAAGGCAAACGCAAAAACTAATTGTGTGCTTGCGCTTAAAATTTATTGCTTCAAAAACCCCTGATTTCAATATTGAAATTATATAACAAATTTAAATAAAAAAAAAAACAAAATAGATTCCAATCTACGCAACAGTGAAAACTGCACCTCTTAATAGAACAAATCATTCGCAATAAAACAATTCAAAAGGTGTTTTGCTCAAACTTTAGGAGTTTCTTCTATCGCCTAATGTGTCTTAATCGATTAATTTGATTTATAAAACTTCTTTCAAAAATTATGAATTTCACAAAACTTACGTTGATTTAAAATCAAAATGATTTAACTTTTACCAAACGGGAATTAAAAATTTTGTGGCCACCAAATATTTGAATAGTTTTAGAATAATGAACCAAGACCGAGAAAACACTACAAAATACGAAAAAAAAAATCTTTAAAACGTACAATATTTTTTGGTAATAAATTTCTGTGTTGATCGTTCTTAAATTATTATTCAGACAATTAAGCGAACTATTTAATGTGAATGTGTCAACCGCGATAAAGCTCATAAATTTCTGCACCATATATGGTGAGGGTATATATCAGTTTGTCATTCCGTTTGTAACATGTCGAAATATAAGACCCCATAAAGTTATGTCATCCTTATGTCTGTCTGTTGAAGTTGCGATCACGGCGCGAAGACCTAAGTAGTTGTACTTATTTTTTCCTAAATTAATGAACATCGAGCAGTTTGGTTTGAAAATGAGCAAAATCGGTCCAGCGGTTAAAAAGTTATGAGTGAAAATGTCAAGGTACCTCTAAATTTTCCAAACAAATTGGTGATCATAGTAGCGACCGTCAAGTAAAATATTTCCCTTGTTTTTTCACTAGTTGCTTAGAATTAAATAATATTTTATATTCACCTCAAATATTTTTCACCTCAAAAAATTTATTTCACCACTTAAATTTTTTTCCCCACAAAAAATTTTCTTTACCTCAAAAAATTTTTTTTTCACTACAAAATTTATTTTCACATCCAAAAAAAGTTTTTCACCTTAAAGAATTGTTTTCACCTCTAAAGTTTTTTTTAACATTATTTGAATCAGAAACAGTAGAGAACATTTTTTTAGGATATTGGTGGAAGGTATTTATAGATTCGGAACAGCCAAATTTAAGCATTTTTTTACTTGTTTTTGTTAAATGTGTTCAAAGCAGAACAAAGTTTCATCATATTGACGAAACTGTTTTATAAATCGTTTGTAATTAATTCTTCATAACATTTATAAAGTTTTCATAAATATGATGAAGTATTTAAGAAAAAATTATGTCAAAAATGTTCTAATTCTTAATCGTTTCATAAAAAATCATAAAAAATATAAAAAAAAATATAATTAAAAGTCTTGCAAATTATTTATTTCCGTAGCACTGATAATTGTAATTCTCATTTTTAATCACTTAAATAATCATACAAAAACAAATTAAATAAAATTAAAAATATTAATAATATTGATGATTTTTCTTCATATATATGAGAAAACTCATTCATAAATAAATATGAAGAATTATATCATATATCTTATTTAATATATTTTTTAAGAATTCTTCATCATGACTTGGAGGAAAATCTATGAAGTTTTTCATAAATATGATGAAGATTTCTGTCTGAGTGTACGACAAAATATAAACTTTAAACGCGTTTTTCTCACAACAAAGAGTTAGAAAAACGGCTACCATTGGGTTAACCGATTTCAATTTTTATTTTAAATCCGCAACCAAAGTTGAATTTTGTTTGTGTTGCAATTTTTAAAATAAGAAATAATAATAAAAAAATAAAAATCCAGCTACGTAAGGACTAGTTAATTTATTTGACATTAAGAATCGTTCTATTTAATTATTTCCCGATAATTATTGCAGTTATGGCTCCACAGTTGCAGCAGATTTTGCCTTTTTATAAAAAAAGGCTACTAATGAAGTGGCAACTCTGGTGATCTGGTTGAAAGAATTTAAAACCAATATTTGAAAATCGTTGATTTATTTTTTTAAATAAATCTAGTTCTTATTGCAATTTTCTATAGCAACTCTTAAAAAACATTTACACAAGAGACTTTATTAAAACTCTATTAAGTTACACTTTAACATCGTAGCAAAAAAAAAGACGGTAGTCATTCTGTGACTATAACTTCTTTCATTGCTTCCTAAACTTCAGTTGACATTCTTTTATGATTTTTCAGTGTTATTCTAAGGCACTTCCAAAAGCATTCATGTGTTCATATTTCAAATGCAGTGATCTGGATATAAACCCGATGCATATCTTAAAATATCACTCTTCATTAATTCTAAAGCATAAGTTATGGTATATCGTATATTTCTTTTGGAATCTAAAGCATTTATTGAAATTGAAAAAAATAGTTCTGATGAACTTTTTTAATTTTATTTATTAAATCATTTTTTATATTTTAGTTTAAAATTTCATGAGGATTAGAATTTATGCAGTTTTGCAATTTTTATAAAAGTTTTAAGAAATCAAGAAAAACAGATTTTTTTTTACCTTTAATTGAAACTAGCTGGCCTGTCATATGCATTTTTTCAGCTTTAAACATTGATGACGACGCAATCTGTGCATTTTTGCATTATGTTCATTATTTAACACTACACCATTTCCAGTTTTATTTCAGAATTTATCAAAATAATTTTAAAATTGTGTAAAAATTATTTCAAATTGCCCAAAAATGTTTTTAAATTGTACAAAAATTATTTAAAATTGTTCAAAAATATTTCAAAATTGTCTAAAAATGTTTCCAAATTGTACAAACAGTTTTTAAATTACCCATGTAAAAATCGAAATATATATGAGCATACATGGTCATATACGTCCATACATTGTTCAATATATGACCATACATGATCTCATATATGATCATATATCTTCGGATCTGAAATTTGAGGGTATATGGACATATATGATCATATACGGGCATACATGAATAATATATGAGCATGTATGATAATATATGCTCATATATCACCATATACCCTCAAATTTCGGATCCGAAGATATATGATCATATATGAGATCATGTATGGACGTATATGACCATGTATGCCCATGTATGATCATGTATGTTCATATATATTTAGATTTTTACATGGGTATCCAAAAATATTTTAAAATTTGTCTAAAAATTCATTAAAGTATTTGAAAAATGTTTTAAAAATGTTTTTCACTAATGCGAAATTATTTATTTGTTTTAATAAAGAGAATTCGTATATCAATGCATAAATTTCGCTTCTTTAAACTTATTTTTCTGCATTCTTATGAATTAAATTTTCATCAAAGCTTAAATACTACAAAGTATAGGAACATTTGCCACTCATGCATCAGAATACCTAATCATTGTATTGTCATTGCTTCCTTAGAGTAAAGTAAGAGTAATGGAAGTAGCTATATTTGAATACTTCCATCCTATGACACACTAATGTTAAATTCATCGATGAAAACATTAGAAAAGAAGTGATGCCTTTGCCATAGTAGTGATGCTTTTATTGCTTCTTTGGCAGCTTCATTTTTGCTGGGATATTACACAATTTATTCAATTAATCACCAATGTTACTTCTTCAGCGTTTTATTACAAACTGTCCTCCACCACCACACTGCACACGAATTTACATGTGTAGTGAGAATAATTAGAAAGTGGCAGCAATGTCCGGAAGTTGTACACCAGAAACGTCTAATGCAACATTAGTCGTGGTGAAGAGTTGCTATTGATGGCAACTGTTTTACATTTCAGGGCTGGCATATGAGAATTTATGTTTCTGCGAGTAAATGGAAATTGATGAATCGAATTTCCATAACAATACTATATAATAACATTTTGACAATCGTTGAAATATTCCCTTTAAAATGTTCCAAAAATATAAATTCTCTCATAATGTGAAAAACAAAGTAACATAAATAACAATTTTGCCCGAAAAAAATTAATCTTTTACGTGATTTGACACAGTTTAACTCCAGGTTTAACTCCAGTGTAGTTCTTGCTGTACTTGTAAGTGTGCAAATACCTTAAGCCATTTGTTCTAGAGTATTTGTAGTTTCCTTTTCCTTGGGGTGCAATTTTACTTTCCTATCATGTTGTTTTTATTCACTATACTTTAATAAAACTAACTAACCAGCCAGCTGCTGTTGTGCGAATTTTGAAAATATTTCTTTAATTGCTATTAAAAGAACTTGTAAACTTTCTAAAAAGTTGAAAACAACTTTTTTAATTGTATTTATAAAATTGAAGATACTTTAAGTGCTTCTAATTAATGTGTTTTTGAAATTAATATACTTTGTCTTTTGCGATCTAATAACACTTGGGTTGAATATTCTTAACAATTAAATATATTAGACAATTTTTTTTTATCAAATTTATATTAGCTGAAACAACATTAAAAAAATAACAATTTTAAACTTTAAAACCAACTTCAGTTGAAATAAGTGGTGAGACTAAAAAAAGTGTTAAATTTGCCATTACAAATTTTAATTTATTATTCATCACAACAGTACAAAATTACTCAACAAAAATAAATATAAACATATTTATATTCCAAAAATACTGTATAAATGATATTTTATTATGAATTATTCTACACAAAAATTTATCAACAACAGATGTGACGTTTCATTTTATTGCCAAAAAAAAAAAAAACAAATACAAACAAACAAACTCTGTGCTGTGTACCTGTAGCTTATTGAGCTTAAAAGAAAACAAAAGGAAACAACTAAAATATTCTTTTATTTCGTTTTAAACCAATGATAAATCGTTCTTGACTCTTGTATAAAAACAGAAAGCAAAAAAAAAAGAATCTTTTATTTATTGTCCTGCATACTAAAGAGAAAAGTAATGTGAAACAAAAAAAAAAAGTATGAAAAGAAACCCTTTACTGCGTTAACCATAACCAAACAAAATTAAACGGAAAAAAAACTCAACGTCAAAATTAATGTGGTTAGAGAAGAACACCTGCTCGTTCTGGTTTTTATGTTTCCAACTCGCATTTTACTCTCATTCGCACAACTTTCGCTTCAAGTTTGATTTAAATGATAAGCAATTGTGATAAATTACTATAACTTTCAAAAGCATTTGTTATCGCAAAAAACATTTTGACTCAATATATACATACTTCTCTTTTTATCTATACTTTAAAGAAAGATGAAAGAAAGTGTATAAAAATTATCAAAAGAAGAGAAAAAGAATTAGAAATTTTGGATCAGAACTAATGAATTTTACCTAGGCTTGTCATAGTATGGAAAGTTTCTTTTATAAATAATGTAGTGCTTGAGGTTTTGAAATTTTTCTGTGATATATCACTTGCTTTGAGTGGCTTAAACAAGTTTGTTAATCCTCAGAATTTAAAAGAATTTTATTTTATTTTGGTTACTATTTTTTAAGCTTTTCTAAGTTAAGAAAATGTTATACTTGAAGGTCCTGCGAACATTCTTGAATGTCCTGCGAATATCCTTGAGGGTTCTGCGAAGATCCTCGAAGGTCATACAAACATCCTTGAAGGTATTGCGAACATCCTTAAAGGTCCTGCAAATATCCTTGAAGGGCCTGTAAATATCCTTAAAAGTCCTGTGGACATCCTTGAATGTGCTACGAATATCCTTGAGGATCCTGCGAATATCCTCGAAGATCCTGCGAACATCCTTGAAAGTCCTGCGAACATCCTTGACTGACCTGCGAATATCTCTGAAGGTCCTGCGAATATCTTTGAAGGACCTGCGAATATCCTTGAAGGTCCTGCGAATATCCATGAAGGTCCTGCGAATACTCTTGAAGGATATTCGAAAATCCTTGAAGTATCTGCGAATACTCTTGAAGGACCTGCAAATATCCTTGAAAGTCCTGCGAGTATCCTTGAAGCATAGTATTGATAAGGATCCAAATGAGTCAATTCACCATCGCCTGCACGAATTAGAGATGTGTGCATTCAACTTTGTGGAAGGTTTTACATAAATAGCTCAGCCTACGACCTTATCGGATCTAGCTGGTATAGGAATTAAAGCCGAATGAGAATTATTTACGCTGCACGTTCGCTCAATGAGCACTGGAAGTCAACCCACTTTTTTATCCCAATATTCCGTTCATTGATGAGGCTCATTTTCGGCTGAAATGTCTGGCTTAGTTGAAGTGAATCCACAAGCAATTTGTAACGTAATGTTATATCCACAAAAAATCACTGAGAACGGCGAAAACATTAACATCAACTTCAATCACTATAGAGCCATGATTTCCGATTATTACGTGCCCCCAATTGAACGAAATGATGACTAAAGACATGTTTATTTTTCCAAATATTATATAAAGTGTACAATGCCTACAAAATGTTTATTAAAAATTTGATTAACAATTCTCTCTCGTTATATATATGATACATCCCGAAGGGCCAAACAACAACAACAACCCACTTGTAAACATAAAATTCTCTTAATAATGCCTAAGATGTTTATAAGCTTTTAATTCTTAAGAAGAACCAAACACCACAATATTTGCCATTGTATGTGTAATCTACACCTACACATTACAAATTTCTTATTTCAACATAATGTCTATAAGTTTTTCTATGTACCCTGTAGGAAATGTCGATAGTGAAACTGTACTGATTCACTATTGACTTTGTCACCAGTAGTACTGATTAATTATGCTCTAGTCAACGCTTTCTGCTGTAGACATTTAACATGTGCGTGTCATTGCGAATCTACACAACTATTAACTAAATGTAGACATTGGAACTAGAGATTCAATAAAACATTTTAGTAATTCTTGTCTAAACTTTTGGAACTTTTTACTAGATTTCCACACTAGGAAGGAAATAAGTTTAAACAGGCGCATTTATTTTGTTAAATTAAATATTTTATTAATACAAATTTTTTTATAAATTTCATTAAGTTAAAAAAAAAAATCGTGCAATTTTATTTTTGGAATAGACAAATCTTCAAAAGACTGCACAGAATTATCCACAGGCTCTGTAAAATCTTCATCAGGCTACACAAAATCTCTAGAGTTGCAACTTTTATTCAAAAATGTTGCCTCTTTCTCGTTATTTTTATTTTTATACAAAATTGATTGTTTTTTTCACAATTTTTTTGTAATTTCTTTTACTCATTATATATTTTGTTCAAATTTGTAATTTCACCTTTTAAATTAATTTTTCTTTGTAATCTTTTTAAAAACTATAATTTTGCATGCAGCTATGCACATGTATTTTCAACAAAATAAAACAATAAAAAAAATCAAGAACAAGCACAGCTTTGCAGCTGCAAAAAATTAATTTAAAAAGTATAGACGCTTTGTTGACATGTCACCAAAAAGTCACCCAAAATAGTCGACAAAAGTGGTGATTTGACCCCAGGCTTCCTACAGGGTAGTTACGTGTAAATATTTATAAAATAATTTAATTATTAATATTAAATTGTCTATGTAAATTTTTAGTACTTATTTGATAATATGAAGCATTGAATGTTTGTTTTGAAAATTACAAAATATGTCAATGTAATGTGTCAATGATTTACTTAAAAATTACAGAATCATTATTTTACCTCTAGATATCAATAATATTAATATTTATTCAAATATTATTTGAAATTGATTGCAATTATTGTCGTGCTTTTTAATTTATTTAAGTTTGTTATTTAAAATCAATATTTGAGTAAAATATGTGCGTAGCATAACAATAAGAAAAATAAATTAATTTTAAGAAAAAAAAGAGTATATACAGATGAGAAATTCAAATGGAAAATTGTTTCTTATTGTGCATTAAAACTTTTTATTAAAAATTAAGTTGTCAGTTAAACTTTTTTATTAAATTCATAGTGAAATTATTGTTGATCTGTATAAATGTTATATGAGATTTCAGATTATGATAATTTTAACATTTAAAGAGATCAACAAGATTTCACTATGAAACAACACATACGGTACAGTGCAAGAATTGTTTAATAAGTTTTAATTAGAACAGAGCCAATAAAAATTGTTGGAATTGATCGAAAAGAGGGTTAGAATGAAAATGTATATAAAAACAAAAATAGAAATACAAACAAATTAATAAATAATAAATATCCGTAAGTAAATTTTATCTTAACTCAATAAATAAATGTGCTTTTTCCTTTAAAGTTGTAAGTTAAACAAAAGATGTTGATGAATGACTCTGGCATTTTAATAGAAATTAAAATATTTTATATCCTTATGAAAAGATTAGGTTGTTGTCTAGATCATGGAGGAATTAGTAATTTGTTTCTGCATTTATGACTTCAAATTCACGCTATAATATTTCGTTTTGAAAAAAAAACCGAAATAGTTTTAAAATTTAAATTCAAATCAAACAATGTTGAACGACATTTTAATTTGGGAGTAAAAATCCTTTTATTCATGATGTTTTTGAAAGATTTAAATGACGTCAAATGATTCAATACACATTAAAACCCAGTACCTATATAAACCCACAATTTCTGTATTTTCTTCAATGGATTTTTTCGGGAATTTCCTTTGCAAAAATGCACTTTGTCGGGCGTTGCTAAAAAAAAAAAAAAAATATGGCCCCCCCTGGAATAAAAAAAGAAAATTTTTTCTATCTTCCATTTTTAGGGCCGGGGCTTGTGAGGCCAAAAACTGGTACGCGTAGTAACATGTAAGTGTGGGTACTCAAATGAAAGGAAATTTCTTCAGGATCCATTTAAGGCCCCTTTGGGGTCCCCAAAAAATGTACTTTATTAAAAAATAAAATATATGACCCTTCTGGAATAAAAAAATAATTTTTTTTTCATCTTCCATTTTTGGGGCTGGGGCATGTGGGGCCCCCCAGGTCCGAAAAATTGGCACGCGAAGTGTGGACACTCAAATGAAAGGAAATTTCATCAGGATCTCAGAAAATATTTTTTTCTAACTTCTGCTTACAGGCCCCCACCCCAAAAAATAGAAACGTTTCAAAAATCGCGAAATTTTAAAAATGGGGACGATCTCGCACAATTTTTTCGTAAAATTTTTTAATATTTTTGGAGTCTCTTCTTTAATTTTTTTTATAATGGAAAGGGGAATGGTGGTATTAAGGGAAAAATTACCTCAAAGGGTCTTAAATTCGAGACGGAGCCACATATCATGCATCATGAAACAAAATGCATTTTTGATCTAAAAGCGCCGCAAGCAAATTTTAGAGGGAGCCACATACCATGGATCGTGAAACAAAATGCATATTTGATATCCTGAGGAAATTTCCTTTCATTTGAGTACCCACACTTATATGTTACTACGCGTACCAGTTTTTGGGCCCTGTGTGACTCACAGGCCCTGGCCCTTAAAATTGATTTCATCTTCTAATTTGTAGAGAATTTTATTTTGTTAAACACCAAAAAAAACTTGTTTTTTTTTTAAGTAATATATGTTTTAGTGGTTATTTAATTTATTAAAATTAAAATTTTTTTAATATTTCTAAGCAAAATTTGTTGTTCTAAAAAAATCAGTTTTAGAGTAACAGCTTTTTCGGCAAAGTCCATTCCTTTGTCGATTCTATCACCCAGAATTTTGGTTTGAAATTGTCCTAAACCTGGAAGTAGTTCTAGAACTTGTTCTCGTTTTATCATCACATTTAAGTTTCGTGGACTTATTTTATTGCTCGTGTTTTCATTTCTTCTTTTGGGAGTTATTTCATATCGGCTTTTGGGAATTATTTTATTTTTATTACTATTAAATTTTTTTGGGGTTTTTTTTATTTTTTTTTAAATATTTGCAATAATTTTCTTTATAACCTTACCCAGCAAAATGTTTTAGAACAGTTTATCTTTGAATCTATACTAGAGCAGGTTCTTTTGCCACCGGTTCCATGGAACAGGTTCTAGAACTTAATCCCAAGGTTTCACTGTCTAAAAACCAGTTCTAGAAGCAGTGCTAAAGCAACCTGTTTTAGTTTGGATGAAACCAACCTAAAGGGTTGTCCAACCATAATGCACGATGTTCAGTGAAAATTAAAAAAAAATTTCAGAGAATTATCTTAATACATATTTTTTTATTATGATAGAAGGATCTATGAAAATTATGTGTGAAACAAAATATCGGCCACGGCTTCGGTGGCATACCTCTATCCGATGGTCCATATTTTTGAGACATAATTGAGGTTCAATGTCGTTAATGTCCCTTTAGCTTCTGAATTGTTCTTGGCTTATTGGCGTGCACTTTTTCTTTTAAATATATCTAAAGAAAGAAGTGCAACGGTGTCAAATCACAGGATCATGGCGGCCAATTAACATCGCAAACGACGTGAGATAACACGGCCATTGAATTTCTCGCGCAAAAGAGCCATTGTTTCGTTGGCTGTGTGGCAAGTGACACCATTCTATTGGAACCACATATCGTCCAGGTCCATATCCTCAATTTATGGCCAAGAAGAAGTCCGTTATCATCACGCGATAGCGAACACCAACGACGAGTCGATGTTGACGGCTCTCTGCCACACTATCGCTAACAACAGCAATGTTTTTCGCAGAACGAACTGGGCGAGCATGCACAGGGGTTTTCATATTTACTACAGACCCGGTTTGCTGAAATTTGCGCACAATTCTCCCGATTGTGGACACATGTGGTCGATGATGCTGACCAAAAAGATCACGAAGTGCACCAATATCATTTTGATTTGAACGTAAAAAGCTTCAACAATCTTAACGACTTGTTCAATTGTGTACCACTCCAGGGTTGAATTTGTCAAAGACTAAAGCAAGGAAATGTCAAATTAAGTTGGGCAAAAACTTAAGGTTAAGGTGTGACTCACAATTAACATCGTGCATTATGGTTAGACCACGCTATATTAGGTCACACTTCCTACAAAAATAATCGGTTGTAGAACATAAATTAGAACCTACATAGAAAAAACAGATTTATTTTGACAACTAATTTTTTCGGCAACTGATTAATTTGGTTGCAGCAACCGAGTTATTCGTTTGTCGCAACCAAATGTGTTCCTGATCCAATTGAAATATATGATTTCAACCGAAATTCTGTTTTACTAGCCAATTTTCGGTCGCAACAAGCAAATATATCGATGGCTGCAACCAAATCATTCGGTTTGCAAGAAATTCGGTTGTTATGATGAATCTATGATAATGCCGATATAAGTTGTTCTGCAGCCTGTTCTTTGGATTTTTACTTTTTACTGGGTATTTGTACCTTTCCTTTTTTATGATTTTTTTTTTAAATATACTAAAATCCGTTTTTCATAACATTAATTATCCTTTCAATGATATAAATTTTATATTGCTTAAACGTTATTTAAAATTGTTTATAAAAGGTTTTTGTACAATATTTTAATTGTTTTAAAAAAGTTCTGCTTCAGATCTGTTATATTTTTTTTTCTTTAACAAATTTATTTTATAAAATTTCGTTTCAATGGGAAAAACTTTATTTTTTCAATATCTTGTTATAAGTTTGAAATAAATTGCAAATGTGCTTGCATGAAACTCTCCAAACAATTTCACCAAAACCATCAACTTAATTTACACATAAATTTTGATCAAAATGTAGCTGTTTCATGTATGTTTGTATGTATCACACACACACACACACACAGAAAGTAGATGATAAATTTCATTTCGCATAACTCATACTCACACATGCAAATGCGAATATAAATTTTGCAAGCATTGCACATACTTAATTGCATACATACAAATATTCAACGTATTTAAGTTTTTTTTTCTTCTTCTTCCGCTGCCAGCAAAAGTGGTTTAAATGTCTTGCCATTTAACCATTCCAAAACCATAGGCGTATACAAATATTATTATCATCAGTAGTATTTGTATGTGTAGTTGCGTTAGGGGGGGGGTCGAACATTTAATTATATTTTAAATATTTTTTAAATATTTTTTTTTATTTTCATAAGAATAATATTTTTACTTAAAAATTTTATTTATTTTAACCACAAATTATTTATTTTACGATATTTAAAAATATGTGTTATCCTAAGATAAAGCTTTAAGTATATTTCACCCTCCATGTGAGTAAATTTTCTGCCTATGGATTTGGTTCATATTTGTGTGTATGTGTTTTCTTATCTTATAAATTATAGCGGTATATATTTATACTTTTGTTGGTTTACTCGCTGGCTGTTATATCTTATCTTGTAATATATGTATGTATGTTAAATAACTACTGCTACTACGAATAACTACTACTACTACTGATATTGCCTCGTGTTAAAGCAAGGATAGTACAAATATACAGGATGCACAGAGTTTAAGTCCAGCTACTAAGCCATCGAGACAATCATAAAAGTACCTTTTGTAACACTACAAGTGATTTTATTAAACACTTTATTTGAAAAAGTATTTTTTCGTTAAAAAAAATGCATTTGGACTAGAGTATTCAATCGGTTAATCGTTATTCGATTAATCGAACAATTTGGCATTTCATTTCGATTTGAATAAGATTGTAATATGTGATAGAGATGACAGAAAAACTGAGAATTCAATACATTTTTTGTACATTTAAATTTTTAAAAATTTACGAACTTATTTTTGTTCCGTTTTTTAAATGAAATAATTATATATATTTTGCCAGCAATTTTTTTTTAATTAATCGATTAATTTTACAATTTTATTCGATTAACCGGACAAGAAAAAAACCCGAATAATTATTTGAACAATAAGTCGATAAAAATAAAAATTCAATTAATTTAATACCCTAATTAAAACCGGGTACACTAAAAAAAAGACATGAACTAAAATGTAGTCAAAAATTTCCTTCAAAATAGTTTATAAATTGTCCTCAATTTAAGTAAAATTTTATTAAAACTTAGAAAAATGTTCTTAAAAAAAATGAAAATTCCTAAGTTTAAAGAAAAACGAAATAGTTTATATACTCAGAAATAGTTTATATTTTTCCTAAGTAATATTTCTTGAAAATGTTCATGCAACTTAGTTCAGATATATTTCAAAAATTTAAATAATATATTCTTTTTTCAAGCAAAAGTTTTTTAATTTTAAAAAAATAATAAAATTTGCTATAGGATTTTTTTTGTTGGAAAATGTTTAAATTATTTTCAATATTCTATTCTTCTATAAAAACAATAAATTAAATACAAACTAGTTAGTTTTTCTAATTTCGAAGAAAAAATATTATTAAACAAACAAATTAAAGTAACCATATAAAAAAACTATCGTGCATGATTGTAATATTTGGTTCGTGATTTAAAAATGGCTTAACAGTCTTTAGCATTGAACTTAAAGTGGCTTATAATTTTTTTTTTAAATTTTGTTAGCAAAAGGTTGAAAATTTCGAATTTGCGCTTTAATGTAATAATTTTGTTTGCTGAATAGAATACAAAATATCGCAAGCACATTTTATACATTACGGCATAATGGCTTTCCTATAATTGACGTAGCGCTTATTAAACTTTATATTATCGAATAATAAAAAAGTTTAAAATTGTATATGTCAAATAAAGTTTAAGCTAAAAATCCGTTAAAATAAACTTATGACATTTTTCCATTTTCCAATAATAACAAGAAGTGTAACTGTGGTATTTTGTATTTTTGCAACAATTTCCCTAAATTAGTTAATTTAAGAAGACAAAGGCCCCCAGTGTTCCTAGTAGTTCTCTCAAGCAGAACCGTTAATTAACTACGAAAAGGATTTGACTTTGTCACAATTTATAACGTTTCAGGATATCCTGCAGTACATTTTTTTAATTTGTTTACCTTTTTGCTAATGAAATTTAATTTACATTTTAAAAACATGAATTTAGTATAATTCAATTTAATTTTAAGACAAAATTGTAAAGCACAAATCTTGTTAAGAGCAGTGTCCTCACAAAGCAGAAGTCCTCCGAAAGTGGGAAAATACCTACTCAATGAGTGTAAAGTACTTCAAAATATATGGTAAAATATATTACCTTTACCATAGAAGCAGGATAGGGATAAATTTTACTTAAATGAAGTTCTATTAAACATGATGTTAGAAAATATTTTCTTATTTTTAGGGAGTTAAGTCCTAGTTCTTAGTAAAAAGCATTATCTAATGAACTTAAATAAAATAAAATTTTTCCTAAAACCAAGGAAACATTTACTAACAGTAAAATTTTAGATAATGTATAAACTAATTAGAAGGAAATTTTACTATTTTCTAATAAAAATTGTTTCCTCAGTAGTAAAATTTTTCTATAATTTAGAAATTTTGACCAAATTTTAAGTAAATTATGTTTCTTACTTTCAAGGAAAATTTTATTAAATATTGGTAAAAAGTGTTTTTGGCGCCGTATTCATTTTTCCTCCAAATGAGTTGATTTTTCTAAATTCTAGTTCATTTTTTTTGAGTGTAGGATGAATGAAATAACTGTATTGAAAACTTATTGTATGAGGTACTTTTATAATTGAATCGATGGCTTGGTGGCCCTATCATTGTCTCGCTGATTTTAACTCTGTACATCCTGTATATTTGTAGTATCCTTAGTTAAAGTCAAAATGCAAGTAATATGTCAAGTGGTAGCAGTAATTTTCTTTAGCATCTTTAACGTCGCACTAGTGTCTTTCCTGTTTTTTTTTGGTTCAAGAACATACAAGTAGGTATCTTCATCTTTGCATGAATACGAGAATGATTTAAATTTTTTTTTGGTATGACAATAATTTAGCACATGACATAATGGAATGAGAAGATGTTGGTAAAAGAATAAGAAAATTATTAAAAATAATTTTACTTAAATGTAATGAGGTTAAAAGCTTCGCAAAAGAATGTTTACCAAAAGTTACAAAAATTGTTTTATATAATTTTCTTTTCATTTGATCTATACAGATGCTAAGATTTATTTTTACCAAAAATTTTGTTGGTTTTATTATTTGTATGGGCAAACAAAAATTATGCCATTAAATTGTTAGTAGTTGTCTCCTTAAATATTTAGGTCAAAAGTATTTTTTCAACTTTTCGTTCAGTTGAAATTCAATGTGAAAAAACTTTTTTTTTTTTTTGTTTTTTGCTATCATTGGTCTATGTGGGTGTAATAGCAAAGAAATCAATTGCAAATATTGAACATAACCAATAATTATAAAATATAGAGTAAGTGCGGGTAAGTGTGGAATGGGCGGGTAATGTGAAATACCCCCTTAATTAGGAAACTTATTACCAGGGCAACCAGAAATGTGAATTATCATGTTTGAAAAATAGATAAGAGCTTTTTTGTTTGGGCAAGCAATTTGGAAAATATCATGTTGTTTAATGTGAAATAGTATTCCACATTATCCGAACTTTCTTTAAATTTCTTTATGCATTATTTCAACAAATAATGATTATTTTGTTGTTATTTTATTTCAGTAGTTAAATTCTCATTTAACTGAACTTGATATAAATGTACCCTACACCACTACGTGGTCAGGATATAATGAGATTGTGCTAATGTTTGTAATTACCAAAAATATTAAATCTAGACCCACCAATTGACCCAGAATCGCTTTCCGTTCGTGTAAAAAAATTAAACTGGCATAATATTTAATCATTTCCAATTTTATATTCCTTAATATCTTATTTAATTCGAAAAGTCGTAGATCAGATTAGATCCAGCAATATATTTGGGGATTTAGAAGTATCTGAATTGATCCGAAAAATGGCAGGTCAAATTAGATCCAATAAAAAAAATATATATAAATTTTCACCACATATATCCTATCAAAAATTTGGTTAAAAAAATATTAATAAGGAAATCAAAATAAATTAAAAGCTCAAACAAATTATCTCCCTGGCCGGAATTCGAAATCACTGACATGGGGCCACATGTAATTATATCAAATTATATCTTTTACCATATCAAAAATACTCAAGATATGGAACTGTATATAACAATATCTCAAATTTCTTTGCACATATTGTATCATATATAATTTTATGTTACACCATTTTAAAAAAAAAAATTCTTATACTATAGAAACATATATTAAACCGTACATAATTATATCTGATACCATATTAAAAAATATTTTTGATAATGGCCCATATATTATTATATCTCAAATATTAGAAAGCATATAAAATTATAAATGGTTCTTATAAGACATATATCAATAAAGTGTGGTTAAATTTTAAGGACCGATATTGATTTTGAATAAAACACAAATTATTTAGGAAATTATTGTCATTTCTTTTTATGGTTCAATTATGTGTGTAACAAAATGTCGGCCAAATGGCCGCCGTGACCTCGGCGGCACACCTCCATCCGATGGTCAAAATTTTCGATGACGCTGAGGCATAATTGAGGTTCTATGCCATTGTTTCGTTAGCTGTGTGGCTAGTGGCACCGTCCTGTTGAAACCACATATTGTCCAGGATCATATCCTCAATTCCTGGCCACAATAAGTTCGTTATCATCTCGCGATTGTGAACACAATTCACGGTAAATGCTTGGCCGACCTCATGACACAATATCGCGAACAACAGCAATGTTTTCCGCAGAACGAACTGGGCGAGCATACACAGGTGCTGAAATTTGCCCACAATTCTCCCGATTGTGGACACATTTGGTCGATTATGCTGACCAAAAAAATCACGAAGTGCACGAAATGCATTTTGATTTGAACTCCCATTTTCATAATAAGCCTGAATAACTTTAACGCGTTGCTCGATTGTGTATCTTTCCATGGTTCATAATGCAGAAAAAATCTGAACGTTTAGGTGTGGTTCACATTCAACATCGGCCCTTAAAATTTAATCACCCTTTATATACAGTCCCGTGTAACTGAGATATGTATTTATATATGATAATATATTATTGGGTAAGGCCACATATGATGTTATCTAAACTTTTTCACTCGGGGATATTTGAATGAAATTTAGTACAAAAGTTTCTATTGCGCCAAGGAAAACCCCTATTGAATTTGGTTATAAAAAGTCCATATACACAGACCTACCTCCCAGAGAAAGTTCCTTTCGGAATTAGGCTTATATGGTATTAAGACACACAAACCCGTAGATATCTGGTTTGGATTGTAAATATTATAAGGACCAAAAAATCAATTCTCCAAATTTAGAGAAAATCGGATTAGACGCAGACCAAATATCCATATAAACCCAGCCTCCTGGTGCTTGCTTAAATTATATTTTTGGGTAACTTCATTCAGGTGTATCTCTATATATTCTGCCTGATCATAGAATAAGGATCAGGACCCTTCCTAAAAATTTTGATTTTTATCCAAATAATTACCCATATTTTACTTAGTGTTGGTGTAGGGTATCATATAATCGGCATGCCAGACTTTAATTTCTGAATTGTTTTGAAATTGTTAAAGTTTTTCAATAGAAATGTCTCAAATTGAATGCTCGTTAATAATTTTTAATATCAAAATTAATTCTTATTATTGGTATAATTGCAAATATCAAAAAGAAATGAATGCTATCGACAAAGCAATTAAATGCTTTAATTTATTTTACTTTAATCAAACGTAAATATTTTAATTTAAAAGAGAACCTGGTTTTATGTGATAGAATTATGTATATTAAAGGGTCTTTACAGTGATCTTGTTATTTTACAGAAAACCATTTTAATATATTTGACAATCTTGATAGTTAGCACAATCTCCTTTTCTTTGGGGTAATTCCATTGTGACACCCGTCCATGATACTCACATTTTTGATTATAATTCAAGAATATAAAATTTAAAATTTAAAAAAAGCTGCGATTCCATGCTTTCTGCTCAGAATGACCATTAGAAGACTGTGACTGGTGTGACCTTACAAATTTGAGCTCTTAAAGAATTATTCCTTTCAGGTGATATAATGTAAAATTTTCCGTAGAACGCGCTTAATTATTTTGATGTAGTTATTTCATTAGAGTGTTTTTGATTGAATTAGATATTTACTGTCTGCAAAAAAAAAAATTCTTAAAAAAAACTTTTTAGAAAATGTGACGGGTGTGACATCTTTATGTGACGGGTGTGACACAGTATGAAAACTCGAAAAGTTTGGAGAAATAAAACTTTTTATTGACTTCAATTACATAAGCAGTTTAAAGATAAACACATAAGAAAATAATAACACATATTATGTTATTATAAAGACTCATTCACTATGTATCTGTCATACCATAGACAGCACAATACTGCAGGCGAGTATGTTTTAAAGTATTTTTTTTTAAATTCAGATAAATATGTAGCGCAAACATTCACAGAGACTGCATCTGCTCTTTTGAAGTTATGAATTTTTTGAATATTGGTTATTGGTTTGACACTGTCCCACCTTATGTTTAAAAAAGAACATTTAAAAGTGTTGCCAAATTGATAATTTTTTTTTTTGCAATTTTTTCATATGTTCATAATTATCATTCTCTTGTAGACAACAGTTAAACGATTTTTATTAAAAACTAGTAAATTAATTTTTTTTTGTTGCAATTAAAATTCCAAGATTTTTATAGAATCCGTACAACGAGGTTGTGGTGCTATATACATTTGTTTTGAGTATGTTTATCATTATAAATTCATTGTTGATGTTATACCTACAGCTGACATGATTTTGCACTTCTATTTTGTTATATTTTTTTTTTTGCATTTTTCGTTTCTCACACTCATTTCCTTTCGTTGTATCCTTTTTTTTTCAAAATATTTATAAAGTAAAAATAATGCAAAAACAACAGTATACAAATTTATACAAAAATATGCATGCTAATGTTGGCAAATTAAATGTATGTTTACACATTTGTATTTATAAACAACAAACACACATCCAGGCACACTAGAGCGGATCGAATCTCTTAAAAGAAGGCAAATCTTAAGAAAAATGGGTGATATGGAAATGTAATGCATAAGCAAGAGAAATTGTGAAAAATAAAAATTGTCTAAATCGATTTGAATTTGACATATTCACACAGGTATACACAAGGATGTAGGAGCCAATGGGCATGTGGCCAACGGTATTCCTAGCTGAACTACAGGCTATACAAAAATATCTGCTAGACTGACTATTGTTAAGGGTCTAAAAGGCGCACATATTTCATCTGCTAGATGAGCGGCACTCCAGGCTTTGTCGTAGTGGACGTTCACTTCAGAAATAGCTCTGGAGTGTTTTGATACCAACAGTTGGCTGCGCATAACAGGTTTACTATTTACTGGATACCAGGTCATCGTGTACATGTTGTTAACAAGGTAGCGGACGAACTAGCTAGAATATGATCTTCCACACCTTTAGTAGGACCGGAACCGTACTGTGGGGTAAATTGGTCCACCATAGCATCCCTGGTTAAGGAGGGGGAACTACCAATGGCAACAGACCTTTAGAACAATTCTTTGGTGATGACACAGGCAAAACTATTGGTCAACTCCCTTTCGTTCAGGTTACTAACATGGTTTCTTACCGGACACTTTGGACTAAACTACCATTTGTGGAAGATAAATCTGTTAGAATCACCTCTGTGTCAACTATGTCTTGAGGAAGACGAAACAACCACCACATTTTGTGTGAGTGTGTTGTATTGCATAGGAACAGAAGGAACGTTTTCAGTTGGGAATTTTTAGGTCCAGAATATATTAGGAACTCTTCTCCATCTTCTATATTAAAGTTCATAGGGAATATAATACAGAATTTGGTTTAGTTTTATGATCCTTGGTACAAAAGATCCATATGGGTCTCAGTGCAGGACTTGGGGCCAGATCTTTACTTAATAAAAATCCGCACAGGTAGAAAAGTTTCGAATTTTCAAATGCAAATGAATTAAATTTTTTTAAATCATTCAAAGCCGTGTTTTAATTTACAACCTTACCCAAAAAAAAAAAAAAAATCAAAATTAAAAGCTTTTAAATAACATAGAACCTAACAGCTTTATAACTAAAACAGATCCACACACACAACAACTTTTTTATGACGTACAAAATAGGTTGAAATGGGGACAATAAGCTACTTACTTTGTGGGACATGACTTGCAAAAACAAGTTTCAACAGTTCCAAATGAAATAGCACTTTTGAACTGTCCCCACCAATAACATATCTCAAGTCAGCTCTCAGTTATAAAAAAACAGACAGTTCATAAGTGAATTTCATCTTAACGCAATCCAGGTGGGGTTAGCTCTGTCAACTTTTTCCTTTAAAGTTGAAACTATAAAACGCGAAGAGTACTAATGAAAGTCGTACCTGACCAAAAAATGCATTCCATTCGGTTTTTGTTTAATAAATTTTTCTGTGCATTCCCTATTATTACAAAAAAATTATAATTTTTCCATTTATTTGAAATAAAAATATTTTAACGATCTCGAAATGGAAAAAGAACAATTCACATTATAAATGAAAACATATATTTGTTACGATACTCCATGCCCATGCTGCACAAATTTTCGCATTACCAGCTTTAAAGATTTAACATTTTCCAAGTTTCAGACAACTCTATACATACTCTCGCAATCATAAACACACCTACAAATACAAACAGGAAATTTTTATGCAGAACACGTATACAGCGAGAAAAAAATGTTAAACAAATACAGCTAAAATATTATAGTGGTACCCACACACACACACACACGTCTACATTTAGATACAAATTAACTGTTACTTTCAATGACGTAGTATATAAATAGTAAATCAAAAACAAATGTTGACACTTTCACTACTATGTAATGGTTAGCGCTTGGGACAGTTACCCAAAAGCTTCGGATTCGATGCACAGCGACGGCAACATCAATTAAGTAAAATAATATGTATGAGTTTTCTATCTCTCATACATATCGGAAGAGTCTTCCTTCAGTATTTCCATAGCACTTAACCTCACCCTAGTTAAATATAAGAACAATGATCTACAAAAAAAAAAAAATCAACAATTTCGCCAACATTCCATGAGATGGCGAACAGCAACAAAGATTCTAATGCTGCCCACAGACGAAGGAACATGGGTGGAAACATGAACATGTTCCACTTTATGTTCCATCGCGTATCGATGTTTCATCGTCTGTATCGATGTTTCTTCTATATTATTTCGTTGAGAGCAGTCGTTGTGTGCAGCGCTTTTCCAATTTGCGGAGTAAATAAAATAAAAGAGAGACGAAAATTGTGACAATTTAAAATAATAAAAATTGTATAAATTTTGCAAATGAATGTTAAAATTTACAAGAATTATAGGACATAAAATGTGATATCTATAAAAATAAAAGCAAAACAGGACAAAACATTTTTAAAAAACATATTTTAAAAATTTGCCTTTCTTCTGCGCATATTCGATCACACAAAAAACTGATGTTTCGTTTATGGTTTAATTTTTTGTTCCATCGTTTGCACTAAAAAATAAAAATGCACATGTTTCTATTAATCTTCCTTCGTCCGAGGGTAGCATAAGATGTATCATTTCGTGAAATTACAGTGTTGCCTTATTTGGAGCCCTTTCCCCACGTTTCATCTCTCCTCCATTCCATTTTCAAAGTAAGCAACGCATTAAGTAATAGAAAGTTTTTTCTGAGTATTGCTTCTCTTAAAAAATTAAACCAAAAATTACAATACCAGATTTCAAGAATCTTATACAGATGAAAATAAATTATAAATTACTGTATTGCTTCATCATCAGTTTAAATTGTCTTCTTTCAGAATAAATAAATTTTTACGAATAGAGAAATTCGCTTGAAAAAATTAATTTTATATAGTTTTATTTTAAGACTTTTGGATTTTATTTAAAGCTACAACACAAAAATACATTTAATCCTCTAGAAAACTATACGTTTTCTCATGTAACATTCTTAAATCACAAAGCGCTTTTCTTCTACATAATATTACACTTAGCCACAGACACGGTAACAGACAAAGACTTAGATGCAGAATACATTTACACATATTTAAGAATGCTAAGAAACATATTCACTCAACTAGATTTTTAGTAAAGTTATGTGGTGTTCTGGAATAACTGCGTAAGTCAGAAAATGAAAATTTTCAGGAAAGCTAAAAACACAATTATACCGGGCCCATTATTTATATTAATATATACACTTACAATATTATTTCGTTAAAAACAATATAAAAAACATATTAAATTAATTGAAAATACAACCAAAAGAGAACTACTGATTTTTCATTACACTCACCAAAAAAAGTCTGTAATAGTAACTGAAAATTTTGCTGTTATTAGCAGCGGAATTTTTTGCTAATCTTAGCAACACATATCTGCTGACATGCAGTACAATGAAATTTGTAGAAAAAGCTTTAAAAATTGTAAAAACATAAACGTATTTATCATTTTGTTTAAATTTGGCAATTTTTTTTTGAAAAATATTTTCGTCAACTTTTTTTACTTTTGAGGTAAAATTTTAATTGTTTTTAGGGCTGATTTTTTTTTTACCGACATGAGTCGGTATCTTCACTTCCAATCCCTTTTTTCTATGTAACGTTTTAAGGCAATTTAAGCTTGGTAATTTTTTTTTGGTAATTCTAGCAAATCGGTTTTCAAAAATATGTAAAATGATTTCTGAAATAAGCAACAAAAATTTGTGAAAAATCTGTAAAAAATCTGTAATGTGTAAAATGTAAATAGCAAAAAGATTTGCTATTTACATTTTTTAACTAACAAAACGTTAAAAAAACGATTTTTGTGGTTTATTTTTCAAATTGAAAGTTTTGTTTTCTTATTTGTATGTTATTTCAAAGCGCAACACACACAGATGTATATATTTTTATTTTCTATGTGTGTATGTATATTTAAATAATTTCTTGTAAATTTTATTGCAATAATTTTGTATTTCAACAAACAATTTTGATTAAAAAACATTATTTAAGTAAGTTGCAAAGTAATAAATTCATCCCTATGGAAAACGGAAATGACCCAAAATTAAAAATTAAGCAATTTGCCATCAATATCATAAAATCGAGAAAAATGGAGTTACGCGGTTATTCCAGAAAACCACAGATTTATGTATGGATGTGCTTTAGAGTGGGCTGCAGTTCAAAATTTTTACATACTGATCTACCAATGTGGAAAAGTTGTGAAAAAATATTGCAAAACGGGAAAAAATTAAATTTTGAAAATCAGTTAATGTATCCGTCTCAGCCAAGCGATCGAAATTTCTTAGTTTGAATTTCTGAGAGTTAATTTATATCCTGTAATACATCGTTTTTAGTTAATTATGATACCGTGAATATGCCAAAATTTTTAAAATCGGTTAAAAACAATATTTCACGCCATTTAAAATTCACTTACTTTTAGCAAAAACTTATTTAATGCCAACTCTTTTATACGGATGCAAAATTTTTGCTAAAACGCATACTACAAGCTATAGTAAGCTAAATGTTGCCCACAATGCTGTCGTAAAATATGTTTATGGATCGGGGAAATACGACCGTGTGTCATTAGTCGCGAAAAACCTGTACCGTGATAAGTTTGCTGATTTCCATATCTTTATAACAGGCTTATGTTTTCCCAATCACTTAGGAATTATAATTTGACTCCAATTAGACATCGAACTACAAAATCTGAATGTCATTTTTACATCCATTCAATAGGTCTTTGGAACTCTCTACCTCCAAACATACAATTTATAAGCAATGCCATGCATTTTAAAATATACTTTTTGACTTTTTTAAGTTTTTCATAAATATTTTAAAATTAATGTTATTAAATTAAAGTTAATTAAATTTTTGTGTAATTTTTTTTCTTTTTTACATTTTAATTGTTTTATAACCATATTTTAATTTATATTTTATTTAAATTGTTTTTTTATATACTGTGAAAAGTTAATTATATTCTAAAATATTTAAACATTATTGCTCATTTCCATTATTCCTCCTATACTCCTATTATAAGATTATAAGTCTTGCTGTATAGGAAATCAAAATAAATAAATAAATAAGAGCCTTCGAAATATGGGAACACTTTTTTATATGAAATGGTTGCTCTAAATTTTTTTAAATCGCATCTACACGAAATAAAATTTAATTAAAATATAACAAGTAGAAAAAGACTTTAATTCAACTGTGCTGAATCTTTAAATACCCTTTGAATACCCATAAAAAAATGTTCTCATTGTTTTTTTATACAAATGATGTTAAAATTTTAGAAGTGAAATTATGAAGGTGAAAAAAAATTATTTATGCGAAAAAGTTTTTTGGATGTAAAAACAAATTTTGTAGTTGGGAAAAAATGTTGAGGTGAAAAAAAAAGTTTGAGGTGAAAAAATTTTTTTATGGTGAATAAAAATTTTGGTGGTGAATATATTTTTGAGATCAAAATATTTGTGGTGAATATTAAATACTATTCAATTATTAGGGACTGGTGCAAATATTTTACTTGTCAGCCGCTACTAAGAAATTGTACTAAAATACAGCAAATAATTTGGAAAATTTTGAAGTAAATTCATATTTTCACTCATAACTTTTTAACCGCTTAACCGATTTTGCTCATTTTTAATACCATATATTAAAAACTTATCAATTTATGTTAATGTTTTTTTTTACCATATTTGTGTTTAGTGTGTCGCAGTTAATTAAAAATGAAGTATCAAAAACCGATTAAGGACAATAACACAACAATTTTAATTATAGGAAACTTAAATATAATATATTAAATGAAAGATTATTTTGCCATGGAAAAAATTTCTAGAGTAATATCAAAAGAAAAAAAAGTTGTCATATTTTAAAACTCTACAACTGATTTTAAACATTTTGGAATTTTAGTGTTCAGTATAAACTTAATTAAAAAAATTACGTATCATGTGACATAAATTAACTTTAGTAAGATATAGAAGACATTAACCGATTTTCAACAAATTTTTTCCCCCCATTTTAAAGTATTTTCCCGGTACATCAGAATAAAAAAAAATGTACTTTGGTCCGCTCTAATTCTTAAGGTTAAATTTCTAATGCAATACACGCATTGTTACTACTAGCAGTAAAGCAGGTGGATTAAATACACTACTATATTTAGAAATACAACATGTTCACATAAATTATTATATACATTTACAATGTAACTATGTAAAGATGAATTCTGCTACGATATTTTAACTATCTGGGATATTTATAGAAAAAGAGATTAGTGTAGACAGAAGTATTTGTTGCCAATCGTATATATATATATATATATATATATATATATATATGTGCACAGCACATATTGCGGGGACGGGTTTTCGTTCCACAAGTTACTATGAAGACATTTTGTTACTTTGGGGACTGTCCTTAAACTTTTCATTATTCTAGTGTTTACTCTGAAGACATTTTACTGGACACAGCGCATTTTATATATATATATATATATATATATATATATATATATATATATATATATATATATATATATATATATTCATTGCCCATACTTTGAAGACATCTGTATATACAACCAAAAAAGTCCCTATAAAATGCGCTGTGTCCAGTAAAATGTCTTCAGAGTAAACACTAGAATAACGAAAAGTTTAAGGACAGTCCCCAAAGTAACAAAATGTCTTCATAGTAACTTGTGGAACGAAAACCCGTCCCCGGAACATGTGCTGTGCACATATATATATATATATATATATATATATATATATATATATATATATATATATATATATATATATATATATATATATATATATATAAAAATATGATTTCAATTATTTTATATTTGTGGTTATTATACACATGTTTCCAGGCAAAAAACATTATTATACTGGTGGAATGCAAACATAATAATAATAAAAATACATATTAAATGTTTGCAGGCATATCATATATATATTTTCCGGTGGATGCATTTCATCTGATCCAAACATATATTCGTTTACAGACGAATATATTATATTCACAGGCAAACATATTGTATAAAAAACACTGCAAATATAATTTACACAGTTTTGAAAACATAAGCTATTAAAAGCAAAATGTATTTTCTGCAGGGTTTTTTTCAGCGTGGGGTTTATGAAAAATTAACACTTTTTGGAAACTTTCAAACTTTTAAAATCTAAAAAGTTTTCATATACATTTTTAGTGATTCCATGAAAATTAAATCTAATTGCATTTAAAAAAAATTAACTTTTCCCTTTTTTACCCAAAATTTACTCAAATCGACCTAACGCGAATTATATTTCCGGGATCTTGAATATTTGGAATCGTGAGAAAATTTCCTTTAATTTGAGTCGTCACACTTACCATTATGGATGTGCTTTGATTTTTTGGACCTAGCGGGTCCCAGGGGCCCTGCCACCCTTAACACCACATAGAAATAAAATCTTTTTTAATTCCCGTGGGGGTAATATTATTTTTTTTTAGGGGATGCTCGAAAAGCTAAAAATTCAACTCAACAACAATAACACTAACGACAAAATCAGAGTCCATTCAAAGCTACTTCATCGTAAAATTTTCCTACAGAATACAAAATATATGTTGACAGTCATCAATAGAGGTCAATATCGACAAACACTGATTAACAACAGATGATGAAAAACGATATTGTTTTGCGTTGACGACGACAAATCGAATAAGGTCGATTATTTTTAAGTATTTTATATTTGTGCTTAGAAATGCAATTTTTAAAATATGTTTTCGAAATTGTTTTGTTTTTTTTTGTATTATATTTTAATCTCTATTGTGTTTAGATTAAACTCTGTAATCAGTTTTGGCCTTTAGGCGTTTTTTTTGGTTACCAATGATAAATAAATTAAATGAAAATTCTGCCATGAAAAAGTTTTGTTAGAAATATAATTTCATTATATTGGAAAACTTTTTACAAAACAACTTAAGTCGCCTTATGAAAGACACTTAATTTTAATGCTATGGCAATATCATGAAATAGTTGACATGATACTGCTGTTGCCATTTTACCGCAAGTTAAGACACCGGGTAATGGCTCCTTTTTAGAAATTTTTGCAAGAACATAAACAGTGAGATATTTGAATATATATTTCTGTGTTTTTTTTTGGTGTAATAAAGTTAACACTTTGAATTTTGTGCAAAGCAAAACAAAAAAACTTAATTTTTTTGTTCGTGATATGCATAAGTAAGTTATTTTATGACCACCAGTGAGACCTGAACTGTTTCCAAAATTGTGTGTTTCGCTACGGTCGTGTTTATATATAATATACAACAAGCTCATCAAAGTTAATCCCTTTTAGATACTGAACACTAAAAAAAAACATGATTGTTTTTTTGTCAATTAAATTTTAGTTATTTTTCCTTTTGCTTTAATTTAGAACATTATTACAGATGTCACCTGCTACTACTGGCAACCGTTGGGACAAGTAGATGAAATAGTTTTTGCTGTTGTTAGTTTTGCTATTTTCATCTTTGCACAACTAATTGCTTTGTAAAAAGAACATTTAACACTTTAAAACTATTATTAAAAACAGTAGTATTCTCAAAGAAAAATGAAAAAAAAAACTAAAGTGCTTGCATTATAAAAAAGAAAACGTGTGGAAGCTACAATAAAATAAAAATGGTAAAAAATTATAAGAAAAAACTACAAAATCCAATTAAATTAATAAAATAAACATTTTAAATATAAAATATAAAACATTTGCAAAAAATCACTAATGTAATTAAAAATTTAGTGACTAAATTTAAACGCTAGATTTTAATAAAATCACATCCGTTTCAAACAAAAACACATAACACAACACAACACAACAGCAAAACACAACAAGAAACTGAAAATAATAAATTTGCATTTCCGCATATGTTTAAACACTATCATACAAAACCTCTACCAACAGGAAACCACAAATTGTATAAAATAACCAGAATATCATAAAAAAACAACAAACTAGAATTATGAACGCAAAAAACTTATAAAAAAAAAAAAAAAAAATCCAACTCATGACAAGAATTTAAAATATGACTTCAAGAACATAGAAATATCTTCTGTTCTAACATACACCCTTCCCACGTATAACGCGATTAATTTATTCCACAGAAACACCGCATTGATTCTGTAAAACAGTGGATTTTTGAGATACAACCTACATTAGGAGAGTGAAGGTGTTGATTTGTAAACCGCGTTAGAACAAAAACGCATTATATAAGGTACGAAGTATAGGAGGGGAGTTATTCTTCATATATTTCAGTGCCATTGAAAAAGATTTGAAAAATTTGATGATTGACTGACTCTGTTTTATGCTGTCACAGAATAAATTAAAACCTAAACCAAAAATATCCATACAGCACACAACTGACTACATGCACTAATATTTGCCTAAAAACAAACTTGTCAAAAAAAGAAAAACTGTGACAGCATGTAACTAAGAAAATTTTGTGCAATATGTCAGTCGTGAACTGTTGATTAATTACAAAACTGCAACTGCCAAATGTTTGCAGATAGTAATCATATTTATCAGATACACAGAGAAAATAGATTCGTGCTGATAACTGAATTTGTAGCCAATCGAATGGTTCTGTTGTGGTAGCCGCATTTTTTGGTTATGACATTAGAAAACTAATTGAGACATGAGTTATTTGACTGTGACAACAGTATTTCGGTTGCTTCAATAACAATTCGGTAGTCACAACTGAACCATTCTATTGGCAACAAATACGGTTGTTATCGGTTTTCTGGGTGTTTACGAATTTGCTTGTCTCATTAGTACGTATGTCTAATTTTGATTTTTGCATAATTCCAGAAAATTTTATTTATAAAAAATCAAAAATTTTTTGTCTATAGAAAGTTTTCTTACTTTAAAGAATTGTTAGCTCAATAAAAATTAAAGACAAATCAATTAGGAAATTAATCTTTTATCAAACTAAAAAAAAAAAAAAATGAACTAGAATTTAGAAAAATTAACTTATTTGGAGGAAAAATTGAAATGAAAACGGCGCCAAAGATACTTTTTATCTGTATTTAATAACATTTTACTTGAAATTAAGAAACAAATTTTACTTAAAATTTCGTCAAAATTTCTAAATTATAGAAAAATTTTACTACTGAGAAGTAAATTTTTATTAGAAAACAGTAAAATTTCCTCCTAATTACTTCATACATCAACTAAAATTGTACTGTTAGTTAGGAAATGTTTCCTTCGTTTTAAGAAAAATTTTATTTTATTTAAGTTCATTAGATAATTTTTTTTACTAAAAACTAGGACTTTACTCCCTAAAAATAAGAAAATATTTTCTAACATCATGTTTAATAGAACTTCTTTTAAGTGAAATTTATCCTTATCCTGCTTCTATGGTAAAGGTAATATATTTTACCATATATTTTAAAGTACTTTACACTCATTGGGTAGGCATTTTCCCACTTTCGCAGGACATCCGCTTTGTGATGACACTGCTCTTAACAAGCTTTTTGCTATACAATTTTGTCTTAAAACTAAATTGAATTATACTAAAATCATGTATTTAAAATACAAATTAAATTTCATTAGCAAAAAGGTCAACAAATTAAAAAATGTACTGCAGGATATCCTGAAACGTTATAAATTGTGACAAAGTCAAATCCTCTTCGTAGTTAATTAACGGTTCTGCTTGAGAGAACTACAAAAAGAGACGCCCTACGTGACACACGGTATCTATGGCTAAGGAACACTGGGGGTCCTTTGTCTTCTTAAATTAACTAATTTAAGGAAATTGTTGCAAAAATACAAAATACCACAGTTACATTTCTTGTTATTATTGAAAAATGGAAAAGTCATAAGTTTATTTTATCGGATTTTTAGCTTAAACTTTATTTGACATATACAAATTTAAACTTTTTTATTATTCGATAATATAAAGTTTAATAAGCGCTACGTCAATTATAGGAAAGCCATTATGCCGTAATGTATAAAATGTGCATGCGATGTTTTGTATTGTAGTCAACAAACAAATTTATTACATTAAAGCGCAAATTCGAAATTTTTTACCCTTTGTTAACAAAATTTTAAAATATATTTTAAGCTACTTACTTTAAGTTCTTACTTACTTTAAGTTCAATATTTAAGACTGTTAAGATTAGAGATATTTTTTCTTCGAAATTAGGAAAACTAACTGGTTTGTTTTTAATTGATTGTTTTTTTTTGGAATAGAATATTAAAAATAGTTTAAACGTTTTCCAACAAAAAAATCCTATACCAAATTTTACTATTTTTTAAAAATTAGAAAACTTTTACTTGAAAAAAAGAGTATTTTATTAAAATTTTTAAAATTTATCTCAACTAAGTTGCACGAAAAGTTTCCTTAGAAATATTTCATCAGTTCCTAAATTCAAGTAAATTTTTATTATTACATTAGTAAAAATGTATTAATATTTGTTTCTAATTGTCTGAACTAATTTAAAAAAAAAAAACAATTCTTCATAATTACAAAGTGGTATACTTAAAAATTGAATTTGGAAATGGCTTTCTAAAATTTAGTTCATTTTACTACTCGCGAACAAAAAAAGAACACACATTAAGTTCAAGTACTTTCTCGATTTAAGTTAGACACATTTTTTGAACTTAATGGTAGTAAATTATAAATTTTTTTTGAACTAAACTTAAATTTATTACATTTGAGTACGCAATATTCTTCAAACTAAGATGTTTTTTCTTAAAATTATTAAACATTTATTTAATTGGCTTGTTCTTTTTTCCTAAAATCAAGAAATATTACTTAGGAAAAATATGTATTATTTCTGAGTATATAAACTATTTCGTTTTTCCTCAAACTTAGGATTTTTTATTCTTTTTAAGAAAATTTTTCTAAGTTTTAATAAAATTTTACTTAAATTAAGACAATTTATAAACTTTTTTGAAGGAAATTTTTGATTACATTTTAGTTCATGCCTTTTTGTTGAGTGCATGATATAATAAAATATGATGGTTAAAACCTATTTACAAACCAATAACTGGATTGTGACAACCATGCCTCAATGCAGCAATATAATATTATTGCAGTGATCATGTTGCCAACATGTTTTTCTTGAGCTGTTCCAGCTTGGGAGTCTCAAGTTAGCATTTTGGCTTTACTAAATATCAGATGGCACAATCTGTTCTGGCGCAGATCTTATGCACAGTTTTTTAATACCTTTATTTTAATAACCCATAAACCAACAATTGCTTTGAAAAAAACTACGTAATAAAATTAAAAAAAAAAAAAAACTAAAAAATTTCAGCGATTATTTTAATTTTGCAAATTATAGTTTGCTCACATCATCAACTTCAGGCGGCATTTTTTATAAGAAATTTATATAAGAAAACATTCCTAAGGACCATTATAAAGTTGAATACAACCTCTTTTTAATTGCTTTTAATCTGTGTCGCACAGTGCTTTGTTTCAATATAAAGAGTGGACAAAAATAGAAGGACTAATTGTAGGTGAATGAAATTTAGTAAACTATTTTGTTTGGTGTTAGTACCCTGCGGGAAAAAGGGGTCAGTTGGGAATTGGGACCTGTACCGTGAAAGGTGAAAACTGGACTGGTTCCGAAAATACATATCACAAGATAGGTGAAAAGGGGACTCGTTCCTAAAGTATTTGCCACGCGACCGATTTAAAAGTCATGACATGTTCTTTTAGACTAGTCCTGTGACATGTCACAGAGGGCAATTGACCCCCTCCTAGGACAAGCCCATGTTAAAGTGACCGGTCCCGTAACCGGTCCCTATCACAATGTACCTGTCACGTGACGTGTCCGGGGATAGGTCCTTTTCCCACAGGTTATGAATACACATGAAGTTTCTGAAATAAAAAAATTAGCCACAAAACTTGTCAAAACAAAAAATTAACTTTTGTCATCTTTTCTTTTGTAAAACAACTTAAATCACTTTCGCTTTAAATTCTCGAAGTTTAACACCCTTTCGTGATGTTAAAAAGAGTCAGAGCAAACTTGTTTTTTTTTACAATTTACTATTAGTTGGCTTTTTAATCTTTCCAAAAATATACAGTTTAATCAATATTTAAGACAAAGATTTTATTTTGATTTTTGTCACTGTGCGTCATCGTCATCACATTTAACATCAACCTCATCTAGGTGTTCTGTGACTGTAGTTACTCTATCTAATATAGACTTTTGCTTGTGCTGTTACACACAGAAAAATATAGTTTCGATTTGGAAATTTGTATTTTTGTTGCGACAACCAATTAATTTAATTAGTCCAACCATATCTGAATATAATTGTTGAATATTTTGAGCGTTGCAATTAAAATTCAGTTGTGTTACCCAATATTCAGTTGTATCAACCGATTTCAGTTGAAAACTGGAAAAATTTTTCTCTCTATGTAAATATTAAAACAGGGCAAACGCATATTTTAGCACCTTGCCTGATTGCTGCAAGGTATCGTTCGTGTGAGTGTGTGTGTGTGTGTGTGTGTGTCTGTGGTGTGTATAATAAATATTAAGGCCTTTTGAAATTACACCCCGTTTTCCTATTCACATCTCATTTGATTTAAACACTTGACTAAAGACTCACTTAACCCTGTTAACTTTTTTGTTTTTGTTTTTAGAGGCATAAACCTAAATTGTGAAATATTTAATTTTCCACTTCATTAGATTTTTATTTTTCATTTTGTTTTATTTTTTTTTACATTGTGTGAGCCTCCATCTAGATATGTGTGTGTGTGTGTGTGCATGTATTGTTTTGTAAAGTTCTAACAAAAACTTAAAGGTCTAATGGCCATTAAAATTGTAGCTACATTATCTCTGAGCATAGGATTCATATTGCGTTGTTGTTCCAAACTGCTTGCCTGTGCATGCACTTGAGCTAGTTGATACAAATCGGCATAATATTCCATGCCAGCAATACCAAGTGAATTGAAACTGGCTGAAACTTCGGTGCAATCAATAATGGCGGTTTTTAAAGGGGTTACCAACAAAGTAGAATGGTTGGGCTAAAAAAAGAAAAAAAAAATAATACAATAATGAAAATATCAATATTAAACAAATAAATCTTATGAATGAAATTATATATCTGAAATGTGTTTAGCTGTTTTAATATCACTGCCATTCAGTCTCACGTTCAGATTCATTAAATTGTCAATATATTAAAATCTTATTTACAAAACATATGAGCCTTTCCATACTAACTGTGTAGTGACAGAATTTATTGTTTTAAATGTATTAGGTATTTGGGTGTTGAGTACTTAATATCTATAATTTTTTTCGAGTACTTAATACTTAATACTTACATAGTTGCACTGCAATATTATTGCCACTATTATTATAGTTTTGTTCTACTCAGTTTGCGTTAATTAGTACTGCACCTTGTTCTTGTATTTCACGCATCGATAAAGTTTTTGCAAAAAACATGTAAATGTTCTGCTTTCTATACGGTGAGTCACAGGCAATAAAATATAAATTAATCTAAAGAAGATTAAGTCCGTGACTTTTTGAATGAAACACAGTTTTTTTTTTTGCAAAAAAAATATTTTTCAACATAATCTCCTTTTCGTTCAATACACTTAGTCCAACGTTTCTCCAATTTTTGTAATCCTTCCAAAAAAAATAGGATTTTTAGAGGTCTATAAAATAGGCATTTGTTTGATCAATAATTTCTTCGTTGGACCTAAATCTCTTTGCACCGAGCCATTTCTTTTGGTTTGGAAATAGGAAATAGTCACTGGGGGCTAAATCCGTAGAATATGGCGGATGAGGTACACTTAAAAAAGTTTGTAAGTTAAAATAACTGAAAATATCATTTAAAAGAAATGATATTTCATTTAAAAACCGGTCTACTTAATTTTCATTTAAATTAAATGCCATTTATTATTTATTTTTAAATGTTGATTAATCAACTGACACATCCGTAAGAAACAAATGATATAATCAGTTAAAATAAATGTCAAAATTTTACCTACTAATCCTTAAAAAATAAATGTTTTTTATCATTTATTTGAAATTATTTCCGTTTTTGTATTTTTTGTTTTTTTTTTTAATATACTCATACAATACAAAATGTTTATATGCATATGAAGCTATAAACACTTTTTGTATGAATGTATTTGTATATGTATGTGTGCTTATGAATTTCTTGTAATTTGTATTAAAAAATTTTGTATATATATTTAACAAATTTAAATAAAAAAATAAATTGAAATTTTTTGAATATTTTTTTTTTGAAACAGACAGCAAACAAAATTTAAATTTGTAATAACTGTTACGGACACAAATAAACCACAAGTTTCCGTTTTGTGGGTAAATTTTTATTAAATTCCAAACAATTGAAAAAAATAAATGAAACTGAAAAAAATCGAAAAATAAATGTATGTTCATTTTTTTCTGAATGGAACGGAAAAGTTTTTTATTAAACTACAAACAGTTAACTACATAATATTCTGAGTGTACGAGTTCGTAGCCCAATTCATGGAATTTCGCCAATCCTTTGAAGTTGTCACACGATTACGTTTATGGTCAATTGAGAGCAAACGCGGCACCCATCTTGCCGACAGCTTTCTTGATCATTTAAAATCCAAACCACACTACCATATGAAATGCCTATGGCATCAACAATCTCACGCACTTTTGCTCTTCGATCGGCCAACACCATATCGTAGATTTTTTCGACATTTTTGGGTGTATTGATATCAATTAGCCGTCCAGAAAGTTCAGCGTCATTTGTACTTGTGCGACCACAACGAAAGTCAGTAAACCACTCTTTTACCATTTAAAATCGATGGTGCAGAGTCCCCAAAGTATTTGTCAAGCTTTTCCTTGGTTTGATTGACGGTTTATTTTCGCAAAAAATAATGTTTAATGAGCACTCGATATTCACTTTTTTTGAACAGCTGTTAGACGTAAAGTAAATGAAGGAACTTGTTCAAAATTTGACAGTAGTCTATTAACAGGTGGATAGGAGCAGTGTTGTATTTCATATAACTACGAGGGAAGTTCGAAAAGTCACGGACTTATTGAAGTAAATGTTTCCACAATTTTAAAAGTTGAAAGCTCCAAAAATTTTCCCGAAAACACAATCAACTTTATCAAATATTAAATCACGAAAACTTCGAGTCATGTTAACTTAATTTTGGGCCATGAAATCCAGTGGTATTCCACGTTTTAAAAATATATCTAGATATTAAGTTTGTATTGACTTAAGCGATTTTTTTGATTATATTTTAATGAAAAGACTTTTGCAATGACTTTTGCAATCCAAAAAATAAATATTTTTTTTAGAAAAGGAAATGGCATAAGAGTCTTTAAAATCTGTTACAATAATGTGTAATATACCCGATAGTCGTATGAGTGATTTGTATTATAAAAGCAAATATTACGTATAGGTATTGGTGTACTTTCCCTGCAAGGATTTTATGAAAAAATTGATCATATTCGAGTCATTTATGACTCCTCTGCGCGATTAAAATAGTCATATATGAGCTCATTTTCTGATCATAAATGATTGTTTTCTCGGGAAAAAATGGTACCCTACCCGCGACTCTTCTTGAGGAGTCTTTTATTACACGCTTTTCTGAACAGTTGCGACTCATTTATGACTCATATTTTTAATCATTGGCAAGTCTTTTTCGAGTCATTTTTAAGTCGTATTTCTGATTGTTTGCGAGTCTTTTTCGAGTTATTTTTTAGCTGTATTTCTAATTATTTTCGAGTCTTTTTCGAATCATTTTTTAGTCGTATTTTTGATCGTCGAAGAGTCTTTTTCGACTCATTTTCCAGTCCTATTTCTAATCGTTTGCGAATCATTTATAAGTCATTTTTTAGTTGTATTTCTGATCGTTTGTGAGTCTTTTTTGACTCTTTCTTTAGTCTTTGTTCTAATCGATTAGAAAAAGAAAAATTTTCGATTTAAATTATTAATTACTTTAGTTTATTAAAATTATATAAATTAAATTATTATTAAATTATATAATAAATAATAATATAAAAATGTTTGTTTAAAAAAATTACAATAAAAAAAGGAATTGAATTTATAAAAAAAAAATAGTAAAAGTGGTATTCATAATTCGTTATGAATCCCACTTATAATTATATAAATAATCCATATATATTTAATTCAATATAAACTTTTAAAAATTATAATTTAATATTTCAACTTTAGACCACGAGATCACTGACATTAACAAACTCAAATTTACAATATTTTCATATTTTACGCTTGCAGGGTCAAAGCTAGCAAAAAAATGGCCCGTTAGAAATAAAAAATAACAAAATTAAAATCAGTTTTTCATCATCTAGATGAGCAAAATATTATTCATAAATAACTTCAAAACAGTCATATTTCAAACACCTGTATGATCCATTGTTATTGTATTTTCAATAAATCACTTATGCTTAATAAGCACGAATCATTTTCGAGTCTTTTTTCAAGCGCGCAAGTGATTGATCAGTATTTAATCGTCAAAAGTACTCGAGGAAGACTTAGTTAGATAATTTTTGATAAAACAATCTTTCAAATGCTTGCAGGGTTAATTCAAATTAAAAATTTCCAGTGTGGAATTAATATTGGGGTATCATTATTTTTTGATCTACCTTCTAGATTATTTTAAAAATTATTTTAATAATTAGCAATAAATAAAGTTAAGCATTTCCAAAATATTTTCATTAAAATATAATCAAAATATTCCTTGAGTAAATACAAACTTAAAATCTAGATATCTTTTTATCTTTAACTCTTCAAAACAGGATACGGCACAGAATTCTACGATCCTAAATCAAGTTTAGTTGTCCTGGGGTATTCGTGTGTCATCTTGATGTATTTACTGTGTAATAGATGGAAAAAGCTTATTCTACAGAATATCAATTTACTAATAGTGGGAAAAAGTAATTACCATATCTCACTTCTCCTCTGATCGATCTAGCGCTGATTCTCACATTTTTTTTTCATCTTCTCTTAAATTTATTGAAAACTAAGGTTTTCTATTTCGCCGTAAGATCACGAACCTGACAAATTATAAATAAAAAAGTGAAAAATATATTTGAAGAAAAAAAAAAAAATATATAAAAAATTTGTCAATTTTTGATCATGGCCGCTTTTTAGAAAAGATTTATAAAACTCTCTTACAGTCACCAAAAAAGGTCTGTAATGGCAACTGAAAATTTTGCTGTTATTACGGGAAATTTTGCTAATTTTTTGCTAATCTTGGCAACACACGTGCTGACGCGTAGTACAATGAAATTAGTAGAAAAGATTAATAGCCGCTACTACATTTTAGTAAATTTTTTGTGACGTGGTATTTAAAATCCGTTTGCTAAAATCAGCAAAATAAAATAATCTTAATATTAGTATAAAAAATTAGTAAGCTCTACCAAATTTTAGTAAATTGCTGTAAACTCAATGAATTGTAAAATATAGCAAAATTTTAATATATAAAAAAAAATATTATTTAAATTCCCAAATTAACTCAATTATTTTTAGATACTCTTGCTACACTTTAAGGCTGCTAATTTCTTTTGAAATTGCTTTACCAATTCAAATATATAAATTTATATTTATATTTTATCGAACATTTTTTATTTATTTTTTTCAAAAATATTTTAGAAAAAAAATTTAAAAAAAAAATTCAAAGGCTTTTCAAACATAAATGAATTTTTCATTTTGTTTTAATTTGTTAATTTTTGTTTTGAAAAATATTTTAAATAAATTTTTGGATTTTTATTAAGATTAAATTTTAATTGTTTTAAGGGCTGATTTTTAGAACTAAAAAAGTTTTTAGTGCCATTTTAAATGGATGTCCTATTTTTGGACATGATTCGGTTGTAAAAAGTATCTTCACTACGGATCCCTTTTTTGAACCTATGTAACATTTTAAGGCAATTTAAGTTTGTGGGTATAAGTTTTAATTATTAGAAATAACATTTCCTTCAATATCCACTTTTTTAAAATTTGTAAATTTGTTTGCTAATTTTAGCAAATCCATTTTCAAAAATTTGTAAAATAATTTTTGAATTTAGCAACAAAAATTTGTAAATATTCTGTAAAAGTTCTGTGGTTAGTAAAATGTAAATAGCAAACGGATTTGGTAAATAATAATTTTTTTACTAAAAATCAGTACAAAAAAGTAAAGTGGGATTGAAAACTGTTTAACAATTTTTCTAACTATTTTTTTGAGTGTATGTTTTATTCATATCATACAGAACAAAAAATACAACAAGTTTAACATACTTTTTCCTGCATCAGTGTAGATGGTATGAAAAGCTTCATATGTGTTTTATATATATTTATTTACGTTCATTATTCTTCATCATATTTCTTGTTCTACTTTATTCTACTTACCACCTTTTTACCTTCCAACAGCTCTCTTAATAACAATACAGCTGTTCGACTGCCAGCCAATAAATTCCATCGTGACCAACTGAAATTATGTGATAATGACAATGTTGACATGCAGGCATACAAATGCATTTCCATAACGTAATTCTTTTCACATGATCCCTCCGTATAGCAAAATGCATCTTCATCGGGGAATATATCGACAGCTGAAGAAATCAAAATCTGTTTGATGGCTTCCAATGATAGTGTTTTGCCAATCATATCATTGATGGCCACCGTTGAGCCACCTTGAAAATTATTTACACAATAACCGTTTGATGTAATCGTAATGTCCAAACTAACCAAAGAGGCCGTAAAACTAAATAGAATGTTGCCGGGGCTTAATTGCACGATGATGTTGATTGTCAATGGTGGTTGGGCGGGTGGGTGGGTTGGTTGGTTTTTTGTTTTTTTTTGGTGTCAATTGAAATTATAGGCAGTTGATTGTTATTTGGTTTAAACGATTACAAAAATAGAGGGGAAAGAACAACGCAAACAATTGAAAAATTAATGTTTTTTAATTGTACTTAAGTGGTATTGGAGTGTAAATGGTTTTATATACACGCAGAAAAAAAGATAGTATTGAACATATTTACATTATATCTGTGTTGTTTTAAACACAGGGGATCTATAATATTTGTATTTTTGAATATTTATTTTTCACCAAGTTAGATAGAATTGAATTATTCAGCTGCAACATTAAAACGAAAAAAAAATTGATGTTAAAAGCGACATGATTTTTTTTGGGGACTTCGCTTTAATCAAGCATTTTAATAAAATTTCATTTGATAATGTTTATGATCATTTATTATTATAAGACCATGCCAGAGTTACTCTATGCGTATGAGTGATTTTATATAACGTATACGTACTGTTGTGTAAATACATTGTTCTGAAAAATTGTGTTATTTTAAGCGAAAGTAATTATTTGAAATGATTTAAAAATCCGAATAAAAATGAAGTACCAGCCGAATTAAAAAGTTTATTTTAGTTATGACAACCGATAAATTCGGTAAGCACAACCACATTTAAATGTGATTGCTGTATATTTTGGGTGTTCCAACTAGAGATGGGCAACTCAACGATGTTTAACTCAGGCACGATTACATACCAAAAATTATAATCACGCACAAAGATTTTTTTTCTACTCACGCTCACGTTCACGAAATACTTAAGATTTAAAAATTTAAAATATTTTGAAAAATTAAACAAAAGAATTTATTTTATCACTTTAACCACTTGATTGAAGTGTTCAAAAACATGTAAAGAAATCGAAAAAAATCAAAAATAAAAAAACAAATAAAGGAATACTCACGAAATCTCACGACAAAAAATCGACGTACGATTACGTGAGTAATTTAAATTTTGACTCACGCTCTCGCGTGATTCACGTGAATCACGAAATTTCGTGTCACGTGCCCACCAAAATTCAATTGTATTAACCGAGTTTTGTTGTGGAAACTAATATTTAATTGTATAAACCGATTTCAGGTGTAGAAACCGAATTTCAGTTGGAAAATTACATAATTTCTCTCTGTGTTAATCGGGAGATAGCAGCGAATCGAAAATATAAAAATTCAGTTAAAATGAACAGATTGTAAACAGCTGGAGTTTGACGGTGTACAATGTCAATGTTATTTATTAAAAACATTTTTATACCCTCCACTATATATGGTGAGGGAATATATCAGTTTGTCATTCCGTTTGTAACATGTCGAAATATAGGTCTAAGACCCCATAAAGTATATACAGTGTTGTTCGAAACCTAAGCAACTTTTCCTAATAAAGAAATCAAAGTTTTATATATTCATTTTAAATTGATTAATTAAAACTAACACATTTAATTTTTATTGTATTTTATGTTAATAACAACGAAAATATTTTTTCAGTATTTCATTGCAAGTAATAAAAGAAACAAAAACAAAATCAACTCGATATATTAGTGTTCGAAACCTAAGCAATTTTCAGTACTTTGTATGATACCCTTTGTTTCTTATGACCTCCGCACATTGTTTTGGCATAAATTCTATAAGATTTGTCAGCATTGTTAAGCAATTCATTAGCTCCTGCTTATTATTAAAACGACGAGATCCGACCCTGCGTTTTTAAATGCTGAAAAGGTTCTCTATGGGGTTCAAGCCTGGATATTGAGCTGGCCAATCCAAGACCTTAATCCCATAAGCAGACAACCAATCTTTGACCAACTTTGACGGATGTTTGGGATCATTATCATGCTGAAACACCCATCAAAGTGGCATTTTCCATTCGGCATATTGCAGCATGTGGTTGGCTAAAATGTCCCTATAAACAAAATGATACATTTTTGTTTGTATTTTAACAAAAGGGCCAACTCCACTCGCCAAAAAGCAGGTCCACACCATTACATTTGCGCTCCCTTGCTTTATTGTGGCTTTACAGTAACGCGGATGTAATCGCTTTCCCTTCGGTCTTCGAACGTGGCAAACTCCATCTGAATTTAACAAGTTGAATTTAGACTCGTCACTAAATAAAACTGTTTTCCATTTCGCCACAGTTCAATTTGCGTAAGCTTTTGCAAAATCGATCTTAAAATTTCATTAAAGTAATAAATATTAATGAATACGTTGCAATCATTTAGGCAAACCTCTTTTTATACCCTTCACCACAGGTGGAAGGGTATATATAAGTTTGTCATTCCGTTTGTAATTTCTACAATATTGATCTTAGACCCTATAAAGTATATATATTCTGGGTCCTTATGAAGAGCGAAGTTGATTTAACGATGTCCGTCTGTCCGTCTGTCCGTCTGTCCGTCTGTCCGTCTGTCCGTCTGTGTGTTGAAATGGGTTTTCCGAAGAACCCAGACGTAATGAGGACTTGATTCTTTTTTATTTCTGTTACATGTGATCCATTTCTGTTTGCTATTAAAAATCAGACAGATCGGTTAATAAATGGCTGAGATATTAGCAAAAAACCAGGACCACCTCTAATTTTTCCAGTAAAATCCCTTTGTTTAATATGTATGTAGAATTTTGAGAATAACAACACATCCATGTGTTAAAATTTTTTTTCTTTCATCTACACAAACAACACACATACAAAGATTTGTCATTTAAATAAAAATAATAAACAAATCCCTAATGACGAAGACTTTTATATATGTACATCTATTGACGATGGTTTTGTGTAAGCTTCAATAGCTCAGTTGTCTAGACGCCATGTCACAAATACTTTTTTTCTCTAAGCCCGCGGAGTTCTAGGTTCAAATCTCGGTAAGGTCAATTCACTTTTTTTTTGTACATTTTTTTTTTATTATTTTCTTAATATTTTTTTTTTGCTTATTTTTGGTTTTTTTTTTTAACATTTAATAATTAATTTATATAAAATTTTATATTAATAATTAAATAATCCATAAATAGGCTAAAAACATCAAAATTTGTATAAAAACCCTCTGATACAAACAAAATACAAACGGTTTTATTTCTATTATTTGCTACGATTTAAAAGAATTTATAAAAAGATTTTTAAACCATTTTATTTCTCACATATTAAGAAAATTTTATACATAATTTACCTTTGAGTGCAACTATTTTAGGTCATAACTTATAATAATTTATAAAAAAAATTATAAACTATTTTCCTTCAAATTTTTAAAATTAAGCTAAAAAAATTACAAATATTTCTAATAAAAAAGCGAAATAAAATCCTAAATGCAAATTTGCCAGCTAAATCAAACTATTTTGTAGAAATAAAACACATGCAGTTCTAGTGATTTCTTTTAACGATTTGTTGAAATTCTTTTCTTTCACCTCTTAACCTTTTATACACAAACAACAAACACTATTCTAGAGCTGTGACCTATGGATACGTCTTATATAGCAAAAGATCGAAAATCTTTAGTATAACATATTTGCTGAAAAACTCGGAAATATCGGTTCAGATACAAAAAAGTTATGCCCAAAACATACATTTCTTTAAAATACATATTTTCTGGAACCATAAATCTTCCCGAGTCCAAGTTTTATCTCCAAACTAAATGGTTAATTTCCTCTTAAAGGCGTCCGTATATAAATCTGTCCATTTCATATATGTCCATATATAAACTTCAGTTTTTTCCCAACCATGGTGAAGGGTATATAAGATTCGGCATAGCCGAATTTAGCCGCTCTTACTTGTTTTAATGTTTCTTTGTCAGCATGGGTTTCTTAGACGGTTTGAAGCTCCTCAAGTTATTTTCCAATAATCGGTTGCTCACAGTGCTCGAACTTATATTAAAATTAAACTCACTCACAACATCTTTGGAAGAAATAAAATGATTTTACTATCTGTTCGCTGTGAAGTTTTCCAAAGACGTCCGCCTATGTAAGCTTCCCCTATTTTCCCAGTAGCTTTTTACTTTTAAATTAGTCGCGAAACTATTGATTTACGAGGGCGGATCAATAAGTCCGTGACTTTTCGAACTTCCCTCGTAAAACGTAACACTGCCAAATTTTGAGCAAGTTCCGTCATTTACTTTGCGTTTAACAGCTGTTCAAAACATACAAACTCGTGAATATTTTAAAAAATGGAAATAAGTGAATTTTGAGTGCTGATCAAACATTATTTTTTGCGAAAAAAAACCGTCAATCAAACCAAGGAAAAGCTTGATAAATACTATGGTAAAAAAGTGATTAACTGACTTTCGTTGTGGTCGCGCAAGTACAAATGACGCTGAACGTTCTGGACGGCCAATTGAGGTCAACACACCCGAAAATGTCGAAAAATCTACGGTGTTGGTCGATCGAAGAGTAAAAGTGCGTGAGATTGTTGATGCTATAGGCATTTTATATGAAAGTGTGGTTTCGATTTTAAATGATCAGTTGGATTTAAGAAAGCTGTCTGCAAGATGGGTGCCGCATTTGCTCTCAATTGACCATAAACGTAATCGTGTGACAACTTCAAAGGATTGTTTGGAGTTGTTGAACCGCAATTCGAATGAGTTTTTGCGGCGTTTTGTAACTGTAGATGAAACATGAATCCATTACATCACTCCGGACACCAAGCAGCAGTCTAAACAATGGGTTTTTTTCGGTAAACCGGCTCCGAAGAAGGCAAGTTTGTCGCCCAATCAGGTGATGGCAACAGTTTCTTGGAAACAGTTTTTTGGGATGGACCTCTAAAAATCCTATTTTTTGGACTAAGTGTATAGAACTTAAAGGAGATTATGTTGAAAAAATATTTTTTTTACTTTTATTTTATTTATTTGTTGCAAAAAACTACAACAATAAAATAGTTGCTTAGGTTACGAAGGGTAATATATAGAGTTAATTTTGTTTTTTATTACTTGCAATAAAATTAAATAAAATTCTTGTTGTTATTATTAGATTGTTGGTACATAAAATATAATAAAAATTAAATGTGTTATTTTTAATAAATTAATTTAAAAATAATATATAAAACTTTGATTTCTTTATCAGGAAAACTTGCTTAGGTTTCGAACAATACTGTATATTCGTGTTCTTATACAATTTTAAGTCGATTTAGCGATCACAACGCGAAGAAACAAGCGGAGGTGCTCATTTTTACCCCGAGATGTTTGGTATTGAAAATAAGCAAAATCGTTCTATCGGTTAAAAAGTTATGAGTAAAAATGTGAAGGTGCCTCTAAATTAATAAATATTTTAATTAATTAATATTCACCTCAAATACTTTCACATTAAAAAATTTTTCACCTAAAATTTTTTTTTTATCTCAAAAAATTATTTTTACCTCAAAATGTTTTTTCCACCACAAAATTTGTTATCTCATCCAAAAAATTTTTCACCTCCAACCAAAGATTTGGCACAGCCGAATTTATGCCTTTTTTTTAGTTTATTTTTATAAGGTTTAAAATCTTTTTAAAATTGGTATTTCAAATTTGTTTTTTGAACACTTGGTTTCTTGAAATTGCTTTTAATCAATAGCTAAATTTCCATATGGAAAGTCCCGAGGATTACAATGTGGCAGCGCATGAGGTTATTTGCCTTTCTGGTTGTTTTTTGCGATTCTGTTGTATAATGCTGGTATTGATGAATCTCTATGCGACCTGATTATCCTAGATCAGACATTTTAGATCGACAATTGTTAGAACAGCACAGTAAAAATCATAAAAAAAAGTATAAAAGTTGGGCTACAAACAAATTTTAAATTATCATTCCTGGGTTGCCACTGTGATTTTTTTATATAAAAAGTTTAAAAACTTAATTTTCGTTGGAAAATCTTAACGATTTCTTAATTCACAAATTCTAATTTCACAAAATTTTGTTTTTGATTGTTTTATTCTCTACACAGTTGGAAATGTCATAAAGACGTCTTCATGACGCTTACTAAATTTATAAGGCGTCATGAAGACCTCGTTATTGCAGTTCCAACTGGTTGCTATCTAAGCTATTAATTTATATCTATTTAATAAAAACTCGAGTTTAATTTATAATTATGGGTTTTTCATTATTAACATTCATAGCTTTTTTTTTTTTTTTTGATTTTTGCTCTATACTGCAAACTGTTTTAAGATCTATGTTTTTTTAAAATGCATGTAAAGTATTTTTTGTCGTACTATTGTATATATATTTTTATAAATTCAATTTTAAAATTGAATACAATACCTATTGGATCATATAAACTTACCATTTAAAATCTGGTTTTATTTCCCATGTTTGATATGGCATATTACTATAACGATTAAGAGCAAAACCAAATAATCCTTTGTTTTCCACAATTTTTGTAATATTTGTTTTTTTTATTTTTTGCATTTATATCCATGTTGGCATTTAAAAAAAGTAACAAAAAAAAAAAAACATATTTATTTGATTGGCCTTGTTTGTTGGCATTACAACAAAATCTATTATATTGATGTCAATATAAAAACTAAACTCAGTTTAGCGTTTCTTCACTTTTTCTGCCACATGATTTTAGTATTAAGTATTTTTAGGTGAGTGTTTGTGTGTGTGTGTGTGTAAGTGAGTATTAAACATACCTAAACGTCCTGTGCGAAATTGTATTGATAGTTTATCCTCATTGAATTTGGTATCATGAACGTCACGTGTGCTCCATTTACCCTGGGTAAATGTGATTTCATTTGATATTTTCGATTTTTTTCTGTAAAAAGAGAAAACATTTAATATAGAAAATATTAGCAGTACATACAACATACATATATAAGACTGCCTCAACTTATATAGAAATAAAAATAATTTATTTTAAAATATTTTTAATCAGAATTCTTAATTTTTTTTTTAAATATTTTACACATTTTCGGTGTGAAAATATTTATTCTTAAAAACTAAATGTCTCGGGAGATAAATATAAATCTATTTCATTACTGTAGATATAGAACATTTTGCTGTAAAGTATTCTTTAATGAAAGAAGTTTACCTTTGTGATTACTTAAATTTTCCCGGATATTATTGTATTCTTTCGATCACTCAACTGCGTAGTCAAGTTTAAAAAACCTTCTCTTGTTGCATTGAAATAAAAAATCACATGTAACGAGGACGTACATCTTACGCAGTTACTGATGATACAGGAAAAATATCAAGAAACTCCTCTATTCCACCCAACTAATTCAAATATATTTATGTACATTAATTAAAAAATAAAATGTATTTGAAAATTACGTAAACAATAAATCTTTTGTTTGACGTCTGTTTTGTTTATGACATCCGACATTGATTTGTAAGTATTTCTGTATATTTCACTCAACTAGTTTTTTTGTATGTACAAATATAATTCGCTTTTTCCTTTTTAACGTTAAAAAAATTGTTAGTACTTTTTTTAGTCTCTGATGACTTTTATTTAATTAAATCAAATCATAGTATTGTAAAATCGTGAGAAAAAATATACAATTGACACCAATTGTAAAGTGTTTGAAAAAATAACACTTAAAATAAACGCTCAGACTGGCGAACGAATGAATGAATAAAAGTAGAAAAATAGAAGAATAAAATACTAAATTCGATTTTCGTTTACAATGTTACAATCATACTTGTTCAATCAATTTCAATAGACATATTCTCAAACGGTTGCTTTAAATAATATAACAACAACGATGAAGTACCTGCATACAATATTTGATTGTATACACACACACCTGCAACGATGCTATTATGCGATTTAAGATTTCGGTATTGGTGTATTTTGGCAAAAAAAAAAATAGAATTTTTTTTCGCAAAATTGGTATTCAAAGTTTCTTTACGGCAAATTTGTTTTAAGAAACTCATTTAAATGTATTTTATAGAGTTACTTCAGTCCACTTTTGCGTGTATGATATGTAATTCGCAACGCCTTGACAATCCTATTTGCTCCCCGGAATAATTCTAGTCCATATTTGCCGTTGAAACTTTAAAACAAGGATGTCCAAGCCCTATGCGCTTGATGCTTAATTGTTTTTGTAAAAGCGCTTAGCTAAAGGCTGTGTGTTTTAATATACATAGAGCACTCAGCAATAGCAATACGAAATACACAAACAACTTTGCCTTATTAGTTTTTTTGTCGTTCTTTTCACTGTATACACGCAAGTGCAAAGCAACAACACTTTCGTATGCTTTGCTGGTAAACATTGACGACAGCGATCATCATTGCAGATTTTGTTTTTGTTTAACGTATGATATGAAATATTTTTTTTTTCTTTTTGATTTGTATGTATTAATTTGTACAATAAAAAATATTGAATCCAAATTAGTTATTCTTTAAATGTATTGGTATTTGCTCTTCCTTAAGGAACTTTTGGGCACCCCTGCTTTAAAAAGAAGGAACTTCAAAAAACTCGGTGTTTTGTTTATCACAAGTAAAGCATTCATGGATCAATAACGATTTTGATACCAATTTTGTGCAAAAAATATTGAAAATTTTTTAACCAATATACGAGGGCGTATCAATAAGTCCGTGACTTTTTGAACTTCCCTCGTAGTTACATGAAATGCAACACTGCTACCATCAAGTACCACCTGTTAATAGACTACTGTCAAATTTTGAGCAAGTTCCGTCATTTACTTTGCGTTTAACAGCAGGATTTTTCGAGGTCCATAAAATAGGCATTTGTTTGATCAATAATTTCATTGTTGGAGCTAAATCTCTTTCCACGGAGCCATTTCTTTAGGTTTGGAAATAGCAAATAGTCACTGGGGGCTAAATCCAGATGAGGGAGCAATTCGTAGTCTACTTCATGGATTTTTGCCATGGAAACTAAGCTGTAACACGATTCCGTTGGTGGTCGATTGTGAGCAAACGCGGCAGCCATCTTGCGGAAAGCTTTCTCATACCCAAGTGATCGTTCAAAATTGAAACCACTGAGCCATGTGAGATGCCTATGTCTTTCACAATCTATCGCACATTCAATCTCCGGCCAACACCACATCGTGAATTTTTTAAATTGTTTTGGGTGTAGAGACCTCAACTGGGCGTCCAGAACGTTCGGCATCTCCCGTGCTTGCAAGGCCACAACGAAAGTCAGTAAACCACGTTTTAACCATTGAAATCGATGGTGCAGAGTCCCCATAGTATTTATCAAGCTTTTCCTTGGTTTCATTGACGGTTTTTTTCGCAATTCACTTTTTTCCATTTTTAAAAAAAATCCAGCTGTTAAACGCAAAGTAAATGACAGAACTTGCTTAAAATTTGACAGTAGTCTATTAACAGATGGTACTTGATGGGAGAAGTGTTGCATTTCATATAACTACTAGGGAAGTTCGAAAAGTCACGGACATAGTGATCCGCCCTCGTAACATCAAGATTGCCATTTTAAGACTCTGGTAGGAAACTTTCCTCATATTCCCATCTATTGAGAGGCGCAGGAAAACTTTGGTAATGGCTGCGACAAACTCATGCATTACCTTGTAATGCAAATTCCTTACTTCAGTCATTATTTTTTCACATAAAGTAATGAGTTAGCGATAATTGAATACATAATTAATTACTAACGTAATACATATTCATTACTTTTATCCTTATGTAGTAATATGAATTAATGAGTTACCGATAGTTGGTTAAATAATATATTACATTATAATGTATACTCCTTATTGTGAAACATAAAGTAATGAGTTACTGATAATTGGGTAAATAATGCATTACTTTGTAATGTACATTCCTTACCTTCGGTATGATACTAACGAATAGCCAATATTTCGAACTAAAAAATCTGTCCATTTTCAAATAACATGTGAATTAAAAAAATACCTGTATTTGGACCTTTACAAACTAAACATTTAAACCAAAAAAAATAGATAAAAAAATGGTATAGAAGAAGGACATATTTGACTAACAAAACTAAGAACTATGACAAAATTTTCCTCTGAAAATTAACATGGACATTTTGACTGCCTGTACATTTTCCCTATTATGGAAATGATCCTTATCCCAACACTGTTGTCCAAAAGTTTTCATTTAAAATCCCCAAAATAGAATTGATGCTCAACTAGACTAAAAAAAAGTTATTAAAGTCAGCAAAAAAAATGCTGCTTAGTAAACCAAACTTTAGTCAGAAGGGTGCTTGCACTGAGCTAATGTTAGCTAAATTTTTAGCAAAAAATTTTATTTACCAATTGCAATTTTCTAACACTAAGGCGATTGTAAATAAAAAAATTCTTGCTAAAGCCAATACAATTTTTTGGTGGTGAATATTATTGAGTAAACTGAAAAAAAAACTAGTATAATTATACTTAAACTAATTTATTTGTTGAAAATTTAAATCTAGAAATTCTTTTTTTTTTTGCAATTCTTTAGAAAAAAATTTACAACGTTTTTGTTATCTTATTCTTTAACACTGGTGCGCACACACACTAACATACATGCATTTAAAGGCAAGTTGTCACTTACCCATCACCGCTACTGTCACTATCACTTTGTGTGTGTTTATTTAAAAAATCTTGTAAACTCTCCTTGCCAGCACCACCCGCCTCCGCACTTGTACCACTAGCTTCACTGCGATATGTTAAATTTCCATCTGTTGTCGCAAGTGTTGCCTCGTTGTCTATGTTATCGTTGAAAAAGTATTCTTCATCATCATCATCATACTCTTCCTCATCGCTACTGGTATCATCGTCATCATCTTCAGCTTCTTCTTCCACTTCCTCTTCGCCACCCTCAGTTTTCAATGTATCTGTATCACGTACAAATGCTATACCCGAATAATAAGCAAATGCTGAGGGTTGTTGCATTACATCCGTCAACGTTTCTCCTACTTCGGACTGAATCTTGCCTTCACTATCTCCACCTCCTGGCACTCCTTCATTCTCCTCGCCTTTAGCATTCAATGTAGTCATAGTAGTAGTAGTGTTTATGTTATTTTTGCCCATTAGGTTTGCTGAAATCTGCTGTAGCAATTCCCTCTGCATTGGTATTTGTAAATCACACAAACGATCCAAGTCCTTTATTTCGAGTTTTTTTTTGTATGTGTTATGTTTTGATGGTTGCGTTGATTTGAATTGTATGTTTAAATTGTTTCATGTAGTTAAAATATTGTATTTGTGTATATGTGTGTGTATGCATGTGTATTTATAGTTGTAAATTTTTATTTTTTTTTGTATGTATATCAGTGTTCAAATATGTAAATGAAAGAAATATAAAATGAAAATAATAAAAGAAAAATTCGAATAAATGTCATAAAAATACAGTTTTTTTTATATATGAACATATTTATTGGTTGGCTGTAAAAATGTAAAAAATAGAATCAATATTTATAATAATAATAATAAATTTTATTGAAAAACATTTCTTAAGCATAAATAAAATTGGTAAAAGAATTTAAGTATCAGAGTCTGCACGTATTTCGAAACGCTTTATAAATACATACTCGTATCATAAAATCTTTTATCTCATCCCAGCAAAAATATTTCTATCAAAAAGGCCTTGTAATTGAGCATTTTCATCGATGAATTTAACATTGGCTTGTCATAAAAACGAAGCATATCATTATGATTCTTCGGATGTTTTTTTCACAAACAACGCTTTTGAAATATATTTAGTCACATAAGTTCTCTTGAAAGTCCTTTTAAAGCATTGCTTGTTGATAGAATAATTTTGCTGGGATATGATCATATATGATCATATACGGGAATATACCCTCGTCGGTTATTGCTTAAAATTTATATGGTTATATATGATCAGCTATGTCCATGCATGATCATGTCAGTGAAATATATGGGGAAATATTTTTTTTTTGAATTCTAACGAAAACTGGTGAAATTTTTGGCTAAGGTAAATATTTCGAAATTTTAAACCAATTCCAAAAAAAAAAATATTATCTTTATTATGTCTTACGATATATTGTTTCTTCTCAAATTTATATGTTGAATATGCTGAAAACGAATATAAAAACACTTCTTAAAACGTTCAAAGAGTTTTCGAGATATAGAGAAAATTTCGCAAAATTTACCAAAAAGTCGCAATATCTCGTACACCCTTTGAGCATACTAACATTTATTTGATTTAATATGGCACATGACATAAGTTAATTTTTTTTTATTTGTTTCACAATTTCAAAACTTGCTCCTAAGGTGCAAGGATTTTAGCTGTACGACTTAGGTGAAATATCAGTTTTACACAAATTGTTGCAAAATTCCATTTGGGTATCCAGCGAAAGTTCAATGTTTTCACTGCCACCCTAATGATCATATACAAATCCATAAATGATCATATACAGGTTGGCTGAAAAGTTCCTGCGCTTACCAAGAGATGGCACTGCTAGCTCCAAACTTTTTTTTTCTCAAGTTGGTATAACTGTCCTGAGAACACATGCAAAGTTGCAAGTCATTCTGTCAATTCTTTCTTTGTTTACAAGCCATTTGAAGTTGACGTGTCATTGATTTTTTTAATATGGAAAAAATTGAATATCGTGCAGTCATTAGATTCTTTGTTTTGAAGGGTTTAAAAGCAAAGGAAATTTATGAACATTTGTTGGAAGTGTATAAGGAGTCCTCACCTTCAAAACGCACCGTTGAATTTTGGGCTGGTGAATTTAAACGTGGTCGTACCAGCAAAACTGCAACCACAGCAGAAATCATTGAGCAGGTACATAATATGGTTAGTGAAGATCCAAGTTTGACTAAGCGTGAAACTGCTAATGCCATAGGCATCTCAGACGAACGAGGACTCCATATTTTACATGAAGAATTACGTATGAAAAAACTGTTTGGAAAGTTAGTGCCGCACACATAAACAATTCAACAAAAACTGGATCGGAAACAAATTTCTCAGCGTAATTTGGAGCGTTTTAAGCCGAATAAAACCGACTTTTTGTGTCGTTTTATAACTATGGATGAGACTTGGATTTACCACCATGATCCTAAATTGAAACAAGAACCTTTACAGTGGACTAAAGCTGGTTGTTCAGCTCCAAAGCAGGTGAAGTCACAACGATCAGCAAAGAAGGTTATGGCATCAGTTTTTTGGGATGCAAAAGGAATTTTGTTGATTGATTATCTTCAGAAAGGTAAATTAATCAACTCTGAATATTATACCAGCCTTTTGGATCAGCTGGATGAAAAAATTCGTGAGAAAATACCTGGTTTAAAGAAGAAAAAAATCATTTTTCATCAAGACAATGCACCTGCTCACAAAAGTGTTTTGACGATGGCTAAATTCAAAGAATTAAAGTACGAATTGCTTGAACATCCACCGTATTCACCAGATTTGGCTTCCAGTGACTACTATCTCTTCAGAAATCTCAAACAACTCCTCCGTGGAAAGCATTTTATGTCGAATGAAGAGCCCATAGCAGCGGTAGACGGTTATTTTGCAGAGCTTCCGGAAAACCATTATAAGGATGGGATAAAATTATTGGAAGATCATTGGAACAAGTGTATTGAGCTTCTAGGAGATTATATTGAATAAAAAAATATATTTCGTAACAAAAACAGTATTCTTTCATTTTGAGCGCAGGAACTTTTCAACCAACCTGTATGTTCGTATACAATTCCGTTTTCACCTGGGAATTTGAATTTTTAGAATATAGTGCGTATCGGAAATGTGATAAGTAAATAAGCAAACGTTATAAAAAAAATTTTATATTACTATCTTTAGATTAACTAAAAATGTAAAAATCAAATAAAAAAAATATACAGTGTATCACAAAAGTAAGTGTGCAGCAATATTTCGAATTGAAATGATTGAAAAGTTGGCTTAAGATTTGAAATAAAAACACAAAAATTATATTTTTTCATTTATTTTATATATTAACTTAAGAAAAAATAATGAAAAAACAAAAAAGTTTCTAATTTATTACTTGAATAGAGTTAAAAAAATGGTTCGAATTCATGTCACAAAAGTAAGTATGCAGTTCACAAAAATCGGCACTATGAAGTCAGCCGGACATTTATACATATTTTGCTGGGTAGCCCTGGGCCTTTTTAACTGATTCCAACCTTGATGGCATAGATGCTATAAGATTTTGGGTAACCGAAGGTAGAATTTTATTCCACTCCTCAATAGTTCAGATTTAAGGGTAATGTTATGAGTTCTGATTTTTGTCGAGATAATTCCTCAGATGTTACATTGGGTTTAAGTCAGTCGATTGGGATGGGGGTGTGGGGGAATTTTTAATTGTTTTGGCGCTCTGTACAAAAGCCATTCTCTAACAATATGGGCTGTATATTTAGGATCATTGTTTTGTTGTAATACAAATGATCCTGTTAGTCCGAATTTAGCTGCACTTTGATGTAAGTTATTTTTTAAAATTTTCAAATAAACCGTCTTATCCATTGTTACTTCGATCATTACCAGATTTCCAGCACCAGATGCTGTCATTGTCATACACCCCCATATCATAACCGTTCCACCACTATGTTTTACCACAGTGTTCACTTTTCTCCACACTTTTTGATACCAATCTGAGTCAAAAATATTTTTATTTACTTTCGTCGGAAAAAATAACTGATTTCCAGTAATTTTCATCTTTATTTTTGTACTCCTTTACGAAGTCCAACCGTTTTCTATTATTGGTGCTGTTCGCAAATGGTTTTTTTTTGCGTATGTTACGGCCATGGTAACTGGAAGAATGCAACCCGGCGAATGGTTTGTGGGTTACAGGTTTTTTCAGTCTCTTTTTCTATATCTGCCAGATTTGCTTCTTTTTTTTCTTGTGATAATTACCCTGCGGGAAATAAGGGTCAGTTGATAGGCGCAAACTGGACCGGTTCCGAAAATACATATCACGAGATAGGTGAAAAGAGGACCGGTTCCTAAAGTACCTACCACGTGATCGGTTTGAAAGTCATGACATGATTTTTTAGACCAATCCTGTGTCATGCCACAGAGGGCAATTGACGCCCTCCTAGGACAAGCCCATGTTAAAGTGACCGATCCCGTGACCGGTCCCTATCACAATGAACCGGTCACGTGACGTGTCCTGGAATAGGTACTTTTCCCGTAGGGTAGTTTCTCCTTGTCATTGAAGGTTTTTGGACGCCCAGTTCGAGTCTTCTTATTAGTATTGCCCTCCGTATAATATTTTTCTTTAATTTTCTGTACTGTGGAAGTACTTTTTCTCTTTATAAAGTTTAACAATAACACTTTTTAAATCTTGTAAAAGTTCTTATCCATAAGGAGCTATAATTCGAATTTAGAAAAATTTGCAATAAAAACGCAATTTCGGTATTAATTCGAATTTATAATCACAATCGTTTACTTTTTCTGCGATTTAAATGCAATGAAGATCAAAACTTTAAAAACTGCATACTTACTATTGTGAGGGGTTTTTTTTGCTAATTCTTTAGAAATGAAAACAGGACGTGATAATGGTATAATTATTTTTAGGCATGTTCGTATTTTTGTATAAAAAAAACATAAATACTTTGGCATATTTTTTGAAAAAAAAAATAAAGATATTTGATTATTTATTTGCTGCATACTTACTTTTGTGATACACTGTATATATTAAAATTCATACGTATAATCTTATATTTTGTTCGATTTAACTACTAACATTTAGTAATTTCTCATAAAGTAAATTTATTATTTAATTTTAATATCCTACCTCAATTAATTGTGAAAACATATAAGTTTTAATATTTTCCATCTCTCTGACACTTTCACTGTAGTGTGAAGAACAACCTCCGGATGCCGCTTCATTGCTACTACCATTACTTTTAGTACTCTTAACACTTACAATGCTAACCTTGCTGCCATCTCGACTTATGGATTTTATTTCAGCGCCATTCGCAGGTGTATCACTTGATCTTTTTTTTAAATCCAATTTAAATTCATGTACTTCTTTTTCCGTCTTTTCTATCTTATCTAAGGGTTTTATTTTTAATACTTTTTCAAATTGTACACAAGGAAAAAATTCTTTTGGCTCATCAAAATCCAGGAAATCCTCTGTTATACGTGTTTTATGTAATTTTTCTATGCTTTCCGTTCTGGCTTTTTCCTTAACAACAACTTCTACATCCTTTGCGTGTGTGTCTTGTTGCGTTGTGTTTGTATTTGATGGTGTAAGAGAAAAACTTTTAGGCCTGGCTAAAAATAATACTTTTGGTGGTTTTTTATTTTTGCCACCTTTTCGTTTACGTTGTTGCTTTAGCCTGCTGGTATTCAAACGTACTGAAAATCCTTGTGGCAAACGTGGCACAATAAAATCCTTTAGTAGACCATAAATGTCGATGTCACTTGGTATCTTAAACATGTCAAAATCATTAATTTCCCGTACGGGTAAATTACTGCTAAGAGATTTCTGTGAACTTTTTTTACGTAACTTGGAGGCTGGAAAACGTGGTGAGAGACTTTTTAAGGGACTTGCATTAGTTGTAGTGGATAAAGGTGTTGCGTCTGTAGTATTGCCACTATTTGTGCTTATGGGTTGCTTAACACCCTCTGTTAGATCGGATTCTAAAGTTTCAATTTTAGTTTCCCAACGACAGGCTATTGGTGGTTCGAACCATATGACACTATCTGGTAGTCTGCAAATTTACACGTAAGAAGAAATATTTTTGTGTTCTTAGAAAAATGCATGTTTCAGTGTGGATTTAAACTTACTGAACTGTTACCAAAGCTAGTTTATCCAAAGCTGCTTCTACCATACGCATTTCAGCTTCAATTTCCTCCGGTAAACGTCTTACTCCTGGCTGTGGAGGTGGTGGTGGCTTGTAGGTTTGATAATAACTTTTGTGCAGTAATTTATTGGGAGCAAAAACTTAAAAAGAATATGTAAAAAAAAATACATAGACGTATGAGTGTTATTTGTTTTTGGAATGCATAGTAATCATACGCTATGTATGATTACTAAGTATTATTTTATTAGGAGTTATGTGGAATTTTATTTTTCTAGATTTAAATAATTTATTGTTTGCTTTTTCTATTATCTTTTTTTTCTTCATTTAACTTAATATTTTGTGATTAAAGTTGGAGTCACAGTACTGTTAAACTTAAATTAAGTTTTAGATGTTGACTAGAAAAATGGTTTAAGTGAGATTAATTCGAATGAAGTTTTATTTCAGCAGAATTCTTTTTTTATTTAATAGAAAATTTTACATACAAATTAAAAATTATAAGATTTAAAAAAAAACTTTAGCGGGAAATTAATGGTAGTAGAGTACAACTTGATAGTTTTGAATTTGTTGAATATAGCAACACTGTTTGAGTTTCAAATAAATTGAGAAATCGAGTTTCTTTTTTATAAAAGTTCCTTTTTTTATAAAATGTACTTTTATATAAAAGCTACTTTTTTTATAAAACGTACTTTTTATAAAAAGTACTTTTTTATAAAATGTTCTATTTTTATAAAAGCTACGTTTTTTTTATAAAAGGTACGTTTCTACAAAAGGTACTTTTTTATAAAATATAATAAAAAGGTACTTTTGTATAACAGGTACTTTTTTATAAAAGGTACTTATTTATAAGAGGTACTTTTTTTTATATAAGTTACTTTTTTATAAAAGGCACTTTTTTATAAAAGGTACTTTTTTATAAAAGGTACTTTTTTATAAAAGGTACTTTTTTATAAAAGGTACTTTTTATAAAAGGTACTTTTTTATAAAAGGTACTTTTTAATAAAAGGTACTTTTTTATAAAAGGTACTTTTTTATAAAGGGTACTTTTTTATAAAAGGTACTATTTTTATTCTCCCCCCAGATTCTCCATAACGGAGGATCAGTACACAGTCTTTTTCGAATCATTAGGACCGCGTTTTCTGGCAGCTGGAGACTATAATGCCAAGCATACATTCTGGGGGTCACGGCTTGTTACCCCTAAGGGCCGTGTTTTGTTTAATACAATTTCTAAGCTGGGTATGGATGTGATCTCTAGTGGAGAACCCACGTACTGGCCAACGGATCGTCGAAAAATACCCGATCTGATAGACTTTGGAATAACAATGTCTATTGCGAGAGAATTGGTCCATGTAGAACCATTATTGGATCTCTCATCTGATCACACACCTACAATTGTTACTATTTTAAACCCCCGAGGAATTGTACTCCCCTCTGGTGACTTAGCACTGACAGGCAAAACAACAGATTGGTTGAAGTATAAAAAATTTATCAGTACACATTGCTCGGAAAACATACCGCTAAGAACACCGGAAGATAACGACCTCTCGATTCAAAATTTTGAACTAAATCTCAAAATTGCTGCTCAACTTGCTGCTCAACTTGCTACCAAACCCCCCCGACACAACAGACAAAATATTATTTTGTCTGCCGATGTCGAACGACTCTTAAATGAAAAAAGAAGAACTCGAAGAGAGTGGCAACAGCACAGATCTCCTCAACTTAAGGAACGGTTGAAAGAATGCACTAAAAAATTAAGAAAGCTACTTGAACATAAGAGAACTTCATTAAACAGATATCTTGAAAATTCAGATCCAACATCAAGAACTGATTACTCATTATTTCGTGCAACGAAAAATTTAAAAAGACCTGTCTTATGTAAGCCTCCTTTGAGAAAATCAGACGGAGGTTGGGCTAGAAATGATACTGAAAAAGGAGATCTGTTTGTAGAACATTTAAGAAAAGTATTCACGCCAAATATAACAAGTTCTGTAACAGAGTTGCCACCGATTTTACCCCAGCACCGAGCAGCTACCCGATTTGAGATGAGAGAGGTCAAAAAGGCTATTTTTGAACTAAACCCCAAAAAAGCTCCTGGTATCGATGGAATCGGTAACAGGATGCTCTTGGAGTTACCCCATATAGCATTAAAGATAATTCTCTTTATTTTTAATGCTATTATACGCCTTGAATACTATCCCCCAGAATGGAAAGTTTCACTCGTTAAAATGATGCCCAAGCCAGGCAAAGATCACACAAAAGTGGAATCGTATAGGCCTATAAGCCTATTATCCAATTTGTCAAAGCTGTTCGAGAAAATCCTAATGGAAAAGATTGAGCAAGCCCACAGGCTAGTTTCTGTTGTTAGAAAAACGTTCGAGGAGAAAAAATACTGCTCTGCCCTTTATATCGATGTTTCACAGGCTTTCGATAAGGTTTGGCATGAAGGTCTACTGTTTAAAATAAAACTTTTGTTACCAACAAATACTCACAAGCTACTCAAAAGCTATATAACAAATCGAAAATTCACTCTTGCTGAAAAAAGTTTTGTCAGCTCTCCTCAAGATATACAAGCCGGAGTTCCACAAGGTAGCATTTTGGGTCCTCTGTTATATATCATTTATACTTCAGACATGCCATTAGATATTAATACCCACACATCGACTTTCGCTGACGATACTGCAATCTTAAGCGTCCACGATGACTCAAAAATAGCGTCTAGAATGTTACAGACTCACATTTCACAATTGGAAGCTTGGTTGGATAAGTGGAGAATTAAGGTGAATGAACGGAAATGTATCCACATTACTTTCACACTGAGAAAAGAGACGTGTCCACCCATTAAAATTAATAATCTGAATATACCCCAACACACATGTGTGAAATATCTCGGTATTCACCTTGACCGTCGACTCACGTGGAAAAATCATATAGAAGCGAAAATAACTCTGGCTTACTGGCAAAAACTCTAAACTAGGCCTGGACTGCAAATTACTCATTTACAATTCGATCATGAAACCCATATAGTGCTACGGAATTCAGCTCTGGGGTACTGCCTCTGCGTCCAATATAGGGAAAATTCAGAGAATGCAAAATAAATTCTTGAGGACGATCACGAACGCACCCTGGTATGTTAGGAATTACAACATACATAAAGACCTGAATGTACTCCTGGTCAAAGATGAAATTATTAGACACTGTCAACGCTATTTAACAAAACTGGAAACACACCCCAACATACTAGCCCGTAACTTAACTGATAATCACGGCCACCAGCGTCTTAGGAGGAGAGACACTGCGGATCTGGTCCGCTAATAATAAGGGGAAATAATGGTCCCAGTTGAACCACATAACATCAGTCTGGCACTGGCTGGACTTAACAATTAATATTTAGTTTTAAGATTTGGATAATTATTGTTAGTTCACAGTTTTTGAAAGTGAAGATTCAATAAATAATATAAAATATGGAAAAAAAAACTATTTTTATAAAAGCTACTTTTTTATAAAAAATACTTTTTTTAAAAGGTACTTTTTTCTAAAAAGTACTTTTCTATAGAGGTACTTTTTTATTAAATATACTTTTTTGTATAGGGTACTTTTTTATAAAAGGTACTATTTTTATAAAAGGTACTTTTTATAAAAAGTACTTTTTTATGAAAGGTACTTTTTTATAAAAGGTCCTTTTTTTATAAAAGGTACTTTTTTAGAAGAGTTACTTTTTTATAAAAGTTTCTTTTTTTTTAAATCTACTTTACTTACTGGTTCTTATAAAAGATCTGGCATTCAATTGCTTGTCCTGCTGGGGAGTTTCCAAATAATCAATACAATACACACCACCAATAATGCGATATTTTCTTAAATTTACATCTGTATCCAATAAACCAAAACCTTCAGGGCCAACAGCTCGTCGTCGCAATTTATTCAGTTCATCCTCATATTCCAAATACAATTTATCAACATCTAAACTCTTTTCTCTGGCCTGCTGGGAAACCAAATCCCGTTCCTGCTCAAATTGTTCCAATTCATTCAATGGAACTTCCCGGGAACATTCATCTAACATATTTTGTAGAATTGCTTTACGTTTGCGCCACTCTTTTTTGGTTTGAGTTAACATATCTAATAATGGAAAGATGTAACATCTTAATCAAGAGAAGTCAATTTTCAAATAAGATCAATTACTGATATAATTCGGTCGTGGTTTTTTAAGATTAAAGCTGGGACAATAATCACTTAAATGGTCATAATTTAACCATAAACCCCTTAGAGCTGAGCTATACAAAAGCACCGTAGGTGGTAAAGATATTTGCATTTCCATCATAAGAAAATCTATTTCATTGTGAAGATTTTGTTCGCCTATACGTGGTTTAGCGCTCAATGAGCTAAAATATTAAAATAATTTAACTTGTATTTTTTTAACTGTCCTAAAGCATATTTTACATTACAGCCAAAAACTAGTAGTTTTTAAAAACTTTATATTTTTTTAATAACAACTATCAGTTTTTGGTTAAGTGTAAATGTAAATATTACATTTGTGCATCTTTTGAAAATGTCCATATAAAACTTTTAAAAACATCAGAACTGTAAATATGTTTTGAAACACCTGGCCGATCAATTCTGTAGAAAACAATTAAAAATATTTATATTTGATTGAATTTTAGCAATAACCGAAGTACTTACTCCATATCCCTTTCTATGTGAGACATAGTTTTGTGGGTAAAATCATCCAAATAATCTTTAAGAAGGACACGTATTTCCGTTTTTAATTTTGTCAAATCCATTAAAGTATGTTGAGGTTTGAGTTTATCGGCTAAAACTTCTTCAAGTTCTAATAGAATCTGCAAATAAATATTAAAAACTTAATTAAAATTCTAACAAATGTAATACTTGAAATAATAAGGAAATTTTCTGAATTTTAATTATAAATAGTTTACAACATGTAACTCTTCTCACCCCCAATATTTCTTGAACACGTTGGGCATAAACATCACCCAGATTCCCTTGTTGTTTACGCAATGTTGCTTTTGTTAAATCCGCTACACTTGTATCCTGTGTTAGTAAAGTCCTTTCGTTAGTTTTGAGCAGCCAATTTCGTGATTCTCGGCTTCTTCGCTCAATATCTATTTGCCATTGATGTATATATTTACGTAAATCACTGGGACTATTAGAATTTGGTAGACCATTGCAACGCATAAATTTTTCCCAATCGTTTTGATCCTTTGCCGTGGTTTTAATAACATCTATACTTTCGCGTACTTTTCGAAAAAATTCCATACTATTTTTAAGTTGTGCACGTCGTTGCTTGTTCTCTTGTATTTCATGCTGTAAACGTTTTTTAGCCTGTTCACGTTCGATTTTACGTCGTTGTCGTGCTTCTTCCAATTTTTTAAGTCTTAAAGAATATTACATTTTACAAATACATTATAAATTTAAATTTTGTTTTCTTTGATTTAAAGAATATTAAATTTTACAAATACATTATAAATTGAAATTTTGTTTTTTTTTTTTTATTTAATTTTACTAATGCAAGTTGATAGAAAAATTAGAAATTAATATTTTCTTACTTTTCTCTTTCCATTTCGATGCGTAACAATTCTGCTTGTTCTGCCTCTAAACGGGCTTTTTCCTTTTTTGTCAATTTCTTTTTCGGTGGCTATTTAATAAAAGTTAATTATTTACAAAACAAAAATTGTCCCAACAAATTTAATTTCCTTACCATTTTGGATTTAATGTTCTTTAAATGAAAATTTCAACTAACAATTTTTTTGCATTTAATATTGATCCAATTTTGTAGGTTTAAACATTTTTTGTGTGCACAATTTATGGTTATTATGGTAACCATTGCTAACAAGTAACCATATTATTTTACCAACACTTTATTTACAATTTAAAACAAAAACGGATCTACAAGGCTTATTTTTGTTTTTATGTGTGTGTGTGTGTGTTTGTGAGCCATAACCAAGCAACAGCTTAATAAAAAAATAGAAAATTGTTTTGTTAGTAAGAGCACACTCAAATAAAAAAGTTTGTGGACAAATTAGTACAACATTTATATACCACTTTACAGTTTTACAAAAATTATTTTTTTTTTACTAATTTTCGTTGCTGATTTTAGCAAAATTTTTTACTAATTTTTTTTACTGAATTTTGTAAAATTTGTATACTACTTATTTAATACTAAATTTAACTAAATTTTTGTAACATTTACTCATTTTTCTACTTCTTTTACTTTACTGAAAATTACAGTTTCGTTTCTCTAAAATAAGCTAAACGGTTTGCTGGCCTAAAATTTATTTAATAATTTTCGTAATAATTACCGATTTTTTGCAACTTTTTCAGACTTTTTTATTTGAGTGTATGACTACATTTGTACACTTCTGTTAAACAATATTAAATTTATAGTTTATCGCCGCTTGAAATGAAAATGGAAGTAGTTACATTATTTTATTTGGCCATTTATACAGATCCCCTTAAACGCTCAGTTTACAAACCCCTACACTCATAATATTATGTAGTTTACTGTTTGTAGTTAAATAATACTGCTTTTAGTTCAGTTAAAAATAAAGAAACATACATTTATTTTTTAAAGATATATTTATTTTAACTATTTTATACATTTGTTCAAAACGATTTACTGTCATTTACCGATTTTTTCAGTTTCATTTGTTTGTAATTTAATAAAAATTAACCCCCAAAACGAAAATTTGTCATTTATTTGTTTTCGTTACAGTTATAAGAAATTTAAATTTTGTTTGCTGTTTGTTTAAAAACAAAAAAAACTTTAAAACAATTCCAATTTGTTTTTTTTTTATTTAAATTGTTCGTTTATATGCCAAATTTTTTTCATTCAAATTACAAGAATTTCATAAACACACACACATATGGTCATTCACACAAAATGTGTCTGTAGATTTTTTGAGTATACATTTTATAAAATAAACAACAAACAAACATACAAAAAATCAAAACAATTTTAAATAAATGAACAGTTCTTTTTTACGGAATTGGTGGGTAAAATTTTAACATTTTTTTTTTGATTGATTAATCGTTTGTTTTTAACTCATTTGTTAGTTGTTTAATCAATATTAAAAAACAAACAATAAAAACCATTTTATTTAAATGAAAATTTCCTTAAAATGATATTTTCTATTATTTTAACATTGAGACTATTTTATTTTATTTTACTTTATTTTAATATAAAAAATTTTATCTATCACACTAAAAGTTGAAAATCTAATGCTTAAGTAACTTTATTTTGCGGCCTTGTATGAAAAATCGATTTGAGTAATTTTTATCTTATTTTTTGTTGAAGAACTGTACCAAGCCAACAAGAAACCTATCTCCGATATCACCCATTGACATTGATAAAATTTGCTTGGGCACAAAAGTAGATTTTGTATATTGGAACAAGTCTGAAGTACATTATACAAAGCCTTCCATTACTGCCCATGGTTTGAATCTAGGTATGTCACTCTCTTGGAGTGTTAGAAATATAGGCCAGAAAAGGGCAAGTATGCTACGCGTAATGAGGGGTCTAGGTAATAGGTTGCGAAAATCTTAAATTTCTTCGGTTTAAATATATGATCGTCAAAGGGTTAAGTCCGAAATAGCACAAATATCAAAAAAGCCATAAGACCTCCTAGATTAAATCGAGTAATATATAAAATAGTAATGAACTAAAATAAAATAATTTAAAAAAATCTTTGAATGTTAATTTTTAAAGTTATTTATGACTAATTTTAAATAACATTTTGTTGATTTTAGCACAAATTATAAAAATACTATGTTTTCGTGTTGCCGCTACTCTCCGGTAGATGGCGCCAATAGTATATCCTAAATTTAAAGTAATTCGCTATTTCATCAGAGAGAGAGAGAGAGAGAGAACAAAATGAGTGAAAATTTAACCTACCCGTAGATAACCTGGTGGGGCTCTAGTCGAATTTTTTTTCCAAAAATATTCCATTCTATACAATAAAATGGAACATATCTCGAAAACTAAGCGATCGAAGGCAAAACGGATAAGCTTATGATAAAATATAATGTAAAAGATATAAGTGTTTTGAAATCATAGTATATTTCTCCATTTAAAGTAATCAAAAACTTATAGATTTTGTGATTTGAAAATCTCTTTCCAGCAACACGAGTATCTAGCTGAATATGGTTCCTACGGATAAAATGCTATAAAAACAAAGTATTGAAAAAGGATAATGCTTTGCAACATAAATTCCCAAACTACTTTTTCTATGTATTTATGCCATTCCACATTTAGGCCAACGCTAATATTGTTTTGTTTTATAAATAAGCAATCTACACGATGTTCATGTTTTTGTTAATTTTTTTTTTTTTATATTTTTTAAAGCTTATCGTATTTAAATAATGTTTCTTATTTTACAAAAATTTTAAACATTTTTCAAGGTTGTCAATATCCTTGAAGGGATTTGTGTTTAAAATATATGTTCTGTATATTTTTTTCTCGCATTTTTATTTTAATTTTCTCATTTCTTTTTTGTTTATGAAAATCCTTTAAAAAGCCGTTAATAATCCCTATTCAAATATTTGGCTTTGTTTTTCCATTAGCTTTTTAAACAAAATTTGCTGGTATGCTTTTTGTTTAATTAAATATTTAAGATTTATGTTTGTGTGTAAGTACTTCCTATGATTTTTTTTTTAAATTGAGGAAACTTTGTTCTTGTTTGGGTTTTAACAACTTTATTTACATTCATGTTTTGTGTTTTTGAAAAATATACTCACAATATTATTTCGTTAAAAATAATCTAAAATATAAAATATATATTCAATTAGTCGAAAATATAATCAGAATGAGGACTACTGATTTTTCATTAAATTCAGGCCATTTTTTTTGTTTATTTTCAATCATTATTTAATAATCGACAAAGGTGAAAATAATAGAAAGTCGTTTAAAATAACCAACAATTTTTAACTGAAAAACGTAAAAAAACGATTTTTGTGGTTTGTTTTTCAAATTGAAAATTTTTTTATTTGTATGTTATGTTACAAAACACAACACACACAGAGGTATATATTTTTATTTTCTATCTGTGTATGTATTTTTGAATAATTTCTTGTAATTTTTATTGAAATTATTTTGTATATAAACAAACAATTTTGTTAAAGAAAAAAACCAAAAAGGAATTATATGAATTTCTTCTTTTAGAAACAGAAAACATAAAATTTTACATTTAACAGAAAATAACAACTTCTACTGTATGTCTGTAAATTTTTATAGTTTGTTTTTTGAATGACTGATTCAAATAGTTAAAAAATATATTTCTATGAATTTCAATTAATTATTCATTTAAAAAGATACTCTACTGCAGTCGGTTACAGAAAATATATTGTGAGTGTATTCTTTCAAAAAAAGTTAAGTTGCTGTAGGAGGTGTTGAATAATCTTTTTCAAACTTTTTTAATTTTTGTTAATTTCATTATTTTAACAAGTTTGTGGGAAATGTCAAAAAGCACAAAAATAAAAAATGCATTAATATCAACGAATTTTTTTTGTTATTTATATATTTAAGTTATTTTTGTTTAACAAAAAAATACATTCTTTATTAACACTTCCGTCTTTAGTTAAGACTGAGGTTTTAAACCTATTGTCACATTGCACCTGTAGCGCTTTGTTTTTGTACTATACATGAATAAAACGCGAGTCGAAAAAGTTTATGAAACAATGTTTCTTTTTTTTTGCTATTCATCAAAAATTTATGAAATGTTTTTCAGCTGTGGCCTTTAGGCAGCACTTTTAACTGAGAACTTTTATTGTGTTTCTTTGTTGTTGAAGCTAAACTTTTTTTTGGGTAAAAAATCTTATTGTCAGCTAATAGTTTAGCTTTTCACACTTTACGCAAGTTATGAAAAAGAGATGAGGCATTAAAAAGCGGTGTAAATAAAGCGTCAAAGGTCAATAAAAGTTCAAGTAAATTACAAAACACTGTTTAACTTCAAAAGACTTAAAATTTGTGTACGGTGTTTGTATTGTATTTATTCAAATATTTTGCTGTTTTATTTATCAAATTTTAAAATGGTAAATTTTAAGTCATTTTCCTTAACTGTGTTCAGTGAAAACTGTATTTTTGTTTTTCTTAATATAAAAATTTAAAAATCAATGGTTTTAAAAAAATTCAAATCCATGACCATCAATTTTTCATTTTTATTATGTATTTTTTACATCCTGTGTCCCAAAGCAGAATTAAACAAATTACACAAGAGATTCAACTGTTATCTGAGTGCATGAATGAATTTTAAAAGAAAATATCAAGTCAAGTGTTAAATTGAAACGAAAAAAAAGATTATATATTTTCTACTTGACAGTATTTTCGACAACTCTTTTCTACACAGAATTTGTAATGAAGAACATAAATGTAAAGATAGACAACGAAAAGTTATAAATTAACATTATTTAAAAATAACTTGACAAAATATTATAAAGTCAATTGTAAATAAAATGAATATTTGTTAGTGGGTAAATCATAAATGAGCCGTAAGGCATTTACAAAATAAAAAAATAGAACTGTAAAAATAGTTACATACAAATATTTTAATTATTTTGCTAGCGTTGTTAATAGTGGGTTAGTTTGTGTACACTTATAGTAAGAAAAAAGTAGTTAATAGAAACAACTGTACACTTAAAGTAGTTTGGAAGTTAAAATAACTAAAAATATCATTTACAAAAAATGATATTTCATTTAAAAAAAAGGTCTACTTAAATTTCATTTAAATTAAATGCCTGTTGTTATTAAATGTTGATTAAACAACTGACACATCCGTAAGAAACAAATGATATAATCAGTTAAAATAAATGTCAAAATTTTACTTAACAATTCCTTAAAAAATAAATGTTTTTTTCATTTATTTGAAATTGTTTCCCTTTTTGTATTTTTTGTTTTTTTTTAAACTACAATACAAAATGTATGTATGCACAGCTATAGACACTTTTTGTGTGAATGTGCTTGTGTATGTATGTGTGTTTATGAAGTTCTTGTAATTTGAATTGAAATAATTTTGTATATATACAACCAATTTAAATAAAAAAAACAAATTGAAAATTTTTGAATATTTTTTTTTGAAACAGACAGCAAACAAAATTTAAATTTGTAATAACTGTTACGGACATAAATAAACACAAATTTGCGTTTTGTAGGCAAATTTTTATTAAATTTCTAACAAATGAAAAAAAAAAATTAAACTGAAAAAATCGGTAAATGATAGTAAATCATTTCGAATAAATGTATATAAAAGTTAAAATAAATATTTCTTTGAAATTTATTTTTCAAAGAAATATTTATTTTATTTTTGGTGTTCCCTTATTTTTAAATGGAACGGAAAACTTTTTTTATTAAAAGGGTGAGTGTTGATTTAAAATCATCAACAAATATGTGTGTTGGAGTATATTCAGCGTTTGAAGGCAAACACATATTTATTCTTGTGTTGATTGCGTATGAACGTTTTGCAATCAGCAGTTGCAGTTCTCTGACGTACAAACAGAATTTTGCAAACATGTTGCCATATTATTTCACCAGACGCCTAGAGGTGAATAATATTTTACATTCCCCTCAAAAATTGTTTTACAACTCCAAAATTCTTTTTAACCTCAAAAATTGGTTTTTTACCTCAAAAATTATTTTCACCTCAAAAATATTATTTTTACCTAAAAAATAGTTTTTTTTTTCTCAAAAATTGCTTTTCACATGAAAAATTGTTTTTAACTTAAAAAACAGTTTTTAACCTCAAAAATTGTTTGTTCGGCTAGAATTTTAATTGAAAAAGTCAAATTTAATGCTTTTACTTGTTTTCTTTAACTTTAAATTTTCGTTTTTATTGTGTGACATTACCAGGAGCCCTTTCTGTTTATAAAATTATTTTATTTTTATTATTTCTGGCAAAAGAGAAAAATAAAAATTGCCTTGAGTGGTGCTAACCAAGACAAACACTTAAGGGCATATTATGTATACAAAACCCATACTATATATTGCATTCAACTATTCAAACAGTAGCGGTTCTACATTTATACACTTGCCACTCGTTATACAGATGATCTTTTTGAGTTGTAAGAAAATACTTGAAAGTGCACAAACCATAAATCTGTAAATAATTTTAAAATATTTTAAACCGTTTTTAAGACAATTTAACACTTTGACAACCACTGGCGATTTTTTACCTTAATAAAATATAGACTAAATATGTCGAACTGAAATTTGTAGAGAAGGGTTGGGGTAACAAAAATGTAGTGAACGATATGTCCTTTTCTGGCCGCACGCCAAAGTGACTTCAAATTTGGTTAAAAATAATATTTATTCAAGGGCAAAATAAATATTATTTAATAAGGAGCAATAACGGTATTTATGCAGCCAATTATTTTCTGACATTACTTTTAAGTTGAATGTCACGAAAATAAAAATAATTAAAATTGCTTTGGCTGAAACTGCATGGTGTTTATTTTTGCCAAGCAAAATGAGATCAGATCATAAACAAATTTGTTTTTTATAATATTTATAATTTGTCAGGTTGAAGATCATAATTAAATGTTAATATATAAAAGAAAACATTAATTTGTAAATGTTAGAGAAGATCGAAAGTGTGGCCCTGCCTCTAGACCTGATTAATGGCAATGTGCAACACTGATTAATTGCAATGTGCAGAGAAAACAGATTCAATCTAATTTGACATTAATATAATGTTATATAAGGATATCTCAAGTATGTCTTTAGGTGCAGGTGTAATTGTATTTAAGACTATAAGTATAAATGCATTTTTATGTTTATTTGTATTCATGCTAGTACTCCAGTGCTCACAAATAAAAAACTAGACTTATTTTATGACAACAAAAAATAGCTACTTGTGCCTTAAATTTCAATTGTATTCGTCGTTATGCTCTCACAGTCTTATGTGCGATGTATACACAATAATGAATTTATATGAAAATGTATCATAGTATGTGTTTGTTGCCTATTATTGAATACAGTGAAGGCACAAAATAATACTAATATCCTACAAGTTTAAACAAAATTTTTGTAAAACCACAATAATCGATTAAAATGAATTTTAATTCTTAACCCTAATTTTTAAACTTTCGTAAAAAATAGTAAATGAACAATTCATATTGCCCTTCACTGTGACTTGTATATAAAATGGTAATTTGATGTGAATAAATTTTTGTGTACGTTTGCTGTGCAATGTTTTCATTCATGCATTTTCAATGAACCTGATAAGCAAAAGTATGTGTGTGTGTGAATGTGTGTGTTTGTATGTGTTGTCAAGCTGACTGTTTTCTTGGCTACAACTGCAATATTTGTTCAATGGATTTTTCTGTAAATTCATTGAATTGCCGTTATGAAATAACTTGTTTATATACATAAATTGTTGCAAATTACTATAAATAAATATCAACAACAACAACAACAACAACAACAGCAACATGTGGCTTTATCATGCTGATTGCATGTTTTATTATAGTAATTAACAGTTTCTTTTTATATTTTCGTTTTTGTGTTGAACAAAAAAAAAAAAAAACAAGAAATAAATGTTTGTTAATTTAAGAAAACAAAGAGATGATTTTCTTTATTGGTCGAAACAAAACAAGCCTTAAGCTATGCAATAAATTATATTTTTTAACAACAGCCTGCAAGTAGATTACGGTTTATGAACTCATAATTGAAAATATTGTACAGTAACCCAGCAAAACATTGGTAATGGATGCAATATACTCATGCATTACCTACCAGCTGCCAATAAAAGCAATTTAAGTATCACTACTATGGCAAAGGGATCACTTATTTGCTGATGGTTTCATCGATGAATTTAACATTGGCGTGTCATAGGATGGATTGTTCAAATATAGCTACTTCCATTACTCTTACTTTACTTTAAGGAAGCAATGACAATGCAATGATTAGATATTCTGATGCATGAGTGGAAATGTTCTATTAAAAATTGAAAAACTGCTTAAATTCTAACCTTCATGAAATTTTAAACAAAAATATAAACAATGATTTAATACAAAAATTATAAAAGTTCATCAGAACTATTTGCTCATTGAAATTTTTGATTTTGAATGATCAGAAAACAGTATTTTGAATAAATGCTTTAGATTCAGAAAATATACGATATATTTTAACTTATGCTTTAGAAGCAATGAAGAGAGATTTTTAAAAGATATGCAACGGATTTTTATAATGATAGCACATTTACTTTTGAATTACTTGCAAGCATAAAGTAATGCGTTACCGATTGTTGATAACTTATTGCATGATTTATAAACTTAAAGTAAAAATTAAAATATTTTTAAAAATTTATTTTTAGACTCAATACTTTGTTTTTTTTTTTTTTTTTTAAATATAATGTTATGTAATGTATGTACGTTTTGACATCACGAAGTGTAACTATTCATTTATGTTCGAAGCAATCAATAAGTATTATATTCGTCGATAGGGGAGTGGGCCAAGTTCTCGGCTAGCAACTATAATTTCAAGTTTGGATTCCCGTCATGACCACGTACAATTTTTTTTTTCTTATGAAAATCTTTTTTAGATACATTATTTTTTGCATCCACGTAACCATATAAGTAACCACTTACTTTATTACCTGTAAAGTAATGGGTCCATTCACTACTTTGAGGTTTATGAAGGATCATAAAGTAATGCATCGGTTCCTATAGTTATTCATTACGTTACACATTATTTGGTAATGTATGACTTTGCTGGGAAGGTTACGCGATTACTCTGTCTGAGATAAATATTATACGAAAAGTAAAGCATTGATTTTGAATTAAGTTATTATACTACAGTAACACTTTATTTAGATATTATTATTACGCTGCTGGACCAACAATTATTCATTCTTATTATATGTTGAATTATTGTATGACTTTCAATTATATTCTTTATATTACAGCAAAACTAATAAATCAAAATTAATTGTTTATCTTGTTGCTTTATCTTAATATTTTATTGATTAAAAAAAAAAACAACAAACCAAAACAATTAACTTTTGAAAAGGCCTAAATCTGTCTTTTGTCATCATTACTTATCTCTACAAAAGGATATTAATATATTCAATTTTATTTCAAAGATAAAATTTGTGGTTGCAAAAAAGAAAAATTGTATGTATTACATCCAAGGATAATAAAAATACTGCCACTACTGAAATTTCATTTATACCGCCATTTGTTAAACAAAGAAAAATATTTTATGGTTATTTTATCTTAGGTGCCACTAGTAGCATGCTGTCAAAAGGAAAATTAATTTTTGAATAAAATATTCGCAATTAATTTATTTACTTGTAAAGAAATAATTATAATGCCAAAAAATTAAATTACTTATTTTGAAACAGTAGCCCGCTTTTGTTTGTAATTTTTGTATTTATTTTTAGCATGCCAATTTCATTTCACTTTAAGAGTGAGAATTTTCGCTTGACTAAACTTGATCAAAGGAAACAAATTTCAAAGAATTTTATTAGTAGGTATCATTAGATATGCATTATTAAGATGTGCGAATGATTTTGCTTGCCACTGAAAAAATTAGGATGTTGTTAGTAGGCAATAACGTTTTAAATAAACTATATTTTAATTGTACTAATCACTTCCTAATTCAGATCAATGAATTGAAATATCCTTCCTACACAACTAGAGAACACACTAATATCAAAATTTGCAACAGAACTCGGATGATGTGAGCTTTTTTTCTGAATGAATCCATAATTTTGCTATTATGTTATTTAGTGAAAAAAGCCTGATTTTTTTTATACAATTTCACCAAATTTAAAACATATATATATACATGTGAATGGAATAACCAGCATTCTTAGAAATCCCAAATTTTAGAAATTTTTTCATTTGAGTAAAGGTTGATTCTTGAAAGTTTTTACAACAATCAGAATATTATGTAGTTTAGTGTTTCAAGTTTAATAAAAAAGTTTTCAGTTGTGTTAAAAATAAAGGAACACATATTTATTTTTCAAAAAAAAAAAAAAAATATTTATTTTAATTTTTTATACATTATTTTTCATTTGTTTGAAATTTAATAAAAATTTACCAACAAAACGAAAATTTCTGTTTAATTTGCTTCCGTTACAGTTATTAGAAATTTAAATTATCTTTCCCGGTGTTTGCTTAAATTTACCCTTAAAATAATTTAAAATAACTGAAAATACCATTTAAAAGAAATGATAGATATTTCAGCTTACTTAATTTTGATTTAAATCAAATGATTTGTTTTATTTATTTTTAAATGTTGTTTAAACAACTGACACATCAGTAAGAAACAAATGATTTAAAAGTAAATGTTAAAATTTTACCTACCAATAACTGATTATTCATTTATTTGAAAATGTTTCCCATTTTATGTATTTTTGTTTGTTTTTTATTCCGAAAATGTATACTCAAACAGTCTATAGACATATTTTGTGTGAATGACCATATGTGTGTGTGTTTATGAAGTTCTTGTAATTTTAATTAAAATAATATTAAAATAAATATTTCTTTGAAAAATAATACAGAACTTATATATAGAAACTCTGGATGCATAACATGTTTCTATACAAAAATGTCCATTTAATATTTATTAGTGATTATTATGAAAAAGTGTAAAATTTTTTATGTGAGCAACTAAAAGTTAAAATTTGTAGGACGCCGTTATAGTAAAATGTATTTTAATAATATTTTAGTTTCAAATTGACTAAACAGCACTTAAAAACTAACTTTTTTTGCTTATAATAATTTCTATTTTTATAAGGTTTTTATCTTGTTTTTTTTTTGTTATAATACAGCAGGTTCATATATTTTTATAATAAAAACCATAGTGACCTGCCAATGTCAGAGTTTATAAAAAAAAATTGTAATAAAACAATGGTTTATTATAACACTGCAATATTTAGTTGTACAAATTGAAAGTTTTTATTTACCTGCATTAATTTATATTGCACGGGTAACAACAAAACAAAAAAAAAAAAAACATTTATAAATACACTACTGTTGAATATGCTAAAAGAAATGATACAATAAAACATTTTCATATTATTTGTATTTTTATTCAATACAAGTTGATGCAAATGAGAGCAAAAGAAAACAATCTCAATAATTGAAAACATCAACAACAGGTTAAGTTTAGAGTTCACATTTAAGTTCTTTAAACTAAACTTTAATACACTTTTTGCAAAATTAAAATCAACACTAATTAGCTAAATTACGACGATGTGCACTCTGAGTCAAAACAATGGACCGTTGATTTGAGAAATAAAGTTCAACGATTTGTTCACGTTGTTCAAGTGTGTACTGTTTCATTTTAAATTCTCCAAGTCTTCTTTACAAAATACTGCAAAGAAATAAAACAAAAAAAAAAAAAATATAGTAAAAAAGTTATAAGGAATTAAAACCCCTTCGGTAATTTTGGGCCACCCTGTACAATGCAATTAGCAGCCGCTACTAAATTTTAGTAAAGTTTTTGTAGATGAATTTAAAATCGGTTTGCAAAATTCAGAAAAAAATGTACTAAATATTATTAATACACTTAAAATAATTTGTAAGTTAAATTAGCAGAGAACGCTATTTAAAAAAAATTATATTTCATATAAAAACTGGTCTACTTACTTATCATTTAAATCAAATGTAATTTATTTTTAAATGGTGTTGAAAGAATTGACATATCAGTAAAAACAAATGATTAATCAGTTAAAAATTAATGTTAAAATTTAACCTATAAATTCCGTAACTGGTTTTATTATAAACAAATAATTTAAATAAAAAACAAATTGGTATTTTTTGAATATTGTTTTTCTTTAAAACAGACAGCAAACAAAATTTAAATTAGTAATAATTGTAACGGAAACAAATAAACCACAAAATTCCATTTTGTAGGTATTTTTTTAAATTTCACACAAATGAAAAAAAATAAAATAAATGAAACTGAAAAAATCGGTAAATGACAGTAAATCATTTGGAACAAATGTATAAAAAAGTTAAAATAAATATGTTTTTGAAAAATAAATTTAAATATGTTCCTTTATTTTTAACTAAGCTGAAAGCTTTTTTTTATTAAACTACAATCAGTAAACTACATAATATTCTGAGTGTATAATATACACTCAGAATAATTATAAAATTATGAGTATTTTTTTAAGTCAATTTATAGAATATTTTTTATCGAGCTAAAGATCTTTTATTTATAAAAAATTAATTATAAATATTTATTTATCCCAATATTTCGTCACTACATTGGGTGACTTCTTCAGGGGAAATTGTTTTTTATAATTAATAAATGAAAATTATAAATTGAAATCTTTAAAAAAGGCCTTTTAAAAAAATTGTTATATAAGTTTTCAATTTATAATTTTCATTTATTAATTATAAAAAACAATTTCCCCTGAAAAAGTCACCAATGTGGGGACGAAATATTGGAATAATAAATATTTATAATTAAGTTTTTATGAATAAAAGAACTTTAGCTCGATGAGAAATATTACACAAATCAAGAAGATCGAAGAAAAATAAAAGAATTGTCAGTCAATTAAAAGAATATATTTCATAGAGTAGTTCGTGATTTAACTTTATGAAATTTTGTTAACATATTTTTATGAAATTTTGTAAACATATTTATCTTTTCTAAGCTTTTAGAAACAGTGGCGAGAGTTTGGTTTTTTGGCACAGTTTTTGCGTTTTCCATTTTACCCCAATTACGCTATTTTTACACGACATAGCGCCACTTGATCAATGTTTAAGAATGTGCTTAATCCTTTTAATATATTTTTAATATATTAAATTGATACAGATTATACAAAATTTATATGTTTGGTAACAAACATGTTTTAGCCTGTTAATAAAATTGTAATATCCTTCATAACCCCAATTCTAAGAATACACCATGTTCCCCTATAATTTATTTAATACTTTTTTTTCTATTTTTTTTTTTTTTTTTATTTTTAATAAAATTTTCAAATATTTTATTTTTTTTTCTCTTTTCAGCTAAACTTGATCTTATTAAATAGCAACACCAAATAATTTAAGAAAATGTTCATTAGCTAATCTTAGTATAAAAAATTACAAAAAAAAACATGCAACTCCAGTAGAAATACCAGTAAGAAGAAAATAATAAATAAAATAACAAATATCAATAAAAATAATTAAAAAAACACTAGCTAGTCTTTAAAATACAATACAAATAAAGCAAATAAATTAATTTAAAACTTAGTAAAAAAGTAGCAATTTGTAAAAAAAAAAATAATTAAATTAAATCTTCAATTAATTGTGATTCTTAATAAATTTTTTTTATTAATTACAAGAAAAAACACGGCTCAAGTCTTTAAAATTAATTCAAATTATCCAAATAAAAAAGCTTAAAATTTTAATTAAATATAAAGCCGCCCGTTGTTCAGTAGTGAAATTAAAAATATTCTGCAATAGAAAAATCTTGCAATCTTACTTAATTAAAAAGCTTTTTACATAAATATAAATATTTATAAAAAATCCATCCATTAATTTTTTAAATGCATTCAAAAAAAAAAGTGGCCAAATTAGTTAGTTTTGAATTAAAATAATAAATTTCAAATGTTTAAAAATTCAACTTTATTTGTAATTTAATCCATTCAAATTGCTTCCATTAAAAATGACGTGATTTATGTGAGTTTAATCTGAGCTGTTGCATACAAATTAAAAACATAATAAAAATCCTAGTAAAAATATGTGAAAAAAGTGATAAAAAAACATTAAAAATAACAACAAATTTTAACGCGTTTAAGTGTTAAAGGAACACATATATTCGCGAGTGTGTGTGTGTGTTGGTCAGTGTAGTGTTTTTAAATTTTAACAAACAAAATTATTAAACAAAACTGCCAAAATGACTATGTGGCAGAGTGGTGGCATGGGGGGAGGCCATGGCTCCCAGAACAATCCATGGATGAAACTGATGGGTATAGTGCACAAGGAACGTCGTCATACAGATAATGTTACGAGTCAAAGTGGTTCAAATGAAAGAAATTTAAATCAGTGAGTACTATTTTTGTTATACATTATTATTATTATTATTATTATTATTATTAATCAAATTCACTTTAAAATCTCTATATTCTTTTTCTGATTTTTCTTGAATATTAATCCGTTTATATTTTTGTTTAGGCCTTAGTATAAAACAAAGTTTTAAATTAAAAGTCAATTATTCGTAAACCAACGCTTTTCTGCATTTTATATATTTTTTCAAACATTTTGATTGGCTGAAAATAAATTAACCAATCAAAATACATAAAAATAATACAAGTTAAACCATACATAGAATTCCTAATTAATTCGCGTACACTGCAAGTGTATGTGATAGTAGTATTTCATTTTGCGGCGACATAGTAACTTAAAACTTCCAATACTAGACTTTTCAAAGTATAGATACTCACCTACACTTTAAGTTATATTTCAACTTTGTATGCAGAGTTAATTTTTGGAGCGCAGGCGGTGACCTGCCCCATTTTTTAAGCCATCGCTTACTACGTGATTAATGCCAATATATTAATATTTTATTTACACAATATTATAATTATATTATGAATTGAAAACATTTTGCCAATCAACATAAACAACAACGAAAAATTATAAGTGAGTTTATGGATAATGAACCTTAAAATATTTCTTTACTTAAAAAAACTAACAAATAAATTTTATGACAATATTGAATGATAAAAACATTAAAATTAACTGCAATAAACAAAAAGGGTTAAAAGTCGGGTATGCCGACTGTAGAATACCCTACACCAGTCTGGTTGAAATGCAACTACACTCACCAAAAAAAGTCTGTAATGGCAACTGAAAACTTTGCTGTTATTACGTGAAATTTTGCTAATTTGAGCCCAGCGGTATTTTTTTTGCTAATCTTAGCAACACATGTCTGCTGACGTGTAGTACAATGAAATTAGTAGAAAAAAATTAGCTGCCGCTACTAAATTTTAGTTAACTTTTTGTAAAGTGGAATTTAAAATCTATTTGCTAAAATCAGCAAAAAAAATTTACTAAATATTATTAATATTAGTACAAAATTTAAAATTTATTTTTTTATCGAGCAGTAAAATTTTTTTTTATTTTATTTATTTTTTCGAAAAATATTTTAGACAAAAATAATCAAAGGCTTAAAAATTATAACTAAAAACATAAACCAATTCATCATTTTGTTTTAATTTGGTAATATTTGTTTTGGAAAATATTTGTAGTCAATTATTTTACTTTTAAGGTAAAATTTTAATTGTTTTTAGGACTGATTTTTAGAACCAAAAAAACTTTTTATTGCTATTTAAAGTGGATGTGCTATTTTCAGACATGAGTCTGTATATTCACTTCCGATCCCTTTTTAATCTATGTAACATTTTAAGGCAATTTACTAAAAATCAGTTCAAAAATTGTTAAGTGGGATTAAAAACCGTTTACAAATTTTTCTTCGAACTTTTTTTCTGTGGGTAGTGTTAAATTAGCCTCGCGTCCATATCTGTCTATAAATGACTAAATAATTTAAGTTATAAAAAAACATTTTATTTTGCCGGATGAATATAGAATATCGGGATTATGGCACTAACTCCACGTTTTTAAAGATTATTTCATGCAAATGTTGCCCGACGTAGGTGGTCCATCCGTGAGCTCTAATTTTGGCATACTTTTTCCAGCATTTCGCCCGGTATCTCACCAATGGCAGCTGTAATGTTGTCTTCCAGGGAAGGAATTGTGGCTGGCTTGTCCCTGTACATGAGAGACTTGACGTATTCTCACAATAAAAGTCTTGTGGGGTATAATCGCATGATCTTGGCGTCCAATGGACTGCGCCAAAACATGAGATTAATTGCTTACCAAACTCGCCTCTCAATAGGTTCATGGTATTGCGTGCCGCTTGGCATGTGGTACCGTCTTGTTGAAAACACATGTCAACCTAGTCCAATTGTTCCATTTTGGGCAAAACAAAAGTCGGTAATAATCACACGGTACCCTGCGTCATTGACTGTGACGCTACGATTTTCATTGTTCTCGAAGAAGTATGGTCCAATGATGCCGCCGGTCCGCAAACCTCGACAAACAGTGCATCTTTCAGCTCGGTACGCATACGGTTTGGTGGGTTAATGTCAAATAAAGTGAATCTGGTGCGGAATTTGGTCACAAAAGCGTGAATAGCCTGTTCGGTGGGTCGATTATGACGACCATAAAATAGACGTTATTTACGAAACACATTTCTCAGACAGCGCGAAGTTTTATAATAAAATTCAACGAATTGCAAGCGTTGTTATTTTTTTGTCTATTTATTTTGAAATGGCAAGCCTTACTGAGCATTTTCGGCATTGCCACATATCACGAATCTTTTTTTTACACTGAAAATCCAAAGAGCAAAAACCAGCTTTTATATAAAGAGACGTTTTTTTTTAAGGGAAATTGATTGATATGGGCACTAGTTCTAAATACGAATCGATTTGAAATAAAATTCAACTTTTATCAAAATATGAAAATATTTCGATGTTTCGTTATTAATTTCATGAGCATAAAAAATACATTTGACCTTGTCATTTAAAATTTGGCGTGGTTCGATTTTGACAAAATTTTCAGAATATAGTCCTTGTAGTTTGTGTCATAAAACCCTTAAGAGCATTAATTGGAATTTAATAAAAGAATATGAATTTTACCCTGTTGATAAACTTTATGCAAAAAAAAACATTTTCCCCGAAATCCACCGAAATCAAACAGCTGCCTTAACTAAATCAAACGAGGGATATATGGGGTTTTCCAATAAGGACTTGACAACTTTTTTTTAAATAAAACTCAAACCATTTGAGATATTTCCAAAACTTTATGATCAACTTGAAATAAAATCAAAACATTTATGAATGGAACTCGACTTCGTTCATATGGCCACCGCCGGTACGTCGGCAGCGGTCGATTCGTTGGACCCAATTTTCGATGACTCGGTCACACGTTTTGGCCGTAACGGCCGATATTTCGCGTTCAATGATGGCTCTGAGTTCTTCCAACATCGTTGGCTTGTTAGCATATACCAATGATTTGACGTAGCCCCAAAGAAAAAAGTCTAGAGGCGTTAAATCTTACGAACGAGGCAGTCAATTGACTGGTCCATTTCTTGAGATAACACGCTCTTCAAACTTACTCTTCTGTAAATCGACGTGTGTTGTGGCACCGTCCTGTTGAAACTACATGTCGTCCAAGTCCATGTTTTCCAATTCGGGCCAAAAAAAAATCGGTAATCATGGCGCGAAAACGATCGCCATTCACAGTTACGTGACGATCGTTATTGTCAACGAAAAAATATGGCCCAATGACGCCGCCGGCATGCGGACCGCATGCAAACCGCACATGTGGATTTTCACCAAACCAATAACGCATATTTTGCTTATTTACGAACCCATTGAGCTAAAAATGAGCTTCGCCACTGAAGATGATTTTGCGATGAGATTCATCATCTTGGCGCATATTCTTCAAAGCCCAATCGGAGAACATACGTCGCGTCAAATGGTTCATCAGCTTCAATTCTTGAGTCAGCTTGATCTTGTATGGGTGTTAACCAAGATCTTTATGCAATATTCGCCATAAAGTTGTCTTGGCGATGCCCAATTTTCGAGAACGCCTCGGAATCGACTGATTTGGATCGTTTGCTACGGACGCCTGAACGGCAACGATATTTTCGTCACTTCGACCAACCCGTTGTCTCACTGGCACGGCAGCAACACACCATGAATATGTAGACTTAAATTTTTGCACTAAACTGGTTATTGCTTGTCTACTAGGGCGAGAATAACGACCGAAAATTGGAGTTAACTCTTTAAAAGTTGCGGTCACCGACTCCGAATTTCGGTAGTACATTTTTTATAATTTGCAAACGTTGTTCGTTCGTGTAATTTACTATGATGAAAATGTTGAGTTTACTGAAAAAAAGGAAAGTAACATTTAGATGATCAGAGTAATAGTGCGTTTACAAATTACATTCAAAGTTGTCAAGTACCTATTGGAAAACCCTTTACATATGTAATTTTTTGTATTTCTTATGATACACTTGATGAAACCCCAGTGTGAGAAACTTATTTTCCTTAATTTTTTTTAACAAAATTTTAAAAAACTTTAAATAAGGGTTTAAAAAATTTGTAGCATGGTAAAACATACTCACACACTAAAATTTATATATAATGTAGCATTAAAAAATTAAAAAAAAAAAATACAATTTCTTCTTTAACCCTTAAATGCATAGTGTTGCCATTTGGGACCTTTGGGACAGAGTAGCGTAATTTCGTGCATTGTTCTAAAAGTTTTGCTGAACTGCTTTTGATAATTTAAGAAAAAATTGTGTTTTTTCTGTTCTTTAAAATTCTTACATAGTTGTTTCTTTTAAAAAGTGCAATTTTGCATAAAGTATTATTTCTTCCATAAAATTCATATTGGATTTAATTAAGGTATATTTTATTAACTCCAATAATGAAGCTTATAAAAAAATTATTAAAAAAAAAGTAAATAATTCGTAATTACTATTTGTAGCCAAACCCTATTTTTCAATAAAAATCACTTTTTTTGTTGAATATTAAATGTTAAATACTTTTTAATATTAAATATTTTTTTTTGTATTTTTCTTGGAATATACATGTCTCCAGTAATCATATATTAAAAATAATTAAAAAAAAGAAATCAGGCATTAAATGATTAATTTCCTAACCTAGTGACACATTGTTGGGCTATTGTTATAACTTGGATGCTTTTCGTCCAACTTCCATTAGTTTTAAAAAAAAGTATACATTTTGATTATCTTTATCATTTGTTGTAAAAAGATATCTTTAGTAACAAATTTCCGATTCGACATTTCCTTATCCAATCGGTACCAGACTTCATGCAAATTGTTTTTATATACAAGTAAACTAAATTAGCCCATCATTAGCCATATCTGGCATCAGATGTTATGTTATGATCCTGATATGTACCTATAAAAATCTTCCATTTTATCAGATCCCTCTCGATATGAACAGATCTGGCCTTAAGGTGTATCACATATGACATATCTTACATATGGTCAGATCTGGCATTAAATCTAATTAGATTAAATCATATCTAAATAGATCTAAACAGATCTGCTTTGATCTAATCTTTTTTACACGGGAACAGCTTCTTTTGGAAAGTTACTAAAATTTAGTAAAAATCTTAATTCAAAACGTTTACTAAAATCAGTTTTTTTTTCAATAAATAAGTATTACATTATTTTTTTTTTTTTAATTCAAAATCATTTTTAAAGCCTTATACAAAACCTCAACTTCAAAAACATTTCCTCTAAATTGTGAAAAAATAGCAAAAATTTTCCATATTTTAGCAACTCAATAAAATATTTTACTAAAATTAGCAACTGAAATTAGTAAACAATTTTGTAAATTGCGAATAGGAAGAATTTTTACTAAAAAACTGTACAGTGGAATATAAATGTTTTAGTTACTTTTTTTTTATTTTAGTGTTGGTTCAAAATTGTTTGTTGTTGCAAACATCAGCACAAACTCATAGTCTGACCACAAAAATATACTTAATATTTTCCGGCTTAAAACTTCTTTGCAATTAAATGAAAATAAATATTATTTTTTTTATTTAAACTTTAGGCCGATAATCAAAACACTTTGGTTTTAAAAATTTTATAAAATTTAATTTCAGTATAGTTACTTAAAAAGTTTACTACGAAGAGAACATCTGAAATTGTTTATGCTCAATTTTTATATTAAACTCATGCACAATAAGCACACAAGTTACTGAAAACCAATTAACACCGAACAGCTATAACAACAACCGTAACTAAAAAAAAGCTCCAACAACCGTAAAGTGGCTTTAAAGTCCGTATGCTATATGGTGTGTCCATCCGTCCGTCCGTCCATAAAGAGTATAAAGAGTATGAAAAAATAAAATTCATATGTTTACACACCAATATGTAAACACATAATATAGTTTTGTGTACATGTGTAAGTGAGTTTGTATAATTGTGTATGTGTAACTAAATTGCTTATATTAAATTTCAATACATCGTGCCTTACACGTCATACACTAACACAAATTCATAACACAGTACACTTAAAAAAGTTTGTAAGTTAAAATAACTGAAAATATCCTTTAAAAGAAATGATATTTCATTTAAAAACCGGTCTACTTAATTTTCATTTAAATTAAATGCCATTTGTTATTTATTTTTAAATGTTGATTAATCAACTGACACATCCGTAAGAAACAAATGATATAATCAGTTAAAATAAATGTCAAAATTTTACCTACCAATCCTTAAAAAATAACTGCTTTTTTCATTTATTTGAAATTATTTCCGTTTTTGTATTTTTTTTTTAATATACTCGTACAATACAAAATGTATGTATGCATATGAAGCTATAAACACTTTTTGTGTATGTATGTGTGTTTATGAAGTTCTTGTAATTTGTATTGAAAATTTTTGTATATATACAACCAATTTAAATAAAAAAACAAATTGAAATTTTTTGAATATTTTTTTTTGAAACAGACAGCAAACAAAATTTAAATTAGTAATAACTGTTACGGACACAAATAAACCTCAAGTTTCCGTTTTGTGGGTAAATTTTTATTAAATTTCAAACAAATGAAAAAAATAAATGAAACTGAAAAAAAATGGTAAATGATAGTAAATTATTTCGAATAAATGTATAAAAAAGTTAATATAGATATTTCTTTGAAAAATAAATGTATGTTCCTTTATTTTTAAATGAAACGGAAAACTTTTTTATTAAACTACAAACAGTTAACTACATAATATTCTGAGTGTAGAAAAAAGAAAAACGAATTTCTATTTCTTGTCCATTGATTTAAGGATTTCCAACAATTTGTTGATGTAGTTTGAGTTTGTTCATGTCGTTTGTTAATAACTTCTATTTACATACGAGGGCGGTCCTAAAATTAGTCGATATAACAAGGTAAACTCAACGAATTTGGAAAAATGTACTTTATTCATTAATTTTGGCCATTGAAATAGTGGATGTGTGAACTGGAGCATTGCCTTGATGACACAATAGATATGAATCGCAGCAAAAACTCGGCAACACTCCATTGAAACATCACTTAACGACGCTGTTTTTGTTTTATATTCTCATTTTTAAATTTTCGTACAATATGCGATGCTTAGCACTTTTTGAGATGCCTATCATTTCAGCTAGCTTACGCACTTTTAGCGTGGAAACCTCAATTGGTCGACCACTACGCTGTTCGTCTTGGCAGTTCGTACGGCCTCGTTTAAACTCTGCCACCAAATAGTTTGTAGTCGTAAACGGAGAAGCAGACACTCCCAGAGTGGATTCTAGCTCGGCTTTAATATTGGTTGGACTGAGAGCTTTCAAATGAAATTCTTGAATTACATAACGTAGACCAATTTGTTGCATGTTTACAAATTCACTGCGATCGTTTATTTTTGATGGCTCAAAAAAGAAAAAACTAAACAACGTGGTGTCTTGAAACTTAAAACATATGTAATGGCAACTGAAAACTTTGCTGTTATTACGTGAAATTTTGCTAATTTGAGCCCAGAGGTATATTTTTTTTTTGCTAATCTTGGCAACACATGTCTGCAGACGTGTAGTACAATCAGGGATGGAAAATATGTTTTGTGTTATTGTACCAACCAGAAAAACAAATTGTACAAAATTTTTTCCGTTTTTTTTTAACAATTTTATCTTATTGAGTCAGATTTGCTTAGACACTAAAAAAAAAATTAAAAAAATTAAAATTGACAGGGTGAAACAAAATTTATCGTTAACCACAAAACTTTGTAAAATTTTATTATAATTTTTATAAATGTAATACCTTTTTTTCCGTGTGTCCGCCTCCTTTGGAGGGCAATTTTACCTATTCAGGATTTGCTATTAAAAAATTTAAAGGCACTTAATAGCTTTTTTTCATTTAATTTTTTTTTGTTTGTTTTGAGAGGTAATTTAAAATCAGCTGTTCAATGTTGCCACTTCCCAATATTTTAGTACAATGTGTATGCAAACATTTGGTACATTTGATGTGACACCAATTTAAAGCCGGTTCAACTTAAAACTGACTATTTTTTACTATATGAGCTGAATAAGTTGATCTGTTACTCTATAAGTGAATAGTATAGTAGGATTCTAGATCATATAATCATATTCTTTTAAATAAAATATTTTATTGTAAAGAAATAGTTTTATTAGTAAATTATAGAGAATAAAAATTGAGAGCAGGATAGAATACTTAGGTTTTTAATTTAAAGTTGCTTTTAAAAAAAGTCGACTTTATGTTATGTTGTTTTATCAAGTTATAAATTGAAAATTTCAAATTGTACTAAATGAGCCGCGGTAGTACCACGGTACCAACCAAGGTAAAAATTAACTCAATTATTTTTAGATACACTCGTTACACTTTAAAGCTGCTAATTTCTTTTGAAATTGCCTTACGAATTGGAATATTTTATTATTTATATTTTCTTTTTTTAAATACACATTTTAGACAAAATTAAAAAAAATCAAAGACTTAAAAAATTGTTTAAACATAACGAATTTATCATTTTGTTTTAATTTGCTAATTTTTGTTTTGAAAACTATTTTTAGTAACTTGTTTTTAGTGCTACTTAGGTGAATGTACTATTTTTGGATATAAATCTTCACCTCCAAACCCTTTTTTCAACCTACAACCCAGAAAAAAGATTGGTTGCAATTAAATCAAAACCAAATAACAATTATTTGTAAGGAATAACCAATAATGCATTATTATACCAAAAATATGGCATTGGGTATTAAAAAGAAGCGAAAGAAACCAAAAAAAGGATACTATTATTCAATTACTAATATTTCCAATCAACTTTACGAATAAAATTCGTTTAGAAATTGCGTACAGTAGAAGCAACCATTTATTTAGTCAATCTTCTAGAAAATTAGTACAATCAAATTTATTAAAAAATTGACGATATTCGAAAGTGGTAACTACAAATACGGTTATCCTGATCATCATATATCATTTAATTTTAGGGTTTCAGTAAAAGCAACCGAATTGTGGATTGTATTGATTATGGAAGCCACTAACGATTGGTATTTGAAAACGAATTTTATACTAACATTTATTTTCCTAAAAAATTATTTAAATTCAAAATTTGTCATCAAAATTTTTAAGTGTTTGTGGGCTAGTGGGTAGAGAGCTAGCCTAGTACTCCTAATTTCCGAGTTAAAGAAATTTTTTTTTAACTAAAATAAAATATTTAAATGTTTAAATAACAAAGAAAATTAAATTAAAATAAATTGTGGTACAGTGAGTAACAGTGTCAATTATGAATCTGGATGCCTAGGTTCGATACCGGAAAAAACATAAAAGAAAATTTTACTTCAAATAAAATTTTGTGGAACTTAAAAATATTTTTGTGGAATATAAATATTAAATTTAGCAACTGAATATTGGCTTTTACAACTAAAAATGTTAATTTTTCGTAACCGCCAGAATTCGATTGGCAACAAATTCGGTGGCCACAACTGACACTGTTTTCTGGGTGTATGTAAAATTTTAATGCAATTTAAGTTTGTAAGTCTAAGTTTTAATTAGAAATAACATTTCCTTTAATATACACTTTTTTAAAATTAGTAAATTTTTTTGGCTAATATTAGCAAATCGGTTTTCAAAAATTTGTAAAATGATTTATGAAAAAAAAGGGCAAAAATTTGTAAATATTCTGTAAAAGTTTTGTAATTTGTAAAATGTAAACAAAAAATTTACTAAATATTATTTTTTTCACTAAAACTCAGTACAAAAATAGTAAAGTAAGATTGAAAACTATTTACAAATTTTTCTACTAACTTTTTTTTCAGTGTAATTTTCATCAAATTTCTTTTTTCAAACTACTGCCGCGATCTCTCCGTCAAGTCCTCGTATAACTGCTACATATTTTTTCATAAATTCAATTCATTAATTTCCATTTACTCGCACAAAAATAAATTCCACTATGCCAGCCCTGAAATGTAAAAGAATTGCCATCAATGGCAACTCTTCACCACGACTAATATTGCATTAGTGTTTTTATTCTGGCAACTTCGCAACACACTCGACGTTTCCAGTATACAATTTCGAGACTTTCTCGCCGCACATCTACATTCGCGCGCAGTGTGGAATGTTAGTTCAGTTTGTAATAAATCGCTGAAGAAGTAACATTGATTAATTTAAAAAATTGTCTAATCTGTGAAAGTGTAACATAGAGTTTTAATAAAGTCTCTTGTGTAAATAAAGAGTTGCTATAGCAAATTTTACCATCTATTTTTCAAATTTTCCCCTTCTCTCTTAACTATGATCTCGAACCCTAATAATTCTAAAATAAAAAAAAAAATAATTTTAAAATATTTGTTAAACACTGTTGTGTCATAATCTTAAATATTTTTTATATTTTATTTAAAATGATTTGTATTTTCTTTTCATTCCTTTTCATTTATACTTTTATCTCTTGAGATCTTCTTACGTTTCTTAGACTTTTATTTTTTTACAAGTAAATAAAATGTAAAATGTACTACATATTTATAACATCAGAACCACGCTGGAGTTGGTTTTAATATTATTTTTGCATTATTCTGTCATGACATATTATGGCACAATGAGGAGAAGCAATATGGGTTACGTGCTTAATTCCACTTTAAGCTGGTAAAAATTTTTCGCCGCATTCCTAGGGCAGCTGTATATTTTATGCATTAAGTCGTGCTTAAGGGATGTAAAGATATAAATAGTTGTCGTGTTTTTACATCAACTTTTGTTCCTCTTGTTAAAAATTTGTTGCAACTACTTTATGGGAACATTATGAAAATCAGAAAAAAATAATGTAAAAATATAAAAAATACTGTATACAAAATTGTTTGATATTTATATGTGTTATTTTTTTCTGTAGGATTTGTTTTTAGTACGAGTGTTATTTTTAGAATTTCTGTGTATAAATTTGTTGAACCCACATACCGCGCTATACAATTATGTTGCATGTTTGCATGGTTAAACCAGTATAGAGCGGGTTTATGTTTTCAATTTTTTTTTTCGCCACAAACATTTCTTTGTGAATGAATAAAATGTATAATACTCACATATATTTTTTTATACATTTTTGTGCAAAAAATTCTAAATAAAAGGAAACAAAAGTATGTTGTTTCGGGTCAGTTGTGGTAATAAAAACGTAAACACTAATATATGTACACAATTTAAAACATTTTATTAAAGATATTTATACGAGGGCGGGTTCGTGATTTTTTGAATAAAAAATAATTTTATTTTTCAACATTGTCTTCTTTGAGCTTTGTACAATTTGACGTTTGACGTTTCTCAAAATTTTGTATCCCTTCCAAAAAGATAGATTTGTCGAGGTCATCCAAATAGGTTTGCTTTTGAGAAGATTTCATTATTGGAGTTAAATCTCTCCATTTCTTCAGATTTGAAATCAAGAAATATTCACTCGTGGATAAATTTGAAGAATAGAGCGGATTAGGGAGCAATTCATAATCCAATTCATGGATTTTTGGCATGGAAACTGCCATTTTCCATTTTCTCCTTAAATCAAATGGCTTGTGTTTGATCCGCCGCCGTAATTATACAAGATCAGATTATAGAATCAATTCTGTCTCATTAATTTAGCCATGATATGTAGAAATTTACCCCATGTTTCCGATATTCCGGAATATTTAATTATAAATGGTGATTTTTTGCTGTTTGAGTTTTCAGTGTGGCAATGCCAAAAATGCTCAGTAAGGTTTGTCATGTCACCATGAATAGTCAAACAAACGAAATCAAATGAAAATCATTGAATTTTATCAAAATTTGTGCTGTCTGAGAAATGCGTTTTGTAAATTACGTCAAACAGACCTTTCAAGCTGTTAAGACCAAATTTCGTACCAGTTTCACTTTATTAGACATATTTGCTTATGGCGACTGAAATTTGGTTAGTACAATAGATTTTCGATTAAAACCATATATTTCAATCAGATTTGTGTTAAGAGCGGCCAGAGGCAATGCACTCCGAAAGATGCACTGTTTGGTGTGGCTTGCAGGTCGGCGGCATGATTGGACCGTTCTTCTTCAAGAATGATGAAAATCGTAACGTTTCAGTCAATAACACATGGTACCGTGCGATTATTACCGCCTTTTTTTGCCCAAATTGGAAAAATTCGACGTGGTTGACATGTGGCTTCAACAAGACTGTGTCACATGCCACCCGGCACGCGATACCATGAACCTACTGAGAGGCGAGTTTGGTGAGCATTTTATCTCACTTTTTGTAAGTCACAAAGATATAGTTACGAGACAGATCACTAAGTCCGTGACTTATTGAAGGAAACATAGTTTTTTTTTTTGCAACAAAAAAAAAACAAATATTTTTCAACATAACCTCCTTTTAGCTCAATACACTTAGTCCAACGTTTCTCCAATTTTTGTATCCCTTCCAAAAAATAGGATTTTAATTTCATCGTTGGGGCTAAATCTGCATCCACCGAGCAATTTTTTTAGGTTGGAGGGCTAAATCCGGAGAATATGACGGATGAGGTACCAATTCGTAGCCCAATTCATGAAATTTTGCCATTGAGACCAGACTCTAGTACATCCGTGCATTATCTTGATGAAAAATAACTTTTTTCTGGGCCATATGGGGTCGTTTTTTTTTTTAAATCCTCGTTAAAAAACTGTTGCCATCACCTGATTGGCCGACAAACTTGCCTTCTTCGGAGCCGGTTCACCCGGAAAAACCCATTGTTTAAACTGCTGCTTGGTCTCCGGAGTGTTCTAATGGATCCATGTTTCATCCACAGTTACAAAACGCCCCAAAAACTCATTTGAATTGCGGTTAAACAACTCCAAAGAATTCTTTGAAATTGTCACACGATTACGTTTATGGTCAATTGAGAGCAAATGCGGCACCTATCTTGCAGACAGCTTTCTTAAATCCAACTGATCATTTAAAATCGAAACACACTGTCTTATGAAATGCCTATCGCATAAACAATCTCACGAACTTTTCCTCTTCGATCGGCCAACACCATATCGTGAACTATTTCGATATTTTCGGGTCTGTTAACCACAATTAACCGTCCAGAACGTTCAGTGTCATTTGTACTTGTGCGACCACAACGAAAGTCAGTTAACAACTTTCTTACTATTGAAATCGATAGTGCAGAGTCCCAATAGTATTTACCAAACTTTCCTTGGTTTGATTGACGATTTTTCCCCAAAAAATAATGTTTAATGAGCAATCGCATTTCACTGTTTTCCATTTTCAAAAAAATTCACGAGGTTGTGTGTTTTGAACAGCTGTTAACGCAAAGTAATAACGGAACTTGCTCAAAATTTGACAGTAGTCTATTAACAGGTGGTACTTGTTGGGAGCAGTGTTTCATTTCATATAACTACGAGGGAAGTTCGAAAAGTCACTTACTTATTGATCCGCTCTCGTATTATATTGTTGGATCTTACACTCAGAAAAAATGTTTGTAGAAAAATTTGTAAACGGTTTTCAATCCCACTTTACTATTTTTGTACAGATTTTTAGTAACAAAATTATTATTTAGCATATCATTTTGCTATTTACATTTTACAAATTACAGAGTTTTTACAGAATATTTACAATTTTTTGTTGCTAATTTCAGAAATCATTTTACAAATTTTTGAAAACCGATTTGCTAAAATTAGCAAAAAAAATTACAAATTTTAAAAAAGTGGATATTGAAGAAAATGTTATTTCTAATAATTAAAACTTATACATAGTACAAACTTAAATTGCCCTTAAATGTTACATAGGCTTAAAAAAGGGATCGGAAGTGAAGATACCGACTCATGTCTAAAAAGAGGACATCCACGTAAAATAGCACTAAAAAGTTTTTTCAGTTCTAAAAATCAGCCCTAAAAACAATTAAAAGTTAACCTTAAAAGCAAAAAAAAAAAAATGAATTAAATATTTTTCAAAACAGAAACTACCAAATTAAAACAAAATAATAAATTCGTTAAAAATTTAAAACTTTTTACTAATATTAATAATATCTAGTATTTTTTTGCTGATTTTAGCAAACAGATTTTAAGATCCACTTTACTAAAAGTCTACTAAAATTTAGTAGCGGCTACTAATTTCATTGTACTACACGTCAGCAGACATGTGTTGTTAAGATTAGGAAAAAATACCGCTGTGCTCAAATTAGCAGAATTTCCCGTAATAACAGCAAAATTTTCAGTTGCCATTACAGACTTTTTTTGGTGAGTGTATCTGATAAAATTCGATCTCACATTTTTCGGATCAATTTAGATTTTTCTAAATCCCCAAATATATTTTGCTGCATTTAATTTGATCTGCCAATTTTGGGATAAATTTAGATCCATCCAAATCCCCAATACATTACTGGATCAGCTAAATATTACAGCAGATATTAAAGAATATCAAATTGGATATGATTATATTGCGCCAGAAATTTTTTTTATTCGGGAAAATCAACCTGGGGTTAGGTTATCATCTTTTTCATTTAAAGTTGTGAGTACAATTTGTACTTTCAAAGGTACAAAAATGATGAATTGATGAAGCTTGTAGGCAACTAGAAAATGCATTCGGCTACAGTCTAAATAACTTTTGCTGTATATTCTCCAGGATTACTGAATAAAAAATAAAATTTTTGGATTTGAAAAATTCTACATGTTCTCGAACAAGACTTACAAGTATCAGTATAGTTAAAAATAATTTAATTGCATTATTTTTTGGGAAATATGTACATGGAGGATTGCAAGCTCGTTATAAATTAACAAGAATAAATTTTATTTGTGCTACTATTTAGTTACTCAACCATTTATTTGTGTCACCTGATATGTAACGTAATTTTTAGTCCCCCTGTGCGTGTCTCAAAGGTCTATCATTTGTATTAATTAATCACGTGCACGTAAATTTCAAATAAATTTCAAAAACTGATGATGTTGAACAATTTACAACTATGACGTTAGAACCAATGAAAAATTAGTGAGTGACATGTATGTTACTTTGCTACATACTATTTTAAAATGTAAAAACATTTACGTTTTTACAATTGGAAAATATACAAAAAAGGAAAATAACAAAACTCAGTGGGTAAAAAGCATGCTATGGACTTACACTCAAATTGAAATGGTGGTTAAATCGACTTGTGAATCAAAAATGTTATGATACCGATTAGAAACTATTTTAATTAAGTTACAAGTCCTGCTACCACTTTTTAGTTGTATTAGGTTTAGTCTTTTCAAATATATTTACTTGCAATATGATTATGACCCGCTATCTTAACATAACAATTGAAATTTGTATGAAAATAAAAATGGAAGAAATAGCCCACCTTTTCCTATTCAGTTGTCTGCATCAAGAAAAATTGCAAAAAAAAAACAAACATTTTTTCTGAGTATATCAAAAGGTAAAATAAAATAACCACAAACAGAGTAAATAAATAAAATTAAGTAGTATTTACAAATTTAATTGTTTTTTTTTTTGTTTTTTGCATACAAAATGTTGACATGTTAGCAGCAAATACTTTAAACTTAAAACTGAACTTAAAAGCTTTTAGGACATATTTAAGTCAACAAGAATTAAAAAAAATCATTAAATATAGGGATATTGGACTCCAATTGCAGTGTGTTTATGTTTAATTGAAACAAAGCATCCTGATAACGTATGCTAAACCTTCAATAGATGTATGAACGTTTTCTATGGATCGGCTTCCAATTAAATATGATAATGATAAGTATGATCTAATAGCTGAAAATTTTTCAGATTTTTGTTTTTTTATTAAAAGTGCACTTTTTTTAAGACGAAATCTAAGCGCGGTATAACAATTTAATTACTTTTGTGTGTGTGTGTGTGTCAGAGAACTGCAAAATCAACTTTTTTCTCGATTTAATCATACACAAAAATTCTTGTTCACATTTAATAATTCAACAAAATTCACCGAAGAATAAAATCAGCATCATGTTACTGAACGCGTAATTCGGATCAGTTTGAATCATATGTCGATTATGTTTACGGCAAATTTAATCAGTCAACAAAAAGTCAGCGTTGAATAAATCAGAAAAAACAACAAACAACGCGTATGAGTGTATTCATAATTAAAAGAAAATAGAAACACATTTCATAAATGATATTGTTTACATTAGAGTGGGACTTTAATCCGCTTTTTTAGAATTTTTATTAGTGATAAAAATATTCTTCTTTGTGAAATATAAATATTTTTTTGAAAAAAAATTTAGGTCGATATCTCAGCCTTGCCTAATCCGGAAAGATTTAAATATTGTCTAAATTTTTTTTCATCTATTTTGATTGGAAAATTAGGTAATATTTAACTTTAACCGGATTGGGCGAGCCTGAGATGTCGACCTAAATTAAAAAAAAATTTTACAAAGAACAATATTTTTGGTATTCCTAATAAAAATTCTAAAAAAAAACGTATTTTAGACCCACCCTAATATACATATAACATTTATGAAATGTGTTTCTACAAAACCACCCCCTTTTTATAGATAAGAAACAATTTTGTTTTAATTATGATTACACTCATACACGTTGTTTGTTGTTTTTTCTGATTTATTCTACATCAAAATAATTATTGTTGGCTCGAATGAACAGAATAAAATCAATAGTTTAACAACGACCGATGATTATAAATCAGTGACAAAACAATTTGCACGTCGTTTGATTGATTTAAAATCATCAACAAATATGTGTGTTGGAGTATATTCAGCGTTTGAACGCAAACACATATTTATTCTTGTGTTGATTGCGTATGAACGTTTTGCAATCAGCAAATGCAGTTCTCTGGTGTGTGTGTATTCAACAATACAATACACACATGACTGTGTGTTTGCATTAGATTCATATAACAAACACACACAATATAAGCTGTTTAGTTTGAAAGTGGCACAAGTCACATCGAATTTTATATTGAAGTATTTTTATTGATTTATTTGCTATTTACTAAATATTCACTAAATAATTCCGTTAGATTGCAAAACTATTACTTATAAACTTGGTAGCGATCGATTGATCGATCAAAACTTTTCAAAAGTTTTGAGCAAAAACGTTCGAAAAATTATAGGATCATAAAACTGCTATCTAAACCAAATTTGTTTGATTTGGTTTTGGTAATATGCTTTCTAATTTTCACTATTTAAATAATTTATAATTACTAGGGCAAGCAAGTTGATGCAATCGAGTTTTATGTACAATACAAACATGTATTAAAAAAGGAAAAATACTTTAAAAATATGCATATTTTATTGATTTTTTATCAAGATTTTCAATAAAATGTATACAATTTTTGTATTGTTTTTTAACGAAGTAGTTTAAAAATTAAAGTTAGCTGTTGTCATATCCCAGCAAAAAGAGACATTACCAAGTAATTAAGGGAGTAAGTAGCACTCAAAGGGTTTCACTAGTTACCAAGATATTTACTCGCTTAATTACTTTTGTTCGCGATGTCCCGAAATTCATGGGTGGTCATTACCCTCTCGCTGATAAAAAAAGTGAGAATAACGAATTACCAGTTTGGTTACTCATAGTGTAGAAATAAGTGGTTACCTACGATAATAAAGTAAGTAGTTATTCATAATAGTGTATCTTAATCAACTAAAATTTTCTTACTTAAAAAAAACGACAAGAATAATTTGTATTTAAATTATAAAAAAAATTTTTAAAATATCTTCTTTTTGAACTCAAACATTTAATTTCATAATTCAATGCTATGTTATTTCTTATAGAAAGACTTTAAAATATTTATTAAAATGTTTAAAAAATAAATTTTACAGCTTATAATTTTCTATTTTGTTCTAGTTTTTCAAAAAAATTAATACCTATAATAGTAAAAAAACAACTAAGAGTAAATCATTATTTTGCGTTTACATATAATTACTTTTTTCACCCATTATCAGTAGGTAATTATTTTGTTGTTTAGAGCAATAAAAAAGTAACGACCTATCATTACATGGTAATCTACACGGTAACGACTTGTCATTACCTTTAGATACGAAAGCCGTCATTCGGCTCCTGGCTTTATATATGTATAAGTTCCTGCTGTTCCTATAAGGAGCAGATGGCCTCAGGCTTCTGGCCTTAATATTGATTTAATTTCTGCTTTTAATTAAGCGAATTCCGTTAAAATTTGTTTAAAGTTTTTTTTTTGAAAGTAAACTTATGCCACTTTAAAACAGTTTGTATATTTATTTTGCATTTTATTTTATTTTACTCTTATTTTATTTATTTGTATCAAACTATCTGTATGTATTATGATAAAAGCATTTCCATTTGTTATATCTAATGCATTTCATTTTAGTTTTAAAACACAACACTGCACAAATCGTGGTTCAAAAGAGTTTTTTAATTGTTAGTTTATTCAGCTGTGACACAAATAAATCGTTTTGATTTTAATTTTAAACAAAATCTAATTTAGAAAAAAGAATCCATGCGAATTATTATTGATTTATTGAAAATACACCCGTGGAAAAGTTTCTTTAATTTTTATCCAATGTGAAAATTTCATAAATATTTATGAAACATTTTATAAAAATCATCAAAAATAATCTATGTATGTATAAACAGTCTCTATGGCCGTAAAAAAAATCATAAAAAAATTTGATAAATTTAAGAACATTTTTTCCATTTTTATTTGTATGCTTCATAAATACTGCAAAGGCAGATCAATAAGTCCTTGACTTTTCGAACTTCCCTCGTAGTTATATAAAATGTAACACTGCTCTCAACAAGTACCACGTGTTAATAGACTACTGTCAAATTTTGAGCAAGTTCCGTCATTTACTTTGCGTTTAACAGCAGGATTTTTCGAGGTTCATAAAATAGGCATTTGTTTGATCAATAATTTCTCTTTCCACCGAGCCATTTCTTTAGGTTTGGAAACAGGAAATAGTCACTGGGGGCTAAATCCGGAGAATAAGGCGAATGAGGGGGCAATTCATAGTTTACTTCGTGGATTTTTGCCATGGAAACTAATCTGTCAAACGATTCCGTTGGTGGATCGATTGTGAGCAAACGCGGCAGTTGTCTTGCGGAAAACTTTCTGATACCCAAGTGATCGTTCAAAATTGAAACCACTGAGCCATGTCAGATGCCTATGTCTTCCACAATCTATCGCACATTTAATCTCCGATCGGCCAACATCATATCGTGAATTTTTTCAATTGTTTTGGGTCTAGAGACCTCAATTGGGCGTCCAGAACGTTCGGCATCTTCCGTGTTTGTAAGGCCAGCACGAAAGTCTGTAAACCACTTTTTTACCATTGAAATCGATGGTGTAGAGTCCCCATAGTATTTATTAAGCTTTTCTTTGAAATTCACTTTTTGTTTTGTATGTTTTGAACAGCTACAGCTGTTAAACGCAAAGTAAATGACGGAACTTGCTCAAAATTTGACAGTAGTCTATTAACAGGTGGTACTTGATGGGAGCAGTGTTGCATTTCATATAACTAAGAGGGTAGTTCGAGAAGTCACGGACTTATTGATCGGCCCTCGTACGAAGCGTATGATAAAGCTATATTTTTGAGTATATATTACTGGATACTTTTTAAAAAAGATTATTTAAATTCTTGCATTTAAATATATAATTTTTTATTCAAATTAAAACTAAGTTACTTTTTAGAAAGAGTAAAGCAAATTAAATTTTTTATGGTCTATAGACCAGATAACGCAATTGTGTTTGAGCTATTGCACACATATTCTTATACTCTTTTATTTAGTCGTCAATGAGATAGCAACGAATGCTCATGATTACCGGATGCTTTGATGTTTTTTCAAGTGCAAAGAAAAAAATTAATGTTGACATTAAAAAAAAAAAAAAATATTTTATGCTAAAAAATGTATTTGATAACATTCAATTCTTTTTATGTTATTTAACATTAAACCCTTTCACTACTATCATGCATCCCAAGCAAATAAAGAAGATGTTATAAAAATACATTATTATGATCCTTTTTGTAGCAATATAAATAAATTTCGAAAAAATAGCTTAAAAAAATTTGTTTAAAGGTCCATTATTTTTCCCCTCTACTTATTACTACCTCTGCGAACAAATTTTTCTGGAATTGAAATTCATTTGTTCAAAGCAACGTATCAGAAGAAGAGACTGCTATAAAAATATTTATATACAATAGAAGATTTAATTTAAAATAGCCATGATATTTAAAAAATTACACACAAAGCAACAACAAATTTGTTTTCATTGTTGTGGCATATTTTATTGCATTAAATAAAATATGGAACCTGATAAAATAAAAATCTTTATTGAATTAATTCGCGAAAAAATAATTCTTTTTGTAAATCAGCGAGTCGATTCAATATTTTATAAATCAATTCAAAAAATTAGATTTATTCCCTGTACAAGGTGGCTTAATATATTCAAAACTAAATACAAATTGACAAAAGGTTTTGAAATTCCTTTAAAAAAAATTTTAAAATTGTATAAACCTGAATTTTGTTTAGATTTTATTTAGTCAGTTCCTACTTACCCATTATATCATAAATGATTTCATTTGAATCTTTCTTGATTCGATTGAATCGAATCATTTCAAACATAATTCTTTTTTTAATTGGCGTATTAAAAAAAATTGATTTGATTTGCACATTAAAACAAAATAAAAAAATCATTTAAATTTACTTTCAAATAAAAAAAAATTATGCTTGCAAAAATTTTGTTCGGTTTCCGCTATCTCGCTTACTTTTCGAGATATTCGCTATTTTCTAAAATGGTAATTTTTTAATATGCCTGCACTTAAAAAAGTTTGTAAGTTAAAATAACTGAAAATGTCATTTAAAATAAATGATATTTCATTTAAAAACCGGTCTACTTAATTTTCATTTAAATTAAATGCCATTTGTCATTTATTTTTAAATGTTGATTTATCAACTGACACATCCGTAAGAAACAACTGATATAATCAGTAAAAACAAATGCCAAAATTTTACCCACCAATCCTTAAAAAATAAATGTTTTTTTCATTTATTTGAAATTATTTCCGTTTTTGTATTTTTTGTTTTTTTACTATACTCGTACAATACAAAATGTATGTATGCATATGAAGCTATAAACACTTTTTGTGTGAATGTATTTGTATATGTATGTGTGTTTATGAAGTTCTTGTAAATTGTATTGAAAAATTTTGTATATATACAACCAATTTAAATAAAAAAACAATTTGAAATTTTTTGAATATTTTTTTTTGAAACAGACAGCAAACAAAATTTAAATTTGTAATAACTGTTACGGACACAAATAAACCACAAGTTTCCGTTTTGTGGGTAAATTTTTATTAAATTTCAAACAAATGAAAAAAATAAATGAAACTGAAAAAAATCGGTAAATGATAGTAAATTATTTCGAATAAATGTATAAAAAAGTTAATATAGATGTTTCTTTGAAAAATAAATGTATCTTCCTTTATTTTTAAATGTAACGGAAAACTTTTTTATTAAACTACAAACAGTTAACTACATAATATTCTGAGTGTGGTATCTGGAAAACTAAGGGACAAAACGAAAAAAAATTTTGCTCATTATGAGTATTAATATAATGCGATAATCAAAATAGGCCTGGTCCGGAACACATCCCAAGGAATCTATTTTTATAAAATAGTCACAGGGTAACCCCTTTTTACACGAACGAAATGCAACGGGAACCGAATTTTGTATTATCAGAGTGTGCTAATTTAAATTGATAAAAAAATTGTCACCCTGTCACCAAATTTGTTCTATCATAGGTTCGCCTTCGTCGAGCTTTGCAAATATTTTGTACGTTTTGCGCTATCTCGCTTAATTTTTGAGATATGGCCGGTATTAAAATTGCCGGTATCTCAAGATCGGGAAAAACGGACAAAATTTGTGCTCTACTAGAGTATTAATATACTGCGATAATAAAAATATCCCAGGTCGACATCCCAAGGAACCTATTGTTATTAAACAGCCACAGGGTGACCTAAATTTTAATGCCAATGAAAAAATCCCAAGTATGCTTAACAGACTAAAATATAAATTAATCGTGATTAAAAAAAATATTTAAATTTGCGAATTATATCATTATTTTTAATTCCAGAAACAAAATAGTTCTTTTATGCTGATTCGCGAATCAAATCAAAATTGATTTGATTCTTTGACTTAAAATTGAATTATTTCGTTTGATTTATAAAAAGATTTATTTAATTCATGGTAGTAAATAATTCAATCAGAAAAATGAATTAGCGAATTAATTCGTCAAAATTTAAATCGGATTTAAATATTTAAGCATTTTTTTAAGGTCTGTCTGAAGTACATAACATATTTTTTTATTCGCTCAATTTTTTTCCAGTGCAGTTCTCTATCTCTTGCTCACTAGCAAAACTGCAAATAAATTTTGTTCACCTCTGTTATAAATATTATGGTTTTCCATATCACGATTTCAAGTTTCTCCCGAGCATCATCATCGGTGGAACTTCAATATAATATTTGTTTAATTAACTTGCATTAGTAAATACAATTTAATACATGAAACTTTATGTTAAATATCACATGATGTAACAGAATGTTGTTGTTTCAAAATGTTACTTATAAATTATATTTCCTGTTTTATCAAAATCATACACATGTATTGTATGCAAAGCAAACATGGTAATGTTTGTTTGTATTCTGATGAAAGCCTCAAAAGTGTTGAGTGACATGTGAACATGACAACGTACATACATATATTTAATTGTACATCAACTCTAACAATAGATAACACATGTGTGAAAATCGATTGTCACCATTGTAGAGATCTAGACATACAAAAAAAAACATTAATATTTTCTTGAATACTGAATAGTATTAGTTGTAGTTGAATGTGACAGTTGTTACTTGTGATGTTAGATTTGGTACCCAGCAGTAGGTATACATTGGGATGTCCTGATAAAAAAAAATAATTAACGTATTATGACTCATTTTAAAAAAAGAAAAACTTCCAAACATGCATCTTAAAACCGCAATGGTGTTCTAAAGGCAGTATATAACAAACTCGTCAATGTGTAACTTGTTGATACCAATTTTTCGTAACAATTAAGAGATTTTCAATCGCTTATAGGAAACTGAAGATCATTTATTTTATATTTTTTTATCATTTATTTTATTCTTATTCAGCTTCTTAACACACATCTTTTGACTGATATTATTTGAATTAATTCGTAAGAACACTCTTCTTGGGGACACCTTACGATAGTCTACATATTGGATAAATAATCTCAAAGTAAAAGAAGAAAAATTGCAAAAAAGGTTTACTGTTTTAAGATTCCTGAAATTAATGTTTGTATTTGAATTATCGAGAGTTTACTGGGTTTGTTACGGTTTCCTGATACAATTAAACTTTATGGTTTCTATCGAAATTCTATTGTTTTAACCAAACTTCGGTCGCCATTCGGTTGGCCGAGTAATATGTTTGTTTATTTAATAACACTTATACAAAGATAACAGTTATCATAAAATATGCTTACGATTTTTTCTGCCAAAAGCTGTTAAGTACATATTACACAGTACAACAAAATAAATCACTTGCGATTTCAAATATTAAACAGTTTCGTGCGTATAACCGAATTTGTAGCCAATCGAATGGTTCAGTTGTGGTTTATAGGATTTTTTGGTTATAACAACAGAAAACTAATTGAGACATAAATAATTTGACTAACAACAGTATAATTTGACTGACAACAGTATTTCGGTTGTCTCAACAACAATGCAGTAGACACAACAGAAATTTTCAGTTGCTGCAACTGAACCATTCGATTGGCAACAAGTTCGGTTGTCACACGCTGAGAAAAAACATGGTTGGTGAAATCATATTTGAATAGCATTATATAATTTTTCCAAACATAGTTATCATACACTCAAAAAAAATGTAATCAAAAATTTCCTTCAAAATAGTTTATAAATTGTCCTCAATTTAAGTAAAATTTTATTAAAACTTAGAAAAATTTTCTTAAAAAGAATAAAAAATCCTAAGTTTGAGGAAAAACGAAAAAATAGTTTATATACTCAGAAATTATTCATATTTTTCCCAAGTAATATTTCTTGATTTTAGGAAAAACAACAAGTCAATTAAATTAAAATTTATTAATTTTAAGAAAAACATCTTAGTTTGAGGAAATTGCATACTCAAATGTTATAATATTAAGTTTAGTTAAAAAATTAAGGACATAATTTACTACCATTTAGTTCAAAAAATGTGTCTTAACTTAAATCGAGAAAGTACTTGAACCTAATGTGTGTTCATTTTTTCTTCGCGAGTAGAAAAATTAACTAAATTTTAGAAAGCCATTTCCAAATCCAGTTTTTAATTCTACCACTTTCTAATTATGAAGAATTGTTTTCTAAAAATTAGTTCAGACAATTAAAAACAAAGAGTAATAAATTTTTTCCTATGTAATAATACAAATTTACTTGATTTTAGAAACTGATGAACTATTTGTAATGAAACTTGTCATGCAACTTAGTTCAGATAAATTTTAATAAAATATTCTTTTTTGGAAAACGCTTAAATTGTTTTCAATATTCTTTTCAAAAAAAAAAAAAAAAAAACAAAAAATTAAATAGAAACTAGTTAGTTTTCCTAATTTCCAAGAAAAAATATTATTAAAGGAAACAAATTAAAGTAACCATTTAAAAAAATTGTCGTGCATGATTGTAATTTTTGGTGCGTGATTCAAAAATGGCTCACATGCCGGTGTCTAATCTTAACAGCCCTTAGCATTGAACCTAAAGTAGCTTAACATATTTTTTTTTTAATATTGTTAGCAAAAGGTTAAATATTTCGAATTTGCGCTTTTAATACTTTTGTTTGCTGACTACAATACAAAATATCGCAGGCACATTTTATACATTACGGCATAATGGCTTTCCTATAATTGACGTAGCGCTTATTAAACTTTATATTTATCGAACTATTTTTTTCACTTAATAATAAAAAAGTTTAAATTTCTAAATGTCAAATCAAGTTTATGCTTAAAATTCCATAAAATAAACTTATGACATTTTCCAATAATAACAAGAAATGTAACTGTGATATTTTGTATTTTTGCAACAATTTCCTTAAATTATTTAATTTAAGAAGACAAACGACCCCCAGTGTTCCTTAGCCATAGATGCCGTGTGTCACTTAGGTCGTCCTTTTTTGTAGTTCTCTCAAGCAGAACTGTTTATTAACTACGAAAAGGATCTGACTTTGTCAGATCCTGCAGTACATTTTTTTAATTTGTTTACCCTTTTGCTAATGAAATTTAATTTATATTTTAAATACATGAATTAAGTATAATTCAATTTAATTTAAAGACAAAAATGTATAGCAAAAAGCTTGTTAAGAGCAGTGTCCTCACAAATCGGAAGTCCTCCGAAAGTGAGAAAATACTTACTCAATGAGTGTACAGTACTTCAAAATATATGGTAAAATATATAAACAGGATAAGTGAATTTTGTTCCTCTCTACAGCATGGATTACTTCAGGATTGTGAATGAACCTTTAGCGTTCTTCCTTATATTGCTATATATGTCTCTCATATTAGGTCTTAAGTCCTTTTTTTTTTAGTAATTTCTAAATTTCATTTTATTTCAAGTATATTTAAAAACTGGAAATTTAAAATATCTCAAGTCACGTCTACTTATGTCTATCTGTAAGCAAACATTATTAAAAGCAAACAGAGAAAAGCTGTTTATTTTTGTGAACTAATAAACCTTATGGTGTTGACATTTTCCATGGCTAATGAATGTTTAATAAAGCAACAGTTACTAATTTTAAGTGACCAGCTGAAGGAAATAGTTGATATTTTTTCATTCCAAAACATAGTTTGGCATTTTGACAAAATGAAAAAAAAAATTAAAACCTACAGTGGAAATTCACTCTAGCAATAGAAAAATAACAGCTGGTGTTTTAAAATACACTCAACATGTACAAAATTTCATACTCTCGCAAAATATGTAGTTATACCTAAAAAATGCATTTTCTTTTGGCAAACTAAATCAAGAGAAAGTTCCCCTGAAGAAAAAAATTCATACCACATAGCACATCGTAGCTGCGTTGACAAAGTAAACTATGTGTCTTTGAGCAGTGTTCAAAAAGAGATTTATTTTGTCTATTCGCAATATTTCGTAAAACCTATTTTGCATAACTTGTTTATACTGCATATATAATCTATTTAATTAAAGGTAATCAATCCACTTTTTGGTATTCACAGTTTACATATGCATTTTTTGACAGCTAAAAGTTTTACTTTATCGGCTTAAAATTCCAAAATACTGCAGGGTTTGCAGCGCTAAACTATTGTTACGATTCTACCTTTTAAAACTGTTAATTTACACAAATATATTAATTAGTTAAATTAATCCCGATTTTTAAACTGCTTTATACTGTCTCAAACTGAGGTTACATCTCTGGGCGCTCATTTATATATGTGATAGCGACCTCTTGTGGAAAGTAGTAGAGTTATTCTGTTGTGTCTATTAGATAAATCTAGAAAATTATGTTTTTCTTTAGACTTACCTAGAGTTGTGCGGTTGGTTGTACTTGTCGAAGAGTTGCCAAACTGAATTGATTCACACTTTCGGGGATTTCTGTTTTCGCGGGTAAATGTAAATTGACGAATCGAATTTCCGTAACAATATTTTTGCGGCAGCTTGTTAACGTTAATTGTTAATGTGTTTTTTTAGTGTTGCCAACCTTCGTTCTAACAAAACACATAGTTGGACATAATTAGTAGTATAAATTCAGAGTCGTTTAGAAATAGTAATTAAATTAAAATTTATATTCACTGTTAACAAAACAGATTAAAATATAATTTAATCGACTTGTTTAGTGCGCGAATAAGAAGTTAATGCGACTTTTACTTAAGTGTAAATTAGGTATTACAAATACTAAATGCAATTGCAAATTATCTATCTGTAAAAAAGGAAATTCGTAAAAAACAGGCATGGTGTAAAAACACAATTAAACTGTTTTTGAGATAACCTCAACAACACATATATTAATTTGCCGGCGCAGCGTAAAAACTCAGAAAAAAATCGTCAGCTGAAATGCCAAGAATTAAATCAACGTTTTTTTTCTCAATTAAAGTCTTGGTTAAGATTTATTTAAATGAAGAAGAAGAAAATATTTTTATTTAAACAATTAGCAGACACACTGTTGCAATTTCGTCCCATCGAAGTAGTCTCTGTGGGTTGTTTATGTTTCAGCTGAACAAAGTATTTTCATTTTATAAATTTCCCTATATGAAAAATTTTATTTCACAAAATGTATACCGTGACCGGAAATTATGCGAGATGATAAATCTCAGAACAGTTGTTTTTCCCCCTCCCCATCTGAAGAAGAGTTTGCGAACTTGTTAAAGCTTTTTATTTACTTTACAATACAGTTGATTGCTCTTAGTGCATTTCATCGACACAGAGAAAACAGATTCATTGTGACAACCAAATTTCTTGCAAACCGAATGGTTTGGTTAGAACTATCGACATATTTGTTTGTGGCGACTAAAATTTAGTTAATACAATAGAATTTCAGTTTAAACCATATATTTCAATTGGATCAGAAATACTTTTGGTTATAACAACCAAAAAATTAATTTGCTGCAAAAAATTCGTTAAGCCTGTATCAGTGTTGTCAATTGTTTAAAGTCTTTATCCCCACATATTGATTTTTCATCCCCAAATTGTTATTTTTGGTTCCCAAAAATCTCCAAAATGTTTCTAACCAATATTCATGTTTTTTAAATAAATTTAAAATAAAAATTAATTTTATTAATTATTTGAAGTGGTAATTTGTATATTTGAATTTATTTTAACTTATAACAAATTTAAGATAAAGGGAACAAATTATTTTAATTCAATACCGGTCAGGACATTTTTTTCCAAATCTGGAGAAAAAAATTTTTTTGGTTGTGGCAATCATTGTTTAGCCCTGTCTCCACAATATGGAGCTACAATCGGATCCGAACATCTTCGCGTATTTTTATAGCCCGCGGACGAAAAATTTCAGGAAATACGCCTGATGCCTTACGGCAACGTTGGCTAGACATGGGTTAATTTATTAAAGCAACCTCGTATCTCAAAACTACTACTTCTCAGGAGAAACAAAAAAAAGCGTTTTATAATAAACTCGTGACATTTTTTAAATATATTTTTTTTTTTTTCATTAAAAAAGTAGTGATGAATTTAAAAATTTAAAAATTAAAAAACTGCCAACAGTCTCCTGAAAGTAGTAGTTTTTGAGATACGAGGATGCCATCGATTGGTATAACACAAATTTGTCTGACTTGAAACTATTCACAACCATAAAGTGGGATCATTTGGGTATCGAGTACTCAATACTTAAAATAATTTAATCAATACTTACAGAGTTGTATTTTTCTGTATAAAAGCGTAATTTGGTCTAAAAAACATTACGAAAATGTAACACTGTTTTTGGTTTAAAGATATGACCCCGTTTTACATTAAATGCAAAAAGTATTGAGTAGTATTGAGTGCGGATTAATAAGTCTGCGACTTTTCGGACTTCCCTCGTAGTTATATGAAATGCTCCCATCAAGTACCACCTTTTAATAGACTGCTGTCAAATTTCGAGCAAGTTCCGTCATTTACGTTGTGCTTAAGAGCTGTTCAAAACATTCAACCTCGTGGCTTTAAAAATGGAAAAAAGTTAATTTCGAGTTCTCATTAAAAATTATTTTTGCAAAAATAACCGTCAATCAAACCAAGGAAATGCTTGATAAATACTATGGGGACTTTGCACTATCGATTTCAATGGTAAGAAAGTGGTTTACTGACTTTCGTTGTGACCTTACAAGCACGGAAGATGCTGAACGTTCTGGACGCCCGATCTGGACGATAATGTGGTGGCCGATCAGAGACTAAATGTGCGATAATTTGTGGAAGACATAGGCATCTCACATGGCTCAGTGGTTTTATTTTTGAACGATCACTTGCTTTCCGCAAAATGGCTGCCGCGTTTGCTCACCAACGGAATAGTGTGACAGCTTAGTTTCCATGGCAAAAATCCATGAAGTAGACTACGAATTGCCCCCTCATTTGCCTTATTCTCCAGATTTAGCCTTCAGTGACTATTTCCAAACCTAAAGAAATGGCTCGGTGGAAAAAGATTTAGCTCCAACGATGAAATTATTAATCAAACAAATGCTTATTTTATGGACCTCGAAAAATCCTGCTGTTAAACGCAAAGTAAATGACGGAACTTGCTTAAAATCTGACAATAGTCTACTAAAAGGTGGTACTTGATGGAACCAGTGTTGTATTTCATAACACTACGAGGGAAGTTCGAAAAGTAACGGCCTTATTGATCCGCCCTCGTAATTCTTATATGTATTGAGCAGTATTATCGAATATTTAATTTATGCACATTTTTTAACTCTGCACTGTTACCACTAATTCTAAAATATTATCAGTGTTAAAAAAATTATAAAAATTAAAAGAGGAGAAAATATGCATTGTTAATATTGTATACCCAATAATCCCCTTAAATTTTGTTGACATCCCCATTCAAAAAATAAAATTCCCAATTTGGAAATAAATCTCCTAAACTGACAACACTGGCCTGTATGGCGAAAAATGTTTTATAAAAGATTTTCTAAAAACTGTTCTGATTCTCCTGCAGGGAATAAAATAATGTTATAGCGATTTTTTCCATTTCCGATGACGATATTGTATTCCAACGGCAACTTCTTTCTCATAAAACGATTGTTGTTACTGAAAGTGGTAAACATTATGCGGTAGTGCCCAGAACATTTTCACATAAAAACGTAGCTTCAGTAAATGTGCAATACAAAAAAAAAAAAAAATATAAAAAAGTTTCAAATTAAACATAAACGAACATGCCTGTGTACAAGTATTGCAAGCAGTTGCTGTAATACAAAAGTCAAGTCTGAAGCAACATAAAAGGAAACGGCAATAAATTAAATTTTATGACATTTGTTGCATGCAATATACATTCTCAAGTACTTTTTGTTTACGATTTAAATTGTTATAAGAACTGAAAGTTTTCTTTAAATGGTCATAGTTAAAAGATTCCGAATGATTTATAAAAACCAATATATATTATTTATGCATCAGATTTGGAGAATTTAAAAAAAATAATATTAAACAATGGTGCATAGTATATGAGTATCTGATGGAACAAACAAATATTACTCTACTAGACTTATATGTAAAACACTTTACTACTTTTTTATTAAGCTTAAAGAATTTTCGAGATCTCGGAATTTTACGGGATGACGGACTTAACACACTGAAAATTAAAACTAGTTGTATGAAACAAAATTATTGGTTATTTTTTTGGGGACAATTGTCGTTAAAATTTTGCTAATAGTTAATAAAATTAAGTAAAATTAAGGTACTTTTGTTTACAAAATTAACCATGACGAATATCTATCCATAGATTTTTTAAAAAATTAGGTTGTATTACTAATAAATATTTTAAGATCCACATAAAAAAAATATTTTTTATGTTTTTATTTTCCACCTAAAACATATATCAGCTTGTCATTCCGTTTGTAACATATCGAAATATAGGTCTAAGACCCCATAAAGTATGTATATTCGTGATCCTTATGTCCGTCTGTCTATCTGTTGAAAAAGCAGTCACGGCGCGAAGACGCACGGGGGGTTTTAATTTTAACCCTGATTTTTGGACATCCTCCCGAGCAGTTTGCTATTGAAAATGTACAAAATCGGACCAGCGGTTAAAAAGTTATGAATGCAAATGTAAAGGTACCTCTAAATTTTCCATATAAATTTGTGTATTTTAATACAATTTCATAGTAGCGACTGGTACATGATATATTTTGTCATATTTTTTAACCAGTCACTTAGAGGTGAATAATATTTTGTATTTACCTTAAATATTTTTCACCTCAAAAAATTTTTTTCACCACTAAATTTTTTCTCACCACAAACAATTTTTTCACATCAGAAAAATTTTTTCACTACAAATTTTTTCACCTCAGAAAAATTTTTTCACCTCAAATTTTTTTTTAACAAAAAATGTGTAAACCACAAATTGTTTTTAACCTCACAAAATTTTTTTCACCTCCATAATTTTACGTCAAAAGTTTTTTACATTATTTGTACAAAACCCAGTAGAGAACATTTTTTTTCGGATATTGTTGGAGGGTGTTCAAAGATTCGATTCAAAGATTCTTAGTTTCCACTGATTTTGATTTTTTAAACATTGGAGTTTAATAGAATACAATTTTATAAGGTTCGAAAACCTATTTCCAATACTTAATAAGTTTTTTGATATTTCTCTCCCTCCTGAACCTTTTTTTATAACTGGACGCTGTTTTTATATTTTTTCAATATTTCGTTGCTCTATAATAATATTTGACCTTTTGTTTATAAATAACAATTGCGTGATTATTAGCATCAATATTATTTATGTATGTTTTGTAAACCATTTATTAAGTTTTGTTAGTTGAAATGTAATTTTATGCTTGAATAAATATGCTTGGTAGGCAAACAGATAAAAACAGTGCCAGCAAATATCAATAAAAATAATCAAGAATAGGCAATTTTATTATCCACTATATTATTTCACTTTATAAGAAATTTAGCATTATTAAACAAAGTACAAATATTCAAGTATTATTTGAAAATGTAGTTTTTATTACAATTTTCCTTTTTTTTTTTTTTGCAGCAATAAAATTCCATAATATTAGCAAAAAGAAAAAATAGAAAGAAAAAATATTATAACAATAATCTACTAATTTGTGTGTATAAACTACAGAATTAAAGCTATAACTATTATAACATTTTTACCGTTAATAATAATTTTCCTTAATGATATCCTTGACCTACACAAATGCAAAAAGTTAATAACTAACAATTTCCCCAAAAAATATTAAGGCTTCATTTTATTTTTTATATTTTTTTTTTTATACAATAAATATGTAGCTTAAAATAGTCGTATTTCCATTTTTATTATTACAACGAAAGTTTTGGAATTTTTAGTCAAGTGTGAAAATGAAATTCCTAACATTAAAACTACATTTTAACTATATATCGTAGTTCCTAACCCTCCTCTTAGAAATAAAAAGGAAACCATATTTTTTGTTTATACAATTCTCTTTTAATGCCTCATACAAAAACTTTCTAACACATGCCATGCCCTCTTAAAGTGTAAAGTTTAAACATATTTGCCATTTACTTCCGTTTGGTTTTATTTTTTTTTGTTATGGTTTTAGTTTGGATTTTACAGAATAAGAAACAAATGTTGCATATAGCAACTGTATCCTTTAAAATATTTATACTTGTACGAAATGCTATAAGTTCTTTTTATTTTGTCTGTTGGAAAAGCTAAGAACATTTTCATTTATTATTGTATATAGTTTCATTTTAGAAACAGAAAAATAAGAAACAAACAAAAAAAAACTTAATCTACATATTAAACAAGATTGCATAAACAAGTGCATTAAAGAGTAATAATTGTAAAAACACTTAAAGTTGCAGTGGGTGGGATTGGTTTAGTTTTTGTCACAATTTTAAACAAGCGAATATTTATGCATTTATGGGATAAAATTTTTTTAAAAATCAATGTTTTTTTTTTTATCAGATTCCAATCCATAAAATTCTATTATTTGAGTTGAAAAATAAATAGATTTAAGAACAGAAATCAAGTTTACAACACTTAAGTAGGAAAGTAGGAAATTTTGTTTGAAAATTTCTTAAGTTAAAATTAATACCGGCCTTAAATGTTGGATTGAATCTAAGGAATTCACTTTTGAGAAAAATGAGGTTACTTACAACGCTTAAGTTACGTTAAGTAATTTTTATCTTTGTCAATACTCCCCGCAAAGAACTATAAAAGAGGAGTAAGTTAGTAACACTCATAATAGTTTTTAATTTAAATTAACTGGAAAATAAATTAAAAATCATTTAAAAAACGATATACTAACTTCATTTAAATCAAATATATAATATTCGTAAATAATAATTGATTTTAAATTTTTTTTATATGAAAATTAGCCACAATTCCGTAAAATTAAATGATATTTCCCTTATTTTTCTGTCCACTAATTAACTATAAAATCCATCAAAAATAATTATTTATCCCTTATTTTGTTTTTTTGTAACAAGTAAAAATATAATATTTCGTTTTTTTAAATGTCAAAAAAAAATTAATTAAAAAATCAGGGACCGTAACTGTTATGACTTTTATCAAAAAAATCAAGAAATAAGAGTTATTTTTGATTTTTATTTTTTTAAATGAAAAATAAAAGTTATTTTTGATTTTTATTTTTTTAAATGAAAAATAAAAGTTATTTTTGATTTTTATATTTTTATATCAAAGCTTATTTGGAAATAGACAATTACAAAGAAAAGCGTTTCGATACTTCTGCTAATTTATTGGAATATTGGGAGAGAAAAAAATTTGTGTTTCCATGGCTTCGAAAATTAGCTTTAATTGTTCATTCTGTACCTGCCACTCAAGTCAGTGTAGAAAGGTCATTTTCAGCACTCAGATTAATATTAGGAGATTTGAGATATAATTTATCTGAGGAACATTTAAAATCAATTATGATGGTAAAATTGAACACCTGAAAACGACCTCTTAACACTGACTTGAATGGCAGCCAAAACTTATAAGCTATTTCTATGCATTCATGTTTTTATAGCTGATAATGGATAAGTCACATAATATATTATATTCATATAGAAATTATAATGAAGCAGCATATTATAATACATACGGCATCAACAAATAAAAAAGAGTTTTGAATTGATTTTTATTATTGATATAAAAATATAAAAATCAAAAATAACTTTTATTTTTCATTTAAAAATATAAAAATCAAAAATAACTTTTTTTTTTATTTAAAAATATAAAAATCAAAAATAGCTTTTATTTTTCATTTAAAAAAATAAAAATCAAAAATAACTCTTATTTTTGATTGTTAAAATAAAAATCAAAAATTTAAAAATCATGCAATATGTTGGATGCATTTTGCCTAAAAATCATGATGGTGTAATTAGAAGTTTTCTACAATGTTCATTTATGTATGATTTATTTCTTCAAAAATTAAAAAATAACTCTTATTTCCGGTCCCTGTAAAAAATCAGTAAAAATAAATGATTTTTCATTTATACAAAATATTATTGAATTCTAAGGGACTGGTTAAAAAACAACACAAAATATTTACAAATTTTAATTGCAAGGTAGCTACCCCTGTCAATCATCAACATCGCTTCTTATAACTTTTCACCATTAATTTTTTTTTGTTTATGTTGCTTCCTTTTAAATATATTGTTATCGAACCCGAATCTAACTCCCAAGGGGCAAGAAGACACCTCAGCTCCGAGCACGGCCGGCTCAGAGGAGGCAGACCATTAATGGAAGGTTCGTTAGAATGTTTTCTAGAAGAACAGCTGTTTTTGGATGGCCTTCACTAATTTCATAGCGGATGTTTGATCGGCCACGCTTGAGTTCTGCAAATCAATAACAAACATTTCTCTGCTGGCTCAGGTCAAGCCTAAAATCGTAAAAAATCATCCAGGGGTTGCCATTGCTGTGCCAAATTTTTTCGAAGTCTTTTATCTAGGTCTGTTATATGATTGTATGAACAAACGTAAGAACCACCTTAATATGGACACCAGGTCTAAACATGCACCGATTCTAACTAAAATCAATAGGCTTTGACGTTTTTTTTTTTTAAAGAAGTAGGAAATTCTCCCTACTAATTAATGTGTTGCTTTCTTAGTAAAGAGAACATAGAAGAGAGAAAAGGTTGCGAAAGGACGGCTTCAATATCGCAACACTGTAATTGCGCGAGATCCTTAGTCTTCAACAGTTGGTGGTCGCCATCTGATGGAGAGTTGGCCAAGTTATTGAAACTTTTCAGTCATAGTCCTGTATTTAACTTCGGTGGGGTTACATACTATGGGAACACCGAAAGAGGGCGTCACGATATGTATGAGGTATAGAAAACTCATACATATTATTTTTTAAATTGATTTTGCCAGCGTCGGGGATCGAACACGCAATCTCTGAAGTTCGTGTCCGTGTGCTACGAGGGCGAATCAATAAGTCCGCGACTTTTCGAAGTGCAACACTGCCTCATCAAGTAACACCTTTTAATAGACTACTGTCAAATTTTGAACAATTTTGCCGCGTTTGCTCACAATCGACCACCAACGAAATCGTGCTTAGTTTCCGTGGCAAAAATCCATGAAGTAGACTACGAATTGTCCCCTAATTCACCTTATTCTCCGGATTTAGCCCCCAGTGACTATTTCTTATTTCCAAACCTAAAGAAATGGCTTGGTGGAAAGAGATTTAGCTCCAACGATGAAATTATTAATCAAACAAATTCCTATTTTATGGACCTCGAAAAATCCTGCTGTTAAACGCAAAGTAAATCACAGAACTTGCTAAAAATTTGACAGTACTTTTTAAACAGGTGGTACTTGATGGAAGCAGTGTTGCATTTCATACAACTACGAGGGAAGTTCGAAAAGTCACGGACGTATTGATCCGCCCTCGTATATTTTCTCAAAATACTGGTATCTTTATATTGCGACTTGAGGCGTACAAACAGAAATACTTTTTTAATTATAGTAACAAACATCAGCACAAACTTTGTTTTACCCTGATTAAACAAATTACAATTTAAATAATTTCGTTGAATTCTAAACAATTTACTTTATATGTTGTATATTTTAAAAAAAATGAAAAAAAATATATTTATTTTTATTAAAAATCTCATTAGCAAACTTTACACGAGCAGCATATGAAGTTTGTTGTTTTTATTTCTTTTAACACTACTTCAGCAAAACACAGTCAAAACTTTTTTTTTACAAAAAATAAGTTGGTTTTTTAAGTTTTAACAAATTTTTTAAAGGTTTGTTAAGGTTAAAAACAGAGAAGAAAAAAATAGAACAAGAAACTTGAGAACAAATTAACAAAGGATTTTGAAATTTCTTTGCAAAATATTTTAAATTTGTTCAAATTTCAGACATTTGGAAACTTGAATTTAGTTTAGATTTTATTTAGCCACTCTTAATAGTGTTTTTTTTTATTTGGAATTTTTTTTATTAAAATACATATTTGTCACAGAAATTTAATACTATTTTAATGAAATCTTTTAAAAAAAAACTAACAACCATCTCCCGTTTCACAAATACGCACACACTCATCTTTAAGAATTATTTAAAAATGAAAAATTTAATTTCAAAGTTTGTAAAAAAACAAACTTGTTGCTTTGTTTTTTTTTTTCAAACAGGCACAAATAATTTAAAAACTTTTCTGTTTACAAATGTAGTAAACAGCTTAAAGACGACCTAAGATAAACGAAATTGTTGACTCTGTGGTAAAATGAGAACAAAAAAGAAGTGGCTTAAGGTCAAAATGTGCCACACATTAATCATGGTTAACAAACACAAACAGACATATGAAAAACTTTTAAAAAGTTTTACAAAAATAGATGCCAAACAATACGAAAACAGACGTCACAGAAATACATGCATTGAAACATTTTACGCTTATAATGCTGATTGCAGTTAATGGAAAGTCAAACGTTTTGTTAATGAAAACAAAACTAAATATGATATTTAGGAAGGAAACAATAAATACACTTAAATGAAACAGAATCTAGCACAAATGTTAAATAATTTGTGTAATATTTTGTCAGATTGTTTGTATTTTGCAAAAAAATAAAAAAAAATAAAAAGCAGAAACAAATTAGTTTGAATCTTTGGGGAATGTGTTGTACCTTGAAATGTTTCAAATAAAGAAGTTACTATCACTTTTGTAAATAAAAACTGGAAAAAAAAATTAATTTCTTTAACCAAATACATTTAATTGTAGGAGATTCATAGATCTATTGCATTCCAAAAATATTAATATTTTTAGAAATGTTTCCATGTACAACATTGGTTGTATGCATTATTAAAAAATTGTAATAATCATGATTTTAATTAAATCCAATTAAATTGCTGGCAAAAGAAATATAATAAATTGTGTCAAGTTACAATCGAAAACGATTTCAAGGTACAGGCCTTACACAGCAATGGAATTTTTCAGCAAATTAATGAGAATTTCTTCACAAAATTAATAAAAAATTTCCCAAAATCGATGAAAAAGCTTCTTGATGTTTATAAAACTAAATTTTTTATAAATATTTCTCCTTGAGAGTAAAGTTTTCAGAAAATATATATTGAAAAGTTTCATAAAATTATATGAAAAAAGTGCATAAGTTTAATCAAAATTTTCAAGGGCAAATTAAAGCGGAACTCATTGATTTTATTACAAATTTATTTTTTTTATTTTGTTAATTGAATACAATAAATGTTTTTCCGATAAAAATAAATTTGAATATAACTTACGAGGGTAGGTCAATAAGTCCGTGAATTTTTGAATGAAACACAGTTTTTTTTTGGAAAAAAAATGATTCTTCAACATAATCTCCTTTTAACTCAACACACTTAGTCAGACGTTTCTCCAATTTTTGTATCCCTTCTAAAAAATAGGATTTTTCGAGGTCCATAAAATAGGCATTTGTTTGATCAATAATTTCGTCGTGAGATTCCTATGTCTTCCACAATCTATCGCACATTCAATCTCCGATTGCCCAATACCATATCGTATATTTTTTTAATTGTTTTGGGTATAGAGATCTCAACTGGGCGTCCAGAACGTTCGGTACCTTCCGTGCTTGTAATGCCACCACGAAAGCCAGTAAACCACTTTTTACCATTGAAATCGATGGTGCAGAGTGCTCATAGTATTTATCAAGCTTTTCCTTGGTTTGATTGACGGTTTTTTTTTTCGAAAAAAATAATGTGAAAATTTGACAGTAGTCTATTAACAGGTGGTACTTGATGGAAGCAGTGTTGCATTTCATATAACTACGATATAATATAATTACACAATCTAAAAATTCTATTCCATTAACTTAAATTAAATAAAGTTATACTAAAAAACGGAAACGCTTCTAAAGAAAGTATTTTAAAAATGAAAATTTAAGCCAATTATGAGCGTTACGTAAAATAAACCCCCAAGGTGAAAAATTAAACGTTTCTAGGACCCAATCGTTTCAAAATACAACACTTTCCTCTATTGAAAAATACATTTATCACTTGTTCTTTACACATTAACTACCCGTCATCCATGTCTGCTTAACTGTTTTTGTATTTTGTTTTTATCGCATCCGATTGAAATGAGTTTTACAAAATGATGAACTATAGAGTAAGATCGGGTAATGTGGCATAAGAGGGTAATATGAAATATTTCACAGAAAAAAGTATCACAAAATTTTAAGTAATTAAAAATATTTTTTAAAATTCAAATTCAATTTCTAACAATTTTATTGTTCGAAATGTTTGTAAATTGTTTTTTTTATATAAAAATTCTTTGAAAACAAAATAAAGTAACAAAAAAAAAAAATAAGAATTTTTTTGTATTTACAAATTCCATTGTTGGTGCCTTTTTAAAAAAATATTTTATTTGTATTTAGAAAAATATTTAATGAAAGATGTTTAATATTACAAACAAAATTTTGTAATTGTTTTCTGTGGGTTTTCCAATAACGGCGTCCGCTGTGTAGCACGTAGCGCTTATTTGCTGGAACCACATGTAGTCAATATCCATATTGTTCAATTTGGCCCAATCGGTTATTATCGTTCTGTAGCGCTCGCCGTTGACGGTGATGTCCACACCAACGTCGGTTTCAAAAAAGTACTAACTTTTTGTGGATACATTGGCATCTGGTGAACCTCGTGTGTGTTGGTGACGTCCCATGTACGTCAATTTTGCTTGTTAACATAGCCATTTATTAAAAAATGCGCCTCGTTGCTAAAGATGATTTTTCATTTTTCTTTTTTAATTTTTTTTATTTTCATTTGAACTTGCTGTTCAATCCTGTAATACATTGGTATCAGTAACTGATAGATTAGACAGCCGCCACCAGAAAAACATGGCGGTCATAGGCCGCTGAAGTACTACACAGAAAAAAGTATCACAAAATTTAAGGTAATTAAAAATATTTGTTAAAATTTAAACTCGATTTCTAACAAATTTTTGTTTGAAATATTTGTAAATTGTCACTTTTCATATAAAAATTCTTTGAAAATAAAAATTTAAGTAACAAAAATATAACAAAAAGTTTTTTGTATTTACAAATTCAATTGTTGGTGCCTTTTTAAAAAATATTTTTTTTGTATTTACAAAAATGTTCTATGGACAATGTTCAATATTACAAACAGAATTTTGTAATTTTATTCTGTGTAGATACTCCGAATTTCCAAGTTTAAACTATGAATTTTCGATGAAATTTGGATTTATGATAGAAGAAGGAAATCTAAAATAACCTGCCTCAATTTTTCAGTCATCTCAAGAATCTAGGAAGAAAAAATTTGCACATTTTTTGGTACTGTTTTGTTCGTCAGCATATTAACATAAAATCATTCGAAATTCTAAATAAAAACTACATCAAAGTTTGATGTACATAGGGTTGCCAAATTGTTCCAAAAATTAGGAAAACAGGGTTCAGAGTGTCTTTGAAAATTTGACAAGGTATAACGTATGTCAATTTGGCAGCCATAGCAATATATTTCTTCATATAAAGTACCCAAAATTTTTTAAGTTTTTATAACAAAAAATTCACCGAAGAAAAGCTACCAGTAAAGAGCCCTAGAAAATTTCTTTCCAATGTTACCACACATAAATATTGTTCCTTTTGTTTAAATGCTTTAAATACCATTAAAGGCGAGACAGGTTGCAGTACAACTAGTTCAAATATCCTTTTCCAAACACGAAAAAAATTCCCATTTAACCCCTTAAATTATATATAACACTATATATAATTTTATATATAATTTTATATGCTATCTAATATTTGAGATATAATAATATATGGTCCATTATCAAAAATATTTTTCAATATGGTATGAGATATAATTTTATATTATTAAATATATGGTCCAATATAAGAAATATTTTTTTGATAGGGTAGGTTAGTTGGTAGCGTGCTAGCTTATCAGTGCGGGGGTCGTGGGTTCAATTCTCACCAGAGGCTCTGGTCTGTTTTCGCTACAACGAGCCGATAGCCTTTGTTGATAGTGCTCGTTTTGGGTATTAGGATATAATTGGTAATTATATTATTATAAAAAATAAAATAAAAAAAATAAAAATTTTAATTTTTAAATTTTTAATTAGAGTGGTTTCGAATGCCAGCCAGGGAGATACATTTTTTAGTGTTTTTTTTTTAATTACTTTATATAAATAGGTTTTTTTTTTTAAACTTTCAAATCTAAACTTATTTCGGGACAACCCCTAGAAATTTTCGATATAAAATTATATATGATCTTTCTTTGTTTTAAATATAATTAAATATAATTATTTATCTACATTTTTTCTGAGTCTATATGATATTGTTATATATAATTATTTATAATATTAAATATAGTTATATATAATTATATAAAATAAGATAAGTACAGAACCAAATTAGTCTTATTAATTCCGCCATAATATGTAGAATTTTTTTTTAATTAATCAAAAATACAATCAAAATGAGGACTACTTATTTTTCATTACATTCAGCCCATTTTGTTGTTCATTTTCAATCATTGTTTAATAATCGACAAAAGTAGTAAAAGTCGTTAAAAAAAAATAAATTTTTAACTGACAAAATGTAGAATGAAACGATTTTTGTTTTTTTTTTCAAATTAAATTTTTTTTATTTGCATGTAGTTTTACAAAACACAACACACACAGAGGTATATATTTTTATTTTCTATGTGTGTATGTATTTTTAAATAATTTCTTGTATTTTTTTTAAATAATTTTGTATATAAACAAACTATTTTGTTGAAAAAAATAAAAAGGAATTATATGAATTTCTATTTTTAGAAACAGAAAAAATAAAACTACATTTAACTGAAAATATCAACTCCTTCTGAAAATTTGTATAATTTGTTTTTTGAATGACTGATTCAAATAGTTAAAAAATATATTTTTATGAATTTCAATTGATTGTACACTTAAAATCAAATTCTACGTATTACTTTTTAAATAAACTACAATCGGTAACGGAAAATATATTGTGAGTGTATATAAGTCTCGAAGATAATATTATATATAACACAATTATACGAAAAATGTAGTCTAATAAAGTCAGCCACACACTGCTGAGTGCTTAAGTCACTACAGATCGAGTTCAAATCCTTGCGAAGCGATTGTTTGTTAGAATTTTAATATTTTTTAATTTAGAATTTTTTATACGTTTTTTAATAAACTAGATTCGGAATATGTATTATAATGTTGGAACCAATCTGATACAATTCAATCTGCCATTCAAATTTGGCCGGATAAATTCAGATCTTACTTAATCTCTAAATATATTGCTGGATCTAATTTGATCTGCCATTTTTCGGATCAATTTAGTTTATTATGCGCGATTTGAGCGTTTTCCTATCTTTTAATAATTTTGTTGTGTTTGTAATTGTAGTTGCATACAAAATCTTAAATTTTTTGAATTAAATTTTATTCAAAATCCTAAAATGTAAACCAACACTATGAGAAGCATTAGAAATTACCGTGCAAACTAATCTCTTAGTAAAAAAAAGGCATCCAGAATACCCCGAAATAGCTGAAATTTAAATATGAATTACAGAACAGGCCCTTAAAGCCATGAAAAAGAAATTTGGGGTTGACAAATTAAAACAGAATGGAAATTTCATATTACCGGAAAGGTATTCCACATTATCCTCACATTTTGTAAATTATTATTTTTTTTAATTTTTGGGCTGTATTTTTTCGAAATAATCAGGTGATCAAATAAGAAAGTAATTAATGTTTACTGCAAATATTTTGCATTATTACTTTGGCAGAAAATTAAAAAAAAAAATAAAAATAAAATCAGCATTCCACATTACCCGCACCTCCCCTATCTGCTAATCTCTATAAAGTATTATTATATTTGTGTATGTCAAATTTAATGTGAAAATCATCTCTTCCTTTTTCTTTTCCATTTCCTTTTACTTTCAAATTCATTTGCTTTATTGTTTAGTTTAGGACAAAATTAATGCTTTGTGTTATATTATCAACGGATTTTACAATTACAAATATTATTTCCAGACAATTTATTTTAACTTTTTTTTACAATAAGAAAATAATTGTGGTGTCTGAGATATGGACCTTTGAAAAAAAAAAAAGGATTGGGAATTAAAGACAAAAGAAATCTAAAGTTTTATGTTTTAAAAATATTGAAAGAATACAAAAGCATAGTGTTTTTATGTAAATTTTTAGTTTTTATGGGAATATTTAGTTTTTATGTGCATATTTAGTGAACATTTTTGAAATATTTGCATCCGTTTGGACTGCTGTCCAATTTGCAAGTTTGGTTGACAATACTTTCAGTACAGGTTGCTTTAAACACTATAAATAACAAAAGTTTCTTGATGAAATTTAGCTCGTATGTATTTGAAATGGATTAAGAAACAAATTAAATACATATTCAAGTCAGGGATGGAAAACATGGTACAATTGTACTTTTTTTGGTACATTTTTACCTTGGTTGGTACCGTGGTACTACCGCGGCTCATTTAGTACAATTTGAAATTTTTTAAAATTTTCAATTTATAACTTTTTTAAAAGCAACTTTAAATAAAATCCCGGTTTTTATTTATTCAGCTACTATAGTGAAAAATAAAGTTAGTTTTAAGTTGAAATGTTTTCATACACATTGTACACTCACCAAAAAAAGTCTGTAATGGCAACTGGAAATTTTGCTGTTATTACGGGAAATTCTGCTAATTTGAGCCCAGCGGTATTTTTTGCTAATCTTAGCAACACATGTCTGCTGACGTGTAGTACAATGAAATTAGTAGAAAAATTAGTATCCGCTACTAAATTTTAGTAGACTTTTTGTAAAGTGGAATCTAAAATCTGTTTGCTAAAATCAGCAAAAAAAAATTACTAAATTTTATTAATATTGGTAAAAGGCTTTGATTTTTTTTTTCTTATCGAGCATCATAAATTTTGAATATATTTTTTAAAAAACGAATTAATCATTTTGTTTTAATTTGGTAATTTCTGTTTGAAAAATATTTTGGTAATTTTTTTTTTTTTTACTTTTAAGGTTAAATTTTAATTGTTTTTAGGGCGGATTTTTAGAACTAAAAAAACCTTTTTAGTGCTATTTTAAGTGGATGTCCTTTTTTTTAGACATCAGTCGGTATCTTCACTTCCAATCCCTTTTTTAATATATGTAACATTTTAAGGAAATTTAAGTTTGTAGGTGTAAGTTTTAATTAGAAATAACATTTTCTTCAATAACCACTTTTTTAAAATTAGTAATATTTTTTGCTAATTTTAGCAAATCGGTTTTCAAAAATTTGTAAAATGATTTCTGAAATTAGCAACAAAAATTTGTTAATATTCTGTAAAAATTCTGTAATTTGTAAAATGTAAATAGCAAAAAGATTTGCTAAATAATAATTTTTTACTAAAAATCAGTACAAATATAGAAGAGTGGGATTGAAAACCGTTTACAAATCTTTCTACTAACTTTTTTTTCTGAGTGTACTATAATATTTGGAAGTGGCAACATTGAACAGCTGTTTTTAAATTACCTCTCAAAACAAAAAAAAAATAAATAATAAAAAAGTGTATTATTGTGAAAAAGCTATTAAATGCCTTTAATTTTTTTAATAGCAAATTCTGAAAAGGTTAAATTGCCATCGAGACAGACACTCAGAAAAAAAGGTGTGACATGTATCAAAATTAGATTAAATTTTACAAAGTTTTGTGGTAATTATAAGACCCGTGAATTTAAATTTTTTTAAGTCTTTTTAGTGTCTAAGCAAATCTAACTCAATACGATAAAGTTGTTAAAAAAAGCGGAAAAAATTTTGGTACCGTGACGATCGAAAAAGTACAATTTGTCTTGTTGGTACAACAACAGAAATCATATTTTCCATCCCTGATTCAAGTTTGTTACTAGAACAACAGCGTATGAGTAATATGAATATAAATATTGCTCATACGTCACCTAACTTTAAATTTTTTGTGCTATTGTGACTTTATTTTTCGCGACATTGTTGACATTAAAAATTTAAAATTTTTGTATTTCAATTTTTAGTATCTTACTGTTTTTTGTTTATTTTGCATATGTAAATTATCATAACTTTAAAGCGTTTCAACGATAACCTTATTTTAGTTTTGATTTTTGCAACTCTTAGTGCGGAATGTTTATGACCAAAAAGGTGTTTAAAAAATTCGTTGAAATGATTTTTTTTTATCGAAACTCTGAAACACAGATCGCTTATCGAAGACAAAAGACTTACCGATTTTTATGTTTATCCGACTCAGAATATTTTCTACAACATTTCGCAGGTGGTACAACAGCAGAATCACAAATTTTTCAACTTTGGCCCACTCTATTTTTAACATGCATAAATAACATTTCAATTTTGTTTTCGCTAAAGAGCTCTAGGTTATATTTGCACAACATTTGCCATAACGATTGACATAGTGTACATTTTAATTATATCCTCGATCCGAAACCTATTGTAAATATACTGTACCCTGTCATGCATAAAATACATACGCAGAGTACTCATTAAGGCACAACTTATTGAAACGAAAGGTTTTGAAAGAATAAATATATGCCGACATAATTATTTTTCTTCGTTTTTGCTAAGGATAAACAAAGCGGAAAGTAAACAAATTAAAAAAAAATAATAATTTTCAAGTATCTTTAAAAAACCACAAATAGTTTTTAATAACCAGTACTTTTTTAGCTGGAACTTTGGCACTTTTTCCAGTCGAATCTGAAACAAATATGTGCCTCCCTTTTGCTGTTACACTTAAAACAATAACAATTTATACAACAACTTAAAAAAACTTTTTAAAACTTTAAAACAACTGAAAATATTTTAATGAAAAATAATTTAAATGTTCATATTGTTAATACTGGTAGATGATTGTGAATTAAAAGTTTTGTTTTCCTTTAAATCATTTTACAAAAATTCTTTAGAAAATGAAGATTTATTGCTAGGAAAGCAAATAATGTAAATATACAATTTCCAAGAATATTTAATTGTAATGAAAAGAACAAACTTAAATATAAATACAATTTTTTAGTGAAATATTTACAATTATAATATTATTTTTTGTATAATTACCATCATATTCTGAAGTAAATATAAATTCATAAAGACTTCTTTGAAATTTATATAAAAATATTATAAAGCTTTCTAGAAACTTAAAAATCAAATTTAAGTTTTTCCAGTTTCGCAACACAAATGTGTTATTTATCCAGTATCTGTAAAGCTAAAAAAGTGATTGTATTGTATATAACTATGTGTATGTACATAACAATATATTTGTCATTATATCGTAATTTGAAATTTTTGTGTTCCAAAAACCAGGAAAAGTCTTCAAAATACCCTTTAAGACGACGACAGTTGTGCAAGTGTTTCAATAAAAATAAAATAAGGGTAAACATTAAGGTGTCCCTTAGGTTAAATTAAAAAAGAGGAATAAGAAGAGAAAGATGATACTCTTCACATTTGACTCTTGTCCAACATGACTTAAGCCTGAAAGTCGACTTGTTGTGCGCTCTCATGTAAGTTCGAATTTTACTATGGTTTGGACCACTTCTTTACCTTAAACACTCTTCATTTTTTACGGTATTGTGACCGGCTAATTTCAGTCAATGCAAGATTTCATAAAAAAATCTTTGACTTACTTAAGTACACAGAGAAAACAGATTCGTGCTGATAACCGAATATGTAACTAATCGATTGGTTCGGTTGTGGCAAACAAATTTTTTGTTATGACAACAGGAAACAAATTGAGACATGAGTAATTTCAGTGTGACAACAGTATTTCGGTTGCCTCAATAACAATTCGGTTGTCACAATCGAAAAATTCGGTTGCTGCAACTGAATTATTCGATTCGAATCTATTTTCTGGGTGTATCAAGCAAGTCTCAATCCAGGCAAGTTACAAATTGTCTTGAGCTTATTCATATTTATTTCAAAGCAATGACCTATCTTTGGATGTACAAGACATGCTCAGTAATGATTTCCAGGTAATTTATCATTACACCATAATTGTAGCGAGTTTTGCGTGGAGATGTATATGAGTTCAAATTAATATTTGGCCTTTATCTTATCCTAAAACCTTTATTCACCTGGTTATCAAATATTTCTAATAGGTGGCAACGCTGACATAATGGGCATCAAAAATGTTCTTATCACTAATACTTTAAAGTTGTTTTAAAAAACTAAACTTTCTTATCTTTCAAATATGCTCACACATACAAATATAATTTTTCTTTATCCCTTATTTTTCCCCCTAAATTTGCATTTTGATCGAAATGGAAAATGGTTTTATCTCTATTGTTAGTGTTGTATCCTCGCATATCAAAATTTCAGTACAATTGGAGTTCTTACTTGGCAAATTATAACACAAAAAATATTCATTTATTTATAAATATCATCACTGATAAATAAATTTAAAGAGGATTAAAAAATAATAATAAAAATGTGTAAAATTGGTCAAATTAACCGAACTCCCTGAGGCAGTCATCGACAGACTTTCGGCCAACATAACAAAATTGCAAGTTGGACTTATGATGATCTGTTTTCTTTGTGTAGTAAAAGTAAAATCGTTTAAATGATATTATTGTGTTTAACAAGGGATAGTTGTATAAAAATTTTTTTGTGTATAGTTTATTTTTTTTTTGTGTTATATAAAAATCTAATAAAAACTTTTTTGTTTGTTTTTTGTATTAAAGATTTTAAAGATTTTTCTTTTAGCTTGTGTCTTACTAATAGTACTTGTAGTAGTAGTTATTTAGTTGGGTATTACAAACTAATACTATGGAGCAATATAAAATAATTCAAGCACATACATATACAACTAGTAGATAAAAGGGTAGCAAATTTAATTCTATCTTTGCAAGTGTATTGATGTGTGTTTGTGTGTACTCGTATATGAATATGATATTCATCAGTGTTTTTATACAAATTGTTATGACAACAATAGAGAAAGCTTGATGAATAATTTATGCATCAATTTATAAAATTGTAAAGTCAATTTTATTTTATAACATAAATTTTAAAAACTGAAAAATTAGATATTTTTCTATAATGACAAAATTTTGTATCTGCATATAAATAGAAATAATACTCAAATTATAAAAACAAAAAAATACAATATCCAAAAGTATTAAATACTTAGTTTATATACTACTCTGTGAATTATTTAAAAGAATTATATTATAAAATTGGTTTTTAATATTCTTAAAGTACCCTTTAACATTTCACGACATAATTTTACTCCAATTAAAGGAATTCAAATCCGTAGAAACAATAAATATTGAGGTATTCCCTGGATTTGGGGTAAAATAAAGAAATAGTCATATTGCGAAAATACGATTTCAAGGAACTTGACTTTAGGTTCGAGTTGAGACCAAAATACTTAAACAAATGTATAGTAGGAGTCTGTAAAAACTTGGGCTTCACTACAGATGAATTTAGAGTACAAAATTATTTATTTATTTATTTATTTATTTATTTATTTATTTATTTATTTATTTATTTATGTATTTTTTTTTTTACTTCGTTTACTTCGTCAATTTGATATTTTTTTTTAAATCAAATTGAAATTATTCCTACTAATTAATGTGTTGTTTTCTATGGATAGAGGGGAGATGAAAAATGGTGAAATATGAAGAGCTTTTAAGTCCATAGCCCTGTTATGTTATTTTACTTCATTGGCGTTTAAGGGCTATGGGAACACCGAAGGAGGACGTTGAGAGCTCATGCATATTATTTTTCTAAATTGATGTTGCTGTCGTTGGGGATTGAACCCTCATCCTTTTGTGTAACAAGCCAATGCACTTACCATTACACCACAATGCGTTTTTACTCCCATGTAAATTATATCAGAGAATTGTTTCAATCACTGTTCTAATTTTAATATGCCATAGAGTCTAAAAAATTAACTTTGTAATTGCACAAATAATGTTATTTGAGTGAGCAAAATATAAATGACGCACCCAGAGAAAAGATTGGTTGCAATTCGATCAAAATCATTAACATTTATTTGTAAGGATTTTATTTTTTTTTGGAAATTTCGTATAGTAGAAGAAACCATTTATTTAGTGAATGTACTAAAAAATTAATACAATCTATCAAATTTATTAAAAAATAGTTAATGTTTGAAAGTGATAACTACAAATACGTTTGTCCTGATCAAATATATTATTCAATTAGTGTTTTCAGTTGAACCAACCGAATTGTGGACTGTATTGATTATATAAGCAACTAACGATTGGCATTTGTAAACGAATTTTCTGCTATATTTATTTTCTTAAAAAATTATATAAATTTAAAATTAGTCATCAGTGATCAATGCCATCTGTATTCATGGAGGGTGTCAATATTGAGGAATCAGATGCTTTTGATGTTCTGGGCATGATAACTCAATGTAATTTCCGCTGGCAAAATAACATCATTCGGTTGTCGATGCATTCAAGTGTTTAGGCTTTCTTAACCGGTGCAAAAACAATTTCAATTCATCTGATCTTCTCACTACCTATACCACCTATATGCGAGCGAAAATGGAATACAACTCCCATATATGGGCAGGGGCTTCAAAGTCTATTTTGCAGCTCCTGGACCGTGTTTAAAAGAGGGGGTCGGCGCCAGTGGGGTAATCAGCTCAATTAACTTATTGAAGCATCGTCGGAACGTGGTATATTAGGCTTTCATACTTGGTATGTTGAGAGTATGTTGAAAGTATGTCATACGAGTTCCTCATTACAAAAGAAACATTGAAAAGTGAAGGTTGGCGTGTGAATTAGTTGCTGCTTTGGTTTTTAAGTTATCCTAAAGTTTTTCATAACCATTTTGCTTCAAATGCCTATTGTGGTATATATCACTTTTCATATTCCATAATTCTGACAGGCTTTTATATACCCCAATAAACCCTTTTAAAAATGCGCGCTGTAACCAAGCCATCGTTACCGTTTGCCTGCAAAAATTCAAATGAAATTTGTACTGAGCATATCACAATTGCTATTACACGGGTATGATGGCATACCATTCTCACCATTCTCAAGTATGATCGTCTAATAGCCGCTTAACCTAGGGGTATCCCCTTTAGTGTTGGTTCAAAATAAAATTATTTCCCCTATTTGGCCTGTTCGTGCAGCATATCGGTATATGAAACTATGTGTTCTTTACATCAGAGGCGTAGGGTATGTTCAGCAACTTTGTCGAAAATATTAAGGCAAATATTTTTGTAAAACATATTAAATCTGTAACTCCCCCACATAACGGTAATTTTTGGGCTCTATAACAAATCTAAAAAACACCTCTAAGAAGGCGGAGAGCGGTAATGTAGTGTTCTACAAAAATATTGGCAATAGAATTTTACTACATATGTCAGAGCACACAAAATCTCAAAACTTAACACAAACACCAATTTGAGATGTTTTAATTTATATAACAAAATGTTTTTAAAAGAGTTTACTTAAAATGCAAATAAAACTATTGTTTGATGTTATAGTTTATTTTATTAAAATTATTGATCTTTGGTATCAGTTATGATATGATATATAAAATATGTGTCTGGCAGACCTTTAAATAGCTGCATAATTTTAATTTAATATATATCGTATTGCATGTACAAATTTTAATTTAAATATCATAAATTAAATCTCTGTGGCCAAATGTCTGTGGTACACCCAGCCACATATCTCTTCATATAAAACACAATTATAACTTTACAAAACAGAACGCATGAGTATATGGATTTATGCATGTGTGTGTGTATGATTAGTGTATAAAAGCCAACTTTAACTTACGTGCACCAACATTAGTTAACATTAAAATGACACATTATCTATGTAGTTTCTAGAAATCAAACAAACACGTACAATAAACATAATTATGTTACACACACACAATACAGACACAAAATATACGCTATATAACAGTTACAATATTATTTTGCAAAAATATTTAATATTTTTTCTAAAATACGAACAGAGTTTGGTTAAATCAAAGAGCCAACATGAAAATGTTTTAACTTCCACCAGTTAAATTGTGTGTGTGTCAGGGTGATATGTATGTGTGTGTGTTAACATTATAACGACAGTTTATGGCATATTAACAGTAATAAAATATTAGCTGGGTCAACTGGTGTTTTTTATTTACTTCCGTGTGTGTGTGTTAATTTATTTATGTCATATTATAAATGTCAACTTAAAAAAAAAACCAATAAGCATTTAGGTTTAAAAAGTTCAACTACTTTTAATTTTGCTTAAAGTAAAATACACTTTCAATTCTATTCAGTTTTTATATTTGTTAACCTCTTTTGCTGGAAAATGCTAAAGTAACAGTACTTAAATTCCAATACTTAGTGTGAAAGTAAAAGGCTTAATTAAAGCATCCCCAATTTGAGCATTGGTTCTCTATGTGAATTTTCAACCTCTTAAGCCAGAACTAAAGAGATATTATGACATTTTTAAAACGGTTTCTGTGCTAATTTTTTGTATTCAACAAATAGTTTAAATTTCCTTTTAATAAAGAAAATTGTGCAAAATAGTTTTCACTTCGTATTCCATCCAGACGATTATAAAAATGATTGTAAATTATACACTAATTCATAAAATTAATCAATTTTTATGCGAATTGATGCTCGTAATTTCAACACTTAAAATAGTTTTGTAAGTTAAAATAACAGAAAATGTCATTTACAAGAAATTATGTTTTATTTAAAAAACGGTCTACTTAATTTTCATTTAAATTAAATGCCATTTGTTATTTATTTTTAAATGCTGATTAATCAACTTATACATCCGTAAGAAACAAATTATATAATCAGTTAAATGTCAAAATTTTACCTACCAATTCCTTAAAAAATAAATGACTTTATCATTTATTTGAAATTGTTTCCCTTTTTGTATTTTGTTTAATCTATAATACAATGTATGTATACAATGTATAATACAATGTATGTATGTATAGACACTTTTTGTGTGAATGCGTTTGTGTATGTATGTGTGTTTATGAAGCTCTTGTAATTTGAATTAAAATAATTTTGTATATATACAACCAATTTAAATAAAAAAAACAAATTGAAATTTTTAAATATTTTTTTTTGAAACAGACAGCAGGCAAAATTTAAATTTGTAATAACTGTTGCGGACAAAAATAAACCACAAATTTCTGTTTTGTGGGTAAATTTTTATTAAATTTCAAACAAATGAAAAAAATAAATCAAACTGAAAAAATCGGCAAATGATAGTAAATCATTTCGAACAAAAGTATAAAAAAGTAAATATAGATATTTCTTTGAAAAATAAATGTGTGTTCGAACAAAAATCAATAGATAACTAAGAACTGGTAGATATTTATTGCTTGAAATTGCGGACATAATTATATAAAATGTTTTCTTTTTCAAGCTCTGAATACACCCTGTTTGGAGCCAATAAAAGTTTTTCCTAGAAAATTTTGTATTAACATTAAATTCGGTTTTACCGATTTTTTTTACCCTACACTGTGTAGTTACAGATATAAAAAAATGGAAATTTAGAAAACATTGTCGAGGCGGAAAAATTGCTTGAGGTGAAAAATATTTTTAAATATGAAAATATTTTTTGTGGTGAAAAAAATTTTGAAGTAAAAAAAAATTATGGTGAAATAATTTGTTTAGGTGAAAAAATCTTGTGGTGAATAAAAAATATGGCAAAATATTTTATTCACCTGACGCTATACAGAACATTGTATGGAATTTTTAAAAGTATCTTCACATTTTCATTAATAATTTTTTTATCGCGAGAAAAAACTAAGATCTGAGTAAAAATTAAAAACCAAGCGTCTTTGTGCCATTATCGCCATTTCAACAAACAGTCCGGCTTATATTTCGATGTGTTATAAACAGAATATGTACCACCATCAAATATGTAGAATTAGTGTCTAAAAATATCAGCTCGACTACATCGTCCACGCTTGCCATGTTACTTCTCCACAGAGAAAATATATTCATCATGAAAAACAATTTTCTTCCAACTGCATGCTTCGGTTGCAGCCCCTTAATAAATATTCTTTAGAGACTACAGAAATTGAGCTTTTACACTCATAAAAAAAAAGTTAGTAAAAAAATTTGTAAACGGTTTTCAATCCCACTTTACTATTTTTGTACTGATTTTTAGTAAAAAAATTATTATTTAGCACATCTTTTTGCTATGTACATTTTACAAATTACAGAGTTTTTACAGAATATTTACAAATTTTTGTTGCTAATTGCTAAAATTAGCAAAAAAAATACTAATTTTAAAAAAGGGGATATTGAAGGAAATGTTATTTCTAATTAAAAATAACACCAACAAACAAAATTTTATATAGATTAAAAAAAAAAAGGGATCGGAAGTGAATATACCGACTTATGTCTAAAAATTGGGCATCCACTTAAAATAGCACCAAAAAGTTTTTTAGTTCTAAAAATCAGCCATAAAAACAATTAAAATTTTACCTTAAAAGTAAAAAAAAAATTGACTAAAATATTTTTCAAAATAGAAATTACAAAATAAAAACATGTTATGTTTTAACAATTTTTAAGATTTTCAAGCCTATGATTTTGGTTTTTGGAAAAAATAAATAAAATAAAAAAAATTGATGCTCGATAAAAAAAATAAATTTAAAATTTTGTACTAATAATAATATTTATTAATTTTTTTTTGCTGATTTTAGCAAACAGATTTTAAATTCCACTTTACAAAAAATATACTAAAATATAGTAGCAGCTACTATTTTTTCTTCTAATTTCATTGTACTGCACGTCAGCAGACATGTGTTGCTAAGATTAGCAAAAAATACCGCTGGACTGAAATTAGCAAAGTTTCCCGCAATAACAGCATAATTTTCAGTTGCCATTACAGACTTTTTTTGGTGATTGTTCGACAGAACTTCGGATGGAAGCTTTAATTTGTTAATTGACCCAGGAATATTGTATTTTTAATTGCTTCAATTAAATAGTTTGATTGCTACAAATAAATTCGGTTGTGTATATTTTGTAAAGTTATTTCAAATTGTATTTTAATGAAATTTCTCACCCAAATATGGAATCAATTTAACTCCACTTATATAGGTTAACGGTTATGCATAAGCTAAGAGTTGCCAGACTATTTAATTAAAATTATCTGCCCTTAAAATAAAACCAAAAAATTCGTCGTCAGTCATGAATTTTCTAACCAAACGGAAAAGTTTTTTTTTAAACTTAATTTTCGCTTCTACCCCTGTAATTATAAGGAAACGTTCCATTGCTTATCAAAGCCAAAAAGAAAGTCAATACATTCATGTATTTTATATTCCAAAATGTCAATATTATCTTACATTATTTATTTGTTTACTGCAAAGTCAAACACACCTTCTTCTACAAACGTTTTTTCTCTGTTGTTCTTTGGTTTTTGCGATAACAATCATTTAATTGTCTTGGCTGTAGAGGTGTTTATGGCAATAATGGAATTTAAAAACAAATAAATGAAAGCAATACTAATTTACACTCGCTTATATTATGTTAACGAGTAAATATTTACAAATTGCTTATGACACATTCATAAAATAATAATATACAGACTCATCACCAGCACCCACAAAAGCACATAGTACTCTTGAAGGCATTTGTATGCATAGCATTTAATATAAATTGAGCCGTGTATGCACACACACACACACACACACACACACACACACTAGCACGCTAGCACACAATAGTAGAAACTAAATGCATTTTATTCAATAGTCCCTACTTGAACATTAAAAAGAAAAAAAAAAAATATTAAAAACTCAGAAAATACGTATACTATTGTTTGTTAACAACAATACATTTAACAAATGACAAGTGCAATATATGAAAATCTATATAAAACATAACAAACATTTATACATACATACACCGACAAATAGGTTGACTTATAGTGCAATAGTAAAAAAAAAACCAAACAGAAATACAAATAAAATGCCCTTAGAACATGTCGAGATTTCAATTACATTCGACTAGGAAACATAAAAATTTTATTGAAAAACAAGAAAACTAATATAGTTTTATTTAACACAAAAGATTTGAAATTAAAACAATTTAAATACAAAATTCATTTAATATGTTATCATGCTGTTTCTTTTTTTTTTTTATTTGATAAAGTGAAGTTTAAGATTTTTAAATAAAAATTGAGACAAATAAGCATCACCCTAATGTAACTACCCAGGTGGAAAAATATGAAGGTCACAATACTGGCACGATTTTGGTGGCGGTGGTACATGTACTGGCAATGTATCGGATTTTTAACTTTTTCAGTACAGTTTCGAAAAGATAACACAAATATTACGCTAGGCCGTAGGTATTTGCCGATATTGGTGCAGCGTTGGATTTTGGTATTTCCCCAGTAATTAAAATTTAAAGTATCCAGTAGTCTAAGATAATTCAGTATCTAGACAGTACTATAAATGAAATTAAAAATGTGATGTTGAAACGTCTTAAAATTTAAAAAATGTACAATAATAAAAATATGTATATCCTCACCTAAACTGCAAAAGGGCGTAACATTTTCTTTAGGGGGAAAAACAACAATAGACAATTAAACAACTTTGTAAATAAATCTGACACTTTTTATCATAGAAGAATAATATTTGGTGGAGAGATGTGGAGGGCAATCTAAAAATATTTAAAATTAAAAACTTAAATTTTGTTCATAAAAGCGCTATGTTTTTATTATAGAATCATAATTTTCAATAAAATTTGTTATGAAAAGTTTGTTAGTTACCTCCTTTTGAATTTAAGCTGACGATATGTTAGTTTTAAATAAATATACAAGATATACTTATGTGAAAATCGGAATATGTATGTCTATGATCATAATTGAGTATGCATGATCATATACGGTCAAGCATAGTTCAACGTGTGACCATACATGCTCTCATATATGACCCTATATTTTCGTATCAGAAATTTGTGGATGCATGGCGGGATTTTTTTATAATTGCCCAAATATTATTCATATGTGATCATATCTGACCATATTCAGGCATATACCCTCAAATTTTGGATCCGAAAAATATAAATATATGAGATTATGTATGGTCATGTATTGAACTTTGCATGGACGTATATGATTATGTATAGCCATGTATGACCATATACTGGCCCATGTGTGTTCATATTTATTTCGATTATTTCATGGGCATTTCAATTTTTTTTTTAAAAATTGTTAGGTAAATTAATTTTTTAAACCTGCTTGGTTTGAGATCTGCTGGATACTTAAGTAAGCCAAAGGTTTTCCTCCGAAATCTTGTCTTGATTGAAAAGCGCACATGTTTTTCTAGTACATGTATTTATTGAATATTTCCCTCAGGGAATTTACAATAAGTAATCAAGTTTTAAATCTTAATGTTTTTCTAGATTATTGCCAACGCAATAAGACCATGTTTGTGAGCAGGGATTTCGTTGTTATCGTTGGGTGAGATCAAGGGTGTCTAATTTTCTTAGACGCCCATGACCGCTATATAAAATCAAATCTTGGAGATAAGGATGATTAGCTAATTTGGATACGTATTTAGTGCAGACATTTTTGATCTCTTCTTTAACTGTTGAAACATTGAGGTCGTTGTGAATATTATTATATTATACCATGGGGCTCTAGTGATGAGCCTTAAGAGTTTGAACTGTCTTCTTTGCAATTTTTCTATGTTTGAGGACGATGCTGTTTCCCAAAGCTCTATACAATACATCCAAATCGGTTTGAGAACAGCTTTATACAATAGCAGTTTATAGTCCAAGCTTAGAAGAGGGTGCTTATGTAAGAGCCAGTTTAATTGCGCAGATTTTATTTTGATTTGAGTAGATTTTAAATCTATATGTTGTAACCATGTGAGACGTCGGTCGAGGTGAATTGCAAGGTGTTAACATTAGTTTGAGATGTTATAGTAATGTTATTGATTTTAAGTTTTGGACAAGTTTCTTTTCTTAGAGTAAATATAATATGAATGCACTTTGTTTTGTTTATCCTTATTTTGCATAGATCTAACCATTTTTCTATGTTATAAATGTGAAACTGCAGTATATTGGTAGCCGCAGGCGGATTTTTGTGCATGCACATAAAAGCCATGTCGTCAGCAAAAGTAGAAGTGTGAGTAAGTAGATGTGTTGGCATGTCAGCTGTGCATAAAATGTAAAATAATGGGTCCAAAATACTTTGTTGGGGAACTCCTGCTGAGATTATTCTACTATTTGAGGTATAGTTTTTCGATTTAACAATAAATGATCTATCTGTGAGATAGCTTTTGAGCAGTTTATGTGAATTTGGTGGCAAAAGTGTGCAATATTTGTGAACTAAACCATCATGCCACACTCTGTCAAAGGCTTGAGAAATGTCAATAAATAAGACGGAGCAATATTGTTTGTCTTCAAAAGTTTTCCTTATAAGAGTAACATTGCGGCGAACTTGTTCTGTTGTGCTATGTTTCTTTCTAAATCCAAATTGGTGCATGGAAATGATTTGATGCGTCTCAATATAAGATGAATTTATGTCTGAAAATATTTTTTCAAACAAGTTTGACAGTAGACGATATAAGTATATCATAAGTCATAAGTATATCTTTCCACGAAGAATGAAAAATACCAGTGCGTAAGATGGCATTGAAGACAAATTTTAAAGCTTCATTTAGCAACTCACAAATCATGTTTGGAGTGATTTTCTCTATACCAGGAGACTTTTTTTTTGTTAAGATTTCTTACGCTTTCGGGGTCGATAATCGAATTCGAATGGGTGATGAGACAATATCATATATTATTGGTGGAGATATACGAGAGCTTGTGATGTTAGGAATGAAAACATTTTCCAAGTGGTGGTCAAAACAAGATACCTTTTCTGGTGTACTTTTAGCCTAAATGTATGTCCTGTTTTTGGATATGAGTCGGTTATTATCACTTCCGATTCTTATATTTCAACTAACCCTAACATAATTTATTTTTTTGTCTCGAAATGATTAAAAATAAGAATAAGATTAACATGAATTAAATCAGTTTTCAAAACGAACTAATATTATATCATAATTCTTATATTATAATTTAAAATTAAATGCTTATGGAGATAATTTTTTTATTAAAAATAATGAAAAGTAATGTAAAAAAACAACAACGTTTATTTATTCTTTCTGTCACGTTTCACAACTTTATAGGTACATTATACCGTACGAGAAAACAAAAAAATTCGCCGTACTCCTTCCAATCTTAATTATTTTTGCAAGGCAGTTTCGATTTTTTTTTTTGCAAAGATAGGATCGCCTTTTTTAATTTTTTCGTCGGATCCTAACGTGTGATATATCGATGTTTTTTTTTCTCGAGGGGACAAATGTTTTGCTCTAAGGGCCATGGACGTCAAGAAAATAACAATATTTTTCCTATAGATAATTTATAATATATATTTTTTTTTATATGTCCGCTGAATAGAAAAGCAAAATATTCTTTTGAAAATGTTTTTGCAGCATTTAAATCAAATAATTGTATTAAAAATGTGAAATAAAATTGTTATTTTAAACAAATTTAATAAACGGCTATAAATTTGCAGAAATAGTACTGGCTCAGCACCTGTAACGGAAAAATAAAAAAAAAACAGTACTGTTTTTTTTTGGTACCTTCAACAATTTCTACCTGGTTACTTCATATATACAAACTACTAAACTACTATTATTGCTATGCACATCATATGTACAATATGTATATGTATAGATAGACCTTTAGTGAGAGCTTTTCTTTTTCCATTTCAATCGTTCAAATCTAAGTGACAATAAGCACATTTATGTTGGAAGAGGAGCTGACTTAACATTTTCCAAATACAATACAAGTACAACTGCAAGTATGTACTAGAGAATGTACTTAGTTTTTAGTATTTATAATAAACAAAAACTAACTGAAATATCATTTTGTAATTGCATGAACAAAAATATAAAATACACAGAAAAGATTTACCACAAAATCACATTATTGTAGAAATATTTTATATTTTTGAAAGCAAATTTTCTTTGTAAATGTATTTCTCTCGTTTTTATTTTTTATTTTTAGTTTCTAGCTTGTTAAGCCTTTAATCGTTAATAGTCTTTGTATCACTTGCAGTTTGTGTGCAAGTTAGTAAGTTTTAGTGTCATTATTAACTTTTTTTTTTTTTTACAAGTTTTGTTGGGTTGTTGTGTGTAGTAGCATTTCATTTTTATGCTTTAATACCTTTTGATGTCAGTGTCACTTTTGTATCTAGGTAATCATAAATGTTAATACATGTTTTGTGAGGTAAAAAATATGAGCATAAAACAAAAGGAAATGTAAAATTATGATTATAATGGCATCTCAAGTATCTGTCATATGAATAGAATATTAAATTGTCTGAAAATTACACTACTCATGTAGTTAAATAACATCAAAAGTTTCATACTACTTGGGGAAAGTATTTTGTAAAAATTTCATTTCAAATTTTGAAATGTATTAGGTGTTTGAAGGTGTAAAATGAATTTCTAAATAAAGGTTAAGGTGTCGTATGAGTTATATTTCTCTATAACATTTGAATTAATATCACTCATACGTAGCCAGACTTACGATTAGGATTTTGTGGGGTTATGAGGCAAATAGTATGTGTAAATTTTATTCGCTGTACACTAATACCCCGGTTTGCGTCGCTTCGGTTTGCGTCGCTTCGGTTTGCGTCGTTTCAAAGTTGCGTCGTTTATAAAATGTCTCCCGCTTCGAAGTTGCGTCGTTTATGCTTCAGTTTGCGTCGCATGCTTCGAAGTTGCGTCGTTATGGCTTCGATTTGCGTCGAATGCTTCGAAGCTGCATCGTTAGCAAAACAACTTTAATGTGTGTGTATAAATATGTAACTCAAACTGTGCAAGAGATAATCAATTTGGATAACTCTAGCTCAGAATAAAAAAGACCGATTAAGACTTTTTATTTAATACATACAATGAATTATGAATGAATGGTCTCAAATTTTGTTATGTTTTTCCTATGATTTTTTATATTTATATTTTAATAAAATCTTAAAATACAAAAATAATTAAATAAAATGATGTTTTTTATTAAAAAATCCTTTTTTTTTAGCAAAAATAGTGTGACTTAGAACCAACCAAATAAAAATCAATATAAATGAATGGAAAAAGGTGTTTTGGTTTGCGTCGTTTCGATTTGCGTCGCATTTCTCCGGTCCCCATTAGCGACGCAAACCAGGGTATTAGTGTATTCATACAAATTTTAAACTGCAATTTAAATCTTTGTTAAGCTAAATTTGAAAAAATTATATTCATAAACGAATATTATTTTAAAATACCGAATTTAAACGTTGTGAAAATAAAGAAATTTGAAAATTGGTTTGACCCTACCCAATATACCATATAGCAATCAACTTGCAATACAACTTGAGAATAAGCTTATATAAATATTGTGTTTTAAACTTTTCTAAATTTCGTTTATTATAATGTTTATAAAATTTGAATTTACAAGCAGTATTTAACAATGCTTGAGAAAAGATTATTATACATAACTTTTTCTCAAGTATGCTTATACACAATATACAACAACAACGCAATATGACGATTGAAATAGAAATATTTTTCAATACATTCTAGTCTTGTTGTCTTTGTTCTTCGCTTATAATCCATACAACAAGAGCCGTTACTTTTTTTTTTTAAATTTGTCAAACGTGTTTTGTGCGTGTTCATTTGCTTGTAAATTTTATAAAGTGAACGTGCGTTTGCATATTAAATTTAATTACTTTTATAATAATTTTTATTTATGGTTAAAATTAATTATTATTATTTATATATAAAATAAATTATTATTATTTATATATAAAATGAATTATAATTTTTTTTATTTAAAATGAATCAAAATATTTTATATTTAAAATGAATTATTATTATTTATATTTAAAATTAAAATAAAAAAAAATTAAATAAAATAAAAGAAAAGAAAATAACTGTGATTTCTCTTTTTCAACACTTAATAATATATAATATGTAAAGCTTATTCTACAATTATGTAAAAAAGCTTATAAATATATTGAGTCAAATAAGCTTTTCTATACGCAAGTTAATACAATATTATTTTTGTAAGCTTATTCTACAATTACAAGAATACGCTTATAGTAATCATACATACATAATATTTTCCCGAGGGTTCCGTTTTGATTTTTCTACAATTGTTACAATATATTCTCAAGTCTTTTTCAAGCATAAGGCTTGTGTTTGTAAGCTTATAATAATATTTTTTTTAAAGAAATTTGGTATGTATATTGGGTAGTTAAAACCTATTTTAAAATCACATTTTTGCTTAGTGTTTATTTTGAAATTCAAATATTTTTGCCAAAAAAAAAACTCATTCACTCAAAATAAGTTCAAAATAGTATTTGACCAAAAAAATTGGCAAGAATCATTTTTCATGTTTTTCATTGGTTTTTGCTTAAAATACAATTTATTGCCCAAATTTCAAAGTATCGTCAGAAGAAAATATACAGAAAAAATGATCGACGCGTCCAGCCCACATTTTTCCCAATATTACTTTTTATTTAGTATTTAAAAAATTTGATGTTTTTAATTTAAAGTAATGTTAATTGTACAAACTGAACTAGTGATGTGCAAACAATAAAGGCGAATAAAACTGGCTATTTAATTATTTTTTAATCTGCAATAAAATCATCAATTTAATTACACTTTTACCGAGCATTTTGTTTTAATTCTTTTACTTTTTTTAATTAATAAACAAATTATTAAACAAATATAGAGTTGCCATCCTCGAGTTAAAAAAAAAAAACGTTAAATCGTTTATTACTTAAAATACTGAATGTGAATATGAATTTTTAACAAAGCTTTTTTTACAATTAAAATCTTTTTTAACTCCTTTGCAACCTGAATTTAGATTTTTGAAACCTAAGATTTTTTATCACTAGAGCTATAAGTGTGTGTTCGTTTAGGTTTGTGTGATAAAAATGTATTAAAACTGTTTTGATTTTTACTCAAAAGTTTTTTGTTGTGTGTTAGTTTGTGCAGGTGACTAGTTTAATTTAACTCTTTTTGTGACTTAGTTTTAATGGCTGAGATTAAACTTTGTGGAAACAAATATTAATGCATGGCGAGTCACTTTCTGTAATAAAGGTCCAAAATTTTGATACAATACACAGAAAACTCAGCCTACAGTAAAGACTTAAGGTAGTACATACCTTGAAATATTTGGCATTAATAAAACTTGACAGCTTAATTTAAAAAATAAACTTCAATTTTTAAAACTCTTTATATTTTCCTATTTTGTTATTTAAATACGTCATTTCAAATATCGAAAATTTTGCATACATCACATACAAAATACTCTGATATGATAATCTTGTGTTAAGTCTTTTATAAATTTTAAATTTGCCGGGTTGCCACTGCCTGCTTTTAAAAATTAACTTCAACTTTTTGAAATCGTTATATTTAGTTTACCTGTGTGGGGACAATGAAATATTAAAAATTTCCCTATTATTGATTTTTTTAAGTATATATCGGATACATCACATACAAAATGCTCTGAAATGATAAAGTTGCATCAAATTTTTGCCAATTTTTAATTAGCTAATATAGAGGAAGACGCTCTTTAAATTGCGAGTGGTCAAATTTCCATCCCAACATCCCCAGTTTTGATCAAATTGATTTGAAATGTGTGAGTTGCAAGAAAAAACATCAATTTTTGGATAACAAATGTTCCTGCGACACTTTCTATAACCATGTAAGGGGACATCGATTTTGAAAACGAAAATTCTTAGAACTCCTTACACTTTGCTCAAATATAATCACAATATTATTTTGTTAAAAGCAATCTAAAATACATATTTTAATTAATCGAGAATGTAATTAAAAAGACGATTACTGATTTTTAATTATATTCAGCCCATTTTTATGTTTATTTTCAATTATTGTTTAATAATCCACAAAAGTAGTAAAAGCAATCGAAAGTCGTTTAAAATAATTTTGAATATTTAACTGACAAAACGTTAAAAAACGATCTTTGAAGTTTGTTTTGATTTGAAAGTTTTATATTGCACGTGTAATTGCACAACACAACACACACATTGGTTCATATTTTTATTTTATATATTTGTATATATATGTAAAATATTTCTAGTAATTTGTATTGAAATTATTTTGAATATAAACAAACTATATTTTAATTTTATAAAATTTTACATTTGACTAAAAATATCAACTTCTTCTGAAAGTTCGTATTTTTTTTAGTTTGCTGTTTGAATGTCTGACTCAAGTACTACAGACGGTAACAGAAAATATATTGTGAGTTTAATACATTGTTTTAACTCAGAGTTGTCATTGGCGGTAAGTGGTTACCTATGCCTTACGAGTATAGACACAAATTAGTCATTAGCAGGGAAACTGTAAATATGCGTATAAAATATGCACTAAAAATATAGAAATATGCCCTTAAAATTTAAAAAATATGCTATAATAAACAAGTTTTTACATATTTTTTTAAGCAAAAAATATTTTTATTAAACAATATATTTTCTGTTACTGACTGTAGTATATTTCAAAAGTAATACGTAGAGTTTGTTTTTTAATGAAGAATCAATTGAAATTCATAGAAATGTATCTTTTAACTATTTCAATCAGTCATTCAAAACCCAAACTATAAAAAATACAGACATTCAGTAGAAGTTGATATTTTCAGTTAAAGGTAATATTTTATGTGTTCTGTTTCAAAAAATAGAAATTCAAATAATTTCTTTATGTTTTTGTTATTCAAGTACCATACACGTATAGAAAATCAAAATATACATCTGTGTTGTGTTTTGTAATTTTATACAAATAAAAAAAACTTTCAATTTAAAAAAACAAACCACAAAAATCGTTTTTCAGTTAAAAATTGATGTTATTTTAAACCACTTTCGATTGTTTTTACTTCTTTTGCCGATTATTAAATTTTAATTTTGTTATTTTATCTGTTATGAAATTACTGTGGAGGGTACAAAAATATCAATAAAGCCGAATTTAATACTTTTACTTATTTTTTTTTACTAAAACGGATTTATGTTTTATTCTTTTATTACAATAGTTTAAATAAATTTCGTTTTTATCGTCTTCTAAAGTGAATGAACCCTCTTAAAGAGAAGTATAATTACTTTTCTTCCAAATTCGAATTCAATATAACTTTGTTTTAAATTATATTAAAAATATATATTTTATTTGATCCATAGTTTAATCACAATTTAATCAAATTATTATTTTATTGAAATAAAATCAAAAACAAACAAAAAGCTTAACACAAAACAAAAACATAAAACACGAAAGCTAAAACATATACAACAAAACTAATCTAAAACAAATCTTACAAGGAAACCACACAGTAGTGTAACCCGCAGATGAAACTTGAATAACTATGTGTAGAGTATTCAAAAACCGAAACCGAAAACCGGTCAACCGGTTTCTTTTTTTTTTAAACCGATCGGTTTCGAATATTTTGTAAATTCGAAGAAAACCGAAAACCGGTCTTTTTTGTGCGGTTGACCGGTTTTTTTAATTACATCACCAACTGAGTTACTTGGTCTCTTTTATTTTTTCCAAACACTTTTAAAATCGTTTTTTAGGTTATGAAGATTTAGATGAAAGTCTGATAGATTGCGATGAAGACCTAACTTTGGATATTTCAAATTCAAATAGTTTAATTTCTGATCTAAATAACACAATAAACAGTATTCAAAATCCTAAAAAAGAGACTGTACAAAATAATTCATCATTATATGATCATTTACATATATCTTGATAAATGCGACAAAAGAACTGAAAAGTTGGAAAATTTATATAATTGTCTTTTGACTATTTGTCCAACATCTTCTATTAGTGAAAGAGTATTTTTTACTTCTAGCTTTATCAAAAGCAAACAAAAAAATCGTCTTAAAACGAAACATTGTAATTGAATATTATTTCTAAAGTATTATTTTAGAAGTGAAAAATATATTTTCATTTTACATATTTAAAATGTAATATTAAAAAAAATATATTTAATGAAAAACGTTTTAAACGTTCAAATTACTAACGTACCTAATTTTACCAATTTACAAACTTTATGACCTCTATTCATTTGATATGCATATAGTTTTATAATATTAATTTTTAAGATATTATATTAAAAAATATTAAAACCAATAAATAAAATGTTAAAATGAAATACAATAAAAAAATATTATAAAATATTTTTTTCAAAGAATGTATTTTTTTATTTTTATTACTTTATATATTAAATTTCTTTTTTTTTTGTTTGTAATTAAAAAATTATATAAGCTTTTTATTCAAATTAAAAAAAACCGAAAAAACCGGTGACCGGTTTCAAATTAAATTAAACCCTACATATAAACCACGAACATAGAATTACGCACCTAAAAGAAAATTAAATTAAATTATGATTTGTGGGTTACACCATTGTATAGTTTCCTTGTTTGAATATGTAACCCAACATCTTTTATATGTACGAAGTGTTTTGCTTGATGTGTTTATTTTTAACCCCCACTTTATTTACATTTTCCGTTTATTTTTATTTGTTTTTTACTTTTCTGTGTAGTGTAATTCTTAGAATGCCAAAGTTGAAATTTGTTGTGGTAGTAATTGTATAAAATAGTACACTCAAGATATTAAGCAGTTTACTGTTTGTAGTTTATTTAGAAATTTATTCAGTTTAGTTAAAAACAAGGGAATATTTATTTATTCTTTAAAAATATTTATTTTAACTTTTTGTTTTTAGCCATTTGTTCAAAATTATTTACTGTCATTTACCGATTTTTTTTCAGTTTCATTTGATTTATATGAAAAGTAGGCCGGATTTTAAATGAAATTATTATTATATTTAACTTCTTAAATTTTTGAGTTAAAGATTAGTTTTTTTTTTAAAATAAAAATAATATTTATTTTTCCTGAAGATGCTACACAATGGAGAAGCGAAATCTTGAAAAAAAAAATAATAATTTTAAGCTTAAAAAATTTAAAAGTTAAAATTAATAAAAGGTTAAATAAAAGTTAATAATATTTTTTATCATTTTAACTTACAAACTATTTTAAGTGTAAGAGTGTTCAAAGGGGGGCAATATATATCGTATTGTTTATGGATGCTTGGTTATGTGTAAAAATGTTAACAGCATTCACGTGTTTTTTTTATTTTTATTTTATTGCAAATAAAGTAAAGCATTAAAAGGCGATTGTTTTCCTATATTTATTTTCATTTAAGTGAACTTGAAAGTTTAAGAAAGAGAAAACTGTGCCTTAAAATACATACTCGTGATGAAAATGAGATTGGAGTGGAAAATATTGAGTGTTTTCTCTAAATAATTGAGAGTTATTGAAAAGCTTTGTTAGGGGAGGTTAGAGCTTTTTGCATAAAATGTCTTGGGAACTTTTTTGTGCTTAAATTGGTGATATAAACTTTTGCTTTTCAAAGTATATTTTCTACGCTTTTTAGGTATTTAGCAGATTCTGTTACCTGCAACTATCTATGATTTTGTTTAACTACAGATGGCACTCTATATTTTTTTTAATAAATACATAGTTTCATAAAGTCTGAAGGTAAAATTTATAATTTTTACTTTATAATGTTTGCCACATATATTCAACATTTTGCTAAGTTTATCATCAGGCCAGCGTATTTTGTAGTCAATGGCCCAAAACACACTTTTCAACTCGGTTGGCACATTATTTTTCAAAATTCGGTAAATTTTAAGTACAACTTTTTTTGACATTTTGTGGCACATTTTTTGCATTTATAGTGCATATTTTTATTTTTTGGTGCATATTTTCTTTTAAGTGCATATCTTTATTGCATTTTTGCATATTTGAGGCGTATCACTGCATATTTTAAGCACATTTTTCGATATATAAATGTACGTACACTCACCAAAAAATGTCTGTAATGGCAACTAAAAAATTTGCTGTTATTACGGGAAATTTTGCTAATTTTAGCCCAGTGGTATTTTTTGCTAATCTTAGCAACACATGTCGGCTGATGTGTAGTAAAATGAAATTAGTAGGAAAAATTGGTAGCCGCTACTAAATTTAACTAAACTTTTTGTAAAGTGGAATTTAAAATCTGTTTGCTAAAATCAGCAAAAAAAATTACTAAATATTTTTAATATTAGTACAAAATTTAAAATTTATTTTTTTATCGAGCATCAAAATTTTTTTATTTTATTTATTTTTTTCAAAAAATATTTTAGACAAAATTAAAAAAAAAAAAATTAATGGCTTAAAAATTGTATAAACAAACTAATTTATTATGTTGTTTTAATTTGGTAATTTCTGTTTTAAAAAATATCTGAGTCAATTTTTTTTTAATTGATTGTATATATACAAAATTTTTCAATACAATTTACAAGAACTTCATAAACACACATACATATACAAATACATTCACACAAAAAGTGTTTATAGCTTCATATGCATACATACATTTTGTATTGTACGAGTATATTAAAAAAAAACAAAAAATACAAAAACGGAAATAATTTCAAATAAATGAAAAAAACATTTATTTTTTAAGGATTGGTGGGTACAATTTTGACATTTATTTTAACTGATTATATCAGTTGTTTCTTACGGATGTGTCAGTTGATTAATCAACATTTAAAAACAAATAACAAATAGCATTTAATTTAAATGAAAATTAAGTAGACTGGTTTTTAAATGAAATATCATTTCTTTTAAATGACATTTTCAGTTATTTTAACTTGCAAACTTTTTTAAGTGTATATGTAACATTTTAAGGCAATTTTAATTTGGAGGTATAAGTTTTAATTAGAAATAACATTTCCTTCAATATTCACTTTTTTAAGATTAGTAAATTTTTTTTGGCTAATTTTAGGAAATCGGCTTTAAAAAATTTGTAAAATTAATTCTAAAACTAGCAAAAAAAATTTGTCAATAATCTGTAAAAATTCTGTAATTTGTAAAATGTAGTTGCTATTTACATTTTACAAATTACAGAATTGCTAAATAATATTTTTTTTACTAGAAATCAGTACAAAAATAGTAAAGTGGGATTGAAAACCGTTTTCAAATTTTCAATCTATTGAAAACCGTTTATAAATTTTTCTGAGTGTAGTAATAACAGAAAATTTTTGTTAAAAGTACCCTGCGGTAAAAAGTAGCATTGGCATACTTTCACAAGCTCGGCCATACTTGAATACACATATTGTAGAAGACAATCAATTAATACAAGTTTTCTTTTTAAAGTGCGCAATTTAATGTTTACAGTTTTAAAGCGGAGTCATGAACAATTTTTCGTTTTTTGCTTTTTTTCATTATAGGAAATAAAGCATATATTTCATTATAGGAAGACGCATATGCACAGAAAGAAATAAAAATTATCTATTATGTAAATTTTACTATTAATTACTAAAAATTTTATACGATTAACGGCAACAAATTCCAATAAAAATATAAACCGAAAAATTAGGACCCATTCATAATTTAATTCAATAAAAATTTGAGATGTTCCTCGTTGAAGATCATAAACATTTTTCTAAATGAAAAATTATAATTTTTGTAATCATGCATAGAGAATACACAGACAAATAAATATTATATGTTAGTCGAATGGTTTGCATTTTCTGCTCATTGTAGACTTATTTAACTCACAACTTAAATGGAAAAAAAAAATATTAGGATTAATTCATTATTTACGAACTCTAGCTAATAATCTGCATTAATTACACATGTATGTCTATTTAGTTATTAGCTGACATCTGTTTGTTTTTTTTATTTCCCTTTGCTGTAAATGCAAGTGGAAACGTGATTACAGCAAACATGAAATTTATACACATCAATAATAAACTTTACTATAAAACAATACACACAGTACGGTATACAGATTAGGAAAGTATTATTTAAATTTATCGAAAAGGGTACAATATTTGATCATATTCCAGGGAGCGGATCAAATTTCGATAAGGAGTCTAATTCTTATTTAATGGTCAGGGCACAAAATGTAGAGAAAATTCGAAATAAAATCACCGATAAAGTCTATTTAAGCAAGTATTGGAATGATGGATTATATGGGGACGAATTCTAAATTTAATCCGATTTTCTTTGAATTTGGTGTCATGATTTGTTCTCCCATGTGAATGTTATCACATCCATTTCAATTTCAAGGTATCTTTTTCTGAATACCATTTAAGTTCAATTCAGAAAGAACCGATTTAAATAATTTTAATAGAATTGGTCCTTGTGCCAATAGAAACTAATGTGTATAACACCATCAAAATATCTTTGGTTGTTATTGTTTAATTACAAGGTAAACATGGACACACGGGTGGACTGGCATTGTTTAATAGGAAATGTCGTCATAATCTTATGCTTAGTGAGTTAAATGGGCGTGCAAAAAGGGGGTATATACAGGTATTTATATTTTAAAAGGTTTTTCATATTTATTCTGAACAACTGCAGAAAATTGGGAATCAAATGAAACGGAGTTCACAATGTCAACTTTTATTCTATGAATAAAAGCATTTTAAATACGTAACATAAATTTTTAGGGTGTCAATATACACCAAACAAGGGGGTGTCTTAAATATTTTTTAGGCGGCTTTTAATTATTAAAACAATTATTTTGATTTCTTAATAAATATAGTTGTGTTTACAAATATAATTAGTGGTGAGATAATGTAGTACTAAGCTCCTTGTGTGAAGTGTCTAAAAACATTCTAAACGAAAGTAAATCAAAAATCATCAAAACGAAAGTAAAGTAACAAACATTTCTTTTATTTCCTATGAATTTTGTCGAAAGTAATTGTCAATTTCTATTTCTCAGACAATTTTCGTAATAGATAGACAAACCTTTAGTACAAGTGTTTAAAATATTTTTGAAAAATATTTGAAATTTTTATCAAATTTAATAGAAATTTGAAAACCTTATTTCAGTTTAGATTTTTTTTTTACCAAGTTCGCACAAGACCTAAAACATAAAATTTCAAATCAAAAAGCAAAAAGCACAAAGCTTTGTTTTAAAACATCTTGTTAAAGTTAAATACACAAATTTATTAAGTTAAATATTCTAATATCTTGTATGTTAAACTCATTAAAGTAAATTAAAATAAAAATGTATTTTTTATTGCAATTGACGTCATTCAAATGTCTAAACGACAGTAGAACGTATTTAAAAAAAAAAAAATAAAGTTGAATGTTCCTTAAAACTATTATAAAAAAAAAAAACATTGAGAATTGCATAAAAATCAGGTCAATAGGTCGATAATTTTTATTTTTTTTGTAAATCGTAGAAATAAATATATATTTATATTGCTGTATATTATATGATGATAATGATAACTAATAAATTTTCTATTTTTATTTTCTATTTTTAGGTAAGTGTCTAAACAATTTTTACCATTGATATTGATATATAAAAACTTAACAGGTTGGTGTTTAATATATTTTGTTTTTATAATAACGTTCAAATTTGTTTAACATTTTTATGTATTCCTTTACTTTTAAAGAAAGCTTAAAGTTTTATTGTACTGTTAAAGTAAACATTATGTTATTAACATAATATGTTTAAGCAACTTTTGTATATAAACATTGCATTTACATTTGTATTTAACATATTTTTGTTTTATAGTCTTTTTTTGAATTCCTCTCGGTTTTTTTTTTTGTTTTGGTTCATGCGCTTTTCCATTTCAGCTTCATGTTGCCTTTGGAATATGCCGCATTTTCTTATTTGAATTATATGTGTAGTATGTAGTTTTACTCTGAATATTATGTGTGTGTTTTTTAAGGTTATTGTGTCACATTTGACGTCACAAGTATTTCTAGTTTATTTATTTTTTTATATATATATATATATTTTATTTTCCACTTGCATTTATTTCATTTCATTTGGAATTTAGACTTTTCTTATTGGCATATTTTGTTGTTGCTGTGTCTTTGGGAAATTGCAGATTTTCTTTTATATTTTACTTTTTTCTTTAGTTTTTTATTTACAATCTCTGGCAACATGTTGTTGTCTTTTCCATAGTATTTGTTGTTTAACGAATTAAAATCTTTTTAACAACTAGGAAGTTGAAATTTTTAATAAATATTTATGAACGCATACTTAGAAAAATGCAATAAATTTTATTTAATTGATTTTTTCATTTTATTAAAAAAAAAAAAACCATTAAAATATTTCAGAGAACGTGTGTTTTTTATAAAAAATTTTATAGAATTTTTTTTTTTACTTTAAGGTATTTAGAATGAACAAAATTTGTTTAATTTCCGATGTTATAACAATAGTGTCAATTTTCCACGTTATACCGGCGCTCTGTGCCGATACAGGGGGTAAAGTCGTGTCGATATGAAATTGCTCAAATTACCAATCAAAACTTTACACGCGATCGAAAGAAAATCAATGAAAATCGGAATACATTTAACAGTGCTTATTTTTACCTAACTAGATAATTAGATATCCTCCCGAGCAGTTTGATATTGAAAATGAACAAATTCGGTCCAGCGGTTAAAAAGTTTTTAGTGAAAATGTTAAGTTAACTCTAAATTTTCCAATATTGGTGTATTTTAGTACAATTTCATTGTAGCGACTGGGACGTAAAATATTTTCTCTTGCTTTTACACCAGTCGCATATAATTAAAAATTATTATTATTCACTTAAAAAAATTTTTTTAGTACTAAAATTTTTTTTCACCGCAGAAATTTTTTTCACCTCAAGAAATTTTTTCACCTCAAAAACTTTTTTCACCTCAAAAAAATTTTTTCACATCAAAATTTTTTTTCACATACAAAAAAGTTATTTTACTTCGGTAGGGTAAAGTGCTATGGGAACACCGAAGGAGGTCGTTGCGATTTGTATGAGAGATAAAAACTCATACATATTATTTTTCTAATTGATTTTGCCGTCGCTGGGGATCGAACCCGCAACCTTCTGTGTAACAGTCCAACGCGCTAACCATTACACCACAACGCCCCAAACTTGTTTTTGTAACTGGTTTATGGAATAGTCGTAAGCAAAGAATAAAAGCTCTGCCAACATTTTCATTTTCCTTTCGGTTTTCACAATTTAACTAAAATTCTTGAGTTGCGAACTTTTTTCTTTGGGTCCTCTTTGGCCGATCGTATTTGCCTGCCTTTGTGCACCTTCTCCATTATAAAAATATAATAAATATGTTATTTACAAAAAAAAAAGTTATTTGTATGTTCATAAGCAGTAAAAAAAAGCTTACAAGTGTAAATAATATGGTTTACTTATACAAAAGGTTTTGAAACTTAAAAAAAAGAAAATTTGCAAATGTGAATGAAATATTTATTTGGAGCGGTAAATGAATGCCTGCCTTGTAAAGATTAAAGATGATTTCATGTAAATGTTGCCCGCGGCACCGCCTTAAGTGGTCCATACCTGTGCAGCTGTAATTGTGGCTGGGTTGTCACTGTACATGAGAGGCTTCATGTATCTCTACAAAAATAGTCTAGTGGGGTGAAATCGCATGATCTTGACGGCTTATGGACTGCTCCAAAATGTGAGATTGATTGCTCATCAAACTCGCCTCCCAATAAGTTCATGTTATCGCGTGCCGTGTGACATGTGGCACCGTCTTGTTGAAACCGCATGTCAACCAAGTCCAATTCTTCCATTTCGGTAATCATCGCCATCAGTTCCTTGCTATAAGGACTGTTTGTTGACGTACCCATTGAGCCAAAAATGGGTACGTCAAAATTATCGAAAATAACTTAAAAATTTGATTTTTAAGAATCAAGGGACCATAAGTTGTAAATGTTAAATATTTGAAAGTATTTCGAAGTATAACTATTATTGTTTTCAGTACATTTTTATTTTCATAAGAACCAACATTTTATATTGTTTTGGTTGTATATACCTATAATACAAGAAGTATTTTCATATACACAATCTGAGAAGCCCTTCTCACGTAAATGTATTTTAAATTCGCAATTTACGTTTACATTTTTACGTTCTAAGATCTGACCGTAAAAACATGCACTTTTTTCCTTAACAATGCTTTTGTTACTAACTCAATTTAAATTAACAAGATAATCGTTAATTTATGTGTGCAACTTAAGCACTACATTTATTAGTTAAACAAACAAATATACGATTTTTTTTTAAACAAAACAAAAATAAAAGTACTACACACCCACCTACAAATAAGTGAAAAAATAATCAAATATAATATAATTTAAATAAACAATACCTAGTACCCTCAAAAGTTTTGGTACACGAGTAATTGCTCACACTCTTCGAAATTCACTGAATGTACAATTGCAATTTTGTCATATGCCATTGTGGCGAATGACATTTTAACTAAAATTAAACTAAAATAGTACTCAAATTTTGTAAAAAGTGCATAAATAAATGCTTTACATTTGGAACAAGACATAGGGCACGACATGGGACAAAACAGCTGATGGCAGCAAATGACAAATTGAAGCAGGTGAAAAATACCGACCTTTTAGTAAAAATAAATAAAAAGTGGGAATAATAATTCTCAACAAGATGATGTCAAGGCGCATTCAAATATCTGATGTCGATTTTGCGCCTCCTGAAGCGAAAGCCTTCTTATTTGCATTACCCGTCACCTTACTTTGCAATCTCTTAATCATGCACTTATCTGGGCAGTAGCCAGTTTTTCTAAGGATGTGGCGTTAACTGCGATAGATCATTGCCCAGTTCGACTTTAAACATCGTTAATCGTTTTAATTTCATTATAAAAGAAAAACTGTGTATCATAACTTATGAATGTACTAGGTACAAAACACACATGTGTACAATCAAATATTGATGATAGTATAACATTTTCAATATGGGACTTTTTAATAGAATTTTAATGCTTTAAAATTACGAACACATAAAATTCCCACAGGTGTGAAATACATTTTCTTTTTAAAATTATGAAGAATTGAATTAGAAGAAGAAGAAAAAAATATTGTGAAATAAAATTGTGAAAATTTAATCAAATTTAATCTAGGAAGAGCTGTTTAAGATCTTTTATCTAATGACTTTTTAACACATTAAATTTTATTTACGAAATTTCAAATTGTTGTTAGAAATGAAATATGACGAATTCCCCCCCCCCCCCTCTTTTAAAAAAACGACCAACTAAAAACGGTATAAAGTAATTTTTTTTCACGTTTTCTTTTACACGTTTGCGATACAGATGCGAAGAGATGACCTTCTTAGCATGTCTACTCAGACTTTTCATTTGCATATGTTTTATGTCAAAACTTGTTTTAGACAAACCCAGCAAAATCTCAGTGGTCTCAAGATATCGGCAATATAATGATATTACCTGGTAATACCTGAAATCCCTTACCCTTGCGCATTTCAGCAAAACATAAATTAAATCTTTATGAAAGTGAAAGAAAAAAATATTTTGAGTCGAAAAAACTTATTTTGAAATATTTTTGTTGTGAAAATAATTTGAGTTGAATACAAAATATTATTCACCACAAAGCGTTTGGTGAAAAATATAAGAAAATATTTATTTACGTAATAGAAGTCTTAACATTCTATAAACTAAATTTTTTATTATAAAACTCATTGCCGGATAAAATCATTTTTCGCAGAGTAGCATCATTAGGGTCTACATATTAAATATAACTCTGTGTCAAAAGTAATTTTTTTGTAAATTCTTGCATAAAAAAACACAAAAAAATATACACCCGCTGACCCGCTGCATTACAAGAATAAAGAATAAATAGTTAGCAGAATAAATAGTTAATTGTTAGTAATAAAAAGAAGTACATGTTGAGAAAAAATAAGGTTGCAACATGATTACAGTTATAGGCTTTTTACACTAAACAACATCTTTGTGAAACGCGTGGAAGATGTTGAAAACGTGAAAAATTATTCTGCAAAAGATGATCCTTACTTACTTAGTTCCATTATACATCTATCGTATGTAAATTGACTTCTTCTAAGTAAATAAAATAGTTTTGACGGCGAATTATTAATTGTGAATAATGTTTGCTTTTTTTATAAAACCATTTACTTGGCAATACAAGTTTTTGCTGGGAACTGTTGTGTACTTTTTTTGATTGTGTGATGATGTTTTTTTAGGATGATGGTGATGATAATGTTATTTTGTTTTTTGTATGATAAATGAATAACATAGGATGCTACTCTAATACTTGCTAGATACAGTGGGTGACAATACAATGCAAACATTTAATTATTTGTGTGCCTTTGGTTAGTAATCAAATTTTGTCTGTAAAAATGAACTTATTTGTATAATTATTACATAGTTATTGATAAGTAATGTTTTCCAATATTGCATTACTTTGATAATAAAATAATTAGTAGCAATTAAGATTGACTGCTTATAATAACTACTGCACCCAACAAAAATAATTAGTTTTCACGCCGGATTTCAAGTTGTGGATATATTAGTTTCATTATATAATCACTTAATTGTTAATGAAAACAATGTAAGCCTTTAGAGGTATGTGCCACAATTGCTTTTAATGACAAAATGGAGGCCAAAATGACATAATTTATCTGAAATGTTGCTAGCTATTTTATACTTTATAATGATTATGAGTAACTGAGCTTTTCACTAACATTAATGACGTTGTAAAATAAAAATATTGAATTTTCTAGACCCTAATTCTACTGCTTATTATTTAGATTTTAGTAATGAGTACTGAGTTTTTGATAGGATAGAAGAAAAATTGTTATATTTGTATAGAAAAAAAAACTGCATAACTTTGATACTTAACTCAAAATTATTAAACTCTAAAATCGCAAAAATTTTAATTTTGTAAAAGCTTTTAATGTATTATCACCCACTGTATATTACTGATGCCATTTATAGACTCTGTGTTTTTTTTTTGTTACATTTAAATTAAGTAAATGAAGATGTAAAATTTTTAATATATGTTCATTTACTTTGAGTGTACCTAGAAATGTTTGTTGAGGTTTTAATAAAAAGTATGATATATGATTTTCACTAATTGGTTGTACATATATTAATTTTGCTTTTTTACTATTTCCAAATTTCTTTTAAAATTTTCACAGTAAACTGTCAAATTAGTTTGATTTTTTTTTAAAATAATTTACAATATTAAAATTGTGTTGATAAATTTTAGTTTGATAAAAAATTTATTAAATACCTTTCTATTTAAAGTTTAAAAACCTTAAAAGAACAGAAATGATTTAAAACAAACAAATCAGATTTAGAAAATTGACAGTAAACTGATTTAAATTTTACTTGAGCTAAGGGATAAATCGATCACAGAAAATAAATAGATTTTCAATTAAAAATTTTGTTTATTTTGTTAAATGTTTAATTGAATTTGTAAATAACTTGCAACAAATTAATTGAAAAATTTCATACAAAATAATTTTGTTACAATAAAATAATTTTTAATTTTTACATTTCTATAATAATTTTAAACAAGTTGATTAAAAATATAGTAAAACATTTTCAAAAATTCCTATTGATTCTAATAAAATTCAGTTCAATTTTATTTAGTACAAAATTTACTTGAATTAATTAAATATTTTGTTAAAGTCAAAACTCAATTTGCAAAAGTTTTGTATTTAAAAAGTGTTTTTCTTAAAAATTTCATTTGAAATAGTGTAGTTGTGCTTTTAATTCGCACACTATTTTACCGTTTCTTTATCGCAATCATCATTACACTTTTAAACTTAATAATCTTGCATTTGATTACAATGTTGTGCTCAATTTTCACACAAGTGCTATTGTATTTTGTGATGAGTGATGTTGGTGTTGGTGGTGTATACTTGAAATGTTTTATTGAAAAAGGCAACCATGCAGCAATATTTTACATATTCTTTTCTTAAATTTTTGTGTAAAATTTAATTTTTTTTATTATATAACCTTGAACTGGTCATAATAATAATAATAGTTTTATTTAGACATTTGATCTATCGATTAACGGTATTTCTTTTTTTAAATTTAATAAATTTACTCATATTCAATTATAAAGATTACAGTTTTTCATATATAACTTTTCAGCAAAATCTTGGTAATGGTTGGACACATTTTAGGTATTTCCTGGTAACAAGGTATTTTTTATCCTTTGTTTTACCTTTGAAATTATTAGTTACGAATATTGATTTGTGTATATGTATCACAACTTATTTTAAGACTTTAAAATAATGTGTTGCTGGCATTGTGTTAAGTGATAACCAGAGAAGTAAAAAGAAGCAAAACAAATATTGGCAAAAAACAAGCAAAAGTAGATGGTTGGGGGAAAAAAATTAAAAAAAAATCACTGAGGCAAAAAAAAATGTTAAAAAATCAATTTAAAGCTCAAAATCTTAAGAATAAGCTATTAAAAGATAAAAACTGGGGAATCCAAAAAAGCAAATGTGAGTAAAAGATGAAAATAAGTAAAACAATCAAATTTATCTTCTCTGGTGATGACTGATTAAAAAGGATACACAAAATGAACTTTTGGTATTGTATTATATAACTACTTACTTTTTTTTTGTCAATTCACTCAGAATATTATGTAGCTTGCTCTTTGTAGTTTTATAAAGGAGTTTTCCGTTCCATTTAAAAATAAAGAAACATAAATTTTTTTCTAAAAAAATATCTATTTCAAATAATTTACTATCATTTACCGATTTTTTTCAGTTTCATTTATTTTTAATTTAATAAAAATATACCCACAAAATGGAAATGTGTGGTTTAGTTTTGTCCGTTACAGTTGTTTCAAATTTAAATTTTGTTTGCTGTCTATTTCAAAAAAAAAAAAAAATATTCCAAAAATTCCAATTTGTTGTTTTTTTATATAAATTTGTTGCTTATATACAAAATTATTTCAATTCAAATTACAAGAAGTTCATAAAGACACATACGAGTACATACAGAAACACATTCACACACAAAGTGTCTATAGCCGTGCATACATACATTTTGTAGATTAAAACACAAACAAAAATTCAAAAACGAAAACAATTCCAAATGATTAAATCATTTATTTTTTAAAGAATTGGTAGGTAAAATTTTAACATTTGTTTTAACTGATTAATCATTTGTTTTAACTGATTTGTATAAAAAACATTTAAAAATAAATAACAAAAGCTATTTGATTTAAATGAAAATTATGTAGACCGATTTTTAAATGAAATATCATTTCTCGTAAATGGCATTTTCTGTTATTTTAACTCACAAACTATTTTACAGGTTGGTTGAAAAATTCGTGCGCTCACCAAGAGATGGCACTGCTAGCTCCAAACTTTTTTTTCTCAAGTTGGTATTACTGTCCTGAGAACACATGCAAAGTTGCAAGTCGTTCTGTCAATTCTTTCTTTGTTTACAAGCCATCTGAAGTTGACGTGACATTGATTTTTTTTTTAATATGGAAAAAATTAAATATCGTGCAGTCATTAGATTCTTTGTTTGGAAGGGTTAAAAAGCAAAGGCAATTTATGAACAATTGTTAGAAGTGTATAAGGAGTCCTCACCTTCAAAATGCACCGTTGAATTTTGGGCTGGTGAATTTAAACTTGGTCGTACCAGCCTTGAAGACGATTTATTGAATAAAAAAATATATTTCGTAACAAAAACAGTATTCTTTCATTTCGTGCGCAGGAACTTTTCAACCAACCTGTATTTTCATGTTGTAAAACGTCAAATAGTAAAGAAGGAAAATAAGAATATTAATAGAAAGAAGAAGAAAAAAAAAGAATATAAAATGCAAAATAAAGGTGAAAGTAAAAAACTGGCATTCACTTGAGACTGATATGTTATGATACACAATACAACATTTAATAAATACATCAGATGAAGTTGTAAAGTTGTATATTAGTTTTAAGTATAAATTACCAACAACAATTTTACAATATACTAAAGTAATATACGATACAACATATACAACGATACAATACCTGTTATGAATTGAACAATTGTATTGTATAACTACTTACAATGCGGAAGTACAGTTATATACTAGCTTATAGTATAAATTGATTGCACAGATTTCATAATTTAAATACCATTGATATAAGTTTAATCAAATGTAGAAACAGAAATATATTTTTTTTTCTTTATTATTGTTTCCGGATTTTTATAAATTTTTAATTTAAGTTAATATTTGTTCATGCTCTTATTGTGCTTTTATTTCATATTGCAAGTATGTATTTATTTTAGCCACTATTTCTAACCGGTGATTTTAAGTAACTACTTATTTCAGTACTTTCTTGGTAATGACTTATTTATTTCCATTATGTGTTAACATTTACCTTCATTGACACCTTCATGTGACACTGGTCAAATATAAATTATATACATATATTTGACCAGTGTGCAAGTACCTGAATTTTTTGTTTTTTTTTATTCCATTTCTCATTACCTGAGGGTCAATTCTCGTTCTGTGAAACGGCGAAATGAAAAGTTTTTTCACGTTTTCATAGTACTTTTGATTCGCGTTCTGTGAAAAAATGTAAAGAAATATCAAAACGTTTTCATATGAAAAAAAAGTGGAACGAAACAAGATTTTTTCACGATTGCACAGCACTGGCGATTCTTGTTTTGTGTAACAGTGCAAACAACTGTCAAAATATTTTCATATGAAAAAATTGTTTACACAGACTATTTATAAGTGAAATAAACATGAAGAAGATTGTAAGAGAAAAGCGTGCCAGCGAAATCCAAAAGGAGTATTTAATTAATTATTAAGAAAAGCATGTGGACATTGCAAACGATAAGTAAGTAGCTTAATAACCATAATCACACTTTTATTAATCCCATATTTACAGATTTGTAACTGCAGATGGTGCCAAATTTAGAGACGAAAAGTGTAACGAATTAGCGGTGAGCCTTAACAGTTTTAGTGAATTTTTTTTCTTTAAGTAATATTAGACTGCATACGCGCACCAAATATAGTTCACTTAAAGTAAGCCGATATAAATCCATGAAGTGCTTGTCGGTTGTCATCTCGAATGGATTGTGGTCAGCACGAAGTTTGCGTCTCAGCACTCTCAAAAAATTCCTATAAATTATTAAATTATTTACTGCAATGAAATGCTTGTAACATCATTGTCTTACCTTTGTTCATCCGGAATTCTTTGAGTAATATCCAATAATACAATTAATCCAGATATTTTTATATAATTATTCAAAATAAATTTTACGAACTTAATTCACTTTTGTTTACGTTTTTCTCTGTTTTGACATTTGCTTTAAATTTTGGATAACACAGTTACAAAAGTTTCATGGGTACAGTGCGAATGAAACATTTTTTTATAGTACATACGAGAATCGCAATTTATGTATTTGTGAAAAGTTCGAGTGAAAAGTGCTTATGAAAACGAAAATGAAAAGTATTTTTTCACTTCACATTATCACAGAACTTGAATTGACCCTCTGGTAATGACAAGTTTTGCTGGGTTACTAAAAATTTTATGATAGCTTTAACTTACTTTTTATCTGAGTGTATTGAACTAATAAACAAAACTATTTAATTATTCATATTAAAACAAAAAGTGTCATTTATTTTAAATGTATTGTTTTGTGGTTTTTGCTGATCTTTTATTTTCTATTTCAAAAAATTATGTTGTTCATTATGATGCCTCTTTCGTAGTTTTCAGAAAGTGTATATGTGGGTGGGTGGATTGTTTTGATTTTAATAAATTATATATTATTATTTTTAATAGTTTTAATTACTTTTAAGTACCGTTATGTTATATATATATATTCTTTTTTTTTTGGTTCTTGTCTTTTAAATACACTCTTGTTTTTTTTTTTTGTCTAATCCCTGGAATTATACTTTCATTACCGCATTTTTCTATGTATGAATGTAAATAACTATTATATTGCTGGCGGTTGAATTGGCAACCGACCAATTTTTAAGTGCTCAAATCATAGATGAATTGCAAACAACTTGTGTGAATTGTAAAATGAAAAAATAAAAATTGGCTAAATTTCAGTTCAATTTTCATAAAACAAACAAATTTATGTTGTCAAGAATTTGTCTTCAAATGTTGTGAAAATATTTGTTTTAATGAAATTGCCTTCATTTGCTGAGATTGTTGTAATTATGATATTGTTTCTTATTTCGGATAAATTTTGCATTAATTTGGAAGTATCGACCATATATTATTAAACAACATTAATATTTTTATGTAAATTTGTAAATAGTGCAGAAAATTCTTAATTTTACAGACATAAAAATATATATAATAATTTTTTAAAGAGCGAACTTAAAAATATTTGCAAATTTTCAAAAAGCGATGATGCTTTGAAAATATATATTTGTGTAGTTTTATTTTTTCTACTTTTTTGTTTAAGCACTCTGACAATTTTTGCATTTTTTTTGTTTAAAATTTCTTTGCTTTTACATTTTGTTTAAGCGTTTTTATTTACTTGTTTTATAAATGGGATTTCAATAAATTTTAATTTAAATTTAGGTTGATATTTTTAATTTAAATTTATATTATCTGCTTTAGAAGTTTTTATGTATTGTTGATATTTTGGTAAATGAATAATATTTAGTTGGATTTTAAATCATATAATTTTTATAAATTGCAAAAAAAAATGAACATTTTATTAGTTTTTTAATATAATTGTCTAAATTTTAATTATTTTTTTTATGGTGGTTTTTGCGTTTTTATAATATTTCTACTACTATAGGGAATGTTGAGTCAATTAACCTAAAAGTACCTATCCCTTAACCGGTCACGCGGTAGTGCTTTTTTATTTATTTTCTCTTATTGTCTTGTAATTTTCGTTATGTTTTTTCTATCTTTTGTATTTGCTTGAATAGAAAATCAAAACAAAATATCCTTTTTTTAAGGGAAATTCTTTACTAAGTAAATTCTTTAATGTGTTGCTTTCTTTGGAAAGCAGATAAAGGAGAAATGTTAGGTGAAATGTGGTGAAAATGAAGGGTTTCAAATATGGCAACTGTAATTGCGTGAGATAATAAATTTAGAACAGTTGTTGACCGCAATCTAATGGGGAGTTGGCGAAATTGTTAAAGCTTTTTAGTTCATAACCCTGTTATTGTATTTTTACTCTGATCGGGAAACACCGAAGAACGACCTTGTAATATGAATGAGGTACTTAAAACTCATACATATGATTTATCGAAATTAATGTATCCTTCGGTGGGTATGGAACCAGCAACCTTCTGTGTAATAGTCCAACCATTGCACCACAACGCCCTATACAATCTACCTACTAGTAGATCGTTTGTCTTGTCAGCAGAACTGATCAAGCAATACTGATGTTTGGTCGATTTTTTCAAGTTTTTATTTTTTAATTGAGTGAATTTCTATTTTTAGAAATACTTTCGGATCTGTCCTATTTGACCAATGATGGGGTGGGTACTTTCTGACCGGTCATGAGACAGTTTACATTGTATGTCCTTTTAGACGGATCCCCTTTGCACCGGTCATGGTGCTCGAACTTAAACTGACCCATTTTTTCCTACAAAATGTAAACGTTTTTCAATCCCACTTTACTATTTTTTTTACTGATTTTTAGTAAAAAAATTATTATTTAGCAAATCTTTTTGCTATTTTTACAAATTACATAATATTAACAAATTTGTATTGCTTGTTTCAGAAATCATTTTACAATTTTTTGAAAACCGATTTGCTAAAATAAGCAAAAAAAATGGATATTGAATTGAGTGTTATTTCTAATTAAAACTTACACCTACAAACTTAAAATGCGTTAAAATGTTACATAGATTAAAAAAGGGATCGGATGTGAAGATACCAACTCATGCCTTAAAATAGTTGTCCTATTAAAATTTCACCTTAAAAGCAAAAAAAAAAAAAATTTACTAAAATATTTTTCAAAACAGAAATTATCAAATTACAAAAAAATTATAAATTCGTTTTTATGTGGCTATCTATATTCTTACACATATTGACAAAAATAATGTGTCTAAAAATAGATTTTCCAAAAAATTTAAAAAATATCTAGAATTCAATATTTTAAATAATGATAAAAATAAGTTATTATTGGTATTATTTTTTTATTTGAAATATTGGCAAGTCATTATTATAAGTTCTTAGGTAATGCAGAAAGTAAATTTGGTACCCATTACTGGTAGTCCAAAAAATAATGATACATCAAAACCGCTTTAATTTACTGATTTATCTGATCATCTTTGAAACATTGATAAAATTAAAAAATGTATAAAAAAAACTTAATAAATAATTCCACTATTAACTAATATATCTATCAGCATCAAATGTTAAGCAAATAAAATATTTAGTTAAGAAAAATATGATTTTATTTTCTATAAATATAAACTTTTTTTTGAACTAAAACAAATATTCAAAATATGTGTAAAATAACAAAATAAAAATAATTCATGGAATTATGATGATGCTCACTAAAAAAACACAACAAAAAAAAAAACTAATTAAAAAGCAATTTTTCTTAAAATAAATTTTAAGATGAAAAACACACAAAATACCTGCCTCTAAAAAGTTTAGCAAAAAAAAATTTAAAAAAAATATTATAAAGTCTTTATTTCTTCAAATTGTATTCCAAAGTGTGAAAAATTGTTTGTGTTTTTTTTTTTTGTTATTTATTTTGTTTTTTGCTACTTTTCCGTAGAATTGTCTGATCGTTAAATGTTTAGGTTAGTTGAGCATGCGACGGTCTACAGAACGTAACAAATTTTAAACGGGGAATTTAAAAATAAAAAAATTGTTTCTAATCTTACAAAAAAAAAAAAAAAAAAATAAGAAAGATCGTGTGATAATTTTGCACAATTTTTAATGTTACAAAATCGTTGTGGATTTCCCTTTTAATCATCATCAACGCATTAAAACTGATGACGTTTACGAAAATTTTATTTAAGAAAATTTTCAAAGAAAAAAACTAAATTGTCATAAATATTTCATTTTAATTTGTGTTATATTTTCGCTCTATTTGTATTGTATAATAGTATTGTGTGTGTGTGTGTTTTATTTTTAATTTTTGGAAAGTCATTTAAAATTTTAAATGTTGACGTGTTCATTTTAGTAGTGATGTGACATAAAAAATGTGTGTTTTCTAGTTTGTATAAATATTTATAATAAATAAAATAAAATTATGTATTTATATTTAGGAAATTTGTTAACAAAAGAAAACTAAAAATATTACAAAAATAATATTAAAAAAAAGTGAAAGAAAATATTTTTTAATTTGAAATAAATAAGTATAATGTTTAAAATCTGTTTAATTTCTTAACTTGTCAATTAATTGTTCTTTTTTGTTTATTTTTAAATTAAAAAGTTTATGTAATTTTATGTGTGAAATTAATTAAATTGTGTATTTAATATTTGATAAATTAATTGAAATACATTACACTGGAAAAGTGTTTTAAAAATATTTTGTTGTCTGGTGTAAACTTGTATGGTAAATGGATTGCTTGCATGGCATACATTTCGGCGCATGGTAGCTTGACACAAGCTCCCAGGTAAATTGTATTTATTAAATTCATATCTTCAATTAATATTATGATAAACAATTTTAAACAAATTTGATTAACATTTCTTGTAGATTTAACGTTTTGAATACTATTTTAATTAAGATAATAAAAATATGTATTGTATAGTCTTCACATGCAAAAATATGATGGCAAGCAATTGACAAAGCGATTACAGGGAAACTTAAAAATAATGTCAATTACAATGTGGGGGAATCAAACTTAACTCCTATTAACATTACTGCAAAACAACAACAATTAGAAAATAAATAATTGTAAAGTTTGTTTGTTTGTAAATGATGAATTTTTATTTATTCTATCATGTCGTAATCAAATAAACAACAATAACCAATAAAACAACAATTTTTTATTTGGTAAAATTTGACTTTATTTATGAACATAGTATCCTTCTATAACGATACAATCTTTGGCCTCAAAATATGTCTCTGTCTCGGCAATTACCTCGTCATTCGAACCAAATCTCTTTCCAGGAGCATTTGTTTGATGTCTGAAAACACGTTGTTGTTTTTGGTGCACTGTGAGCAAACGCGGCACCCATTTCGAAAACAGATTTCTCATGGACAAATGTTCCCTTCGATATCTTTAAGGTTTTAGCTGTCTCCTAAAACTTCACTTTACGGTCTACTAAAACAATTTTGTGAACTTTTTAATGTTTTCCGGTTTTTCCCCTTTTAGGCGATCAGCGCATTCGGGGTCATCGGTGTTTGTACGACCACGTTAATAGTCAGCAAACCACTTTTCTACCATTTGTCTCGATGGATTTATTTTTTATGGAAAATTATTGTTTCTTTTTTTTGAACAAGATTCTTTTATTATTTTCTTAAAAATGTTTAATATTTAATTTGGTTTAATACACAGAAACTCAAAATTCGACAAAACTCTAAACCAGGGTGTACTTTTTAAAAGCTCCTTGGCGCTCTAAATCCGAAACTAAAGTCTGAATTCCTACTTCTCATTAAAAAATGTTTAAATTCCAAGAAAATTGATTTTGGTCGAATGTTTTGTATACCAATGGAAGCATCTTAAGAGAGCTTTCATGTGATACCCAAGTTGGCTAACATTTTTTTTTTTTGGAAATTATAAAAAGTTTCTTTGTTATTAGTTTTTCTACTAATAAAAAGTTAAAAACTTGTGCAACTACTAAATATATTAGTAGAATTGATGTCCAACATCCCACCAAAATCTTGGTAAAGGATTGGACCTAGTTCAGGTAAAATCTGGTAGTTGTGAATGTTGTGGAGTAATAAGTTACCGATATAAATATATCAATAGTTATTTAAAAGTTATTAAATAATGTATTACTGTCATTGTGTTAAGTAATAACTGATTAATATTAAGCTTTTGGTATTGTATTACATAACTACTTGCAATAATGAAGTACGATTTTATACAAGTTTATAGTCTTAATTGATTGCACAAATTTTATAATTTAAATACCATTTATTATTGTTTAAACAGTTTATTGTTGCCCGATTTTTACACATTTAATTGAATCTATTATTTATTCATGTTATTATTTTACATGACTTATTTTACTCATTACAAGTATGCACTTATTTTAGCGCTTATTGCTAAGCAGTGATTTAAATATTACAAGTAACTACTTATTTCAGTATTTTCTTAGCAATGACTTATTTATGTTTATACTCGTAAGCTTTAGGTAACCGTTTACCTCCAATGACACCCCTATGTTGAAATAATGTGTTATTTGAACAATGTGTAAGTACTCACGATTTTTGTTTTCTTATTCCATTTCCCATTACCTGGTAGTAGCAAGTTTTGTTGGAACCTGTCAAAAAAAAAATTGCGATATTTCTCACAGGAAAATAAAAAATAACATTTTGTTTTTTTGTGATATATATTTTAAAACCATTTTTTAAATTTAATTGGGAATTTTAAAGCTTCTTGAAACTGTTAAAATCATCTCGGGACACCTCTGTGTTTTTTTTTAACAATTTTCTTTTACACATATTCCGATATTTTTATTTATAAATTTTCTAAAATTCAAATAAATCTTTTCTTTAAAAATTTTCAGTTTTGGAATTCCCTAGAAAAACTACAAGACCGTTTTTCCCACTAAAACCATAAATTAGATTAAAATAAATTTGTTTACACATTTTAAATAACAAATGGAAAAGTTGTAAAATTTTTTGTTTAACATTATTGTTTTGTTGTATAATTTAAAAATTCGTAGATTCGATAAAATAAATAAAAACAATACGCTAAAAGTATTGTAAAATTAAATTTTCTGCACCTGTTGTTTTTTTTTTTATTAATCAAAAGGTATCATTAACATTACTTTATATTAAAACAGTACACAGAAAAAAGTATCACAAAACTTTAAGTAATTAAAAATATTTGTTAAAATTCAAATTCGTTTTCTAACAATTTTTTGTTTGAAATATTTGTAAATTGTAGCTTTTCATATAAAAATTCTTTGAAAATAAAAATTGAAGTTACAAAAAAATAACAAAAAGTTTTTTGTATTCACAAATTCCATTGTTGGTGCCTTTTTAAAAAATATTTTTTTTGTATTTACAAAAATGTTCTATGGACGATTTTCAATATTACAAACAGAATTTTGTAATTTTATTCTGTGTATGTTAAGATACATTTTTTCTTAGACAAAAATTTTGAAATCATAAAATCTTCATGTTTTTTTTTTTATTATTGCAAATGCATTTATACCGATCCCTCGTTTAACGGCAGCTTGTTTAATAAAGGACTTTTCCTACTCTGTAAAAATGTATGTCCAAGCATTTGTTTTTATTAAACTTTCCCAGCAAAATATTTCATTAACAAATAAGTTGTTATTAAATAAAACTAAACTTTTTTACCGCTTATAATGCGGTGTCAGTACTAGTTATTTTTTTCGATAAAGTCGTATTTATAAGTCGTCAAGCTTACGCGAGACTACTGATTTAATCACAAAAATAATGTAAGTAAAAAAATTTAGATATAATCATATGTGGCCTTATATAATAATGTATAATCATATATATTTACATATGTCAGTATGCATTACCATATATAAAATAAGATATGATTTATATGATAAGATATGGCATACATCATATAAAATATATATGGCTTATACAGAACCATATATAATTATATATGCTCACTTATATTTCAGGTATAATATATGGCCCAATATAGGAAATATTTTTTGATATGGTATAAGATAAAATTATATATGGTACAATATTTGCAAACAAATGTTAGGTATTGTTGTATATCTGAAGTGTTTTTGATATGATATAAGGTATGTTTTGACATTATTGTAAATGGTTCCATGTCAATTTCAAGCAGAGTAATACATTTTATTTTTGTATTTTAATTTTTTCTATATTAATATATTTTTACAAAACATAATTAGTTAATAATTTAGATACATATCTTTGTTTCCAAAAGTCCTATTAGTGATGAAATTTTTCTTTTTTCGTTTTGAATGTTATAATTTTTTCTCCACATTTTTTCTTAGTCCATAAGATATAATTGTATATAATTATATTTTATATTATAAATATTTATATATATTATATATGTATATTTATATATAATTATATAAAATCAGATAAGCACAGAATCAATTAGCCGCATTAATTCAGTCAAGATATGTAGAAATTTTTCCCATTTTCATTTTAAATTTCCGAATATATAATTATATACAACTCCCTAAGATATAATTATGTATAACACAATTTTATAAAAAAATGTATTCTAATAGTCAGCAACACACTGCTGAGTGCTTAACTCACAACAATTCTGGCAGACCGAGTTCAAATCCAGATAATGGCATTGTTTTGTTTAAATTTTATAATTTTTTTCCAATTTAAATTTTTTTATACGTTTTTTTTTATAATATACATTCCGTATATATTATATTGTTGGATCTAATCTGATAATTTGAGCGCCCCGGTAGGCTAGTTGGTAGCGTGCTAGCTTATCAGTGCGGGGGTCGTGGGTTCAATTCCCACCAGAGGCTCTGGTCTGTTTTCGCTACAACGAGCAGAAGGCCTTTGTTGCTAGTGCTCGGTTAGGGTATTAACATATAATTTGTAATTATATGATTAATAAATAAAATAAATATAATTCGATCTGGAATTAAGTAAATTTGGATTAACCCTAAACATATTGCTGCATCTAATATGATCTGCTTAATTTAGATTCTTTTAAATACCCAAATGTTTTGCTTGATTTGATTTGATCTGCCATTTTTCGGATCAATTAAGATCTGTATTAATTCCGAAATATATTACCGGAGCTAATAGCTCGTTACCTGTTTCATTATTTGCAAGCATAAAGTAATAAGTTACTCATTATTGGTTACGTAATATATGATGTATAAATGTAAAGTAATAATTGAAATATTTTTGAAAATATATTTTTAGATACATTACTTTGTGTTTTTTTCTAAGCAAAAGGGTAATAATGTATGTGTGTTTTGACAACACTAGCTAAAAAACGAAGTGCAACAATTCATTTTAGTTTAAAGCAATCAAATATTATATGTGTCGATAGCTCAGTGGGTAGAGTTCTTGGCTGACAACCAGATTTCCCTGGTTCGATTCCCATCTTGACCACATTATTTTTAGTTACAAATATTTTAAATAAAATATTTTTAATATTTTTTTTCAATAAAAATTCCCCTTTTTTAAAAATCTATTTTTAGACTCATTATTTTTTTCATTCTCGTAACCATATAAGTAACCCCTTACATTATCACCTCTAAAGTAATGGGTGATAATGTAAGGGGTTACTTATATGGGCTAATCGCCTGTAAAATTCATCAATGAGGTAAGGTGTAAAGTAATCCATCGGCCTCTATGGCTATACATTACTTTACCCATTATTTGGTAATGTGTGGTTTTGCTGGGTTATAAAGATTTTGCTGGGTTTTGTCCGATTCATAACAGTGTTAAGCTATTGGCTCTATTAAATCGTGATGTGTTAAAAATACTGCACTGTGGGAATTGATTTGTTGCTGAAAATTGAACTTGTGAGTGGCCGTTGTGCTAACCTAATATCAGCAGAACTTTGGTTACTTCAACAATAATTTGGAAGTAACTGTTGAAAATTCAGTTACACGAACAAACCATTTAATTGGTAATAAATTCACTTATCAGCACCAATCTGAATACTAGTACGTGTATTTCAAATAAGTAAATTTATTAAAACAAATGTTTCTTTTGTTTTAGTTTATTTTTATTTAAATATTTTATTAATGATTTGTTTATTTTTCTCAGGCGCGTGCTTATTATATGGTTTTGTTATTTTAATGCCTAATTAAAAAATAAAAATAAAAAACAATTAAAATTTATATATTTTTCGATGTAGTAGTAGTTCATAAAAAATAAAAATATAGAAAAAAAGTTTTGTGCTGACAATCGAATTTTTGGCCAATCGAATGGTTCGGACTTATATCCCTCCCACATTGTTGTAGGATATAACTATCGTGAACAACTGTTTTTCGATCGAAAAGCGATATTTGGGAAATGATAATTGTGATTTTAGTACAAAATGTGGGATATTTAAATTTTATTTGTGAAAATCTGGATTCAACAAAATTTTCATATATTTTATTGCTGAAAAAATTTTTAGATTTCTAAAACTTTTCCAGATTAGTAAACACTATTCCAAAAACATTTTTACAATTAAACATAGAAATTATATTAAAAATACAGTTTTTAATCAAAAGGGTGCTTCATGTGAAGAGTGGTGGCTAGACTTCTGTGGGTTTTGTTCTGCACATCCTGTGCTTTGTAGTGTTCATGCATTAAGTCGGTATTTATTTTGTTTTTATAAAAGAAAACACTTAAGAATTTTAAATTTTAATTATTTTTCTAAATATTCATTCAATTCTTTTTGTCTATACATTTTTTTTTACTCTTTTTTGTTACCTTATTTTTCTCATGTCTCTTGTTTTGCTAATTCACGTGTTCAAAGCCAAGGCTAACAAATTTCTTGTCTGTCATTTATTTCTAATATTAAAACCACTCGTTGTCAATTAACACGACAATAGTTACAAACACAAACTAATTTCAATCCGTAATACCGACAATGAGTGCAATTTCTTTAGTGGAAACGTTAAAATTAAATTAAAATATGTTGCTAAACATTATTTTGTTGTTATTTTTCTTTTCTATTTTTGACACGATTTGAACATTTTGAAAATTTTAAGTCAGTTTAGAATTCATAATTGTCTATGCATAAAGTCTAAACATAAGAGATACCATAAATAATAATAATAATATTATAATTATGTGTAAAAAAATATCATTAGAACAGATATTATTCTATTCTTAAAGTTATCATATAATGTGTAAGTAAAGTGTTGCTTTTTTTTGGTTGCAAAAAAAAAATAAAAAAATTATAATTGAAATTTAAAATTTTGTGCGTTTCGTACACATCTAAATATTTGAAAAGTAATCGGCTTTAAATCGGAAGTAGAATTGTGTCCAGGCAAAAATGCAAGGCAGCCAAAATGTTCGTTCACCGGCTGAAATGCGTCATAAAAAGAAAAGGTGCGCTATTTGTGCGATAGGCTGGAGTGTGGAAAACGAATTTTGGATATCGAGATCGTATTAAAGCGGAATCGATTTAAGTGGCCATACAAATAATATGTGTCAAATTTGAATTCGATGGGTGATTATCAGAGAAGACAAATTTTTAGATTTTTGTTTTATTTTAATAGAGGGTTTTTTTGTTGTTTTTGCTTTTTGCACTCATATTTGAATTTTTCTGCTTTTTTTGGATTTTCTAATTTTAAGCTTTAAACCAGATTTTTCTTAAGATTTTTGGGCCTTTAATTTTCATATTTTTTTTTTCAATATTTATTTGCTAGTTTTTTAATTTTTTTTTTTAAAGAAAAAAGTATTTTTCCCCAACTTTTTATTTTTATTTGTTTTTGGCTTTTTGGGCAAAGCTTTTTTTGCTCAAATAAATTGCATTTGCTTTTTTTGTGTTTTCTCTGGTGATCATATTGTTTTCTCCCCGAGCTTTCGAAGATGTGCGGTCGCAACCTTAATACAAAAGCATCACAGCTCAAGATTGAATTTTTTCCATAAATTAAATCACAGTACACATCTCTAACTACTTCAAACATGTATTTCTCATCACTGTCTTTAACTAGAAAAATTCCGTTTTGTCCGTTTTATGTTAATTGCATCGATAAGGTTAAAAAATATTCATCAATTCGATTTTTTTATATAAAACTTTTAATGACATATTGCAATATGTTGTTTTTGTTTTACAAAACTTTTGGGTCACATTGGATTTCAATTATAAAAAGGTAAGCGAAAATTCATATTTCATATTTGAGCAATATATGTTAGAAAGATTTATTTAAAAAAATATGATATTAACCTTAAAAATTTGTGGTGTAAAATAAAAAAACTTAATTTTTCAAACTTGCCACATCTTTGGAAACTCAGGGGACTACAAGATAACTCTTAATCGGGCTCAAATTTCTCTTATATTATTTTTATAGCAATTTGCATCAATCTCAAATATAGCCGATGTCGAAATCGAAAATTCGTTAACCACGGTCCAGCCTATTGTGCAACTTAAATCCATACACTTTTAATTGTCGTTTAATTAATGATCTTCTTTTGTGTCTTTTTATTTTTTTTATTTATTTGCTATTCATGGATATGGATGTTATTTAATACGAATGCAGGCAAAAAGAGTTCATTATGCAAGAAAGTTATAAAATGATGTAACTATGTGTTAAATTTTGCATAATTATTGTTAAATTGAAAGTAGATCTTGAAAGTATGCTAACAAATAACATTATTCACAGGTATCCTCAAGGATGGGTAGGTTTGACGGCTGATACTGAACGTTATATTGAAAGTCCAAAGCTTATTAAATTTGAAAACTTTTATATTATTCTTTTAAATTGGGCTTAAGATTGTATAAAAATAATAAATTCTTCGTCTCCACATTGCCTGACTTCTTCAGGGAAATAGTTTAATTTTTTAACAATTAAAACTTATACATATATAACTTTTTTTAAAAAAGGTTTAGTATGAACGTAGTAAAATGAAAATAATATGTTTTTTTTTTTTAAACTTGATCGGTAGAAATCTTCCCTTAACCTAAAGTTTTTAATCCGGATTTGAGTCAAACGATGGTTAGGATTAAGCAGTAAAACTTTGTTTTTTTAAATTAGGTTTCCTGAGTAAAGGCTTCATTACTTAAGCGTAAACGTAACGCTTCGTAAACGTAAACGGGGAACTTCTGTATAAAAACTTACTCAAATTACGAAAACAAGTCATATGGTTTGACAATTACAAAATAAACAAACGAAAAAACTTTTTTATGCTTTGTGGTTATTTCCAATAATTTATAAAAAAAAAGTGGAAAAAATCAATTTAATTAAAAAAAGTATTGTAAATATATAAAAATATAAATCATTTCTTCAATATGAATGTGAAATTTTTTTGACATAGCTGAATTGGGTGTTATTACGGGGTAAAGTTTCCATGGATTCTGCTTCGCTTGCAACTGTATCAACGGTGGGTGTACCAATGTTAATTATTTCGGTGGGTGAGATTGCACAAATATTTGATGAATTTTGTGAAAATCCGACGGTTGATGGTAGTCGAGATAGATGATGATGATGGAATTTGTGATGATGATGATGATGATGATGATGAAGAAAATTATTCAAAAATATTTCTAGATGACTGCACTATAAAATAAAAATGTAAAAAATTCCAAACTGCGTTTTATTTCGTTAAAAAGTTCTTATTTTTCATTCTTACGGACGAGAAGCTACATACATGTGGTGCTAAAAATTCCAAACTGTCCATTAGTGACCACCGATATCTAAAAGTAGCATCACTGCCTGAGGGAAGATGTTCCTGACGTTTTCCCCTTACATATCGGTCGCGAAGGGATGTCCACCTTTTGAAACATATTTCCTCCATCACCACAAACTAATTATTAGTTATTTTTACTTACTCCAATTTGCTTTGAAATTTCCATTCAAGTTTTTTTTCTTTTTGTCCGGCAGTCTATAATATAGGCTTCTTTTAATATACAGTAGATCATTACCCTGGACCAACAATATCAGCTTTTCATCATCCATTGTATGTTTTTCAGATTGTATTTAAAAGTTAAACTTTTTTATTTCTCTTCTATTTGTTTTTTGATTTTTTTCACATAAACAAAAACTAATTAACTGTTTATAGAGTCACGTAAAGACGGATAAAAAATCTGTTTTTAACAGAATATTGCGCAAAGTTACAAAACGTACACGTTCGAGTACTTATTTTAATATTCTCTTCATAAAGCTAACGGATCAGCTGATTCCGCTTTAGAGTAACTTGGGCTTAACTTTTTTAACGACCGCGAAAAATTAACATAACTTTTGTTAACAATTACCAATGACGTGTTCGTATATGCTTGGAGCATTGTGATCAATTACAAAAATTATTGAATAAGGCACAATGAATAATTTTTAACTCAACAGTCCAGCAAAATTTTTTAAAACGGGTTACCTATATATCTTTTCCAGAGTAGGCTCTTTTACCACAGGTTCCATGGAATAGGTTGCAGAACTGAATCCCGGGAGTTAGAATGTAAGGTTAAACTGCCCAAAACCTGGTTCTAGAACCGGTTCTAAAGCAACCTAGTTTTGATGTAACGCACCTATTGTTAATTGCGCCCACTATTTTTGTTAACTACAAATATCATTGCAGTCTTAATTTACCCGGAACCACATAGTGGAGTAGGGTATAAAAATATTTTTCAACTGTAGGTCTCTTCTTTAGCTGTTTACATATGTGATACCCCTTAACAATATTAAATCAGATATGGTTAGTTAAACGTGCTTAAAATAAGACATTTTCATTAAAATAAAATGTCATGGAAATTTAGAAAAGAAAAAAGAAAAACTAGAAATTATGAAATAGTTCACGTAAGGAAATACGTACTAAAGGGTGGAATTTCTGTGTATGGAGAATAAAGTCCAGGTGGGATATAGTGAAGCATGGTCTAAAACTAATATATTGAAAATTTTATCAAATTTCAAAGTTACGATTTGAACAAAATATCAATTTAAACAAAATATGCTTAGTATGTGGAATACGAATATGAAAATATTTTTGAAATTGATTAAAGGATTTGATTTATATACGATGTTATGTAAAATTTTGCTGAATTTAACAAAAATTTCGACTTTCAGCGATATTTTTACGTTAACTCAAAAAATGTTTAAACGATTTGAAAATTATATTTATATTCGTATTATGTATTATGTATTTTTATTTCAAAATTGCTTTACTTTGCACACTATATATGCAGTGTGCAGATTTTGTTCAAATTCTGACAACATTAATTTTTCGTCAGGGCTTTTATGGTAATCCAAACTTAAAAGTTTAATGCCATCCTAATACATTAGTGCTTGTATTTAAATTAGTGTGTGTATTTAAATAATGGACAAATATTAAAAATTTTCAATATTTTTTTATGTAAATATTTCTTTTAAATTGTCTCTTAACTCATACAAAAAATGTTATATAATGAAGGTCAATAGCCCTGCATGTAATACATACGAGTATTATTATGTATTCAAATAAGAAATAACCACACAACTAAACAGTAAAATTTAAATCTTAAATAATTTAGTGTCTTACTGAGGATTAAATGCAAAATAAAATAATAAAAAAATTGGTATACCCTACACCAACCTGTGGTACTACCAGAAATAAAAAGTACATCATCACCTTTTGTTGTACTCATCGACTTAGAATCAATTTTTGAGTTAATTTAGCAATATCCGTTTCTTCGACGCAATATTAAAGCTAAAAATGGGTAAAATCGGTCTATGTGCCGACTCAATCGCCATAAAAATATCTCATCTGAGCTTAAACATAATGTGCTTAAATGGAATTACCAAACTAAAGCGATTTTAAACGATTTCTTGCAGAGAACCTAAATAATTTTATTCATTAATCGGATAGTGCTTTTCTGTATAAAAAAACAGGTGAAATTTCGGCTTTTTACAGCGTTTTCAAGTCTGAATATTTTGAAAAATTACTTAAATTTTTATAAGTGTGTGAAGATAAATACGAAAGTTATCGAAAGTTAAATTCGATAACTTTGACGCTAAGTGTGAAGTTAAATACGAAAAAAAAAAATGCGGAAAACATTAAAATTAACGCTAATTGAAAAATAAAATTTAAAAAACACCGAGAAAGGACAAAAGTGACGCTAAGTGTGAAGTTAAAATCGAAAAAAATTAAAAATTAAAAAATACAGAAAAAACAAAATCGTTACGCTAAAATTAAGGTTTTTGGCCACTGTGGCCAAACTGGACGAGGTACACATATGAGTGATACCTCAAATTAAAGGTCTGACCGTGCCCTATTTAAATGTAAAAGCGGTTTTGCTGAATTGATTTTCAGAAAATTTTTAAAATTTTTTTAATTTCACTCTTATTACTGATTGTTGGGTTAGAAATTCCTCTGAAGGATTTTGGCCACTGCGGCCAAATTGGACTAGGTACACATATGAGTGATACGTCAAATTAAAGGTCTGACCGTGCCCTATTTAAATGTAAAAGCGGTTTTTCTAAATTGATTTTCAGAAAATTTTTAAAATTTTTTTAATTTCACTCTTATTACTGATTGTTGGGTACGAAATTCCTTTGAAGGATTTTGGCTAATGTGGCCAAACTAGACGAGGTACACATATGAGTGATACCTCAAATTAAAGGTATGACCGTGCCCTATTTAAATGTAAAAGCGGTTTTTCTGAATTGATTTTCAGAAAATTTTTAAAATTTTTTTAATTTCACTCTTATTACTGATTGATGGATACGAAATTCCTCTTAAGGATTTTGGCCACTGTGGCCAAACTGGAGGAGGTACACATATGAGTGATACCTCAAATTAAAGGTCTGACCGTGCCCTATTTAAATGTGAAAGCACTTTTCCTGAATTGATTTTCAGAAAATTTTTAAAATTTTTTTAATTTCACTCTTATTACTGATTGTTGTGTACGAAATACCTCTGAAGATTTTGGCCACTGTGGCCAAACTGGACGAGGTACACATATGAGTGATAGCTCAAATTAAAGGTCTGACCGTGCCCTATTTAAATGTAAAAGCGGTTTTGCTGAATTGATTTTCAGAAAATTTTTAAAATTTTTTTAATTTCACTCTTATTACTGATTGTTGGGTTAGAAATTCCTCTGAAGGATTTTGGCCACTGTGGCCAAATTGGACTAGGTACACATATGAGTGATACGTCAAATTAAAGGTCTGACCGTGCCCTGTTTAAATGTAAAAGCGGTTTTTCTGAATTGATTTTCAGAAAATTTTTAAAATTTTTTTAATTTCACTCTTATTACTGATTGTTGGGTACGAAATACCTCTGAAGGATTTTGGCCACTGTGGCCAAACTGGACGAGGTACACATATGAGTGATACCTCAAATTAATGGCCTGACCGTGCCCTATTTAAATGTAAAAGCGGTTTTTCTGAATTGATTTTCAGAAAATTTTTAAAATTTTTTTAATTTCACTCTTATTACTGATTGATGGATACGAAATTCCTCTTAAGGATTTTGGCCACTGGCCAAACTGGAGGAGGTACACATATGAGTGATACCTCAAATTAAAGGTCTGACCGTGCCCTATTTAAATGTGAAAGCACTTTTCCTGAATTGATTTTCAGAAAATTTTTAAAATTTTTTTAATTTCACTCTTATTACTGATTGTTGGGTTAGAAATTCCTCTGAAGGATTTTGGCCACTGTGGCCAAACTGGACTAGGTACACATATGAGTGATACCTCAAATTAAAGGTCTGACCGTGCCCTATTTAAATGTAAAAGCGGTTTTTCTGAATTGATTTTCAGAAAATTTTTAAAATTTTTTTAATTTCACTCTTATTACTGATTGTTGGGTACGAAATTCCTCTGAAGGATTTTGGCCACTGTGGCCAAACTGGACGAGGTACACATATGAGTGATACCTCAAATTAAAGGTCTGACCGTGCCCTATTTAAATGTAAGAGCGGTTTTGCTGAATTGATTTTCAGAAAATTTTTAAAATTTTTTTAATTTCACTCTTATTACTGATTGTTGTGTACGAAATACCTCTGAAGATTTTGGCCACTGTGGCCAAACTGCACAAGGTTCACATAGAGTGATACCTCAAATTAAAGGTCTGACCGTGCCCTATTTAAATGTGAAAGTGCTTTTCCTGAATTGATTTTCAGAACATTTTTTAAATTTTTTTAATTTCACGCTTATTACTGATTGTTGGGTACGAAATTCCTCTGAAGGATTTTGGCTAATGTGGCCAAGCTAGACGAGGTACACGTATGAGTGATACCTCAAATTAAAGGTCTGACCGTGCCCTATTCAAATGTAAAAGGGCTTTTTCTGAATTGATTTTCAGAAAATTTTTAAAAATTTTTCCCATCTACCTATCACAGCAGTTTTTCTGAATTGTTTTTCAGAAAATTGAAAAATTTTTTAATATTACACATATTATCGAATGTTGAGAACGAAATTTCTCTGGAGGATTTTGGCCACTGTGGCCAAACTTTTCGTGGTACACATATGAGCCATACCTCAAATTAAAGCTCTAAGCATGCCCTATCTAAATATCAAAGCAGTATCACTCATATGTGTACCTCGTCCAGTTTGGCCACAGTGGCCAAAATCCTTCAGAGGTATTTCGTACCCAGCAATCAGTAATAAGAGTAAAATTAAAAAAATTTTAACAATTTTCTGAAAATCAATTCAGAAAAAGCGCTTTTACATTTAAATAGGGCACGGTCAGACCTTTAATTTGAGGTATCACTCATATGTGTACCTCCTCCAGTTTGGCCACAGTGGCCAAAATCCTTCAGAGGAATTTCTAACCCAACAATCAGTAATAAGAGTAAAATTAAAAAAATTTTAACAATTTTCTGAAAATCAATTCAGAAAAAGCGCTTTTACATTTAAATAGAGCACGGTCAGACCTTTAATTTGAGGTATCACTCATATGTGTACCTCGTCCAGTTTGGCCACAGTGGCCAAAATCCTTCAGAGGAATTTCGTACCCAACAATCAGTAATAAGAGTGAAATTAAAAAAATTTTAAAAATTTTCTGAAAATCAATTCAGAAAAACCGCTTTTACATTTAAATAGGGCACGGTCAGACCTTTAATTTGAGGTATCACTCATATGTGTACCTAGTCCAGTTTGGCCACAGTGGCCAAAATCCTTCAGAGGTATTTCGTACCCAACAATCAGTAATAAGAGTGAAATTAAAAAAATTTTAAAAATTTTCTGAAAATCAATTCAGCAAAACCGCTTTTACATTTAAATAGGGCACGGTCAGACCTTTAATTTGACGTATCACTCATATGTGTACCTAGTCCAATTTGGCCACAGTGGCCAAAATCCTTAAGAGGAATTTCGTATCCATCAATCAGTAATAAGAGTGAAATTAAAAAAATTTTAAAAATTTTCTGAAAATCAATTCAGAAAAACCGCTTTTACATTTAAATAGGGCACGGTCAGACCTTTAATTTGAGGTATCACTCATATGTGTACCTCGTCCAGTTTGGCCACATTAGCCAAAATCCTTCAGAGGAATTTCGTACCCAACAATCAGTAATAAGAGTGAAATTAAAAAAATTTTAAAAATTTTCTGAAAATCAATTTAGAAAAACCGCTTTTACATTTGAACAGGGCACGGTCAGACCTTTAATTTGAAGTATCACTCATATGTGTACCTCGTCCAGTTTGGCCACAGTGGCCAAAATCCTTCAGAGGAATTTCGTACCCAACAATCAGTAATAAGAGTGAAATTAAAAAAATTTTAAAAATTTTCTGAAAATCAATTCAGAAAAACCGCTTTTACATTTAAACAGGGCACGGTCAGACCTTTAATTTGACGTATCACTCATATGTGTACCTAGTCCAATTTGGCCACAGTGGCCAAAATCCTTCAGAGGAATTTCTAACCCAACAATCAGTAATAAGAGTGAAATTAAAAAAATTTTAAAAATTTTCTGAAAATCAATTCAGCAAAACCGCTTTTACATTTAAATAGGGCACGGTCAGACCTTTAATTTGAGGTATCACTCATATGTGTACCTCGTCCAGTTTGGCCACAGTGGCCAAAAACCTTAATTTTAGCGTAACGATTTTGTTTTTTCTGTATTTTTTAATTTTTAATTTTTTTCGATTTTAACTTCACACTTAGCGTCACTTTTGTCCTTTCTCGGTGTTTTTTAAATTTTATTTTTCAATTAGCGTTAATTTTAATGTTTTCCGCATTTTTTTTTTTCGTATTTAACTTCACACTTAGCGTCAAAGTTATCGAATTTAACTTTCGATAACTGTCGTATTTATCTTCACACACTTAATTTTTATTGCTCTTTCTTCGTTTTTAAATTTGTGGGTATAAAATTGTTGAATGAATCTTAACAATTCGGAAAGTTGAACCTTAAATCTAATAGACCAAGTTTTAGGCGACTGACAAGGCGGTAAAGCTAAAAGTTTGATCTGTAAAATTTCATCGAACCAGGGAAATCTGGATGCCAGCCAAGAACTCTACACACTGAGCTATCGACGCCTATAGTATTTGATTGCTTTCAACTTAAATGAATTGTTGCCCTTCGTTTTTTCGCTAGTGTTATCAAAACAAACATACATTACCCTTTTGCTCACAAAAAAAACACAAAATAATGTATCTAAAATTGGATTTTCAAAAATATTTCAATTATTACTTTACATTTCTAAATCATATATTACGTAATCAATAATGAGTAACTTATTACTTTATGCTTGCAAATAATAAAAAAGGTAACGAGCTATCATTACAAGGTAAAGCATGAGAATATCGCACCCATTACCAAAGTTTTGCTGGGATATTCATATGTATATATATATATATATATATATATATATATATTCATTGCCCATACTTTGAAGACATCTGTATATACAGCCAAAAAAGTCCCTATAAAATGCGCTGTGTCCAGTAAAATGTCTTCAGAGTAAACACTAGAATAACGAAAAGTTTAAGGACAGTCCCCAAAGTAACAAAATGTCTCCATAGTAACTTGTGGAACGAAAACCCGTCCCCGCAACATGTGCTGTGCACATATATATATATATATATATATATATATACATTGATCTTTTGACATTGAATAACTTATGACGCAGTCACGGGATGTTATGCTACGTTTGTGACAACTTTTACAACGCCATAATTAAGCTATATATGAAAATCCATTTTATTATCTCTCATTCCGAGGTTGACCTCATTATTATGCAAAAGTCAGCTGTCAAAAAAATAAAAGAAAACGAGGCATAATTTTTATTAAAAATAAAAAGTGGATTTAGAGAAAGCATTAGTCATTGGAGTAGCTGTTGCTTTGCAAGAACAAACCCGAATTTTAATGCAGTACATTGAAATATTAAAGGCCATTCTGGAAGATGATGGTGAAGAAGAATTTTTGGTAGACATAAGAATGAAATTCTTACATGTGCCGCTTATTTTCCTTTGTGGAATATTGATTATAAAAAAAGACAATTTTGGGATAAAAAAATATTTATAACTAAATTTTTTATAAATAAAGGATCTTTAGCTCGATAAGGAATATTACATTTGTGGAATATTTTTTTGTTTATTTTCTGCAATGTCAGATTGCTAGTGATGGCACAAAGAAAATTGATTTTTTATAATTTTTTTAGTGATGACACTTAAAATAACGAAAGATGTAAGATGGAACTAAATGAGAAAGGATCATCTTTTGTAAATGTAGAAAGATGTAGAATTTTTGGCCTGTATAATTCTTATGGGAAGATGTTAACATCTTTGCAAATTGATGAAAGATGTAAGATGGAGCTCAGTGGAAAAATGCTTTAGTATTTTTCTGAGTGTGGAAATCAGTCTTAATCCAACAAATGAATTAATATAAAAAAAAACTAATTAGCGTTAATTTTAATGGTGACATAATTGTAATAGAAGGAATTATTTTCAAGTTTTAAGCAGGTCTATCCAGTAAGTCTGGACAAAAGTTTAGTGAGTCGGGCACCTAAAATCGGGCAAATAAAATTATTGTTTATTGTGCACAAAAGGGTTTAGTGTTATAAGAAGTGATTTACTTCTTTTGTACTCACACAGTAAAAAATATTGTTAAAGAGCGTCATTATCAATTTTACGTTCATTTTGTACGAAAGTAAAATTGACAAAAAAAATTACTATTGTAGTTTCTAAATTTGTAGCACGAAATGATTATAATATGTTCGTAGTAATCATAATATGACCCTATATGATCCCAAAACAACATTTTTCGTCATGATTTATGATCTAATTATATATTTTCATAATTTATTTTCATTTATAAATAAACAGTATATCATTTTTGCGCTGAAAACATAAAATGTGTGTTGCCTTACGAAATAATGATTTTTAGGACTCATTTTAAAAATCATAATTTGATCATTTAAGAATCAAATTATGATAAAAAAAAATTTTAAATTATGACTGCCACAACTTTTTTTATTAGCATGATTGTGGCAATCCTAAGCCCAAAATATATAACTAAGACACTTGTTTTTTGTTGTTGTTTTTGTATCCAGTGGATTCCGGTGCAAAGAACCGACTGTCGTGGTAACGAACGTGTATGGTCGGTAATACCAACCATATTTTTTCTTTGCGTGCATAATATTGGTTTGAGTAAAACAAAAGGTTTATTGATCAAATTTTTACTTATGCGGCAATAATTCAATGTGGTGGTTAAATGTGCAAATATTATAGGAAATAATTTATATTTGCCAGCTTGCATGACAACAGACAAAATCATAAAATTAGACGATGAAATACAATAAAAAATATAAAAACTAAATAAATCATACGAAAGCTAGGAATAAAGTTTTAATACAAAATTATATTAAAAAATAAAGAAGTTGCCTTTAAATGTTAGATACGAGTATATTAATTTTTTTTATTACCTTATAAGTAGAAGAAAATTATAATATTACTTCCGTATATAAAGTTTGTACAACAAAAATGCTATATTCAAGGCTAACAACAGCTATAACTTTTCCTTTATTATTTGACTTTGATTTTAGAATATTTTACTATTTATTATGAGTAGCAGATTTTTGGTAGTAAATACAGCTACAATGCTACAATGATTTCGGGGGTATTTTTTTTTGTTTTATAAAAAAAAATTGTTGATTACCAATTTTCGTGTTGTATGAAACTTCCGTCCAAAAGAAATGAAAAAAGAATAAACTATAAAATAAAAGGCAGCAAAGAAGCCATTATGATTTCTTATATGATGCATGTGTTAAGTCATTATAGTCAAATGGTAATTTTGGAAATTTCGCAAACTTACAGTAAAAACTCTAGAAAAATTGAAAATTTCCGCTAAAATTAAGGAAACCATTTAATAACCGTAACATTAATTCGCAATTGTTACCACTGTATATTCTTTGGTAAATTAGGAACTGTTTATTTTTGTTAAATCATTAATAGTTTTTAGTATGAGTTACAAACTACAAACTACAAAAAACAAACGAACGAATATTTTTTTTTTGGCGCCATGTGCTGTAATACATTTAGTTTTCGGTGATTTGATTTTTTCGTTTTTTTTTATTATTGTTGTATTCTTTGAAGTTTGTATTTTCTCCAATTATTTCCATTTCGAAGGACTTTATGGCGTCTATGACCTTAGTTTTTGAAGTTATATGTTTAATAGTTACATGTTAAATATTTGACCGTGGTGTATTTCTGCATTTCTCATATTGAGTGGAGTTGTTGTTTTATTATTATTATTTTATTACCAAAATTAGCAAGGAAAGTTTTAAGGCTAAAGAAAATTATACATTTTCTTACAAGGGCCATAATAATTATAATTTCATTGTGTATATATTTTTTTTTTCAAATAATGATTTGAAAAAGTAAAATTAACTTTTTTTTTTGGATAAAGAAATGAAATGATGAATTTGTCTAAATCCTTGCAATATATAAGAAATTTATCAGCTTTACCTCTACGGGGAAAGTCTATATCACGTTTGTCCTTATATTTGTAACTACTACAAATAATGGACCCAGACCCATCTTTAAGTACCGTTCGACTAAGAATATCTTTTTGAGTTAATTTTACGATGTCCGTTTGTCCTTGCACCCAGAAAACATATTCTTGCTGACAATTGAATTTGTTGCCAATCGAATGGTTCAGTTGCAGAAACTGAATTTTTTAGTTGTACTACCAAATTGTTATTGAAGCAACCGAAATACTGTTGTCACAGTCAAATTACTCATGTCTCAATTGGTTTTTAATTGTCACTACCGAAAAATTCGGTTACCACACCCGAACCATTCGATTGTCAGCACGAATCTGTTTTTTCTGTGTACAATCTTTTAATTAAACTACAGGTCGTAAGGACGAAATCGATCTATGTTTTACGTAATCGCCATTGAAAATTCATATTTTGATTTATCATAGATATTTGATTTGTTTTGGTTGTAAATGTACTTATGCCTCCAAGATGTAAGATATAGTCAGAAGGCCCCTAAAAATTGATGGTTCAAAAATTTATTTTAGTAAAAATTTGTACATATATTATGAAAACTTTTAACTGATGTCCGGAAGTACATCTAAAAAAGGTGTCTTGCGGTGAACACAATATCTCTGGAATAAACCAGCTAAAATGAAAAAAATATATATATCGTTAATATAATGCACTATCTTCTAATTGATCAAATAAGCGGAATAATCAAAATACAGTGCCACCTCACTTAACGCAACTCCTCGATTATTGCAACTCGTAAATTGTTTGCATTGTTGACTCAGTTAACGCAACTTTTCAAAAAAAAAAACTTCAGTTATCGCAACTTTCCTCCCAAAAAAAATTAATTTGTGTTTTTTATTTATATAAAACTCAATACAACAAAAACGTGACATTCTTAATAAACTTGATAGAGGCAAATCTGCAAAAGTGATTTGCGATGAATATAAAGTGTACAAATCAGCAATAACAAGAATTAAAAAAATGAAGCTTCATTGACGAGATTAAAAATGTTGACATTACTCCAGCGTTTCCTAAAATTAAATGTCAGAATGCTATTGATCATTTCAACATTTGTCTTCAATGAGCCGAGGAAAATAGAATAGCCTTAAAAGGCATTATGTTTCCCCAAAAACCTTCATGAAATTGCAGTGCAGAAAAATATTTCATGCAATAAAACACAGTCAAAAATTTCTGACTTTTTTTAATATCCTTCAGAGCGGCTAACTCGAAGAACAACAGATCGACCACATTTACTGTTACTAATAATGTGCATCCGGTGAGACGCCGAACAGTGCCGAATTAGCCGCTCTGAAGGACGATTATGTACGCCATAAAATGGAAGAAGTGCACGATAAGTTTGACGAATAGAACAATTATTTTGATTAAAAATTTAACAATTTGCACGCGTTGCTCTGGTGTATGTAAGTCGATTTATAATGAAATTTCATAACAACTATCAGCTGTAAAATGGGTTGTAAAATAAAGCAGTGATGCCAACTCAAAGTTGTGACACTAAAAAAACACCCTTTTTGTATGTTACACAAAAAATAAACAAAATCTTTTCAAATCTTTACTGTATATAATAAACTTAAAGAAAATCGCACCAGGACCATGTCGTCCTTTCACATTTGCACTTTTTCGATAGTTATATTCAGATTTTTCTGTATATTTTCTGCCTCGTAATTATTTATCCTAATAATGATTATTTCCCTTCCCAGAATTGGGTCAACTGACCCAATTTGTACTATATGACCCAATTTGTACTATAGTGTAGAGTGCCTCTGGTGTGTGGTACCTCTTGTAGGGTACCTCTGTTGTAGAAAACCTCTGGCGTAAAAATTAGTTGTGTTGTTAGAAGGGTGTTTATAGTTCTCAAAACTATTTTCAATAAAATCGTAATTTCCCACTTTCTGAAAATTTCTTAAAACTTTCTCAGTCGGCGTGGAAATTTTTAACCGTAACTTCTCCGAATTTAGTGAAATTTTGTGGCTTTATTAATCTCATGATTCCACGTGTGGTCACGGTAATTGATGTAAGGGAATTTTTCCGCTTGTGTTTTTAATTGCTGGGACCATGCCTGTATGATCCACACTAATGTTTTTAAATTCAGTATCTCTATTATGTACGAAATTCATTTAAAATTTCGTTGGAAATCCATCCATGTTTAGAGCTAGTCTGCAAACCAAGTAGATTTTAACGCGACTACGACCGATGGGAATCGGTCCATGTTGAGACCTAATACGCAAGCAAGCTTCACCGAAAATAGATTTTTAGACAACTATGGCTGACATATATGTATGTAATTGGTGTCTTATATTTGGTAAATAATATCCGAAAATTTATTAAATATTATTTGTTAATCTTTGGGTCTTGTGCTCATATGAACCATATCACAGATGTTCTCATAAATATACCTATCATCAAACAAAATCAAACTTTTTCTAACTGATTTTTAATTGTTTTATCATTTATAGCCAAATATTGATAGACTGGTGTGGGATATAATATAGTCGCAATGCCCGAATTTATTTTTTTACAAGTTTCAGTGACAAGTTTCGTGATAGGTGCAAGTCAATTAAAATTGCAGTTGATTTAATCAATTTTGTAATATTTTGCGTATATGAAAATTTTCACATCTGAATTGAAATTTTATATCGAAAATTCATTAATGTTATGGAACAATTTATTAATTCATAAAGATTATTTTGTCAGAAGGAAACTATCCTGATAGGTTCCCTAGCAGAAATAGTGCTGCTCTCACTTCTTTCTGATTGTTTTCATCGATGAACTTAACATTGGCGTGTCATGGAACGGAAGCATTCAAATATACTCGTATCTACTTACCACTGTGCAATGTTTAGATATTATTTGGAATGTGTTAAAAATACTCATAGTAGATTACAATTGTTATACAGCTGTGGTGAAGAGTTACTTTATAAGTTATAAATGTCAGCTAACTTTTCTAAAAATGTAATCAATTTAAACCGCAAATTCTAATCATGGTATGTGTTAAAGACCACTTTGCTACCTTAACTCTAAATACTCATAGTATTTAATTTCCTTTCCTATAGAGAAGTTTAACGACCTAAATATTTCAAAACATCATAACTTGAAAGCCGCATTAGTTAAAACTTTACGAATGAACTCTCCCAAGTAAAAATTTAAAATTTGCTGAATTTTAGTAATGTGTTAAAGGCGACAAAATAAATATACAAACGCATATTTTTAAAGATATTGGACCCGAAAAGAAAAAAAATGGTTCAGATAATTTTGTATTCTCTATCAAAATCCAAATTTTAGCAAAATTTGATTTTTTTACTTGAAGAGTTCCGTTGGTAGTACACTCGGAATATTATGTAGTTTACTGTTTGTCGTTTAATTAAAAAGTTTTTAGTTCAGTTAAAAATAAAGGAACATACAATTATTTTTCAAAGAAATATTTATTTTAAAATTTTTTTATACATTTGTTCAAAATGATTTACCGTTATTTGGCGATTTTTTTTTCAATTTTATTAATTTTTTTTTTATGTTTAAAATTTAATAAAAATTTACCCAAAAAACTGAAATTTGCGGTTTATTCTTGTCCGTTACAGTTATTACTAATAATTTAATATTCTAATTTTGATTTTTATTTAAATTGTTTGTTTATATACAAAATAATTCAATTCGAATTACAAGAACTTCATAAACACACAAAAAAGGCCATTTCCACAAAATGTGTCTATAGACTGTATGAGTACACATTTTGTAGATTACAGAACAAGCAAAAATACATAAACCGAAACAATTTCAAATAAATGAATAATCAGTTATTTTTTACGAAATTGAAAGGTAAAATTTAAACATTTGTTGTTAACTTGTAGGACTTTTTTGAAACTAAGTGCAAATTTGTCACGTTCAAATATGTAACTCTGATGTATTTAGCACAGGTAAGTTTTTTATAGACCTTTAGGAAAATTTAACATTATGTTTCTCGATGTGACATATGTTTCTTACGGGTGTCATTTGTTAAAACAATATTTAAAACTAAATAACAAAAACCATTTGATTCAAATGAAAAGTGAGTAGACCGGTTTTTAAAGGAAAAATCATTTCTTTTAAACTGTATTTTATGTTATTTTAACTTACAAACTATTTTAAGTGTATATATATTTACGTGATATTTTTTTTTAAATAAATTTTTGATGTTAAATTTTAAAGAAAAGTATAAAAAATTGATTTTCTTTATGAATCTGTGAAAACGTATATTTTAAAGATAACTTGAATAATTTCTTAAGATACAAAAAATAGGCAATATTTATTGCTTCAGAAGCTAGAAAAGGAATGATTTTTAATATAAACATGAATGTATATACGAATTCTTTAGAAAGCTTGTCAGAATAACTTTCAAACAAGCAGTAAAAGAGAACTAACCGAAAATTAGGGAACAATAGATGAAGCGATAACCAAAGAATCACTGTCACTTTTTTGTTGCTAGGTTTCATCCGATCCTAAAGGCAGTGCGATATGCGGCACACATTACTTTTAGCCCTATGTTGTTAAATATTTTTTTAAATAATTTTTTTGCACTATAAAAAAAAAAGAAATTAAAAGTCACTGTTGTGCTGAAATTATCTAAATTGGTTGTAAACTGCAGTGCCTTTCTTCTACATTATTGCAATTAATATTTGCTTAAATAAAAGATGCAATTAAAATTTAATCTTGAAAATCATAAAAAAATATTAATATTCGATCATTAAACTTTCAACTCTCAATTGTTTAAAAAACACTTTATTTTATCTTCTTAATACATATTAACCGTGCTGTTGTAACTAAAAAACGTTGTGGTAAAAAAAGTAACCAAAGCAAATAGAATTTTTTTTATCTTTTTGTTGTTGTTACAAGTTTGACCTCGTGCACTTGACTATGGCGATTGAAATAAATGCAAAAGATATTAAAAAAAAAGAAAGAAAAAAAAAAAAACGAAGGGAAAATTAAACATGTAGTACACATGACGACTTAATACATTACAGTATATTTGTATTAACGAAAGCTTTCATACTAAAACTGAGAGCCTGGTATGTACTAGACAAAAAGTATTGAAAAAAATTACAAACAAAACCTATGTAGAGAAGAAAATCCGAAAGCAATGCATATTATTATTTAGCTGCTGCTATTAAATAATACACAGCGAAAACAGATTTCTTGCCAACTGAATTATTTGATTGTCACAATTAAATGTATACTTGGATTAATTGAATTATTGATTTTTAATCGAAATTCTATTGTATTATACGAATATCTGTCGCCATAAACAAAAATATCGGTGACTGCACCGAGCCATGCGGTGGGCAAAAAAAAAAACCATGTAGCTTTCTCAATAAATTTATTTTCTCTGTGTACTACTAAACATTAACGATTACGAAACCATTGAAAGAGTAAGAGGAGTAAATATTTATATGGAACTAAAAAAAAGAAAACAACAGAATAAAATGAAGGAAGGAAAAGGAAATAAAACACACTTGATGTCAATGTTGTTTGTTTTTATTTTTGGTTTGTTTTTCTTTTAGTTGTTAAAATTGTTGGTCGATTGATGGCTTAAAATGAATCGAGAGGCAGAAATGAAAATATTCAACGAAATACGACTATTTTTGGTATGAGTTCGAGTAAGAGCGGAAGAGTGTGTTAGCTATGTATGGCGACACGAGATTTACGAATCAAAGGACAAAATAAACGAATCCCAGCGAACATGAAAATGTTTGTTAAAAACGTGAATACTAAATAACACGAGACTTGTATTGTTAGTTAGTAGTTTTAATATTTAGTATAGGTTTTTATAAAAATTACAAGTCAAAAAATTTTATACTCACATTTATTCGCAATTGCCAATGCAATTGCCATCGCTTCACATCATACCATTTGTTATAAAATCTTCTGCTCTTTAACGACTAACGACCCGCTTGTGTGTGTGCGTGTATGTGTGTGTGTGTGTGTCTACACCAAAAAAAGGATGGTTAGGTTTCTGAGTATGTGTGTGTGTGGTAACACAACACACGAGACTATTACTATACAGGAACTACAACAATAACGGAAACATGTAGTAGAAAATTGTGAACAGAAAAATACAAAAACAAAAAAAAAATATTTTGTTTTTTTTTTCTGCAGATTGTGTTGGTTATTTCGAGTTAAGTAAAGTTAGCAAATTTTATTTGTTGTTTGCCAAACGAAGAGAAGTAGTGAATAATTTAAGCGGAACTAAAATTAATTTAAATACAAAAGAATGGAAAAATTAATAATAACAAAAAAATTAACGTAAATTATTCAAACATTAATTATAAATAAAATCATACGAGTGTGGAAATTAATATTAAAAAAGAAAATTAAATAACAAAATGTGTATAAATCATTTAACCTTTAAATGTGATACATTTTTCTATCTACAATGAGATTTAATTTATTGCAACAACTTTATTCAAACCACGGTTTAAATTGAAATGAAGTTGAGAATTTTTGAAATGCAGCAGCCGTTGCAGTATGTTTCTAGTATTTTGATTCAATGCTACAGCTGATATTTTAAAATAGTGCGCAAGTTGCTTTATATTATACAACAATTTGTTGTTGCTATTAAAGTTTTATCTATCCAAAATAAAAAAAAAGTTGCAAAAAGTGTACTTTAAATAATATAAACTAAAAAATACTTAAAAGGAAGTGGTGACAACGCCTAAAACTATACTATAAATTTGTTAAAAATGAAAATAATATTATTTTACAATTTTTAAATAAGCAAAAAATCTTAAAAAACAATTCAAGAATTTTTTTTGTATTAAATCAGTGCTTAGTGGCTTAGTTGTTTCAGTTTAAACGCGCCTTATTATAGACTAAAGTTTTATTTAACCTCCTCGCCCCCCCCCCCCCCCCCCTCAAAAAAAACTAAAAAACTGTTTCGTAACTGTTGCTTTTAAATTACTAAAAATTCCCATTTTTTATAATGTAATTAAAAAAGATATAAATAAAATTATTACGCTGTGATATAAAGTGGCTTAATATTAATTAAAGATATTGCTCAAAATTAAAATGTACATACATATAAACTGATATTGGACACAATTTATTAAAAGTTCAATTTTCTTAATATCAAACACCCTCCAAAAGGTTTCGCAAGACAAAGCAAACTCAAATTGCAACAAATTAACATTTTTAAATTTAATGCATAACAAGCACTTAAAGCTTTTTTTTTGTAATTAATATACAAAAAAAAATAAATTAAAAAACAATTTTTAAAATAATAAAATAAAAAATACGAACAATTTAAATATTAAGCTTTTAATATTAGCAAAGCTAATTCAATACAAAAGCTATAAACTGATATTTTAAAGCTTGGATATTTTTTCAAATTGTGAGTAAATCAGATGTTTTAAATTATTTAAAAAAAAAAATACTAAAAAATTTTTTATAAGCTTTAAGCTTAATATAATTAAGCATAGTTAAAAAAATATATATTGTGTTACAAAGAAAAATTTTGTTTAAACCACGAGTATAAATATATATACTAAAAGCTCTATATAAAAACAGACAAATAAAGAAATCTTAAAGTTATTAAATACAATTTATCTTCTGGGAAAAAGGCTTAAAAATATTTTTGGTGATCTCAACACCAAAGTATCACAGTTCTTAAAATTCTAAATAAAAATTAACAAATTGTGCATAAGTTTTTTTTTTAACACAAACTCAATATAAAACAACATTTTAATGATCTATTTTTAAGCCTTAAATTATTTAATTATCAAATTGTGAATGAATCATAAAAAAGAAAAACAGAAACAAATAGATAAATCTCTACAGAAAAACCATTTAGAAATTTTTATTAAATTGTGATCAAACTTTAAAAATGTTTTAAATATATGCACCTTAACACCAACAATAATGTTTTTTTTTAAAGCTTAAAAAATTTTAAGGTCAATAATAAAATTTAAAACAAGAGCCAAAGCTTAACATAAAAATAAAGTTTAAAACAAATTATCTAAATAATACTTAAAAAAGCTAAAAAGTTTAATAAGACATAAAAGCTCAATTTCAGACATACAATTAATTATAGAGAAGAGCAAATTCAATATTTAAACGTGATAAAATTTACAAACCTGTAACGCTACCTTCACTTAAAAAAACTTTAATGTTTATGATTAAAGCTAAAAAAAATTTCACTATTAGTAACAACTACATTATTATTGAAACAATACAATCCAAGCAGCAATTAAAAAAAAATCAGCAACCAAAAGCTCTAATAATAAATAAAAATAAGTTGAAAAATTAACTACAACAACAGTAAAGCAATGTTAAAAGAATCATAATTAATCACTAAACTCAAACTTAAAAAAAAGAGCTTTAAGCTCATCTTAAATAAAATTGGAATTAAAAAGTAAAAATAATCACAATGGTAAAGAAATGTTAGAGATGCTTAAAGCTTGTCTGTAGTAAATAAAATAAATAAAAATAACTTGAAAATCAATAACTGTTTTCAAACTTGGAAAAAAACTTAAAGCTCGTCTCAAATTTAATTCTAATAAAAAAATAAAATTGTGTACAAAATGAAATGTAAAATTTAATGATGCAAAATTTTAAAAATAAATTAGTATTGTGTTGAAGACCTAAACGTTAAACCAAGACGATTAACAAAAAATTTAAAATAATTTTGGAACACATCAAACGTTTGATACTTAAAAAGTCTAATGAAAATTAATTTGACCTTTGATTTGTGTTTAAACTATGAGTCAACCAATATAATAAAAATTAATACTTCTTGCTACCAATAAACAAAAATAATATTTTTTACACCAAATAAACTTTGCAAGCCATATCAAATAAGAGCTTTATAACATTTTAAGAATATATAATGTTTTATTAAAAAACAAAAAAAGCAACACACACGCACAGATAATCCAAGACACTAATACTCAAAATGGTGGGTTCCCATGATTCAGGTTCATGTGATTGTTGTGGTACTTCGAGTGAGCGTAGTAATGCAAACTCTGATAGAAGACAACAGCAGCAACAAAATAATAATCAACAACAACCGCAGAGAGCACAATTACCACCTTTACCAATACAACCAATATTACCAGCACAACCACCACCTGCAATAGCTGCTGTACCACCACCTCCACAACAACAGCAACCACCGCCTGCAGCAGCAGCAGGAGCTGTTGAAAATTCTAGACCACCATTTAATAATGCAAGATCAAATCAAGATCAACAAAATAATAACAATAATTTAACAAATCAACAACATGTTGCTCACTATGTTAATCAAGTTAATTTACATTTAAATTTAACCAACAATAATCATCAACAACATCAGCCACAGCAGCCACACCAGCAGCAACAACAACAACAACCACCACCACAACAACAGCAACAATTAGCCCCTGATTATGTATATAACAATAACAACAATCATATTTATGTAAATCCACACTCGTATGATACAAACACTGCCGCTAGTCTTACTACAACAGCATCACATACTGCCACTGGCTCAACTGCAGCAGCAGTTTCCCAACAAACCTCATCAACAGCAGCCGTTCAGACAGCAGGAGGTGCCACAAATCTCACAGGTCCAGGCAACGATCATGAAAATAATAATGGCGCTGGCGCCGGTGATCTATCACGTCAACATACATCAACCACCTTGAGTACATTAAATACATATCTATTTCCCTGTGGCGCTGACTCTGCCGGCACTATAGGCGGTGTCACCTTCAATGGCTCCCACTCATGTGATTTAGATTCAAATTTTAGCCGCATGGTGGCTGGTAGTAGTGATGGTGGCAGTTCTACCATAACCTCCGGTTTGGGTTTCATTAATAAGAAACGTATTAAACGTTTGTTTGGCGTTGGTAATGGACCTTACGCCTCCGCTTTGCGGCGTCGTAGTTCACATCTGGTACAATTTCAAACTGCGGCCCTGGCCGCCAAAAAGCAACAGCAAATGGAACGTGAAGCTGCTGTAGCCTCAGCCAATGCTGTCTTTTATGAACAACAAAAAAAGAAAAAGGAAAAAAAGAAACCACCGGGACCACCGCCTCAGTCCAGAAATCAAAATTCCCGTCAAATGGAGGATCCCTATATGAATCGTCCACGTCATAAAACTTCTAAGAAGAAAGACAATGATCAGCTGAATCCTTATGAGCAAAAGGAGAATTTATATGAGAAGTATTTATATTTTTGGAAATTCTTACATACATAATTTATAACTTTTATACATAAAAAAACGAAAAAAATGTCTTGTTTTAATTTTTGAATAAAGCTTTTTATATTATCACAATTTTGTTGCACTTGTTTGTTTTTAATTTTTGGTTTTTGTGGAATAAATGCTTCATAAAAAGGTTAAGTTAACAAAAATTGCTTTATATTTTAACTTATATATACGTATTATAAGCCAACTATGCACTACATCACTTGTTACAAAATATATATAAATCTAACTTAAAGAATTTTCACAGCGTTTATTTTGAAAAAAAAGCTTTTAATGCAAAATTTTTAATTTTTAAGCTTTGTAGCTTGTTTTTTTTTGTATAAATAATATTAAAAGCTTTTAGAAAATGCTTAATGAAATATTAACCTTGTAGATTAAAAGTGATATAATTAGTGTATATCTATCTTAAGGCCCAACTACAATTCTAAAACCGGCAAAAATAATTCCAGTAGAAAATACTTTCGTTACCCCAAATATATTTATAAAGTATACAATAGTTCACATCCATTTTAAATTTTTGCAATTGTAGGGATATATACAGAAGAATTTCAATAAGACTTTTTGTGATCGACTTTAGTTTTTGATTTTTACGACCCGTTTTAAATTTCTGTGTATAATGTTTAAAGCTCAAAAGAAAAATTAGGATGATAGAGGAAGATGGACTAACGTGGACAATGGGGTCCAGCAATTTTTTTCTGACATTTTCATTTATTATAACTACTTTGTCTTGTTCTTAATTGTTAATTATGAATTATGACAGCTTGTTACCTTCTGCATTATTTTAATCCACAAAATAAAAGTTCTCCTTACTAAGTAACTGACTTATCATCGCCAAACGCATACTGCCGGAACTAGGCACTTGAATTTTAATATGTAGGCTCCCCGGTGTAGACATACGCCAAGACAGCATTGTTTGGAGTATAGGCTGATTAAATGATAAGATACTTTTTATAATGTTGGACAGTAGCGTGGTAAAATATGTTTTCCAATAGCGAAAAGTGCCGCCGAAACAACGAAATAAATTGGTATGGGGGGAATGACAGAAATTCAATATTAGACAATGGGTACGTTATGGAATAGCACGGGAAACGAGTGAAAGTAAAACATTAGGCAAGTAAACGAAATGGAGTGGGGCGAGACTGGATTTAAGTGACTTCGATCTGAATATATTTTTCTATAAGGGACATATCTCCGTTTTTGAAAAACTTACATTTTGACAAATTCGGGACTTTTTGAACTTCCCGCATATTAAATTAAATATCAACACTGCTTGTGTGAACTATGATATGTAAATATACGATAATACTGTCAAATTTTGAGCACGCTGCTTATGTTTTTATGTGAAGAGGCGAATAATTCATCCCGAGGAATTGTATGTGTTTTGTTTTTGTTAACAGCCACTGAAAGACGACAACCTCGTTAATTTTCGACGAAAATGGAAAAAGTGAAATGCGTGTGCTCATCATGCATATTTTTTTTTTCTTAAAAATTATAACCGAAAGCAAGAAAAGTCTTGATATATACTATTGACAAGTGCTTTACTAAACTCCGTTGTGGTCATCAAGCAAAAACAGTTCTTCACAACAGAGATTGTCGATAAAATATTTGGAACAATATGGGATGATCAGAGAATTAAAGTAAATGAGGTTGCTGAGGCTGAGGCAAACGTTGGATGGAGTGAACTTTCCACCGTTGGCATTGCGTCGGCAATTCAATAAAATTAGGTGCATTCCTAATACATAAATTCAATAACATTTTTATAAAAAAAACACTGTACTGTACAGGCAAATAACTTTCCAGATGCTACTGGCAAAACATTAGCTTTACAAACAAAACTGTATGTTGCTGGTACAATATTAGTTTTATCCTTGATTATTGCTTACAGGGTTATACAAGAAAAACGTGGTTTGTTTGCCAGTACTATTTTTTTGTACGGTTGAAAATTTCTGTCTGGGTATTTGTAAATTATATAGTTCCTGAAATATTTAGTTCCTACGCGTGACAGTGCATGTTTGTGAGTCATTTGACTCAAGCATGAATCACGCAAGAATAATTTATTACTATAATTACGTGATTCGTGCCTGAGCAAAAATAGTGCGTAATAAATGTGTGCTTAGTTTTTTTAGACTAGCTTTTTTGAAATTTTTCACTAAAAGTTAATGATTGTGAGTAATTTTTTGATACGCGAGAGTAGGCTGATACGAAATTTAAATGAGTGTAAAGAAGAAGTTTAAAATTTTTTAAAATTATTTATCGATAAAAAAGTAAAATGTCATTTTTAGTCCTAAAATTTTCAAATTTTATTTGATATACATTCAAGGAAAAAAGTCTACATACACCCAACAATTTTGAGGTTTTAGAGAATTAGTAGCGATAATTTAAAAAGATTTTATAGCAATGTTTAAGGCATGTATAGTATAGACTATTTAAAGAAAAAAAAGATATAAAAATAATATAAGATAGAAATTATTGGGAAAAAACATAATAATCGGAAAGTAAATCTCCGAAAGGAAAATAAATCTTATCAAGAAATTACTAAGATCGATAAATTACGTCGTACTATTGTGTAGACGATCATTAGAAATTGTGATAGTACCAATAGTACCGAAAATAAGCCACGATCTGGTAGATCCAAAAAGCTTTCGAGACTCAATGTTAGCAGTACTATTAAAGTAGTAAACGTTTTGCATGACAATGGTTTTAAAATCAGATTAGCACGCGGTGATTCGTAAACTTCGCCTTGAGTTTGCTAAAGCACATCTGGACAAGGGTATGGATTTTTGAAAGCGTGTTATATTTACTGACGAAAGTAAGTATAACATTTTCGGAAGTGATGGCCGATCCAAAGTTTGGAGAAAACCAAACACTGCAGTTAAACAGTTAAACATGGTGGCGGCAATGTTATGGTTTCGGGCGCCATTGCGTCATCTGGAGTGGGTCGTTTTGGTTTTGTCGAAGGTAATATGGACCGCTATCAATATAAAAACATATTGGAACAAAATCTAATGGCATCTGTTGATAGCTTGGGTCTAGATAACGGCCCTAAGAATACTGCACACGTAGTTCGAGACTGGCTTCTTTACTATGCCCCAAGACAGCTGAATTCACCACCCCAGTCACCCGACTTAAACCCAATAGAGTACATATGGGACGTTTTGGAAAAATTGCTACAAAAATTCGACATTAGTAGGCGTGAAACATTAAAAACGGCCCTTATACGTGCATGGGCCAAAATAACACCCGATATTACAGAGAATTTGGTGACATCATTACCCCGTCGTCTTCAAGCAGTAATTGATGCCCAAGGTGGGCCGAACAAATAATAAAAGTTAAAATCCTTTCTTTTTATTTGCAAAATTTTCGAATAATATTAATTTTTGTGGCTGTATGTAAACTTTTTTCCTATGAATTTTTCATGTTTTTGTTATTATTGTTTTTATTATAAAAATGAATTACTTATTTATTTTATAAATAAACTTATTTACTAATGCCTTAAATATTTGTATAAACATCCAAGCTACGAGGGCGGATCAATAAATCCGTGACTTTTCCAACTTCCCTCGTATTCATATGAAATGCAACACTGCTCCCGTCCAGAACTACCTGTTAATGGACTACTGTCAAATTTTGAGCAAGTTCCGTCATTGACTTTGCGTTTAACAGAAGGATTTTTTGAGGTCCATAAAATAATGATTTGTTTGATCAATAATTTCATCGTTGGAGCTAAATCTCTTTCCACCGAGCGATTTCTTTAGGTTTGGAAATAGGAAATAGTCACGGGGGGCTAAATCCGGAGAATAAGGCGAATGAGGGGGCAATTCGTAGTCTACTTCATGGATTTTTGTCATGGAAACTAAGCTGTCACACGATTGCGTTGGTGGTCAATTGTGAGCAGACGCGGCAGCCATCTTGCGGGAAGCAAAGTGGTTTCAAAGTTGAAACCACTGAGCCATGTGAGATGCCTATGTCTTCCAAAATCTATCGCACATTAAATCTCCGATCGGCCAACACCATATCGTGAATTTTTTTAATTTTTTTGGGTGTAGAGACCTCAACTAGCCGTTCAGAACGTTCGGCATTTTCCGTGCTTGTAAGGCCACAACGAAAGTCAGTAAACCACTATTTTACCATTGAAATCGATGGTACAGAGTCCCCATAGTATTAATCAAGCTTTTCCTTGGTTTGATAAACGGTTTTTTTTTCGCAAAAAATTATGTTTAATGAGCACTCGAAATTCAAAATTTGACAATAGTCTATTAAAAAGTGGTACTTGATGGGAGCAGTGTTGCATTTCATATGACTACGAGGGAAGTTGGAAAAGTCACGGATTTATTGTTCTGCTCTCGTAGTATTGCACGGCCTTACGTATAACTTGTGTCATTTTTTGGAGGGCGGTCCGGGAAGATAAATTTTGAAAAGTAAATACCGGGAAGTTGGGTTTATATGGGGACTTGGTCCAAATATGGTCCGTTTTTTAAATTTGAAGGCATCGCAAGATATATATGATCTTTATATGGAAAGTATATATAAATATGGAACGATTTCAACCGAATTTAATAGGGTGCGTAAGTGGAAATTTTTTTATTTAAATATCTTTATATTTGTGACATGTAGTTCGATTACAAGGCCTACATGGATACACGAATGGAAAAAACTACGAAAGGATGCACTAACAATGTTAAATCGAACTGAAAAGTATTCTGAGTCTATTTGTATACTACGTGGTGGATCTCAACTCGATATTTTGGGTAAATTTTAAAGTTCACTTCACATGTGTTGTTAAGATTAGCAAAAAAATACCGCTGGGCTCAAATTAGCAAAATTTCCCGTAATAACAGCAAAATGTTCAGTTGCCATTACAGACTTTTTTTCGTGAGTGTATAAAAATCTGCAAAAATAATTCTCTGTTAAATGACAAAAAAAGAAAATTTTGCGCAATTTATTTGCCAAATTCAAATCAATTTTAACTTTAGTATTTTTTGAAAATAATTCGCAATAAATTATTAGCACTTTATGTATTTGAAAAAGAACATCACACACACACACTGCCACACACACATATACAAACCAACATGCGCACATAATCTCATACTTATAAAGTTAGACATAAGACAAATAGTTTTCAATAAATGATTTAGCACTTAATGTCCTGTAAAAATACTCTAGAGATACATAACGTAACTGAATGCAAGTGCGTTTATTGTGCATTTACAGGCAAACGAACAAATGTGTGTGTGTGTGTCTAGTTGTTGTATGTATGTTATATGAACTGTTTGGATTAGTGTTCATTTGAAATTATATAATGAATTATTGTTTGTATTTGTTCTCTATGTTATCTTCTCTCCATATTCATTATACTTGTAGATAAATCAAATTTAACCTTCTAAATTTAATATTTATTAAGAACAAAATTTAATTAAATATTCAAAAAGGTTAAAAAAATTACTACAATTTATTATTTTTATAAAATAAAAAAAACCCACATCACAGGTGGTAGTTGTGGTAAAAAAAAACTAGAAAATGTCATTGCAAAATATAAATATATGTATATTGTATGTAGAAGTCTAAAGTGTACTACAAGCTAATATTGATCAAATAATTGAATTGACTTTGGGGTTGTTGTTGTTGTTATGAAGGTTGATGTCATATATAAATATAAACCAACAACAATATTGTTAATAACTATAAATTGTTTATAAAAATTTTGTTTAGTAAAGAATTAAAAGAATCTCGAAAATGTCAAATTACTTTCAAAGTGAGGAATTTATTTTGCATTTATTTAAATTCGATTAAAGTCATTGAACTTAATAGTTTGGCATCTTTTAGTCCTATTTCGAATGTACGCATACTGTGTATGTATACCGTTATATTTTCCTTTTTATCTTCCTGTGCTTTAATTCGTTTCGATGCCAAATTGTAGCCAAAACTGTATGTATGACTTTTTATTTTTTTTTGTATAAAATTTATGTTCTCTTCTTAATGTTGCTGAATCAGTTCTTTAAGCGACCAGCAGGCGCCATAACATTTTTTTAAAAATCTGTTAAGCTTTAATGTATGAATAATAAAAAAAATATTTATATATATTTTTTTTAGTTGCGAATTGTTACAACTATGTTAAGTGCATTTGTATTATGATCATTTAATGTAAATATATTTTGTAAATTAAACATTTCATTCTAATTAAGAAAATTGTATCTTTTATAAGCTATCATCTAATTAGCAGTTTTCTTAGCTATTATCCATTTGTATCCATTTTACATTGAAAGGTTAACCCATTTTGTAGCACTCATCGATCGTATAAGAATTTATTTTAAGGAAATTTCGTAGAAAGTTTTGGTTTGGCGACTCCTAGTGGGGGTATAGACAATTAAAAGTTCAAGTTTTGATTCTTGGTGAGCACCTAACGGGTTAAATTTTTTTTTTATAAAAGGTTAAATGGTTGTTTATTGCTTATATAAAATACTACACATAGAAAACAAATTCATTGTGAAACCGTATTATTCGGTTGTCGTAACCAAATGTATTCCTGATCCAATTGAAATATATTGTTTCAACCGAAATTCTATTGTATTAACCGAATTTCGGTCACCACAAACAGATATGTTGGTAGCTCCAACCAAACCATAAGAAGTTAGGTTGTCCCAATAGATCTGTTTACTCTTTGTATCAAACTAATATACAAAATTTAATCTGTCTTCCTCTCACGAGTTTTGAGAATTTTTTTTTACAAATTCTGCTATTTTTATACAATTTTTCAAAGCAATTTTTGAAACCTTTTCGCTTGTAGAGAGAATTATCTCATTAGTTATACTAAAAAAGAAAATGGTGTAAAGTTTTTTTTTGCCATAAAAAGAAGTATCACTCAGGAAATTCTTCCTACCTATTAATGATTTGCTGTCTTTGGAAGGAGGATAGCGAAGAGATGAAAGGTAATGATAGAGGAGAGATGAAAGGTGATGATAGGGATTCAACTATGGCTACACTGTAATTGCGCCAGTTGCTAATTCTTAGAACAGTTGTTGGCCGGTATTTGTGGGAGAGGTGGCATTATTTTTGAAGCTTATTCCTTAGTTCCTTGGTTTGTTTTGTTATTTTACTTCGGTGGATAAAAAATCATACATTTAATTTTCCCAAATTGATGTTGCCGTCGATGGGGATCAAACCTAAAACCTTCTGTGTAAGTGTCCAACGCGCTGTCTACTACGCCATAAGGGAAACAACGCGAACGAAATAACTCCGTCATATTGTGTATATTTTATTATTGTAACAGAAACAAAATTCATACAATTAGTGGGGAGGAATTGTTCCCTTTGTCGTATAAAAACAGGTGGTAATTTCTTAGTCTCCGAAAGTTAATCTAGTAAAATGTGGATTAATAAATGGAAGTAATGCTTGAGGAATCAATTTTTCATTGAATTCAAAGTATCTTTTAGAGCTGATTTTCCTCCTCCAAAGTAGTTCTTTTTTGAATAAAATTAACACTTCAAATCTATGACGGGTAAGCAAGGTTAAACATTAGCCACATATATTTACTTTAGTTATTTTGAAACAAGATATAAGGTTTAAATGAATTGTATCAATTTTCAACTCACAAAACTTAACAGATTTTATGTTCTTAAAATAGTAGTTATCAATAGAAAATGTAAAAAATTATTATAGTAAAAATTGCAAGAATTTCGAACAAAATAATTTAACAAATAAGTCCCGATTACGTAATGCGTCAGCTAAATTCCTAGGTAGAAGCTACCGGGACATGGTGAAAATGTGGCCAAGGCCCGATTACTGATGTAATGTTAAAATTTAATTCAAAAATTCATAATTTATTTGGGAACATCAAAATATAAAAGAAAACGTCCACCCTATGACACCATTACGTAAAAATCATTGGTTCCGATTAAAATTTTCACAACAGCGGAATCAAAATCACTGCTTCTTTTTATCTTCTTTTGCTACTTTTTTTTTTTGCTGGGGAGCTATTATACAAAGAAAACAGATTCGTTATGTTAATCAAATTTGTTGCCGATCAAAGGGTTCGGTTATGGAAATCTAATTTTGCAGTTCTGAGAAGCCATTACTAACATTCTGTAGTCACAACAAACAAATTTTGTTTAAATTGACAACAAATTTTAATACGTTTTCTATATACAGAGACGGACAAAATTATTCACAAATTCCTTTTTTTATGTGTCAACCTATATCTCCAAAATAAATAAATGTACCGCAATATTTTTTTTATATGAAATATTTATAAATTTATAACGTAATTAAAAATATAAAAAATTAAACATAATTGATATCTTTAATTTTATCAGGCTCAAGATCATAATTTTTTTTAATGATACTAACGAATAGTAAACACTATTGTTTTTATTAAATGGATCAGCACTAGAGGGAGTGCACACTTTCGACCCGAGCGACCAGGTCATCTCCAGCCTCCTTCTGAACCACCCAACACAAATAACTCATGGTTATGAACAGGCATTTATATCACACACTCTAAGGAAAATGACTATGTGAAATTACATTTTTCAGTTAGTGAATGATTACCCGTACAAATGAGCTTTTTCCATCTATTTATAGAATTACCCTTTGGCAACCATCTTCGATTTTCGAAGCACAAATGGACAGGGTTGCCATTCCAAATGTTAATGTTTCCATTTCTGGGAACCAATTGGGAATCGAACATACTAATATTTTTTCTTTCACAACGTATTTGAGTGTTGTTTATTATATTAGTTTATAAATTACATCGTGCCCTATGTTTTTGTATGTAAATTTTGAATATTATTTGATCTAGCGCTGATCCTTACAATTTTTTCCATTTAATAAAAAAATTAGTGTTTACTATTCGTTAGTATCATTAAAAAAATTATGATCTTGAGCCTGATAAAATTAAAAATATATAATTAAAACAGATAGATCAAATAATATTCAAAATTTACATAATTAATATCTTTTATAACGTAATTAACAAAAATTAAATATAACATCCATTTTCATAAAGACAGAATTATTCACACATTTTTTTGAATTGAGATTAGGAACTAAGATTAATATTTTGTTGCCAAGCCTTTTCTCTTTAAAACTCAACGCCAAAAAGGTTATATTTGGCGTTGAGTGGACTAACTTGTTTGTCACTTCTCCTCCAATTTTTTCACATTCCTGTTGGAGAATTTCTTTGAGCTGCGACTTGCTGGAAATGTTGTGTTTTTGCAGTCTTCTGCCTAGCTCATCCCACAGGTGTTCAATAGGCTTCATGTCAGGGGATTGTGGGGGGTTGGGTAGAATATGTGGCACATGGTGCTTTTTTCGTGCTATAAAAAGTATATCGAATTCTCTTAACAATTTCTCCAATTTGTGCACATGAATTTTTATTTTTATGCAGCTCCAATATTATTTTTCTTTCCGCCTCCGTGGTTTCCTTTTGTTTACGGTCCATTTTACTTTTGTTGTTAAATAAAGTAATATAAAACGTTGAACAAATAAAATTCAAAGACGCCAATATATAACTGTTCTTTTAAAACTGTTCTTTTAAAAAAAGTGATGCCATATTACTAAAAACTGTGAATTTCAGAACATAACATTTACATTGTGTGAATAATTATGTCCCCATTAATATGGCTGTATTTAAGTACCTCATAAATAAATAAATAAATAAATAAATAAATAAATAAATAAATAATTGCTGTGAACAACATAGTTTGGTAAATATTCTTGATTAGAAGATATAGCTTGATATAAATATAACAAGGATTTGTGTGAATAATTTTATCCGTCTCTGTTCATTATTTTCTAGAACTAGAGTTTCATACAATAAAGGGTTAAGTTATTGATTTTTTTTTCAAACTTTTAACATCTTTGTTTTTAAATATTTTCACAATCATCTACTGTTTGAATAGTTCCGTCATTTACAATAGATTTGTATTGTATTTATATTAGCTAAATCACGTGACCACAACAAATAGAACACGAATAGTTTTAGCAATGAACCATGCATGAACAGCAAGTTATGAATTATTCATAAATTCAGCATGTATCGTGGTACTGTTATTAAAAAAGCAATAAAAACAATAACAAGTAGATGCAAGTAAGGCCAACATTTTTTTAATCGCAGATCTGATTATAGAAAATAGCACGCCTACGATTAATATTACATTTTATACATACTATGAAAAAAAAAATACTTGATATCCTTTTTACGGGATAGTTTAAAACTCATTATACCCTACACACTATTCTCTGAGTGTACCGCACTTAAACATATTTAAGAAACACAAATTTCTTTGAATAATTGTAACAACTATGAAATCCTCATAAATATAATGGGACATTTAATATTTTTGAAAAATGTTTCATAACTTCATACTTCTATAGAAAAATGCCATCAGTTCTTTTTTTTATTAAATGACTCATCTCTCTAAATTGAGAGAGTTATGATAAAAAGGACAAATTTTTTAGTCCACAGAAGTATTAATACAATCGTATGGGCCAGGTTCGGGGCAAAAACAGGTTTGGGGCAAACTTAAGTTCAACTTTTGTTGACTTTTTAATCCAAACTTAAGTCATTTAAGCCAATTGTAGCTGGATCTATAGACTTAAAAGAAGAATCTGTTTTTGGATTTCGATGAATTTTAGAAAACTAATGCAAGTTAGTCTTAAGTTTATTTAGGGGGTAAAAATTAGTTTCAGAGTTCTTAAAAACTTTATTGTTTCAAAACTTTCACTGCTACATTGAATATAAGTTCAAAATACTTTTCATTTGATACCCAAATCTATAATTGGTGCCATTTTTCACCCCATGAATTTGAAATTGAGGAGCTTAATAGTTGCATATGCCCTTTTCTATGTATTTTAACACATTTCAAAATTTTATTCAAATCAGTGTAAACAATACGGCAGACCTTTCTTGTTAGTTATGCATGTCCGTCTGTCTGTGTGTCCATGTAGACATTTTGATTAAATATAAAGGTAATTGACGGCAATTTAACACGTAATTTTCTATTTATGAAACCTTTTTATTTAACCCTTTCTGTGCTAGCGTCGTCCTATGACGACACAACTTCATAAACCGATATATTCGAATCGGTAATTGATATAACAGCGCACTAAAAGCATGAGATAAAGTAAAAGTTTAGCTACAATTACAAAAAAGTAAGCCACAAATTGATTTCAAAACTTTCAAAAGCTTAAAAAAAATCCTTATATTTGTTATTTAAAATTTCTTTTAAAAATTTTGATTACTCACGGAAATTGGAGTAGAGAACAAATAAAATATAGTTTTAAATTTGGATACATTTAAGAATTTCAGAGAGTCATTGCTTCGACTTCGGTTTCAAATATCTCCGCTAGAGGGTATAAATCTTTCGCCAAGTCTTTGGATATCTTAATTCTGGATCATATGGTAAACATATGGTATGTTAAGACCCGGGACTGAAACCCTGAAAAAAATGGGTTCAGGGTCGGATTTGGGTTAATGGAAATAAAAAGTTCGGGTTCGGTGCAGGGTTCGGGTTCAACATTTAAAAAAAAAGTACAAATGTATTATTAATGGAAATTTATTTATTTTTCAAAAAAATGCGTTTATTTTTATAATTAATGGAGCATAATCATAGTTAAAATAAAAAATACTTTAGGAGTTTTAAAGTCGACTTTTCTTAAAAGTATACTTTAGGCCTACTATACACAAGTAAAAGTATACTTTAATCGTTAAAGTCTGCTTTAAAATTTAAACTACCTGAATCTGATTTTATCCAATTTAACAACACTTACAACAGCTGTTTTCCGCCAAGGAAGTTTTTGTAAGAAAAATGTTTAAATTGCAAAATATTGAAAGAATTTTTCAATAAATAATGGATTTTGCATAATATTTATTAATTTAATAAATTTTTATTAAAAAAAATACACTTTTCTGTTCTTTTTATATAATTTTTCCTTTTCACATATTGCAATTGCAAATCCTTTATTTACATACTTTTCTTGTTTTTTCAGATAATAGGAATCAGCTGATCAGCTAATATAAAATCAGCTGTCTTTAATTCTGACTAAAATAGCAAATTAGATAATAACGGGTTTTTAATTTAAAGTCGTTTTTAAAGAAAGCCGACTTTAGAGCTTGACTATGATTACGGGCTAATATATTTTTTAAGTTTTCTTTTTTTTAATTTATTGTTTGTGGCGACAAAATAAATTTTAAGAAAAAATTGATTTTGAAAATCGTTTCTTCTTGTTCGAGTATATCTTCATCATGTTTTGAAGAACAAGATATTGATTCTTTCATAAAATTCTCTTCTTCTCTTTCCATTTGCAAATTTTTGAAAGTTTTACTTGTTTTTAAAATATGTTTGTTTAGCTTTTTCAACATCTTCGGGACTTAGCATTAACTTAAGTAAGATATAAGTATGCAATAAAAAGTGGATTATGGATTATTAATAAAGTGGTTTTCTCTTTTTATAATATTTAATTAAATATAATTCTTGTGAAAATGTTTTTGTTTTGTCATCTTTTGTTAGCTTTAATTTAAGGCTAAGTCAGATTCTATAAAAATTGCCTAAAGTCATCTGTTCTTCTTGTAGTTTTAGTGTTAATTTTTCAACAGATGCAAAGATTTCTACGAATTCTTCACAAGTATTCTAAATATTGTCATTCATAGTTAATGCAGCATCGAGTAATTCCGAACAAAAACTTCTGTATTCTAATAAGGCTTGAACCATGTCATAACTGGAATTCCTGGCTTAGCTGAAGAAGAAATTTTTGTTGTTCGCAATTTTTTGCAAATAGCTCTGGATTGATCAAGTATTTGCTTAAAGGGACTAGCAATCTGGAATGCAAGAAATGTACTCGTAATATCTTTTTTGATTTTTCTATCAAACATTTTTCACGCCATTAACAGCAAGAATAGCATATATATTTTTGAACCCGAACCTGGTTATATTTTTGAGTTCAGCGGGTTCGGGTTCAAAGTTTTTATAAACAGCGAACCTGAACCCGTTTGGGTTCGGTTTCGGGTTCGGTTTCAGTCCCTGGTTAAGACACATTCACATTCTAGTAAATATATACCCAGAAAAAAAATGGTAGTCATTCTGTGGCTATAACTTCTTTCATTGCTTCCTAAACTTCAGTTGACATTCTTTTATGATTTTTTGGTGTTCTTCTAAGGCACTTCCAAAAGAATTCATGTGTTCATATTTCAAATGCAGTGATCTGGATATAAACCCGATGCATATCTTAAAAAATCACTCTTCATTACTTCTGAAGCATAAGTTATAGTATATCGTATATTTTTTGAATCTCGAAGCATTTATCTCAAGCATTGGCCTGTCATTTGCATTTTTCAGCCTTAAATATTTATGACGACGCAATCTGTGGATTTTTGCATTATGTTTATTATTTAACACTACACCATTTCCAGTTTTGATTCAGAATTTATCAAAATAATTTTAAAATTGTGTAAAAATTGCCCAAAAATGGTCTAAAATTGTGCAAAAATTATTTAAAATTATCCAAAAATATTTTAAAATTTGTCTAAAAATTCATTAAAATTTTTGAAAAATGTTTCAAAAAGCTTTTTCACTAATGCAGAATTATTTATTTGTTTTAGTAAAGAGTATTTGTATATCAATGCATAAATTTCGTTTCTTTAAACTTATTTTTCTGCATTCTTATGAATTAAATTTTCATAAAAGCTTAAATATTACAAAGTATATGCACATTTTCCACTCAAGCATCAGAATATCTAATCATTGTATTATCATTGCTTCCTTAAGGTAAAGTTTGAGTAATGCTAGTAGCTACATTTGAATACCTTTATCCTATGACACACTAATGTTAAATTCATCGATGAAACCATTAGAAAAGAAGTGATGCCTATACCATAGTAGTGATGCTTTTATTGCTTCTTTGGCAGCTTTATTTTTGCTGGGTATATTTTTTTTTTTTAAATTTTGTATTAACATATATTAAGTAAAGCCGAATTTAAAGCTAGTACTTGTGTCTTCTTCTTGTTTTTATGATGTTTTTAATAACTTGCAAATATTTTAATATTCACATTTAAATATTTTGTTTGTTTTGAAAAAATTTATATTTTGGCAGCCCTTTAAGGAAATAACATAATTTATACAAAAAAACTTAGTATTAATAGCTTCCAATTTCAACATTAAGTTGTTTTCTATTTGTAATCATGGCCAACTAAATTATGAATATAATCTGCAAAATGTTTCTTTAAATGTAATATTAAAAGCAATTAACAAAATATGTGGTTTTATTCAATGTGTATGACATTGACACACATGTAACTTGAAGTAACTCACGCGATGACCATAAACTAAACTAAAAACTCATAACTACAGTTACTACATTTATTTGGCATGTTGTTTCAATCAACCGTCAGTATCCCTTTGTTTTTAAAATTATCGAAAGATCAAAGATATATATAGAAATTTACTCCATTCAATATGTCTTTTAATATTTTTCTTGCAGACATTAGTGCTGCATTAAAATTCTTTTTAAGGTCCAAAAAAATATTTTGAGTTATTTACTTGTATGGGTAGAAGTATTAAAAGTCATTAGGACAAGTTGATTCGATTACCACAACCGAATATATCGATTCACGAAAATTCGGTTGTCACCATGAATCTCTACAATTCTAATAATCCATGCATTAAAATACGAAACAAATGTAAAAATGTCAAAATATCTAAAATATTTGTAAAATAAACAAAATTATGTTTATTCTACAAAAGGTTTTGTTGTTTTGACATTAATTTCGTATTTTCATGCATGGATGCTTTAACTGTTTTCAATATTCATAATCGCACATTTGAAAATTATGCACAGAGAAAACAGATTCATCGTGACAACCGAATTTCTTGCCAACTGAATGGTTTGGTTGGATCCACCGATATATTTGACGCAACCGAAATTCGATTAATTATTACAGAATTTCAGTTAATACCAAATATTTCAATTGTATCAGGAAAACATTTGGTTGGGACAACTAAATAATTCAGTTGCTGCAACCAAAGTGTCCAATTGGCATCTGTTTTCTCTATGTAGGAATATTATATTTTCTCGAATACTTTAAGGCTGCGTACAAATAAATTCATTGCAGCAACCGAATTTTTTGGTTACCCAATCAAATGTGTTTCTGTACCAATTAAAATATAATGTTTTTATTGAATTTCTGTCGCCACAAACAAAAATATCTGTGGTTGCAGTTGGCTAAAAATTTGATTGTGACAATGAATCTGTTTTCTTTTTTTATTTTTGTACAAAAATTGTGTAATTTTTGACCTATCCTTTTAACCCTTAAACGTGAAAGTGTATGTACCGCATATGCACATATGTTTCAACAAGATCTAATAGTTCGGGTAATGAGACTTTTCTTTTGAATGTTCACATAGGTTTTCGAATAACTGTGTTAATATGAATGTGGTTTTGACATTACCACTACATTTACAATAATAATTAAATTTTATATAAAGTTTTAATGAACAAAAAAAAAATCTCCTTTCTGTGTTTATTCATATAATTATAAAATATAAAAAAATAAAACAAAAATTCAATCACAATTACGAAACTGCACGTCAATGTTTACACTTGGCAACATGATGGTTCTTAACTTTTTTGGTTGGCTTTATTTCATTTCATTTCGTGTTCATGTTTTTCTTTTATATTTGTATTATGGGAAGTAGTAGTAGTAGTAGTATATTGAGTAGTAGTAGTGGTAGTACAAACAGTGCAGTGTACTTAACTACATATTCACAATGGTAAATTTGTGGTGGAGTTTTATTTTATGAAGTTTTGATACACGAGATGACCTTGAGGTTTTTTTTTGCTAAAAGTATAATATACGTTTGTTTTTTTTTTAAGAAAATAACCTCCAAATGGGCCTATTTCAAAAGTTTAAAAGAACAAGTATGTGTGTGTGTATGAAAATATGTATAAATGTCTGTTCCATTTGGTCATTAAATCAAGTGACGTAGATGATGAGAATAGTAATTTTTATTATAAATAATGGCATAGAAAAAATTACATGTGGATATCAATAACTGACAACTGCGAGAACAAAAAGAATTTGCAATATTTTTTAAGGCGAGTAAAAAAATTAAAATAAAAGAAACGGCATAGTTTAAGTCACTGACAAGATTTAAACATTTGTGCATTTGTTTAGTCATTTTCTCCTTCAGTTTATAGAATAAACGACTGTAAGGGCTGGAAAACTACAAACAAAAATGTGTCTATTTACTACTACACTCATCTAAATTCCATAAGATCACTTGTTAATATAACATTATTAAAAAAAAAAACTGCGACGATTTAAAAAACTTTTATTTTAAAGTCGATTGGCATTCTATGTATGTATATGTGGCCGCACATTACCACACGCAGAGAAAAAACATGGTTGGGACAATCATATTCGAAGAGCATCATATATTTTTGGGTTTATGCTTGTGACAACCATAGTCGTACCATAATATGGTTACCATAATATGATCCCTACAGTTATATTATGATTCAAAAGTAACCATATTATGATTCGAAATAAACATATTATGATCTTGAATTTATTATAATATGATCGCATGTAATCATAGTATACTCAAAATGTTATCATATTATGGTCCCCACAACTATATTATGATTCCTTTATTATCATTATATGATCCCTACAATAATATATATATGATCCTTCTAATTATATTATGATTATTAATATACAATATCATATTACGGCATTAAACAATATATGATTATTATTTAAGGCATAAACAAACTGACTTAACTGATAAAATTTTGGGTTTTATGAAAACAAGACAATATTATGACTGTAAATGTCAGTCACATTTTATTTGATGTATAATTATTTATTGATTGTTGCCAGCATTTTGTGGTTGCATAATTATCATATTTTTGTCATAGTCAGAGTTTTTGTTACCACAGTATGGTTACAGCCAATCATGTTATGAAATAGAATGTGTCAATCATAAAATAGTAAAATATTTACTATAACAATGATGGTAGCGACCATGTTGATGATTAGAAAACCAATAACATGGTTGTGACAACCATACCTGATTGCAGCAAGCACAATATATTAGCAGTGATCATATTGCAACCATGTTTTTTCTCTGCGTGCATATATTTTACATCGGAAAAATATGGTAATATTTTAAATATATTTCATATATGCTTATATATCAAAAAAAGTTTCTTTTGAAATAAATGCACTATATTTATTAAAACATATTTCAAACAAATTCAATAAAAATAAGCATATATATAAAAGTTCAAAATAAAAATAGAATCACATATATTCGTAAATAAATTCATCGATTGTTAGATTTTTCCAAGTCAATAATATATGAAAATATATGAGTTAGAAATGAAAAATTAAAATCATGTATATAGTGAATATATACATGATTTTATTTTTCATGTATTGTATTCATATATAATTATATAAATGCAATTAACAAAATGTATATTATATATGGAACTACATATGGCATATATTTCAATTTTCAAACCCGGAAATCGTCACGCCATCATGGTCATAGCTACGAGGGCGTGACTTCTCAAACTTCTCTCGTAGCTATATGAAATACAACACTGATACCATCAAGTACCACCTGTTAATAAACTACTGTCAAATTTTGAGCAAGTTCCGTCATTTACTTTGCGTTTAACAGCTGTTCAAAACATACAACCTCGTGGATTTTTTTAAAAATGGAAAAAAATGAATTTCATTATTTTTTGCGAAAAAACCGTCAATCAAACCAATTAAAAGCTTGATAAATACTATGGAGACTCTGCACCATCGATTTCGATGGTACAATAGTGGTTTACTGACTTTCGTTTTGGTCGCACAAGTACAAATGACGCTGAACGTTCTGTACGGCCAATTGAGGTCAAAACACACGAAAATGTCGAAAATATCCACGATATGGTGTTGGCCGATCGAATAGTAAAAGTGCGTGAGATTGTGGGTGCCACATGCATTTCATAAGGCTGTCTGCTGCCGCCTTTGCTCTCAATTGACCTTAATGCACGGGTGCACACGTGTGTAGTCTTAATAGCAAAATGAATTGGACCACGAATTGGTACCTCATCCGGCATTTTCTCCGGATTTAACCCCCAAACCTAAAGAAATAGCTCGGTGGAAAGAGATTTAGCTCCAACGATGAAATTATTGATCAAACAAATGCCTTTTTTATGGACCTCGAAAAATCCTTTTTTCTGAAAGTGATACAAAACTTGGAGAAACGTTGGACTAAGTGTGTTAAGCTAAAAGGAGATTATGTTGAAAAATAATTTTTTTTCCAGAAAAAACATGTGTTGCAGTCAAAAAGTCACGGACTTATTGATCCGCCCTCGTATAATTTGTTTCGTTTTTTTCTTTTATTAATCTTTGTTTTTCAACACTATTTATGTATTTCTTTGACCATTATCCCCTAAATTAGGTGATAAATCGTTACTACGATACATGTTAATTAAATTTATTTATAAAAAAAAAAACTCACAGCTTCAAAATAGTCTAAAATAATAAATGGATCATAAAAAGGTAAAATCCATAGAACGGGTTGTTGAACACGAGGGTTCTTATTTATATTGGAAAACCAGTTATTTTTGTATGGAGTTTTATCCATTAGCAATAGGTTCGTTTCATCCAAACCAGTAGAAGAGGTTGCTTTAGAACCAATTCAATAATCGGTTATAGAATTGGCTGTGGCACAGTGAAACCCTACATTCATCGGGCAATTAGTTTTCGAAACTGTTCCATGGAAGCGGTAATAAATGAAATATTTGCTGGGCATATGCATTTAATAGTTTAATTTTGTAACAAATGTTTTAAACTGACACCTTGTTCCCTAATGGGTTAAGTATGAAGCAAGTAGCACCACTGGCTGTTTTAAATCTATTTTTATCTATTTTTAACACAGGCAATAATGCAAAGAACAAGTCAAACGCATAATATTCTAAGGTCAATATATTTAAACTTAATTTTATTTCTCTTCTAGTAGTTATGTGTGTGTATTGTGTTGAAATCAATAATTTAAATTCTAAATAAAATGTTTAGTTTTGGCAAACACATTTCTTGAAAAAAAAAAAATAAATGTATTATTACATGCAATACAACAATAACAAAGACTACAAAGAACGAACAAAGCAAAGCGCACGAAAATATATTTACATTTATTGTTGGTGGCAGTGGTGTTATTCTGTAAATAACATGTTTCCGGTGTTAAGGTCATAATCACTTTCATAATACACACTCATGAATACCTCTACATAATGTGCTTCGCATGTGTGTTTGTTTGTTTGTTTGCATGTGTGTATGTACTTAGTTACTTGCCCAAGCGTAAATACGTGTAGTATGTTAAACGGTAACTACAACGAAAAACCCTAAATGCACAAAATAGCAACACATATTTGAACAAAAAAAAAATTATATATATTTTTGGATGTCAAGGTTAAAAGATAATATAAATAATATAGTTTTCTTTAAATTAATCAAATTTAAAGAAAATCGTTTATATTTTAGCGCAGCTAGAAACTCAATATTTTGAAATACATGATTGAGTAGAGTTTATAATATTTTTACAATCAGAGTTTTTAAAGAATTGAATCCTTCATTCGATTTTAAATTCTGATTGACTATGTAATAATTTAATTCTCAAACTACAATTTTTTTTAAAGGTAATAAATTCTTGATTGGTCTCAATTGATTTAATTTAAAAATACTTTGTTCGATATACGTTACCAATCACAAAATTCAATTGATTTAATATTCATTCGGTTTTGTTTCATTTGATTGAATAACTTGGAAATGACATTCGAATTTTTTCAATTGATTAAAATGATTAGAAAGTAAATATCTATTAATTACTAATTTTAATTAAAGAAAATAATTTTTTTTTACAAATACAAGAAAACCAAAATTAAAAAATATCGAAAAAATGCCCAAAATCAAAAATATTGCTAAAATTGAAAAAAAATTTCGAAATTGGAATAATTTGCCAAAATTATGTAAAGACTGCAGAAATAAAAAAAAAAATGCTACAATTGAAAAATATGCTCAAATTGAATAAAAAAAGATCTCCAAAACTTTTTAGAAAAAATCGTTTAAATTAAAAAACATCGTCAAAATTGGAAAAATCGCCCAATTTAAACAAATCTGTAAAACTGAAAAACTGTAAAAATCGCTAAAATAAAAAAATTGACCAAATTGGAAAAATCGTTTAAATTGAACAAATCGCTAATATTTTAAAACTGGTAAAATTAGAAAAATCGCAAAAATTAAAAAATCGCGAAATTTGAAAAACAAATCGCTTTAATTGCAAAACTTTAAAAAAATAATAAAATTTAAACAAGCAAAAATGCAAAATTTGCTACAACTCCGAAAACATAATTCAAAAACGCTTAAATTCGGCAAAATTTTAAATTTAAGAACAGCCGGCCGAAACAAAATCGCTAGTATAAAAAAATAAAAAACTAATCGCCCATATCTCAAAAACTAAAATTGCTAAAGAAATATTTTTTGCACAAGAGGTCTCAAGTTTCGAGAGAACAATTTATTGCAGATAGAGGGAGAGGGCTATATTTCACAGTATTTGATTTTTTGTGTATTTTTTTATTTTGCAAATTTATTTTTTAATTTTTTTTTAAATTTGAGCGATTTTTTTTCTCAATTTTGTCTGTTTTTCAGTTTTAGAGAATTTTTTTAAATTTTTGCGGTTTTTTAAATTTTAGTTTTTTTTAAATTGAAGCGTTTTTTAAATTTTTGTTTTGGGAGTTTTTTTTTAATTTTGACGATTTTTTAATTTCAGCAATTTTTGACCCATTTTATCGATTTTTTTAATTTTAACAAATTTTCAAATTTTTGAGATTTTTTTTCTTATTTTAAAAATAAAAACGAATGATTGAATTCCCAAATTGTACATCGAATGTGTAAGAAATTGAATGAACTCCTAATGATTGTTAAAATCGAATGAGATAAACTGATTGAATTTCTTAGAAGTGAGTTCGCTCGAATAAATTCGATTAAAAAGTAAATCGAATTCATTCAAAATAGAATTCAAACTTCGAAGCTCTGCTTACAATCACATGAAGTTTTATCACACACACACACCAACAACCATATGCTGCGGTAAAAATTGTTTAAAAGTTTATCATGTTTTCAATTTCTTTTGTTATATTTTTCTTTTTTTTACCAGATATTTTCTTACTGTTTATGCAGTTTTTTTTTTCTAAATGCCAAAGAAAAAGAAAAACAAAGTTCATATTTTAGTTAGTTTTAGGAAATTTATGTTGCTTTTTGTGTAAAGTTTTTAAGATTTAGTTGTTGAAAGTATATTTATTGTTAGTGTTATTCTTTTAGTTTTAACTGTATATGATGTCACTTAAATTTCATACTAATTAGAAAAGTTTTTTTTTTTTACTTTTAAAAATATTTCGTATAATGTTACAAAATATCTCTGGTACATCCTTAGGTGTGATTAATATTTTCAATTGAGTGTAATTAACACTTGTACGTCAAGTGGGTTTTAAAGAGATTATTAATTAATGTTAATTGAAATGTGTAACACTTTGATCGCCATAGTGTGTATTAATATAGGGTGTATTGAAATGATGGAAATCTTATGACAATCAATTTCATAATTTGTCTTTATTTTAACCCTCTAATGTGAAAGGCTGCCTTTAGGCAGTAATAAACTTTGAGAATGATAACAGTACCTGACAACTCAAAGGAGAGACATAAATATTTTAGTAAAATTTCGCAATTTTAGAAAATATCGAAAATCGTCAACATCACTTAAATTACAATTCTTATTGAAAAATATAATTTAAGCATAAAAGTCTTTTTTAAGAATTGGTATTATATATATATTTTTTAAAAATTTTTTAGCCATTGTTGCCGATAGAAACGAAAGTTTGTTTGTCTTTTGTGCCCAGCACCAACATACTTTGAAGTTCATTGCAAAACAAAAAATCTATTGCATTAGAGGGTTAATACATTATTTTATATACTATTTATTTAGAACACCCGCATTGTCCTGGCAATGCTCTATCAAATTTTTACTTTTCGTAACAATAATTTTGTAGCAATTGATTAAGCGATAAATTGTCAAAATGACAATATTAATTTATTACTTTGTTTTTAGTCTTAGCAACTAAATTTATAATGTTTAAATATTTGTGTTTTGGTTTGTATAATATTATATGCCGTCATACACTCGTAGAAAATAGTTAGTAGAAAAATAAGTAAAAGAGTTGCAAGTTTTAAACTGAATTTTGTTTCTACGACTTGACCGCATGCGAAAATTTTTGATTCCGGTTTTTTTTTTTTTTTAATTTAGTTATAAATTTTTAACAATAAATTTTCTAAATAAAGCTAAAGTTTTTGTTGAATTTAAAAATGTAATTTTCAATATAAATCCAGGAAATTATTATGCTGTAATCGCTCAGAATAAAATTTATGAAATTCTGTATCTATTATCAAACATCTTTCTCAGCCCAACAAAATTTAAAAAAATTTTTAAAATTGGCACCAACAATGGAATTTTTTAATGCAAAAAACCACTTGTTTTTTTTAAGCTTCGCTTTTTATTTTTAAAGAATTTTTTATAAATAATAACAATTTTCAAATATTTGAAACAAAAAATCGTTATAACCCATCTAAAAATCGAAATATATATGAGCATACATGATCATACATGGGCCTGTATATGATCATACATGGGCATACATGGTCATATACGTCCATACATTGTTCAATATATGACCATACATGATCTCATATATGACCATATATCTTCGGATCCGAAATTTGAGGGTCTATGGACGTATATGATCATATACGAGCATACATGAATAATATATTAGCGTGCATGATAATATATGCACATATATCACCATATACCCTCAAATTTCGGATCCGAAGATATATGGTCATATATGAGATCATGTATGGACGTATATGACCATGTATGCCCATGTATGATCATATACAAGCCCATGTATGATAATGTATGCTCATATATATTTCGATTTTTAGATGGGAAATCAAATGTTAATTTATACAAGTATTTTTTTTTTTACTTATAATTTTTCGATTCTTTTTTCTGTGTAGTTATACCAAGAATACTACACATCTAGGGGATGTACAGAGTTGAAGGTATCGAACTAATCTTTATCTTTTTTTTGACAGCTTATTTGAAAAAGTATGAAAGAGTGTCTTGGTGGCTCGATCATTGTCTCGTTGACTTTGATTCTTAAGATTTTTTATATTTGCTGTTTCCTTGGTTATACATACACTCAAAATATTATGTAGTTTACTGTAGCTGAATGCAAAAATTTTTAGTTTAGCTGAAATTAAGGGATTTTACCTTTATTTCTGAAAGAAATGTTTGTTTTAGTTTTTATATACATTTATGTTTTGCTTAATAATTTACTGTTATTCAGTTTCGTGGCTTCAAAAAAATGTCATTATGATTTTTTATTTTAATTGTTGATGTATATACAAAATTTTTTTTTACCGGAGCTGTAGGTAAAATTCGAACATAATTCTTTTAGTTTTCTTCGATCTTCTTCATTTGTGTAATAGTTTTTATTGAGCTAAAGATCTTTTATTTATAAAATAAATATAATAATAAATATAATAATTCAATGAATTTTGTAATTGATTGATGAATTTTGTGATCTCTGTTTATCTCGAAAAGCTTAAAAATATTTTTAGTTGAATTCCTAAGTTAGATAAATTAACAGTCCTAAGTGTGTTAAACATTCACTGTTTGCATTTATTTATTTGTGTATTTTTCCAGAAAATATACATGTGAACTGAACATGCCGCTACGCAGTTATGCATGTAGCTTTTTTATTATAAATTTATAAAAGGTGTTTATGGAATAAGTATGAAAGCAGGAATGTTTTATAATTGGTGGTTTTGTTGTTTATAAAATAATATACAATGTTTATAAAAAGTTTATATAACAATTTTTTCAACAATAATTTGCTTTTAGCCAAAACAATAAAAATTATTTTTTTTTATAAAACATATATAATGAAAGTTTAAGAAAAATCCAGCAAAAAATTTAAGTCATGCTTTATAAACCATTTCTAACATTGTTTTCAAAGTATCCGTTAGTGTATTTTTACTGCTGTTTTAGAAGTAATTCTTAACAATATCCAATATATCACTTAATTAGAGTAGAAACAGAATAGAATAACGTGCGGTATTTTTTCATACAAAAAAACAATTAAAACACGTCGAGCGTTGAAATATAATATATTTTATTTTGTTAATTTCTCATTTTCAATTTCTTATTCTCTGCTTTAAAAAATTTTTGTAAACAAAAAACATATGACGAGTAAAGATTTTCAATATATTCTGTGGCTCTCATGAGATCATAGTGTACCAGCGAATGGACAACGTAATATAAACCAACTTATTATGTTCGGCTCTTAAATTTTTGTTTAAATAATAACTTAACTTTTTTATTCGTTTTATAAGATGATATGTTTTTATTAAACGAAATAGATCATGAGGAGGGAAGAATCTCTGCTGTATTCTACACCAAAATAATCATAACATTTGTTGCAGTAACTATCGTATGTCATTATATTTGGCGTATTTTCTCTCACAGCAAAATACGGTTTATGTGACATTGTTATTCTAGGCCGACACTTAACTAAGAATCTGTTTAGTCAATGCTTAAAGTATAACGAAATTTTAACAAAATTGTAGGAAAAATATTTACAATGCAACTAACGCTGTTCAATGTACATAAGTGCATTAGAGTGTCCCGACAAAGGATCTCCTTTCGAATTGGTAAAAGTAATAGCAATCAAACAATTCGTGTTTATGAATTGAATACTAAAAAAAAAAGTAAGAATTCTTTGGAAGAGATCTTCAGTTCCTTAATGGCGATACAAGTTAACGATGTTCGTGCATTTTTTTTTTTTGATAAAAAAAGTGTCAAGTTTTGTTTTTCTACAGAATGTTTAAAAGAGTAGCGTAACGATGGTCTTGTTTTTAAGAACGCATATAAAACTTGTTCATGGAGTAACATTTAAAAAGAAAATTTTGAACTTTTTAGGAAAAGAAAACTTAAAGGTGTCCGTTGACGATGGTTTTTAATTTATATGCTCTCTTCAGTAACTCTAGCTTATTTTCGCAAATATAACTTTAGAAATAAAACACCAAACTATAATTTTTATGCAAACAAATTTTGATATTTTTTTATATAAAAGGCTCGTCGCTGCTAAAATTTTGAATCGAATTTCTTAAATGCATTAATAAATCGTAATCAAAAGCTTAATGAGCGTTTTTGCAGTCACTGTCGTACGTTGTTATCTTGGGCGTATTTTTCCTCACAGCGACAATCGTTACGTTGTTATTCTGGCTCAACACATTGTTTTTTACAGAAGCTTTAAGTCTGAAAAATATACAAGTTTATTAAATTTTCTTTTAAGTACGACTATTTTTGTAAGAAATTTATATGGAATTTAATGAAAAAACTATTCAGTAAATTACCGAATACAGTATTCGTGACCTTAGGGATACATAAGTACAAAGCAAGTCTTAAACCAGGCAGGGTTTTTTGTATACACTTACTTTGCTAAGATTGGTAAAACTTTTTTTACACAATCAAAATGAGTTGCATTATTATTTAGGGTAAATAAAAATCGTTAGATACTACTACCACTACTACTCAAATGCCTTTACCGTTATATTACTTACTACTAAGCTTTTTATCTAGCAGCTTTGCAAGAGCTTTTGTGTTAATATTTAAAATGTAAATAACATAATGTAAATGTAATTTAAACTGTAGTATATTATACAAATATTTTGTAAATACTCAAACACTATATTTTTTTTTTTTTTGTAACGAAAGACTTTTAAAAATCCTTTGCTATAAAAATAATAAATTTTAAAATAATCGCGCCAAAAAAATTTGTTTATAAAAATTTTTAAGGACCCAACTACCATAGGATTTTTTTCGCTTTTTTTCTGCAGAAAAAATGTGAAGAATTCTAAATTATGAAAATTAATAAAATTTGATTTATTTCAAATCCTATTTAAAAAAACTCAAGTTAATTTCACTTTTTGGTATTAGAATTTATTATGGGGTTTCCATAAAAAGTACGTCGCTAGACGAATGAATGACTACATGTATTTTGTTTTTGTATTGCATGTATTTTGTTATTGTATTTTCGTTCGTGTGTAGCAAAACATCATGTGGAAACACCATCACATATATCATTTACCGTAACTGTTTTATTGATATTCGTAAATCGTTAATATAATATTTTTCGCTGATACCAATAAATATTTTTGTAAATATTATATTGAAACTTTAAAACATTTGTCCATACATCCAAAAATATTTTCATGCCAATGCAATGGTTTGGTGGCTGCAACCAATTTTGGTTATGACTACAGCTTTTTCTTGTTTAGGCAATTGAAATCACGATGCGACAGTCATAATTACTATTTGCTCAAGAGATTTTCTGATGTCACAGCTATCAAATATTAATTTTTTGATCGTTTAATTATAATTACTAAAATTTTAAAATAAAAAAAGACATCTTTATGCACCAAATTTAAATGTTTTGTTGTGTGAATTTAAATTTATCTATAAATTTGCTGATGTTTTTTTTAGGAAAAATTGAATATTTAAGTAAAAAAATCCTTTACATTTAAATTTTTCAAATAAGCATCATAATAAAAAAAAACTACGGATTTTTGTATATTTTATTGTTTAAACAGTATGTACGTGGTTTCATAAATATTTAATTTGAACTACATACTTGAAGTAAATTTTTTCATTCTGTATAAAAACATAAGCTAAGGATTTTTGCACATTTTTGTTCGCTTGTTCTGTTTTGCTTTTGCAATTTTTTTCGAAATCATATCATTTCTTACCCAACACGTATCTCTCGGCTGACACGTAAGAACGAATTTTTTAGTGAATTTTAAATATCCATTTTTTGAATCAGTAAACAGAATATATTTTAGAATCAGAAGATATTTAAAAGTGACCCCCTTTTAACTGTGCTTAGTTTACGTTTGAATTTTAATATTATACAATAACATATGATAGAAATCCGGGTTAAACTGCAATTCTAGCGTAATGTAAAGCAGTTTTATTCTATCTCAATGAAATTTCTTTTGACGGTCCAAAATATTTTCCAGCAATTTTCATACCGGTATAATATTGTTTATGTATTTGAGGCTCAGTTACAATAACGGAGTTTGGAAAATGACTCTTATGATATTTTGAATGGTTTCGGTTTTCAATTTTAAATGATTTGTTATCAGTTATGGTGTGATAAACCCTTGAAGCCCTTATAAAATAACGGTACCAGTAATACACCTAGAAAACCGGTTCATGGTGATAATTAATGCCGTTTTATTTTCTAACCAAAAATGTAGCATTTTTTCTGCTCTTTTATTACAAAATGTCTTTTTGTGCACAGTAAAAAAAAGTAAAAGCGGACAAATTAGGTATCCAATTAATGGTATGCAAGAGAACTATTTAAATGTGTATAAAATATGTTGAATCATGTCACATTTGTCACAATGTCACATTTTGGATATTTTGATGTTTTATTAAAGAGGTGCTGCATGCTTCCACATCTTATAAAAACATTAAAATAGGTCTCTCTAAATACCTTTAATTTGAAGCCAAATTTGTTCACTTTTACTTTTTATTACTACACGCAGAGAAATAACATGGTTGCAATATTATCACTGCAACTATATTGTGGTTGCTGCAATCGGGTATGGTTGTCACAACCAAGTTATTGGTTTTCTAACCATAAACATGGTCGCTACCATCATTATTTAGTAAATATTTTACTATTTTATGATTGGCACCTTTTATTTTATATCATGATTAACTGTAACCATACTGTGGTAACAAAAATTCTGACTATGAAAAAAATATGATAATAATGCAACGATAAAATGCTGGCAACAACCAATAAATAATTATACAATCAAAAAAATTTAATTTTTTTAAAGTCTATGATTTTTCCTTAACAATTTTTCTTCAAAAAATCCTTAATATTAATTTTTTTAGAAAAAACATTTCTAAAGGAAATATTCTTAAATTTAAAGAGTTTTTACATAGTTTCTAAGAACTTTTCCTTTAAGAAATTTTCTTAGATTATGTATCATATAATTTTTCCTTTAAGAAATTTTCTTAGATTATGGATCATGTAATGATAATCCAGGAATCATAATATAGTTATGAGGGAGAATTATATGATAACATTTTGAGTATACTATGATTATGTGCGATCATATAATGATAAATTCATTATAAAATGTTTATTTAGGACCATAATATGGTAATTTTTGAATCATAATATAACTGTAGGGACCATATTATGGTAAAGATATGGTTATTTTATTATAATAATATGATAACCATAATATAGTACGACTATGGTTGGCACAACCATAAACCCAAAAATATATGATGCTCTTCGAATATGATTGAGCCAACCATGTTTTTTCTTTGCGTGTAAGCACAAAAAAGGACATATTGTAAAAAAGGACAGAAAAAATGCAACATTTTGTGTTAGAAAAGTAAACGGCATACATTTTTTTACCAACCATATGATTCGGTTGTAGCAACTGATATTTTTGTCTTTTAGGATGGAAATTCGGTTAATACAGTAGAATTTCGGTTGGAGCATTATTTTTCAATTGACCTAGGAATATGTTTAATGGTGACAACCCATTAATTCGGTGGCTGCAATTAAATCTATTAGTTGGCAAGAAATTCGATTACCACAATTAATCTAATTTCCCACTTTTTTTTAATCGGTTAAAGCTTATTAAAAGTTTCGGTTGCAAATTCTAAGAGCGTTTCGTTAATTGTTTGGGATTTTGCTCAAAATAAAAAATTTTAATAGGTTTCCCTTGATAAAGTACATACATAATTATGAAGTTCGAACCGAATTGAAAAGTGTATTTTGGTTGCGTCAACCAATAACCAGTAACCGGATTTCAGTTGGAAACTGACAACATTTTTCTCTCTGTGTACTTTTTGAAATTTTGGCTTTTAACATGGAAATGCTTAAAGAGGCAAAATTGCCCCCTTTATCAGCCAGGCTCCTATTCCTGGAAACTTTAACGGTAAGGTATGAGAAAGGGAAAATTATCCCCCTGACGGCCTATGCAAACCCCTTTGTCTAGAAATATGAAATGTGAAATATGTATTCCCTGGAGTATGAGATAATTTACTGATAAAGTTTTTGTTTAGAATTTTCCCTAGAAATATGGTAAGAATGGGGATTTAAAAGTGTTAAAGTGTACCCTTAATAGCCTGTCGATTATGGTCTAATTTACTGAGGAGGTTCCTTTAGATTCTTAAATATCTCTGTCCAAAATCGGACGACAAAAAATAGTAGCCCTTCTCTTTGTGAACGCCATGCACTGGCACAACAGGTGGAGCGATGTCTTCACCTCCTCCTTTATCATAACAGATTCTGCAGATATTATAGACCCATTCTCCTTGCATGTGTACTAAAAGTCTCGTGTTCTTCTGCCGCCATCAGATTGGGCAAATGGGTACGGGGTTGTCCAATGACCGCTCCAGTATGACTCTGATTATAGATGGACCAAATTCCCCTCGTAATCTAGCAAGTTTCCTCATTAGTCCATCTAGTCCTGGCAAGCCGCAGGTAGTACCACTCAACCTAAAGCTTGCGCACTACGAACAGTGTTCCCACCGGTTTTCCGATATCGCAGTTGGAGTAGGAACATTGATGCCACTACTATCCCCGTGTCCCGACATGCATGTTAGTGTCTATCTCAAATATCTCGCTATCTTGTTCAGGGAGACCCGGCATTCATGGGTAATTCTCAATGCGGTAAACACACCTGGTAGGGACCTAAAAGCTTGTTGACTATTGTTGAAAACAATTAAATCCTCTGAAGTATCCCTTGACCCCTATCCAAGACATAGCCAATTGTTTGACAGCCTGAAAGAGAGTCGATAATCATAACGATTCACCACCCTTCCAATGCTTTTGGAGACACCTACCGAGTGCCCTGTAGGTAGGTCTAGCTTCTCTGACCCGATATCTAAGTTTTAAACTCACAATCGAGGTGTTGGGGTGCGATTAACGTGTATCGAGATGTCGTTCTGCACGCTCAGTATCATGTCCAAACGATTTGTAAGTACATGCCCTGATTGCCACCTACTTTATAGTCGTATTCGCGGCCATTTGCCTTTCGAAAAGGGTTACTGTTTACAAGTTGATTACGGACTTCGTTGAAATGATGCGAAGAGCACCTGTATTTAGTATCGCCATTGTCGGCAAGATCCTATAGAATCTAAGCGATAGGTGCCGTTAACCAGCACACACCACCAAATGATTAACCCGTACATCGTACGTATGGATTTGATAATTGGATTGATTGAAAAGCCAGTTGTCGTTGCAGGGATTACTACCTCAATTCACTACTATGGCTTTTTTAAAGCAATAAATGGCATTTGTTTTAAAATTCCACACTATCCTCTTATTAAGGATGATTCACAAATAATTTGCATAATAATAATTATAATAATAATAATTTCCTAGTGAAGAGAACAAGTTCAGTTTTACTCGGATTCACACTTACTCGTAGCTCGTGTACTTTAACGCTGTATAAAAATAAATCTAATTGTCGTATATTTCAGATTTATTTTCATACAAACCCTTAAACGGGAGATTGGACCGCTTAAAAATATTTGTGGCTCTAATTTTTTTTCCTCCCCAACATATCGAAAGTTCACTTATATCTCGAGTATGGACTTCATTTAGGTACAACTTAAATATTTTGAATTTTTTGATGTGTATGCATTTAAGATATGCGGTACAAATTGCATAATGTTCACTAAAAATATGCATTTTAATAAAAATATGCAAAAATATGAATTTTTAACAAAATATGGAAAAATATGCAAATATGTTGCCTATTCTTGGATTCTGAATCTGTATCGTTCATAATCCATTGGCAACAAACTTGCATTTGCATAACAGCCGCTGGCTGCTCTGCTAATAAGTAAATACACGATACTTTGTTTGTTTTGCGAAACTTTATATTTAAAGTAGCATCCTGTAAATCGAAGCATAGATGTAAAAACTGGCCTACAATATGTACCTTTTTAGGTTTCTTGGAAAGAGTCTACTTTTGTGCTATACAAATCCTATGGAGACTAATGATGACACTGATTTCTTTCGTAAATATTTTTATTTTCTCAATGTTGTTTGTATGTAAAAATGTAAGAAAAAGTATTTTACTACTGCATTATACTCGTAAGTATGAGTTGACAAAAATTTACTCCACTTACTATATAGAAATACCAACAACAACAGCTAACAAATAAACAAATAACAACAAACATATTTAAAATATCTTGATTTTTTTTTTGTATAAAAGGCCTATAAAAAGAAAACTAAATAAGAAAAAAAGAAACACTATTAGTACATGGACAATAAATGCCAAATGAAGAAAAAAAAAGTACAAGTAGAACCTACCCAAAATATAAGCATGCATTTGTCAAATGACACTCAATTACTAAAAATTCCAATGTAAGTGTATTTAGAAAAGTAAAATATAATAATAATATATATTTATAAAAAAAAAAAAAAAAAATAATAATAAAGGACGATGGACGATCGAAACTACAAATATGGATGAGACCCCAAAAAAAGTGACAGCACACAGTCATAGTTGCAGCGTTAGTGACATTTTTTCTATTGCCAAAAAAATGTTCAGTGTGCAATGTAGTGGAAGTCGTCGTAGTTGTATACAAGACGGTTGTATTATTGTTTAAAAATATTTACAAGAAAAAAAAAAAAGTGAAATGATGAAAAAATATTATATTCAAATAATGCATTAAACGGAAAATTATCAAAAAGCAAAAAAATTAAAAAAGAAAATTATAAATGAAGTGAAGAAAAAAAAAATGTAAAATATGTAAAAAGGAAACGGAAGTGGGTGTTTGAAGTTAAAATAGGAAAAATAATATATCCCCCCACGAAATGTATTAAATGTTATTAAAGTATATTAAAAAAAGAGTTTTTTAAGTGGTAAACGAAAAAGCAGAAAAAGAAAAAAAAGTTGAAAAAAATGAAGATATTTTATGTGAAATTGTAAAGAAAAAGTTTTTTTTTTTTTTCTTATATAGAAATCAATAAAATCTTAAGTTTGGAGAAATACAAACAACAACAACATGTTTATTTATCACGCCATAAAAAATGAAATCGAGAAAATGTAATTAAATGTGATTCCTTTAAATATAACAGTAAAAAAACCTATCACATCAAATTTAATCTATTATGCACTTGAAAATATTGAAATAAAATTAATGAAACTTAAATATTTTTCCTAAATTTGTTTTTTTTTTATTTGTAAAGATTTGACTTGACCCCTTTTACTACTTAAGCTTGACATACAATACACATACATATACAACTACATATTTCTTTAAGCATTTGTTTTCTTCTTCTTTATCTTCAAAAAAAAAAAAAGAATATTGTATTCTCTACTTTACTTAACCTTTTTTGTATTGTTGTATCACTGTAATTTTGTAAGAATATTTTCTACTCAACTTTATACATTTTGTAAATAATTTGAGATGTTTGCAGTATCTTCGTCCTATCTTTATTTATTTGCCAAGTATTTACTTATTTTTACATATTAAATTTGCATGTATAATTTAGAATTTATAATTTGATTATAGTATCAACTATCCACCTTACATTGATGGATATGTATTATAGGTTTTGATTTAATTTTATAGATCTTCAATCAATATTTAATTGAAAATTTTAAAATAATAACACTTGTACGTTTAATAGTTTATTTAAATTGTAAATTATTGTGACACATTTCAATATAAATTGATTAGTACTGAATATTATTATATGTATCATTAAGGGTATTCACTTTATGTTAGTAAAAGAGAAATCTGCCTTAGTTAGTATAGCTTACCTATTCCTATGAAAAGAAGACCTGTGACCCTAAATGGGACTGTTGAAAAGTCACAGTTAATTATATTTACTTAAAGTTTTGTTTTAAAAATACTAAAAAATTAAGACCGGCAATATTACAATATTGACAAATATAATTTGAATTTTTTAAACTTCATTGTAGTTTTGTCTAAAAAGTAAAGACCTTCAGTCTTCTGACTCTTATTCTGTTATACTAATAAAAGACTTTTTGAAGACACATCTATGTCCAAGCATGACCAACTTTTTTCGTTATAAAAAGAAATATTTTTCAAATAGCATATTTGTATGGGAAATTGTTTTTGTTTTGAATTAAAAAATAATAATATAAGATCCTAGCAAACAAATGGGTTTTAGAACGAGCAGTAACTGGTTGAAGTTTGCCTGCTAAGCTCATTATTTTAACATAGGGATGTCATTTAGAGGTAACTAGTTACCTACAATTTTACGAGTACGGGAGTAAAACAACTAGTTAATGGTAAGGTTAAAATAACTAGTTATAGTTAACGCAAAAAAACTATTTATTTTATTTCAGATATTTAGAATTTTATTTCAGAAATGAAAATAATAATAACTAAAATTAAATTAATATATGTGAAATTAAATAGATAGCATACGAAATGAAATTAATAACTTTTGAAATTAATTGATGAATCTGAAGTAAAATTAAAAATTTCTTGAATTGTTATTTTCTTAAACTAAATTGATAATTTCTGCAAAAAATTAATAATTTCTAATATTAAATTGGTAATGGCGTGGTGGTGTATAAATAAATAATATATTATATATTTTTTTAATAAAATTTATTTTATATTTTTAATGATTAAAAAAACTTAAATACAGCATATGTCCATATAATTTACTAAATTCACAGAAAAAAAAGTTAACTTTCAGATGAATTTATTCAAAATTCCAATTCAAAATGGTATTGGAAAATTCCCATTTTCAACTAAAAATCATTAAATTAACAGAAATATATAAAATCAAAAAACTATTTTTTTATTTTGTTTCATTTTCTTTTCTATTAATTTTTTATTTGCTTTTAATTTAAATTTAAAAAAAATTTAAATGCCAAAAATAAATAGTTTAAACACATTATTAGCAACTCATTATTTTTACATTGAAAGTAATGTAGTATGCAAAGAGCTGACATGGCATATAAATGGCAGTATAACAGAAGTAATGCAATGGACAGGCGTAGGTCATTATTGGTAATGAAAAAAGCAATGAGCTGCTATTACTAAATTTTTCCTGGGATAATGCCAAATTAATTTAATTGCTTAGATCTCTGAGCTTTCGTCGATATTCGACTTTTAGGAGACTTTTCCTACAGAGCTTTTATAACATATATTTTTAGTATTTAAAATAAGTGGGTATAAACATTTTTTTTCTTAATTTATTTAAATGTGTTCCAAAAAATTAAAATTTTTTCAATTTCAAACATGTTTTAATTCGAAAATTTGTTGTTTTTAACACAACTTTCTAACACTCAAAATGTTTTTACAGCAACTGCATTTGTTTTTAAATTATTGAACACCCTGTGGGGAAAAAGCGTCAGTTAAAGTTCGAGCACCTGACCAGTGACTGGTGCCAATAGCAGCGGTCTAAAAAGACAAATGAAGACAGGAACAGTCTGAAAGTACCAAACCTGAGTTTGAAATAGAACCAATCTAAAAGTGCCTACTTTGTGACCTGTCTCGTGATCGGGGAAAAAATCTTCCACTAATCGATAAAAATAAAAGGACAGATCCAGCACAGACAGATCCAGTGAAGGGGCAAAAATATGGTAAAGAAAACATTTTTTGATGAATTTTTATTCTAAAACCTTGGGAGAAATATTTGAAAAAAGTTTTAGGAAAAAATACGAATTTTTAACTTCAACGCGTCGAAACATACAATCTTGGGGATCACATTCGGTATATTATTTTGTTTCTTTTATTTACTTTTTCCTTTAAGCTCTCTTTAATTTTTTTCACTTCTTGGTTTTAAATTCTGCGCTGTTAAATTTTTTATTGTTCAAACATTCTTGTATTATAATTCAAATTCCATTTAATTTAATTTTTTGATTGACTTTTTAATTTAAATAATATTATCTGAGTTTTTAATAAGGCACAGGCAATATTTGAAATAAATAAGAAACATAGTTTTTTTATTACATTGCTATTTTTTATTGAATCATAAAGTATACAGACTCACAATATCATTTCGTTAAAAACAATTTAAAACACATATTAAATTAATTGAAAATACAATCAAAAAATGGACTACTGATATTTTTATTATATTCAGTCCATTTGTTGTTTACTTTCAATCATTGTTTAATAAGCGATAAAAGTAGTAAAAACAATTGAAAGTCGTTTAAAATAATTATAAAACTGACAAAATGTTAAAAAAAAACGATTTTTTTGTGGTTTGTTTTTCAAATTGAAAGTTTTTTTTATTTGTATGTAATTACAAAACACAACACACACACACACACACAGATGTAAGTATTTTTATTTTCTATATATGTATGCATATTTGAATAATTTCTTGTAATGTTTATTGCAATAATTTTGTATTTAAAGAATTTCTATTTTTAGAAACAGAAAACAGTTAAATTTAAATGAAAATTTAACTTCTACTAAAAGTCCATATTTTCTTAAAGTTTATTTTTTGATCGACTGATTCAAATAGTTAAAAAATATATTTCTATGAATATCAATTGATTCTTCATTTAAAAACAAACTTTACGTATTACTTTTTAAATATACTACAATCGGTAACGGAAAATATATTGTGGGTTATTTATGGAATAGCACATCGGGCAAATGGCCTCCACGGCTTTGCTGGCACAGACGCACGTCCAGTAGATATCTTATGTGGTAATTGAATTGTTACATGTATGACATGTGGTAAACTACATGTCGCCAACATCAATATCATATAAATTAGGCCGCGTTATCGATCACCAGACACTGCTTGAGCAGCCAAAAAATGTAAAATGGCCGCCAAATTTTTATATTTTTTAAAACGCACGTAACCGGTCACACTAGATTTGTGTAAATATATATATTATTTTATAGTGTTAACGTTGTATAATCGAGACTTAAAGGTGCCCAATTCTGTGACTGTTTTTTTTTAAGTTAATATGGTAAAGGATTCCTTTGCGTTAGTCCTATGATAGGCTCTTCTGCTTCAGTCCTGTGACTTGTCACAACGCGCAAATCATTCCTTTATAAAATTAAGTACGAGAACGGATCAATAAGTCTGTGACTTTTTGAATGGAACACAGATTTTTTTTGCAAAAAAACAAAATTATTTTTCAACATAATCTCCTTTTAGCTCAATACACTTAGTCCAACGTTTCTCCAATTAATGTATCCCTTCCAAAAGATTGGATTTTTCGAGGTCCATAAAATAGGCATTTGTTTGATCAATAATTACATCGTTGGAGCTAAATCTCTTTCCACCGAGCCATTTCTTTAGGTTTGGAAATAGGAAATAGTCACTGGGGGCTAAATCCGGGGAATATGGCGGATGAGGTACCAATTCGTAGCCGAATTCATGGAATTTTCCCAATCGTTTGAAGTTGGCACACGACTACGTGTATGCTCAATTGAGAGCAAACGCGGCAGACAGTTTTCTTAAATCCAACTGATAATTTCAAATCGAAAATACACTGCTACATTAAATGCCTATAGCATCAATAATCTCCCGTACTTTTACTTTTCGATCGCCCAACACCCTATCGTGGATTTTTTTGACATTTTCGGGTGTATTGACCTCAATTGACCGTCTAGAACATTGAGCGTCATTTGTACTTGTGCGACCACACCGAAAGTCCGTAAACCACTTTTTTACCATTGAAATCGATGGTGCATAGTCCCCATAGTATTTATCAAGCTTTTCCTTGGTTTGATTGACGGTTTTTTTCGCAAAAAATAATGTTTGATTAGCAATGAAAATTCACTTTTTTCCCATTTTTAAAAAAATCCACGAGGTTGTATGTTTTTAACAGCTGTTAAACGCAAAGTAAATGACGGAACTTGCTCAAAATATGACAGTGGTCTTTTAAAAGGTGATATTTGATGACAGCAGTGTTGCATTTCATATAACTACGAGGGAAGTTCGAAAAGTCACAGACTTATTGATCCGCCCTCGTATATAATTTTCTGTTACAGTTTATATTTTCATTTAAAATGTTTCGTTAAAAAATGGTTTTTAAATTTTTATAGTTAATTGGCTCATAGTTTAAATAAATAAAATTTAGGAAAAGTTATTTGATTTTACAGATTTTGTTGTTAATTTTTTTAACTTTCATTTTCAGTTAAAATTTGTCGAGTGTAAACATCCACAAAGCGGGGATTCTGAAGATTTTTCTGGGAGGATCCCTCTCAGCGGCCTAAGCAAAATCTTTCTGCTAGAAAACTGAAAATACGTTGTCCCGGAGGTGCGGGCTAATTTACTGATAACGCACTTTAAAAGTTAAAAAGTCGAAAAAGCATCCAGCCTAAGCGCTGGAGCTAGGGACTTGTAATATATTTAGGTTCCTTCTCTATCGAAGCCATCTACTGAGATGGAGATTTTAGAAATTTTTTTCGGGGAAATAGATGAAAATTCGCCCTTTACCTAGAAATCAGCCCTTTGAAATATGCTTTTTGTATGCAATTGAACCGAACAAAAAATTGGGTTTGAAATGGGAAAATGTTTTTTTAGAGTTTTGTGCTTCTCAGATTTCAAAAATGTTGTTTTGAAGAAAAAAAAGGCTTTACGTCAGCTATTTTAAAATTGTTTTTGTGATTTTTTTTGTATTTTTTGGTATGTTCAGCATAAATTAATAACTGCAAAAAAGACACGCACACACGAAACATAGGTGTTACCCCTTAATGAAGTTTGTATCGATGTAGAATGATAATCAGGCGTGATCGGTTGATCAGTACCCTGGTTTACAATGTTGTTCATTTTAATTTAATTTAAACGCCTTTGAGTTCTCACACTTTTCACACAAATGTCTTAAAAGAAAAACACGCAAAGAGAGTAATAAAAAGTCGTTAACATTTTAAACGAAATTGTTCTTCATTTTTCTGCAAAAACACATTTTATTTATAAATCTACATAAGGACATTCTCTTTTTAATTATAAATTCAGGCAACAGTCATAAAATCATAAGACATATTAAGACTAACTTGACAGACTCGTCAGTGTGTTGCAATGAAAAACTACATGCTTGTAGTTAAATAAAGAAAATAATAAAAACAAAAGACATACACAAAACCTTTTAACAAATACAGTCAAAGTCCGCTATAATGAATACTCGGTAAAAGAAAAAAGCCAAATTATGTGCATTGACTACCTTAGATCAACGTTCTAATTAAAGCAGTCCCTTTTTAAATTTTAATATATTATTCGTAATATCGGGCTTTGACCGTACATGTATGCATAGATACATACATTCTTACATATACGAAATGACATTGCTCCAACGGACATTATTCGTTTAGGGATTTTGTCCTTAAAACTTTTGAACATAATGCCAATTATGAAAATATAGTTTTTTACGGTTTAAGCAATGGTCATAACACCAATTGATGTTAGGATTACTTTTATTGGTATTATGGCAGACATTTTTTTTGTGTAATGTAGAGTTCCTAGTTTAGGGTTTTCTGCTAAACCTAGGAGTTTTTTTTTTATTGTTTAGAGTATTTTTTAGAGTGAATTTTTTTTTGGCTTAATTTTGGAATTTTTTGCGAAATAAAATTTTTTTTGAATTATTTAACTTTTGAATAAAAATTTTTTAAAAGTCAAAATAATGATTCAATGATACAAAAGTTAAAAATAAACTTGCAAATTTATTGTATATATTTTTGAACAATTTCTCTGTTTACACAGTTTATTTTTTAATTTTTTTTTTCTACCAAATTAGCAACTTGAAATTTTTAATTTCTTCACTTTGGGTAGAAAAAAGAATTTGGGAATGTTATTATTTTTTTTTCTTGCTAATAAAATCTTTAATAGTTTAGGGAGAATCTTAAAATGCATGTCAATGTAAGTAGAAAAACTTTTAGACGCGTAGCCGTACCTAAAAATACCGTAAAAGAGAATATCCCTTAGCCCACTCAAAAAAAGAAAAATAGATAAAAAAAATTGACAAAAATATTTGTATTGTCGAAGGTGAACACAAAACAAAACTAGAAAATATAGTCTACTTTCTTCTTTGGATTTTATCCTAAGGCCATAGAGGCATTTTTCAGTTCTGTGGATCCGAAAGCTTTTGAAACTAAAATCCCAGAAATTGTGATAATGCCCGTTGGGGTTATTTCATGTCACCAATTCGTAAAGGGAGGCGTTACGACTGGCATTCAGAAGAATGCAATCATTTTGAAAAAGGTGTTGGGTTTATTGTTTGACTTGCGTTAATAGTTAATTTAATTTCATTAAAACAAAACCTTACATAATTGTCGGTCATTTGTGTTCGAACGAATGTGCAAGTATTTGTGTGTAATATAAAGACATTTGAATGCGACATTTAAATGCATTCATTTGTAAAACAATTTGTGAAAGAAGACAATCACTTTAGCGTCTGTTTTGGTTTGATTGTACTACCACATGTTAGCAATGTATTTGTGTACGTGTACCAGTAGTTTGCGAAATAATATATTTTTTTTCTTTTTTTTTTTTTCTTCTTGTCAGTCATGGCGGTCATATTGCCTGTCAGTTTTAAATGTTTGTTGATTAAAAACAAAAAGGTAAATTATTCGTCAAACAGTGGTATAAATGGCATTTTTGTTATTGCGCTTTTTATAAGGACCAATTTAATTAAAAAAGCTGCCAAATGTCTATTTGTAAAAAAGATATATATTTTGTTTTGTATCTATTTTTATAACACTTATAAAAACAACAGCCCAGTATATTTTGAGTTTGGCAAGTTAAGGAAATAAAAGGAGAAGGACAAAAATAATTTTGCCACAAACATTCAAACTTCTAATTAATCATAAAATAAATTAATAAAGTTGATCACGATAGTCGTTTTCCGACATTTAATTTTAATGTAAAAATAAAAAATTTAAAAAAAATTACTCCACAACCGTTTTAGTTTTTAGCGTCAAAAATCTTACATAAAATTTCAAATGTTCACCGCCATATTGTATTTGCTATTTTGCAGTACAAAATTTTGATTTTAGATTCTTAATCAGTGACCCAAACTCATTTTTATATCCGAAATATAAACTTTTTTAAAAATTTACGGCTGCCATTTTGGATCTGACATTTTTAGTTTTTAATTCTAATCACAGATTCATGATTAGAAGCTTCCAAAACTCGTTATGTGATCTTTTCTTTTTTCATATTGTCCTTATTCAATCATCCAGCAATTATTGTTCCTATTTCTATGGGCTCGATTTATTGTGGGACCTCTTTTTTAATAAAAAAGAAAATTATGTTTCATGTTTTCGAATAAAACATATTCATACAGGAAGTATTCGGTTTTTCTTCATATTAAGGGTGGGAGGTCGGTTCCCTATGGTGATTTTTAGATAAAACTTAATTGGGCAACTAAATAAACTCTTATTTTTCGTTCTTCTATATCACCTCTAAATTTTATACAAATCGATGGGTGTCCTGGTTGTAGACTTTAATTATCAGTAATAAAGTCATACAAATTGTTATTAATCACCTCAATTGTCTGTTTTTTTATACTTAGCCTTAAAGGTGCTCAAAATGAGACTCCAAATCACTGTGCATTGTTTAGTAAATTCTCCTCGGGGAATCGCATGTGTATTCTACAGGTCTAATCGAATTTTAATAACAAAAGTAGTACTTGGCACATAAACTCAATATTCTAATTGATTTATGAAAGCTTTTTTTCGGAAATTATTTTTTTACTGGTTTGGCACTGGTACATTGGTACCTACTGCCACAGGCACTAATACATGTACTGCTGTTTTTATTTTTACTGGTAAGGGTTTCAGTATTATGACGTATATTTAAAACACTTTAAACACCTTGTTTTTAAAAAACGTAAAACAATTTGTTGGTTTTTTACTCCCTGGTGAGCCCAGCAAACATGAACACATTCATTCATATTCGTTTTTACCAGGCCTGGGACTTTACAAAGCTTAGTTGATATGTCCCATAATTTATAGAGAAAAGGAGATAAGACATAGCCTTAAAAAACTTGAAACACAAAATGTCCCAAATTATTGAAAGTCTCCTTACTTTATTTTGGTTAAATTTTTCTCTTTTGGTCGCTTTTTATATTCACCGATATGTGTAATTTTGTGTATTTAAAGGCTATTTAGTCGGCTTAACACTTCTGTATTAGGTCGTCTAAACCGTGAATCGTCCTATTCAATACTAAATGTATTATTATGCTAAAAGTATGACGAAATTTTAACATAATTGTAAGACAATTATTCAATATACGAAAAACTATTAACGCTGTATAATGTACATATGCGTATTAGGGTGTACCGCAAAAGGTTGCCCTTTCGAATTGTTTAAAGTTATTACAATCAAACAATTCGTGTTTATGAACTGAATATTGAAAAAATTAGTCAGCATTTTTTGGAAGAGATCTTTAGTTCATAAATAGCGACACAAGTTAACGATGTTGGTTCATTTTTATACGCTCCACCATATATGGTGAGGGTATATATAAGTTTGTTATTCCGTTTGTAACATGTCGAAATATAAAGTATGTATATTCGTAATCCTTATGCGACTTCAGGTCGATTTAGCGATTTCAACCTGTCTGTTGAAATGGCTATCTCGGCGCGAAGGCGCAGCCAGGGTCTTCATTTTATCTAAATTATTGGGCATCGTCCCGAGCCATTTGGTATTGAAAATGAGCAAAATCGGTCCAGCGGTTAAGAAGTTATGAGTGAAAATGTGAAGGTGCCTCTAAATTTTCCATACAAATTGGTATATATTACTACATCATAGTGGCGACAGACAAGTAAAATATTTAATTTTTCACCATTCGTTTATAGTTAAATAATATTTGATATTCACCTCAAAAATTTTTTTTTCACCACAAATATATTTCACCTAAAAAAATTTTTTCACCTCCATAATTTTACTTTGTATCAAAAACGGTGGATCAAATTTTTTGGATATTGCTGGAAGGTATTTAAAGATTCGGCACAACTGAATTTAAGCCTTTTTTTACTTGTGATTAATGTTCATCCTCCCGAGCAGTTGGATATTGAAAATGAGCAAAATCAGTCCAGCGGTTTAAAAGTTATGAGTGAAAATGTGAAAGAACCCTAAATTTTCCCAAATTTTTATAAATGGGGTGTATTTTAACAATTTCATAGTACTGACTGCCGAGTAAAATATTTTCTTATGTTTTGAAGCAGCCTCTTAGAATTGAATAATATTTTATATTCAACTCAAAAAATTTCACCTCGAAAATTTTTTTCCAACCACAAAATTTGTTTTCACATTCAAAAATTATTTTCACCTCAAAAATATTGTTTCACCTTTATAACTTCACTTCTAAAGTATTCTACTTTATTTGTATCAAAAACAGTGAGACCCTTTTTTTGACATTGGTGGAGGGTATTCAAAGATTCGGCACTTAATATATTTTTGTTTTTATCGGGACACCCTTATTTATTAAAGTGGGCTGAAATTGAAAAGTTTGCAATTGAAATCGGTGAAAAATAAAATTTTAAATATCGGTTAACGTCTTTTGTCTGCGGCAAGCAGTCGAAGTTTTCGAGTTTCAATTCGATTTTCCATATTTTATTTTTCTTCGATTTTTCTTCGAAAATCGAAAATGTTTAAGCTTCAGCCCACTCTATTTAATTTCTATATAGACATCAGGGCAAGGAATTTCGTGCATACAGTTAAAAATTGACACAGTGTTCAGAGACATTCGTAAGAGCACAATACCCTTAACAAATGCTTATTTTTTAAATAATAAAATCAAGATATGAAAATATATCCATTTTTTATTTTTTTTTTTAACAAATTGAAATAAACGGTAATAAAACTGAAAAATATGCACAAATATGTATCAAATAGGCACCAAATGTGCATTTGTTATAAAAATATGCAACAGATGATTTTTTCCTTAAAGCTTTATGATTTTAATAAATAATATTTTAGGACTATCGAGAAAAAACATGAATTGCCTGGAATTCTTTGCATAATAATTACTATTAAATATTTTTCATCATCTGCACAAATGCAATTTAATAAGAAATTTACATGTAGTCAAAATTTATTACAATAACATACGTATTTTAGGTTTTATACTTCACAATCGAAATTATTGCTCACCAAATCGTAAGTGTGCAAAAAATTGATTAGTTATGGGTAGCAAAAAAGCAAACAAATAAGAATTCAATTCCCAATCCATAATGAAAATTAATAAACTGTGTTTATTACCAATTTTTTTACGTAACGGTAGGTATTGAAAAAGTAACAATTGTGGTCCATCTCTGTACGGTGAATTGTACATGTAGACTACTTTCCATTGATGATAACATACTTTCTATACACTCATAATATTTTCCTCTTAAAATCAACTATAATCAGTTAAAAATGGATTACATACCATTTGTTTGAAACAATTGTATTTAAGTATGTTGCTTATTTTTAACTATAATTTTAAAAGAATTTGAAAATCTAAAAACTAATATTTAGGGCCATGTTATGGTGTTGAAGCTAGCAAAAAGAATAGTTTTCACCTTAGGTATCTCCACTGATGTCCATTTTTCAGCTCAAACAAAAATACCATTAATGTCCTAAAAAAAATTTTCTCACTGTTTTTGATTCAAATAATGTAAAAAAACTTTAGAAGGGAAATTATGGAGTTGAAAAAATTGTTTGAGGTGAAAACCTTTTTTGCGGTTGGAAAAAAATTTTGAGGTGCAAAATATTTAAGGTGAATATAAAATATTATTCAACTCTAAGAGACTGGTTAAAAAACAAGGGAAAATATTTTACTTGCTTGCTAGTCGCTACTATGAAATTGTACTAAAATAAAGCACATTTGTATGGAAAATTTAGAGGTACCTTCACAACCTTTACCAAACTGCTCGGGAGGATGTCCATTAATCTGGGTAAGAATGAGCACCACCGGCTGCGTCTTTGCGCGTTGATCTTCATTTCAACAGACAGACGGACAGGCGGACATGGCTAGGTCGGCTTAAAATTTCATAAGGATCACGAATATATGTATGTACTTTATGATGGGGTCTTAAACCTATATTTCGACATGTTACAAACGGAACAACAAACTGATATATACGAGGGCAGATCAATAAGTCCGTGAACTTCTCTCGTAGTTATATGAAATGCAACATTGCTACCATAAAATTTTGTCATATTTTGAGCAAGTTCCGTCATTTTCTTTGCGTTTACCAGCTGTTCAAAACATACAACCTCGTGGCTTTTTTTTTTTTTTAAATGAAAAAAAGTGAATTTCGAGTGCTCATTAAGGAAAAGCTTAATAAATACTGGCACTCTGCACCGTCGATTTCAATGGTAAAAAGTGGTTTACTGACTTTCAATGTGGCCTTACAAGCACGGAAGACGCCGAACATTCTGGACGCCCAGTTGAGGTCTCTACACCCAAAACAATTGAAAAAATTCAGGATATGGTGTTGGAATATCGGAGATTAAATGTGCGTTAGATTGTGGAAGATATAGACATCTCACATGGCTCAGTGGTTTCAATTATGAACGATCACTTGGGTATGAGAAAGCTTTCCGCAAGATGGCTGCCGCGTTTGCTCACAATCGACCACCAACAGAATCGTGGGACAGCTTAGTTTTCATGGCAAAAATCCATGAAGTAGACTACGAATTGCCATCTCATTCACCTTATTCTCCGGATTTAGCCCCCAGTGACTATTTCCTATTTCCAAACCTAAATAAATGGCTCGGAGGAAAAAGATTTAGATCCAACGATGAAATTATTGATCAAACAAATGCCTATTTTATGGACCTCGAAAAATTCTTCTGTTAAACGCAAAGTAAATGACGGAACTTGCTTAAAATTTGACAGTAGTCTATTAACAGGTTATATTTGATTGGAGCAGTGTGGCATCATATATGTATGGTGGAGGGTATAATAAAGGGTATAATAATTAAGTGGTGGAGGGTATAATAATTAAGTTTACAAATATTTCAAAGGTTATTAAATATAACGTGGTGGTGATGGGAATCGAAGCTGGTGACTCTGGTTGGCAGCTGAGTACTCTATCCACTGTGCTATCGACGCATATACATAATATTTGATTGCTTTGAACATAACCAATTAGTTGCGCTTCGTGTTTTCGGTCGTGATGTCAAAACGTATGTACATTACCCTTTTGCTTCCAAAAAAACACAATGTAATGAGTCTAGAAATAAATTTTCAAAAACATTTTAATTATAACTTTACATTTATAATTCATGCAATACGTTACCAAGGATCGCTAACTCATTATGTGTACTGTTTAAAAAATAATTATTTGAAATGCCGTCAACCGCCGGCGTTGCCACTGCATTATTAGCCTTTTATCCAATAAACAAACTTCAGGTTGTAAAAAAACGTTTAATTTCATTTAAAATATGGTTTGAACACATTTCATGTAAAAACTACAACTCTTATTTTTCTGATTTTTTTTTTTAGAAAAAGGAAGCTTAATGGATATAAAATATAAAAATCATGTTGAATATATCCTCCTTAAGGATTAAGGTGGGTTTGTCAAAGGCAAAAGCAAGAGCAAAAGGATGCCTTGAATATCACTTCTGTATTAGGTTATTTACTTAGTGCCGGAATCGATGATTCTATGTGAGTTAAATTTTTTTTAAAAAAGATTTGTCTCGAAACTCCAACTCAAAATAACAACTTATTTTATGAGGCAATACTCACTGCATAAATTTGAACAAAAATTGGACTTTTTGTTCACAACTCCGCCAAAAATTAAACTTTGAATATTTTTATTTTTTCTTCATTAAAGCACGAGCTTAAATATCTACAGAAAAAATGGGGTTTTTAATTTCTTATGAACCAATTATGGGCCAAGGGAAATGAATGAAAAATGTCTGAATTTTTAAAAATTTTAAATAAAAATTTTACAAAGTCCTTGTTAAATATGAGATTTTGATGTGCTAAATTGTTTCAGTAAAATAATTTATTTGACATATTTAAAAAAAATCAGTAAAAATACGCTTTTTTGGCCTTCGAAACCCACGTAAGACCTTACTGAATGGAAGAAATTTTTTTGGAAGACATTTATTTATTTTATTTATTAATGTGAATTGAATTTAGAATCTATTAAATCACTTATCTTTTTAGAATATTTAGTTTTATACCTTGCGCATTACATGTGAGATAGAGTTTATAAATATTGGTTAGAGATAGAGTTTGTAATGTATATTCTAATTTAGTTTTAGGATTCTTTAAACAATCTAAAATAAATATTAAATTAATTGAAAACACAATTAAAAAGAGGACTACTGGATTTATACTATATTCTACCCATTTTGTTTCAATATAATTTATATTGAAATAATTTAGTATAGAAACAAGCTTATTCCAAAAAAAAAATCCCAAATCTCTTTAACATCATTCCAAAACCCTTCGGTGGAAAATGAAAAATCTTAATTTTCGAAGGAATGAAAATGAAATGAATTTTAAAATATATGTTCCCTGGTGTATGGCCTAAAACATCAATTATATACTTTTTTAATTTTAAAAAGTGTCCTTTATTATCACCTTGAACCACTGCAGCTTGGAACTTGAATTTTGATTTTTAAACACCGGTAACGAAGTACCGGAGTTTAGAGGTAGTATCATTATATTTGCGACATAAAGCATAAGAACAAGCATGATCATTTTGGAGAACCTTTGCTTGAGAGCTAGGTCTTAATATGTACCAATTCGAACTAAAATAAATTGGAGCGTATGAGTCATTGTACCAAAGTTCAATAAAACATTGTGGACACAAACTAAGAAATTGATAATTGTATGAAAAAAAAAACCAATTTGTTTTAAGATCAAGAGAAAATAATATCATAGCTAATATTTTATAAAAAAAAACTATTAGCAAAATAAATCCGACCGGCCACCCAAGATATTGCCTAACTATGCCCATAAAAAATACAAAGTTTAAGCGCGAACCATAAGCTGCCGCTAAACAGCAAATACGGTTTATCCGAAACTCTATTTATTATCATGGCCTGATTTTCGAAGTTTAGTGAAATCAATTTGAGCCATTCGATTTTGTAATAATTAGTTTTCTGCACCCTGTATTTTCATTTTACTACTACTACTAACATACTACTACTGTTGCTAGTAGTATTCCAACTACCGCACACTACTGTATAATGAAAGTTTAAAATCTACTAAACTGTATTAAAGAACTTTTATTACAAAAACTAACAACAACAACAGCAATTCGTAAAATTAAAACAACAAAATTGAAAATGAAAATGAAAATATCGTACAAATAGTTAAACAACAGTAGAGCTGTAGAAGAAGAGTGTACATATATTTTCAGTTCGTAATAGAAAAGGGTGCCAAAAAACAATCAGTCTGTTTAGTGTAGTTGGTTGGTTGCATAAACCACATTAAAATAATAAAAATAATTTTAATAATAATACAAAAAATTTAAAATAATATGTGTAAAGGAAATCAAAAATAAAATTTAATATTTAAAAAAAAGCAAAAAATAGACAGTATATGAAAATAAATTTAAGCAGTTTGGAGGTAAAAAAAATAAAAAAAAAACAATATAAATGTCGTCAAAGTTTGAAGTGCATGTTAGAAATAAAAATAATAATAAAAGTTTTGTACAATTTTTTTTTTTTTAAAAATTGTAAATGTGTTTAAAGAAAAATGTTCTTTTTTTGTGTGGAAAAAGTGCAAAAGTGCAATAAAAAAGCAACAAAAAAACATCATTATGAATCATCATTATTGGCCTCATGTGTTTTTTTTTTTTGTTTCATTATTTTTTTAAGGGTCTTTGGAGACTGCCAACTCTTATTTTCACATACACACACATAAACTCTTGTATTCATTCATACACACACGCATACTAATATACTCCTCTTTTCTACATCAACCAAACAACCAACTTGTCGTCATCGTGTCGTCGCCTTATGTTTAAAACATATTCAATGTTGTTATTATCGCAGTCATCGTCATCGTCGTCGTAGTCATCCTTTATGGTTGTTGTTCTTGTTGTTATAACTGTTTATTCTATTTTATACCGTAACACCCGCTTTTTTCGGGAGCTTAAATGCTCATTAATAGTTTGTGCGTCAAACATTCATGGCATACAAGTTGGTTACTGTTTGGTATGGTCATGTCTTGTCATGTCTGTTATGTTGTACTAAGTTTATTAAGTTTTCATGTTGTAAATACAAGTATTAGGTTGCCTTGCCACACTTGTATGCTTCATTTTGTTTGTCTTTTATGCGAAACAGGATTACAACACAATATTTGTTACTACGTTCAGATAAATTTTTACCCTTACTTGTTTTAGTATCTAAAAACGTGTGCGTGTATAAAAATTGAATTTAAAATACGTCAGCTTTGTTTGTTTATAATATACAGCTTCCGTCCTCTAGATTAAAGTATTAAAAAAAAATAATGAAAAAAATTTAAAAGCAATAAGAAAATTTGCATAGCAAAAAAAAAACTTGAATATTTCGTAATCATTATCAACATGGTGTTAATTTTCAATAGAGTTTACAGCGCATAGGAAAAAATACAATACTTAAATTTCTTTACATATTAATTTATAGCAGTAATATTTTATTGTTTTTGCTTTAAAAAATAAATATATCTTACAAGAAAAGTATGCTATCATGTTATACAAATGTGTGTCAAATGTTCAAATAAGCAACCAAAAAAAAATATTCGCGCAATAGCTTTTAATTTTCGTTTTTGTATCTTGTTTAAAATAATAATAAAATTTCAAAAAAAAAACTTACTCTTTCCTTAATATAGTACCTCATTTTTTATACCCTACATCATTTTGTGGTACTACAGTAGATGTTAAATTAGTGCCATTGATTATTATTATTATCGACTGACTGCATATATGAAGTTTACACAAAGATTATGAAACCTTCTCACAATGAAGTAAACCAAACAATTTCAAATGATCTGATTTACAAAACTTTACAGTTACATATATACAACTCCCTCTATTGGACATAGTGGCAACCTGAGTTACGATTTTTACTAGATATGTATCCCAAATGGAATATCTAAAAATTTTAATAATTAATTCACTATTGTGTGTTAATCGGTTGTGAACTTGTGGCCATAGACATTTGACTTCAAATAACTCTTCAAAAAAAAAAATAAATAATACTTTGGTGTTAAGTTAGACGATATGATCACCGTAACGAGAGGGTAAACGACCAGGAAATGAACACGCAGTAATTTTATTTCTGCACGAACTGTATGGCATGTGGCACCATCTTTTTGGCACCACATGTCGTCCACATTACCATCATCTAAATTAGGCAGAAATAACTCTGTTATTATGTCGCAATATGGATCACCAGCATCAAAACTTAAAACAGTCACCAAACTTTCATTATTTTAAAATATTGTTCAAAAATAAAAATGTGTTGTTCTATCGGGTAATGCTCTATTTTTACTAACCCTAAACTGTCAGATGACAAACTGTTTTTTTTTTTCGTTGGGTTGGCAACACCTTACTGCCGAAATAGCTCGTTATTCGTTTGATTAATAGCATAGTTTTGTTCGTTCGATCAAAAATTTGTATCGTTAAATCGATCAATATAAAAACCCGATAAGTAGGCAGCTCTAGTTTAAACTCTAGAAAATAAATTTCAATTATTTTTCTCTATGTACCCTGCGCGAAAAAGGGCCTAACCCAGGACACCTCATGTAACCGGTTTGTTGTGATGGGGACCTGTTACGGGACCGATTTTTTTATATGAAAAGGACCTGTCAATTTAACATGAGCTTGTGTTGGGAGGGGTCAATTGCCCCATGAGACATGTCACAAGAATAGTCTTAAAGAACAAGTCACACAAGTAACCCCAAAGAACATATCACAGGACTCGTACTTTCAAAATCATCACGTGATAGAGGCTTTTAAACCGAGCATGTGTTAACAACACGGGACAAGTACTTCAGGCACAATACGTGATAGAGACTTTTTATACCGATCACGTAATAGATACTTTAGAAACCGATCCTAGTTTCACCTACCACGGGATTGGTACTTTCAGACCCATCACCTGATATAGACTTTTAAACCGTTCACTTGGATGGTACTTTAGAAACCGGCCTCTTTTTGCCTATCTTGTTATATGTATTATCGGATCCGGTCCTGTTTTCGCCTATCACGGGACAGGTCCCAATTCCCAACTGACTCCTTTTTTTCCGCCTTATAGTTTTACAATGTATTGAAACCAGTGTAGCATATAATATAAACTTCGCAGTGTCATTACGTTCCATTATTTTTTCTACTACCAATAATGATACCAACTTTCTTTCTGTATTCATATAATAACACTGTCCAACAGCATTTTTGGAACAGAATAGCGACCCTATAATTCTGAAAGGGTATGTTGAGTAGATCATTTTTGTTGAACAAACTTATGGTCCAGCACGTCTGAGTTTTTTTTTACAGTGAGTCAAAGTTTTCATTTTTTGGTCGACGGGAGCATTATACTATATGAAAAAAATGCTGTAAGTTAATGTCTGAGAGAATTGTTATGGTCAGAGTTGTATTGTGGAATTGTATGAGGATTATTTTTGTGGAAGATCTTAATCCTCTAACTGAGAAAATCAAAAAATATTCTTTAAAAAAGGACATTTAAGGATTAAAATATTCTACGAAAATGTTTGCGGGAAAATTTCAGTGGGGGTCACCAAAGACACCATTGTTGTAAATAAAGCTCTTTACGATTAATTGGCAAAATTACACGCCAGAAAGTTCAGCGTCATTTGTACCTGTGCAACCACAATGAAAGTCAGTAAACCCCTTTTTTACCATTAAAATCGATGGTGCAGAGTCCCCATGGTATTTATCCAGCTTTTCCTTGGTTTGATTGACGGTTTTTTTTCGCAAAAAATAATGTTTAATGAGCACTCGAAATTCACTTTTTTCCATTTTTAAAAAAAAAAGCCACGAGGTTGTATGTTTTGAACAGCTGTTAAACGCAAAGTAAATGACGGAACTTGCTCAAAATTTGGCAGTCTATTAAAAGATGGTAATTGATAGGAGCAGTGTTGCATTTCATATAACTATGAGGGAAGTTCGTAAAGCCACGGTCTTATTGATCTGCCCTCGTAGTTTAATTAAAATAAAAAAAAAAGAATTATGAACAGTCCTTTATTTTTACAGATTTTTGTGACTAATTTTTAGGACTTTTAAAAGAGCTGAATAAGCAAAATGATATTTATTTTTACGAATTTCCTAGTTAATACGGTTAAGTAGGACAGTTAAAAAACATAATAAAGGAAAAAAATCATAACTTTTTCGGGTTTCGTAATACTTATTTATGTTTGGTTTTTTAAGACCTAAACTGAATAAAAAATCATTTAGGTTTTCGTGGATATTGTAAGTTGATTTATTTACATTTAAAAATAAACAAAAAATTTTTTTGAAAGCTTAGTAGACCGATTTTTTAGTGTTTTAAATTTCGATCTTTTTATTTGGGACCTGTAGAGTGCGAAAAGATACATAGTCTGCGCGTAAGATTGTGCTCTTTTGTTCGTAAGTGATAAAAAATAAGTAAAATTTTAAAATTCGTGTTTGATTTATTTTGATTTTTTAGTGAATCAAAATTGGAAAATTGCTTAGTTTTTTTTTAATTCGGCGTTATTTTTGCTTTACCTGATGCAATAAAGGTCAGTTTGCATTATCATAACTAATAAAGGCAAATAAACTTTAAACAACACTCTGAGCCACCATCGTGAATACCCTCATTTTCGTATCAAAGAGTCCTTAGATTCCTCCCAAAAAATCCAACAATTCCAATGTATGATTCTTTAAACAGTCTCAGGATGCTATAAATTACCCTAAACAAACCAATGCTGAAGACTTAACTTGATATTTCACAAAATAGGAGCTCTTTGTATTCTTATTGATGAAATGAATACATTTACTTTGATATAAACGATTAATCAATTAATGGGATATATTTCGGATTAATCCACCTGATTAACAGAATAATTAATTTTCATAATTTTTCGAATAATGCCCTAATTCATTAACCGGTAGGGTCGAATAATTAGACAGTGCAAAAAAGTACAAATGTCGCTAAATCGAATCACAAATTGATCACAAATCGATCGGTATACTGAAAGGTGTCCAATATTTGTTTGATTTCAAATTCATGCACTGAATAATATTCAGTGAATACATCAAAATTGAAAATTCGCAATTTGTAATCTAACGGACATCTCAATGTCACACTTTTTAAGTGGAGCTCTAATTTTGTTGCAGGGTATTGTATGGTCGATATTGACTCAACCAATATAAATATAGACAGTGATAAATTGAGACCTCGTAAGTGACAATATAGAAGCAACTTTTGTTTAGCAAACAATTTCTCCAAGTAGTAACTTGTCGTTGTCTGTTACGAGTTGCCCCCTTATGACCATCGATATACTATATAAATGTGCAAGGATATCCCATTTTAAAAGTGTAAAATACTATGGAAAAACCATGTAGAAAATACATTGGCATCGTATTGTATGGTTTTGTATTTTGTATTTTTTTTTTTTTTGGTTTTGTTCAAATAACAAAACTCTAGCTGTGTTGTGTGTTTGGTTGGCTCTTTAACCTCCTTCTTTGACACATATAGTATATATAATAAACTTTGTTTAGTATGTCAGTTGCTGTTGTTGTTTTTTGTTGTTGTATTTTTATTATTTTAAAAACCGGTTGTTATTGTCTATGAACTTAATTTAAACTTCTTATTGCATTTGTATTTAAACATGAAATATGTTTGGATGAAATTTTCTCCCCTTAATATTATATTGATTTTTGTTTAAAGAAAATCCTGTTTGTAATAAAAACAATAATTTTAAATTAAAAATGTATGATTCAACAACGAATTCATTTAATGCAAACTTTAATTTTTTCGATATATACATTATATAGAGGAAATATTGTACTTTTTTTTTGAGGAAGTTAAAGATGATTTATGGATCAATATTTTTATATTGTCTTAATATGTCATATGAAAAATAAATGGACCACAGATAATAAAGACTGTGAACGAAAAAATTTATATTTTGTTTTCTTTTTTTCATACAGCAACATCATGGTGCACATTGTAATAATTTTATATATATATTCTCTTTAATATATATATGTTGTATATATATTGTTTTTTTTTTCTCTAGTAGGGATGAGTGATGTCTTTTTCAAGTACTTTTTTAAAAGTTTGTATTTGAATATTTGAATTTTTTAAATTTTTAGCCAAAAACCCTTAAAGATGGATTAAAAAAAAATTTAATATACAAAGTATTTTTGATTTCATGAAGTTTATGTCTTTACCTGTTAAAAAGTAAAAAAAAAGAGTTAGGGCCTTACTGCATGAAACCTTCTACTTTTTTTTTTTTTTTTGGCTTAAAAAAATGTATCAATCAAAAGACGCGACAAAATTTTTATTTTCCATTTGTAGCCAAATTTTATATATTTTTTCTCAGTAACTCAGGGGATTGCATTCTTTTTATTTTCAAAACTCTTTGAGCATAAAAAGATAACAAACTTATATTTTTTTTTGCATATTTTGAGGTATTTTTGTTAACCGGTCGAACAGATTTTTAAATAACTAATCGGTCAAATTTTTAAGTATATGTTTGATGAAAATTTTTGTTTTTAACACTTGAAAATTTATAAGTACAACCAGCTAAAAAACGAAACGTGGAGTCAAAAATAGATTTATTTTTGCTAGAAAATTTGGCAATCCTGGACTAATATTTTTAAAAATTTACTAAACTAAAACATGTTACTGCACATTTTTTAAATCGAGACGATGTAATAGTATCTTCATATGTCTATTTGTTTTGCCAAAAATTAAAAAATACACATCTTTATTTGCGAATAAAGTTAAAGAGTCAAGCATTCCGACCATATGATACCCTACAGTTAATTTTGGGTCACATTCCGGGAAGAAATTTCAATGTCATTGTGAAACATATAAAATAGATGTAATAAAAATGGGTATCGCTCAAGTATCAGCACAAAATCATTATACTCCTTGTCACATATTGTTGGATATAATTCTGTAAAAAACACGTTTAAAAAGTTCAAATCCTCACTTGCCTTTCTAGCAGGATCTGCTATACATTCCGAGAATGGAGAATGGGGGTTCAATACATCAAAGCAATAAAACTTTTTAATGAACAATTTCATAAGTAAGTTTTAGTATTTTAAATTTTTAGAATTCTTTCTCATCTGGGTTTTAATGGTAGCAAGTAATCCACCTTTACGAGATTAACTTTCCAGCATAAACTTAAAAATTTAATATTTGTTTAAATCTTTGTTCCATTTATGAAAAGAAAAAATCCAATTTTTGTCTAAGATATTTTAAGAAATGTTTAATAATTTTTTTTAAGAAGAAATTGAAAATTTTATTTCTTCATATTACATAGCCGAGCCTTTAAGGGCTTATATGGCTAACAAAAGGTACTACATAAACTTTTTTTTATCAGCCAGGAAAAAATCTCCATACATTTTCAAGTAAAACCAATTGTTATGTTCAATACCATTAATGTTATTCAAGATTACTTATCAGATTTCTAGTCTGATTTTGGAATGACCTACATATTATGAGTTAGATTTTGGAATGACCTACATAATATGTAATTTGTTATATGACCAATATAATATGTAAAAAACCTGACGAGCAATCTTGAATTTTACTGGTTTTTGGTGTTTGGGTTTAGTTTAGGGCTTTGTTGTATTCTGACATAATCGTATGTAGTAAAATTTTATGGTCAACATTTTTGTATAACATTTCATTCCCGCCCTCCCCCTTCTTAGCGATTTTTATTAATATTTTGTTAGAGGGATAATATATTCCACAAAAATATTTTCGTTAATATTTCTACAAAGTTGCTGAATATACCCTACAACTCAGATGTAAAGAACACATAAATAAAATTCGGACGTGATCTTTCAAAACGCCGAAAAACGTATGATTCTTTTTTGTCTCCCCTATCAGAATACATTGTCAGAACCCCATAATTTTGAAAAAAGTTCAAAATTGTTGTACAGTGTAATCTGCAGGAAAAAGCGTCAAAAATGATTTTAGACGACTACTTTTTTCAACACGACAGCAACCCGCAGCACACAGCCTATAACATGAAAATTTGGCTACTCTTCTACACTACACATATGCTAGCAACACCTTCAGAAACTCCCGACCTCAACCGCATTGAGCACATATGTGCTCAAATTCACTAAATTTGCTGTATTGTTCTGCGCTTATGAAATTAACTTCCTTATTTTTTAATAAGATTGAATTACTATATTTTATTTTTTCGTTATTATGTATTTTTCCTTAATTTTTTCCCAAATAAAAAAAACCTGTTTGGAAGGATTCACTGCAAAATAAAAACCTCCTGCAAACTAATTCCTGCTTTAGGCTCTAGTTCTCGAATACTCGAAGTGGTATGATTCATTTGTAATCAAAAGCCTAATGGCCGAAACGAGTGGGTTCAATATAACTCGATCAATTTAATTCTAAAGAACAAAAAAACACTATAAGAGCAAAACGCTGTATTAAAAGAAACCAGAGGACCTAAGCCAATGTTCGGCCTATTAAATACATTTTTGTAGATCCGTGCAAGAAATTGCTTTATATCGCTTTGTTTTCAGATAGAACCATTTCAAAGCTACCGGATAAAAACATGCACATCAAACAATTTGGGTAAAATTTTATCCAATTTATTCTCAGAATTGTGACCTGTGCAAGGGTCGTTTAAACGGACATTCGTTAATCAACTCAGTATGTGATTCCATGCCATCATCGCACAAACTCAATATACTCTGTTCCACAGACTAGTGCAGGCCATAATAGAATTTAAAGAAAAAAGTAAAAGAATATATATTGTTTTAGAAAAAACTAAAGATTTTCAAGATATATTTTAAAACTTTGAGTTTAAGGTTTTTTTTTATATTTAAAAATCAAATAACTTAGAAAAGGAAAGTTATCTCAAACAGAAATTGTTCTTGATTTTAGGTAAATGTTGATCACCTTATTTTTTTTAAGAGATGCAACACAGGAAATTCTTTCTTGTGTTGTAATAAGGTGTCTTAATATTATATGTTCTTTATAATACACTTAGAATAGTTTATAATTTAAAATAATAGATAAATAACATTCAAAAAATCCGGTCTACCTAATTTTCATTTAAATCAAATGGTTTTTGTTATTTATTTTTAAATGTTGTTTAAATAACTGACACAACAGTTAAAGATAAATGTTAAAATTTGACCTAGCGATTCCGTAAAAAATACATATGTGATTTATTCATTTATTTGAAATTGTTTCCATTTTTTATTGTATGTTTGTTTATTTTTAAATCTACAAAATGTATACTCACACAGTCTATAAACACATTTGGTGTGAATGGCTATATGTGTGTTTATGAAGTTTATGAAGATATTAACAAAAACAAATTAATATTTTTTTTTTTTTTGAAACGTCAAACTAAATTTTAAATGGTAATTACTGTTGAGGAAACTAATAAACCACTTGTTTACTTTTTGTGAGTAAATTTCTTTTAAATTTCAAACAAATGAAAAGAATAAATGAAACTGAAAAAAGAATATCGGTAAATGTAAATCATTTTGATCAAATGTATAAGAAAAAAGTTAAAAAAAAATATTTCTTTGAAAACTAAATGTATGTTCCTTTTGTATAAATTGTTTTTATTAACCTGCTATAAAGATCTCAAACTACTACATAGTTTGTCCAAAAATTGAGCGACAATTAAGTAAACAAAAGAAGCATAGAAACCCACTAGTTTCATATATTTTCTTTAATAACCTTATCACATATAATAGCTTCAACTTTAATGGGTTAATAGTAATTAATGTGTGTGAAAATTATTGAAAATCATAAATTTAACTTAAATGAAAACTTTGTTGTTGTTACTTCCATACATAAATATTAAATTTTCGTAATTTAATTTTGGCTGGACTATAACAGTTGCATGCCACTCATTTCTATCTTTTCATTTTATCATTATAAATATTTTTTATAGCCATAAATCATATATACAAATTTATTTGCATTATATATGTTCTCAATCAAAAGAAATTTTATGCAAATTTTATACAACAGAGCTGGGAGGTTTCAATAATTCTGACAGTTAAAAAGAACGTTATTTTTTCTTCTTCATTTTTCTCCATTGTCGACAACAAACATGCGCTCTTTAAATAAAAAGAGAAAACTCTTTTTCTTCTGTTGTTCTTGTTGATTTTTTTTTTTTTGATATATTTCTTTTTGCTGTTGTTGTTATACACTTGTCACTGGTAACCCGGTTTCATAATGTAAACATCTATTTTGTTTTCTTTATCATGTGTTTTATTAGTGTTTTGTTGCTGATTTTTTATATATTTTTTTTTATTTTTTGCTCTCTTATTTTACACTTTATATTAGTGTTTGTAATAATATTACTTTCTTATAATGTCGTCCTTTATAATTTATTATGTCTTTTTTAGTTCTTTATTATAATATTATTTGTTTTGTTTGTGTATGTTGCTGCCTTTAGGCAGCTGTTGATAATGATGACATAAAATTCGTTTGACTTTTGATTTTATGTTTTTGTTTTTGTTATTATTATTCTTTATTCTTTTTCATTTTCTTTTGTTAGTTCATTATTGTGTTTGGTAAAGAGATAAATTTTATTATTGACGTTGCTGTTTTGTTGTAGTTCATAAAGAAAAATATACGAGTATGAGATTTTCTTTTCAATTTTTATTTTATAAAGTGTTTCTGTTGCCTAATTGATGACTAAATTGTTTAATAAGTACAAGCTGTAGTTTTATTTGACTCCTATGGCTTATGGGAATTATAATAAAGTAAAATATTTCATTTATATTTAAGTGCCACAAAGACGTACAAGTGTTAAGATTCACAAAATAAAATATATCAAAATATAAAAAAAACTAGTTTAAATTGTTATTTAATTTTATTTATTTATTATATTAAACTGTCATACAGTGCGTATACTTGATATTTATTACGTATACGCCAGTCATCTTTTAAAGTCATTTCATGTGTTCTTTTTTTTTTTTTTGGTTTTATATCACATTTCTAACGAATTCTCTTCAAAAGAATGTGCAAATATTTATCTATTAAACGGCTGCTTATACAATCATCTTTAAACAACGAATTAAGTGCAAAATTATAAACTAAACAAACACTTTAATTTACTCTCCATATAAAATAATAGAAAATTAACACATGCATTTTAAAAGTTTTACTCTTTTCTCGCACACACACACACACACATACACACAGCATGCTCTCTCCTTACCGTATGCTTGTGTGTGTTTCTTTTAGGGCAAATGAGACAACTATATGTCAAAATGTACCTTGTTTCGTAGTGAAGCGACCTTGAAAGAGTAAAAAAAAAATAAAGTTTCGTACTCATAACACAAAGACACATATTAGAGGAATAAAAAAAAGTATGAAAAAGAAGTATAAAAATAACTGAAAATAAAGAAGAAACATGTGCTTTAGAAATTAAACAAATAAATATAATAAAAAATAATACAAAACGTAATAAACAATTTTAAATTTCTAAATAAAACAAACACAACGAAATTAATTAGTGTAATTGAAATAAAAAAGGAAATTGAATTTAATTAAAACAAAAACTGTAAAGACAAAATAATTACTCATACAAATAATATGAAAAAAAAAGTATAAAAACAAATACTCGGGGAGCAAAACTAAATTAAAGTACAAACTAAAGATGTGTTTATTATAAAAGATGCTTAATATCGATAAAAGAAAAACTAAAAATAATTTTCACAAATATTTAGTGTTGGAATTATTGTAAATATTTGAAAATTTGACAAATTTTTATAAAATAAAAAATGTGTATAAATTTGAAAAAAAAGTGTATAGTTTTTTTTTCTTCTGATACATATTTTTCATCTCCATATCATTGTTAAACTATGTTACCAAATCTCATGTAGTCCAAACCAAAAAAAAAAAAATAAAAATATATATATATATATAAAGGACCTTCTGTGCTCCTTTTTTTTTAATCTGTGAAATACATGTGTTGAGTGACTTTGATTTATGTTTTGCAGTAGAGGTCCGTTATTATATTATATTATTTTTTTTTTTTATAAAATTAAACAATAAATTTGTTTCAATTCATCATCAACTGAAGTGAAAATATACTAAAATTATGACATATGAGTTGCTTAAAAATAAATTTGATACCTTTAGTTAAATAACTTTCGTTATTTTTTAATAAATATGTCAGTGATAATTAAATTTATTTCATTGAAATAGACAGCAATCCCACTTGAAACTGCTGCTGTATAGAAAGTTTGAATGCAGTAGAAATATCGATATTTAACACTATAAATTTATAAACATTTACTTTGCACATTCGATCTCTAAAAGTGAATGTAAAATAAGTGTAAAATAAAAATAAAGGTTTCTTCAGTGACATCACATAGCCTCAATAAACATTATACCGATTCCTGATTTTGGGATTATATCCGAAAACATATAATTCCCACATTGGAAGTTGGGAATATGACCGAAGTACTTTCGTTCCAAAAGAAAACGGGCATAATCTGGGGTAAATGTCCATAAATAATTTTAAAATTCTTTGTTGTATTCACCGACTTCTTTGTCAAATAAAAGTTTTGTTGGTGGCTGTTATTTGGCCCGACTTAGGGTTTTTATCCTCTGGGGTATCTCCATTATCGGCTTCGCTGATAAAAGTTTTTTGTTTAGCCGGTCTTCGGGCGGGATTAAGTATTTTCTCCTCCCTGGGATATGTCTAACATCGGCCATAATACCAATAGAAATGATCCAATGATCCATGAACCAAACAGCCATAACCCAGTTTTGTGAGCCGTCATAAGCTCTATTTGCATTGTTGGAATTAGGATTGAAAGTTTTTCGGACATAATCTCAAAAACGGATATTGGAATAATGTCCATTAGAGTCAGTGAGGGATCCAGCCCATGATTTTGTGGGGAAGGGGCGGGGGAAAATATTTTAATTTTTTACACCAACAAGTTTTTATTTTTTGTTTAACTTTTCTTAAACTAGAGGTGAGCACGTTACACGAAATTTCGTAATTCAAGTGAATCATGCGTGAGTCAATTTTTTGTCGTGGTTTTTCGTGACTATTCCTTTTTTTTTTTGATTTTTTTACATGTAATGTAGCAATATTGTTTTTTATTTAGGTAAAAGGGAAAGTTTGCATTTAACAGCAAATTTTCCTTAACCGCGATCACGGTTAAAATGAATGCAGTTAATCGTGGTTAACGGTTAGTCGCACACATTATAAAATATTTTCTTTTACCTAATTGTTTTTCACAAAATTAATAACAAAATTTCAATTTTAACCTTAAAAGGGCAAATTATATTTATACCATAAAGTTATAAATAATTACTGCTTAAATTTAAGACAAAGACCAGTGTAATCTAATTAGTAAATTTTAGGCAATTAGTGCATAATGTCCGTTTAAATGGACTGTAATTTGTTTACCCGTAATATCGCCAAATTTTATATATTTATAGCTTCTTTTTTAAACAACATAATTTTTAATTAAAACTATGTAAATTTTTGAAGACATCGCCTATTACGAGGGCAAGTCAATAAGTCTTCGAAAAATCATATAAGGAGAGCTAAAAATTTTGAAACAAAGACAACAGACTAGTGTGTAATTTTTAGGAATAACTTGATTTAATTTTTTAACAATCGATTGTTTAAAACAACTTTTGATATTTTGAAAAATGGATTGGAAAAATGTCATTACTACTACTTGTTAGGCAAAACATAAGGAAAGCAAAGATGAGTTACACGAAGTCCATGGCACATGTGCACAAGTGTATAAGACTATTAGTCCAGTCCTTGCACGATTACCCTAGCAATTCCACCAAACAGCAACGATTTTCACCAAAATTTGGATTTACTAACCCTCTTTTTTGTCAATAGGCCGATAATCGCTTTTCCCTTGGGGGTGGACGGGGTAGCGAAATGAAATTTTTTTATAAAAATAAGTATGAAAATGCATTGATTAACTAATTCTAAGCAACTTTTGTTCCAATAAGTTTTTACTGCAAGTCAATACTTTTTGAATTATTCGAGAGTAAAAACGTGAGTTTTCCACCAAAAAAAGCACGATTTCAGATAGTTTTTTATGAAGAACTCTAAAAATAAGTGTCTTATGAAAAAAAATAATCATTACACTCACAATATATTTTCCGTGTAGTTTATTTAAAAAGTAATATCTTTTTAAATGAAGAATTAATTGAAATTCATAGAAATATATTTTTTAACTATTTGAATCAGTCATTCAAAAAACAAACTATAAAAATTTACAGACATTCAGTAGGAATTGATATTTTCTGTTAAATACAAAATTTTATGTTTTCTGTTTTTAAAAATAGAAATTCATATAATTCCTTTTTGTATTTTGTTTCCAAAATAGTTTGTTTAAATACAAAATTATTTCAATTAAAATTACCAGAAATTATTCAAATATAGATAAAAACAGAAAATAAAAAAATATATATGTTACATCTGTGTTTGTTGTGTTTTGTAAAATTACATAAAAAAAAGTCAATTTGAAAAACAAACCACAAAAATGTTTTTTTTCTACATTTTGTCAGTTAAAAATTGATGGTTATTTTAATTGACTTTCGATTGCTTTTACTACTTTTATCGATTATTAAACAATGATTGAAAATAATTTAAGGTGTGATTTAGATTATTTTTAACGAAATAATGTTGTGAGTGTAGGAGTAAAAATGTAGCTTATAAAAAACAAAAAAAAAAAAAAAATACCAGGTTTAAAATATCATTAGACCCAATACTAAAGGAGTAATAGCTTGTTTAAGGTTGTTTCTTATTCCACAATGCCAAAATCGAAAGTTTCAACGTGCATTTTCCGAGAAAAACTCATAGAACTTTTTTTGAAGTGCTTGAAAATATCTTTATTTTTTATGAAAGTCTCTAGTATCAAAATTAAGTGAGTTATGACAAAAACAAAAGTGGTTGCAATTTTTTTGGCGGCAATAAAATGAGAAAATCATCCTCTAGTGGTTCAAGTGACAATTTTTCGAAATAATTTTAATTTTAAATGACTCATGTGAATGTGCGTGAGCGTAAATCAAAAATCGCTCACAGGCCCAGCTCTAATATCATTATCAGTTGATGGTAAGAGAATAACGCATTCCCTAACCAGATTTATCACTATTACCGTTAAGATTGCACTTAACATTTTAAATAACAAACATTTCACGTTTCAATGTTTATTGTATATTACATTAATTTTTTTTTTTATTTTTTTTAATTGCCCTCATCTCCCTCTCTGGATCCGCGACTAATTAGATTAAATTTAAGCTGGTTTTCGTCAGCCTTAATAGTATTGAAGCGAAATGAAGGTCATCTTTTTCTAACATAAAGCCGTCAAACTGATTTTTATTTTATGGTCTATGGAAATATCTGTGTTGTAACACGACACACAGTGTTATGTAAGTGATCAAAATTCGCATTTTCTTAAACGACTTAATATTTTTTTCATGTTTTTCTATGTTGTTGCTAACATGTGTTGCTACTAAAAGCAATACAGAAATGAGATGTATACTAAGTACTTGACCTTAAAAAGTTCAGCTCTTTTTTGGAGGACTAAAAATAAAAAAAGAGCTTTTGCATCAAAAGTGACAACTACGAGTACTTCTTTGGTGTCGACGTCAGTGGGAGTTTAAGTTATAATACTGCTAGTAATACTATGTTCATATTAAACCCCAATATACGTTTTTTTCGTTTTTTTTAAGTTTTCAACTTTTAAATTCCATACAAATTTTAAATCGAAAACTTGAAAAAAAACGAATATACGTATTTGCGTGTTCAGTATGAATGGGGTACGATATAAGTTAAATTGCAGCAAATTTTCCATATTATAAATAAATTGAAAATATCTCTAAAATTATTAAAAAATCTCCAAAACTTCAAAAATCTCCTGAATTCAAATAAGTCGCAAACATAACCAAAATTAATAAAAATAATAATAATGAAATGAAGACAAATCGCCAAAATAAAAAAATTATCAAAATTAAAAAAAAAAATCCTTTAAATTGAGGGGGAAAAATACCCAAAACTAAAAGAGTAAACCAAAATTAAAAAAAAAATCGCCAAATGTAAAACTTATCTCCCTGTCTTAAAATTTTTTAATTCACTATCTCTGTACTTTCTTTAAGTGATTTTTGTATATATTTTCTCACACGTGCCTTATTAAGACTTCCTTTGGAACAAACCGTTGACCATTTTCATTAATCTCATTTAGTTTATGAGATACGAAAGATATTGCAAATAAAAGCAGTTGCTCTCTGCGATGGTTAGTTTGTTTTTGCACCACAGGTCAAAACACCCTTTTTATATTTATTTACTATTTTACTAAATATTCACTTTTTTAGTAAGAATATTCACCCTTTAAAATCTTCAGCTTTTTCTTTTAAGAAATAACATTTTTAAAAATGTTTACAATAATTAAAGAAATATCATGGTTGGCATTCAATACCTTTTCATAATAGCGGTAGTTGGCTACCACAGCTAATTTAAGACCGATATGAAAATTTTAAAATGGTCATTCCATTAAAGGCAAGTGCCTTTGTGTATAACCGGGTTTATTGCGTTATTTTACCGCTTCAATTTTGAAATATCGTAAACTACCGTTATAATAAGGCTGAACTACCGAAACACCGATTTATAACGGTATTTTGCTAAGATAACAAAATTTTACAGGTAATATTATAAAATACACCCCGTGATATTTGAAGACACGTGTCACTATTGCAACCTCAGTTTTAAAATTTTTGTATCGGTATTGATGAGAGCGCAATAGACAACTACCGTTATAATGAAAAGGTATTGCTTGCCAACCATGATAAATATTTGAATAAAAAGATCAGTACTTATTTAACTAATTACCAGAAGATCATATTTATTTTGCAAGCACATATAATTATTTCTTTGACTTATTATTAGTAGTCCATTATTTTATAATTTAAAGGAATGTAAAAGGTAATGCCCTACCAATACATGGTAGGTCATGGTTACTATGCGATTAAAGCAAGTTATGCAATAAAATCACCGAAAAATCAATAAATTTATGTAAAGTGCTCTTTAACATAATGTAATACATAAAACAACAAAAATTAACAACTCGATTTAATTATCATTTAATTAAAAATATGTAATTGACTGTTTTAGTAGGATATTATTATTATTATTTTTTTCTTCTCAACACATGTATTTTTCACATATTAACAAAACCATAAAAACTAAAACTAACTATGCCAAAAAGAAAAAAAAACTTTAATTAAAAATTATAATAACAAAAAAGAAAAACAACACCATGTCCTCGTATAACGAGGTCAATGCATTTCACATAAACACCATATTGTAAAAAATTTAATTATTATAATTTTAGTGGCATTTGTTCAAAACTATAAATATTGAGCGGCAGATTATAAAATTAATACCGCGTTATATGAGGATTAGGTGTACACAAACATGTCTATAAACACATATTAATGGTAAAACCTTTTGTCAAATAAGCACCGACATTATATGTTACACAACAACGTAAATTATTCTACAACAATTTAAAATACTTTTAATTTTTCGTTTGTTCGTTCGTTCGTTCGTTTGTTTGTTTTTTACAGCAATAATAACTTCCAACTGTGCATTAAAATTAAAACCTTTTAAGTAAATGAATTGTGTTTTGTAAATTGAAATTCCAAGCAATATGAACTTGAATTCTGTGTACAAGAACAACAACAGCTAAATGTCTGAGGATGCAAATGCAAAAAAATACAAATAATGTTAGTTTCACAATAGAAATATAAATAAATTGTAACTATAAATTATACAATTCATAAATAATTACAACATACTACTACTACTATCAATGCATACATAATATAACTTGTACTTATTTTCTTATGTATTTATGTTCAATGTGATGGCTATATAAATAAAATTATAATTATAATTATAAATATAATAATAATAATTTGTATAAAAAAATAACAAAATTAAAATAAAAATACATATGAATTAAATGCATTGAATGCTAATTAAATGAATGTTTTGATGTGATGTTTCTTTTTTTTTTTTCTTATCCTTTTCGTTTTATACAATTTTTTATACTAAATATTTTTATGCATAGCAAAATAATTGAATTATTATGACTTTATGAATGTTAACAGGTTTATATTTACTTAATTTAAAAATCGATAAAATTATATACTTAGTAACTATATTTGCTAACAAACATGGATTATTTGATGTTGTAACTTACATATTCGTATGCGTAATATTTGTTTATCATTAAATATTAATCATACGTACATATTGCAGCGTACGTACGTTAGTTCTTGATGTACATAAACAAATGAAATATGTCACAGACTCACTGAATTAGTAACAATAAATACTTAAATTAAATTAAATAAAAGATGAACCCAACAAAATGTGGACTCTTTTTTTAACAATGTGTTTTAATTATTTATTTGTGTGTCAATAACAAAACACATGCGTGTAGTACCAAATTGTTTGGGTAGTAATATAGGATTAAAAGTTATAGAAAATATCAAAATTTGTGTTAACAAAAGTGTTTTTTAAAAACTACAATTTACACTGGAATCATTTAAATAAAAATTATAATGTCTTAAACAGGATAAGACCAGTGACGTGTGGTGATTTTTCAACTGGGTGTTCTTCTTCTATAATTTTATTTTCCAATAAAAACTTTTATTTTAGAATTTAAAAATTTAAAAATCGTTCAAATTTTTTGCAAAAAAAGGTAAAACGTACCCAAAAAAAAAAAATACAAAATCTTTAAAGTATAAAATTTGAAAATACAATGGCGATTTAATGAATAATAGTATAAAAACACTTAATTTTTTTTCTTTGCTTGTTTGATTTTTAATTTTTCTATGATGGAAGAATACCGTTTATACATTTTATTTACACAAATAACGAAGCGAATAGATAAATACAGTAACAACAGATTTAATAAAATATTAAAGAATCATGGACAAACAAAAAAAAAAAAAAATGGAGTTTAAAATTTACAAAAAAATCCGCATCTTAAGGGATACGTCACTGGCTGCCGTACTAAAACACAAAAAAGGAAACTACAAATTAAGAAAAATTTCGTAAATTTCCAACTGAAACTTGGTTTATTCAACTGAAATCGGTTGGCACAACTGAATATTGGTTTTCACAACGACATTTGGTTAATTCAACTGAATTTTAAGGGGGTTGTGGTGTAATGATTGGCACGATCGATTTTTTGCACAGAAGGATGCGGGTTCGATCCCCAGCGACGGCAACATCAATTTAGAAAAATATATGTACACAGATTCTTTTTGACAACCGAATTTCTTGCCAACTGAATAGTTTGGTTGCAGCAACCGAATTATTTGGTTATAGCAAGCAGATGTAGTTCTTATTCGATTGAAATATATGGTTTGAACCGAAATTCTATTGTATTAACCGTATTTCGGTCGCCTCAAATAAATATGTCGGTGTATTTAACGAATCCCTTCGGTTGTCACAATGAATCTATTTTCTCTGTGTGAGTTTTCCATCTCTCATATATGTCGCAACGTCCTCCTTCTGCGTTCCCATGGCACTTTAACCCCAGGACTATGAATATAAAAAGCTTCAACATGTTCGCCAACTCTTCATCAGATGGCACGCAACAATTATTCCAAGATTTATCAGTTCCCACAATTACAGTGTTTGAAGTCTTTCATCTCTCTTCTATACCCTTTTTAAAAAGAGCAACACATTAGTTAGTAGCAAGAATTGACTGTTCCTTCTCTTTAAAGAAAAATATTTTGTTTTTTTTTTTGTTTGGAGTTGGAGCTTTTCTCCCGAATACCGGCTTCGCTGATAAGTTTTTGTTTTGTTATTGGCCTTCGGTCGACCTTAATGATTTTCTCCTTTGGAGTATGTCGAACTCTAGCTTTGCTAACTTAAGCTTTGATCTATATAATAAATAATATATCGTTTATAATCCAAATAAAAACGGTCATAATACTTATTGGTACGAGGGCGGATCAAGTGCGTGACTTTTCGTACTTCCCTCGTAGTTATATGAAATGCAACACTGCTCCCATTAAGTACCAGCTGTTAATAGACTGCTGTCAAATTTTGAGCAAGTTCCGTCATTTACTTTTCGTTAAACAGCTGTTCAAAACATACAACCTCGTGGAAAAAAGTGAATTTCGAGTCCTCATTAAACATTATTGTTCGGAAAAAAAATGGTCAATCAAACCAAGGAAAAGCTTGATAAATACTATAGGGACTCTGCACCATCGATTTGAATGCCAAAAAAGTGGTTAACTGACTTTCGTTGTGGCCTTACAAGCACGGAAGATGCCGAACGTTCTGGACACCCAGTCTCTTCACCCAAAACAATTGAAAAATTCACGATATGGTGTTGGCCGATCGGAGATTGAATGTGCGATATATTGCGGAAGACATTGGCATCTCACATGACGCAGTGGTTTCAATTTTTAACGATCACTTAGGTATGAGAAAGCTTTTTGCAAGATGGCTGCTGCGTTTGCTCACAATCGACTACCAACGGAATCGCGTGCCAGCTTAGTTTCCGTGGAAAAAATGCATGAAGTAGACTACGAATCGCCCTCAGTGACTATTTCCTATTTCCAAACCTAAAGAAATTGCTCAGTAGAAAGAGATTTAGCTCCAACGATGAAATTATTGATTAAACAAATGCCTATTTTATGGACCTCGAAAAATTCTGCTGTTAAACGCAAAGTAATTGAGGGAACTTGCTCAAAATTTGACTGTAGTCTATTAACATGGTACTTGAGGGGAGCGGTGTTGCATTTCATATAACTACGAGGGAAGTTCGAAAAGTCACGGACTTATTAAACCGCCCGGGATTATGACTGAAAATTTTAAAATGAATAACAGTATTTGTATCGATTTTAATTTGAATCGGTAATTGGTATTGGTATCGGTATCGGTAACGGTATTTCATTCTACTTATTCTACTACTGTACCCAAAATATCACTACCGGTATTATTAAAAACTGGTGTTTTCACTATGAATTATATGTTGTAAAAAACAGAGTGTTGCCAAAAAAAATGCGAATTTTTATTTATAAATTTCGAATTTTTTATATCTTGTATTAAAAGGTTTGTTTTTATTCAATACCGGCACAATACCAGTATTAAGGGGAATGGTTATGTAATACCAGAATTTTGGAAATCAAGAGTTTCGTTATCTGTATCAGTTATCTACTGTAAACGGTTTTAATAACGGTATTTAAAAATTATCAATTGCCCACATTGTTTGGAATAAAGAAAAAACATTTGGAAACAAATTTATATAAATATTTGATATTTTTACTACTTTTCGGTTGATAATTAATACAAAACTTTCACATTTTTATTTTTATTTAAAAATACTAAAAGTCCACATTTAAGTAGCGTTTTTCCTTTAGTACGCATGTAAATTATAAATATATTTTATAGTGATTTTAATTGAATTTTCATTGTTTGTCAAAAAAAAAAAAACACAGATAATAATTAATATTTATGTAAAGCACTTTTATCATTTTCTATACAACATATGTACGATAATACATCAAGTGAATCTACTACGGTGAATGATTGTACAACTGGACCATAAAAAGTCCTTTTGTATAAATTAATTCTAATAAACGATTTAAAAATTATTCACTGTTACAACAATAAGCATGTTTGTATGTGAATGTATGCGTATATAGTTTATTTTTAATATTAAAAACCAACCTGTGTTGCATTTAGTCATAATAATAATAATAAATACATAATATGTTTATGAATATTTGTTCAGCAAGCAGCCTGTTTATTCAATGCATAACCTGGATGATGGATTAAAAACATTTTTTGTTTTAGTTTAACTCTATTGAATTTCAACACATTCGTTTTTTGTAGTCATCATATGAATAAAATTGAATTTGATTTGATACACTTTGTATAATCAGATAAATGCATACATCTATCTATCTGGTCTGTTGTATCTTGATTGCTAACGAAATTATTTTTACCTTTTTGTTGTAGTATTGATGCATTAAATTTAAATAAATACATATATGCATACCTACATAAATATCGTATATTTCTGAAATCATATAATAAGAGGAATTATTGAAAAACCAAAAACAAGCAAGCAAAAAACATAAACAATTTTTGTCATGGCCTTTTTTAAAGCATTTTATGTATTAATATTATTAAAATTATGTTCATCATTTACAATTTTATTATCACTGACTTCCATATGAGGCTTATGCTGTACTAATTTTTAATAGTATGTTATAAAAAAAGCAAAAAAAAAAAAAAAATAAAAGCCTTTAAGCTTTATAAACACATTTTTCATATTATTGAATGAATGAATGAAAATAAAGCATTAAACCATAATGCAGATGATACTTGTTGCTGGAGGGTAAGTGTTTTTTGCTGTTGTTGTTATTACTATTACTATTATTATTGTTATTACTGTTGTCATTATTATTATTAGTTATTTTTAATTAAACAAACAAAAAAAGAGTGTTATTTTATGTGTTTTTTTGTGTTGGAATCTTCGTATTAAAGAAACGAAATATATTAAGTTAATTATGATTTACAGCTGTTAATGTTGTGTTTAGAAGATGTTCTTTGTTAAAATTGTATAATAATTGAAGAATAGTTTCTGTTGGATTTTTTCTTTCTGTTTCGTTAAAAAATAATAGTAAAACATTTACACATATCATTAACATAAATATGATATGCGTATAAGTAATCTAAAATTAAATATAAATCATACGTATTTAATACTACATACCTAGTGTTGAGTTACAAAAATAAAAAATAAAAAAATCGTCGGTGACAATACGGATTCTGAAGCAAAAAAAAAAAATTGTCTACAACAGGTTCTTTGAAACAGAAAATGATGCTATATGAGTATTTCCATACCAGCTGGCCAGCAAGATAAAATGTGTATGAAAAACTTACAGTATTTATTGTACCGTATGATTCGAATAATATATCAAACGGCTTTTTAAATTTTTCCAATAAGTAGGCGAAGTAGGCGTGGTTAAATATTGATATGTTTAAAATTTTTAATATATCATTTATTAATTTTCACTATATCAATAGTATAACGACTGTGAATCATAGCTCTTCCTGTCAGGATATCATGATACGAGGGCGGATCAATCAGTCAATAATTATTTCATCATTGGAGCTTAATCTCTTTCAACCGAGCTATTTCCTTAGGTTAGGAATTCTTTAGGTTTAGGAAATAGTCACTGGGGGCTAAATCCGGAGAATATGGCGGATGAGGTACCAATTCGTAGCCTTATTCATGAATTCGCCAATGAGACTACACACGTCACACGATTCCGTTGGTGGTCAATTGAAAGCAAACGCGGCACACATCTTGCAGACTGCTTTCTTAAATCCAACTGATCATTTTAAATTGAAACCACACTGCCATATGAAATGCCTATGTCATCAACAATATCACGCACTTTTACTCTTCCAGCGGATCGTGGATTTTTTCGACATTTTCGGGTGTATTGACCTCAATTGGTCGTCCAGAACGATCAGCGTCATTTGTACTTGTGCGAAGACAACGAAAGTCAGTAAACCACTTTTTTACTATTGAAATCGATAGTGCAGAGTCCCCATAGCATTTACCAAGCTTTTCCTTGGTTTGATTGACGGTTTTTTTTTCGCAAAAAATAATGTTTAATGAGCACTAGAAATTCACTTTTTCAATTTTTAAAAAATCCACGAGGTTGTATGTTTTGAACAGCTGTTAAACGCAAAGTAAATGACAGAACTTGTTCAAAATTTGACAGTAGTCTATTAACAGGTGGTACTAGATGGAAGCAGTTTTGCATTTTATTTGAAAAGTCACGGACTTATTGATACGTCCTCGTACCTAGAGTTCATGGCTGTGAACATGGATAATTCAGTGAAGATCATCATTTAGGTAGCTAAAAGAATAAAATCAGTTAACTTAAAATTAGGATAATAAATTTAGGAAAAAATAAATAAAACGTAAGGAACAGAAAAAACAGATTCATTGTAGCAAACAAACTTCTTGCCAACTGAATGGTTTGGTTGGAGTCACCGATATATTTGTTTGTCGCAATTGAAATTCGGTTAATGCAACAGTATTTCGGTTGAAGCCAAATATATCAATTGCATTGGGAAACATTTGGTTGGGACAAATAAATAATTCTAATGCTGCCACAGAAATATTCAGTTGGCACGAAATTCGGTTGTCACGATAAATCTGTTTTCTCTGTGTAGAGTATACGTATTACATTAATTATATGCGTAGATGCCCCTTACATATAGAACAAAAATATTAATTTTTACAGATTATTTGCGATGCACAATATTCATGTGGACTATTTGAAAAAAAAAACATGTGGATTTTTTTTTTTGAAACAAATAAAATTTTGAAAGATTTTTGGATAAATTTAGTTATCTATGACACTAAAAAGTCAGATCTAGTTTTAAATTAAAAAAAGTTATAAATATTTTTAAAAAACGCCTATATACATTATATTCATATGGTAACTTTAACCACTCATTCTTCGTCCAACTTTGGAAATATTTAAAAACCCAAGTAGATGTGAATATGAACGGTCATATATGGGCTGATATTTGGTCAGATCATATATATTCACGATTAGCTCATTAAATAACCATATTTGGTCCATATATACTCATATAGGGTCGCATCTGAAAATTGAGAGTGTTTATGGGCATATATCTGACGTACATGAGTATAACATATATTAATATATTTGGTTATATCTAGAAACGTATGTTGTGATATATATGTTGAGCTATATATGGACGTATATGATCGAATACGTTTTAGACCAAAATTTAAAATTTCGCATCCAAGCATGTATGGTGATATATGAGCTATATATGGTCATCTATATCCATATGTAATTATTCATGTTCATATAGTATCCCATTTTCACCTGGAAAGATTTTCCATGTTATATTCGTATCATATAGGACAATGAATACTGCTATTTTGACATAAATTCGACATGGATTTTCCTATATGAAGTTTCTGCTCTACTCTTTAGCATCAAATTTTCTTACTGTTTAAGAGTTAAGAGAGTTTGTGCATTTAGTGAAGGAAGTTGCAGAATATTTTTGAGAAGGCTGATATATTTTTTGTACCCGTGTTTATCAGCGCTATCTCCTTTTGCATTGTTTTTCCTGCCAGCAAAATTAAATGCATTTCTTACGCAAAAAGTATTGAAATTCCACTGCGATAAGTTTATTAGCAAATTGAAAAAGCTAAAATTAAAAAATGTTTAAAAAAAGTCTGCAAATGGTTTGTTGAACTGTAGATTGATTAAAGTTAAAGATTTTTAAGTCCATATTAGAAATATTAAGCAAAGCTATTAAAATGTTGTAAATTAAAAACTTTTGTCTTTTGCTAGATTTGGACTTGGCTCACCAAAGATTATTGCAACGGTAGTGTATTTTGCCAAAACGAAAATATAATTAATTTGAATAATTGTCCATATTTATTAAGGGATTTATGATGATAAATTTCTTAATACTCTAATATCTTATAAGACATTATTTGGTTAAACTTTTAAGCAAGGATGGTATAAAACTCAGCATGACAAGTTTAACCTCGCTGCCCCGATGCCACTTAGCCGGCACCATCAGAATTTCATGGTAAAATATACATATATACAATTTTTATATCCTTTTTAATGTGGGTATATGCAGCAATCGGTGGGTAACCCTGGGCATATCCTCCTTTAAAGATTATAATAAAGTGCTCACAAGTGCAGTGTCATGTGTAAATGCATTTTTTTAAGTCTTTATAGCATTGGCCCGAACTGTGTTTTGTTGTTATTCCTGCTAATCTGATTCAATTTTTAATTCTTTTTCACCTCATAAAGACTACGTATGCAGAAGGCTATGGTGAATTTGAACCACTTTGTTCCAGGAGTAGTTCTAATTTTTAAATTAAAACAACGTGTCCAGAATTAGGGACACATATTATAATTTAAAAGCTTTTAATACGTTAAAATGTTAGATTATAATTTCTGGTAAATGTAAAAAACTGATTGTTATAATATGTGAGAGTGTGCTGTAATTCAAATTTTTATATAAGGCCTGTTTTTAAATCACCAGATTTTGTTTTGGATTTCATTTATTTCCTTAAAAATCTCCATATTTAGTTTCTTAATTTGAAAGAAATTATGTTTCTATCTAAATTTAACACTTACCCGCTGATATAATGTGAAAGAAAAAATAAAATTTGGCAAAATTGCGATAATTGAAATTAAATTAAACTAAATCCTATAACGGATTTGACTATTTTTTAAATCCTTTTTGGATTTGGCTGAATGATATAAAATTGACCTTTAACTAATATTAAGGATATCCAAATAGGAGATCTTAATGTTAAACCAAGTTAAATAATAAAATGGTGCTGATCAGAGAATCCTGGAAGTTAATATTAATAGTTTGTCCATAGAAATCTAATTTATTTATCTGTACGCAGCGATACTTACAAAAAGTAAGCGGCTCTAGTTGTATTTCTTGTTGCAAGGTCTAGAAAATGTAATATTATTAAATTTGTTTAGTTAGAACTATAAACAATTAAGATCTGGTATAGATAGACCTTCACAAAATTGACAAATACAATTAAATTTTTTTAATTTGATTGTTGTTTTGTATGAAATTTTGTTATTTTTAGTTCTTAAATATTGTATTGTGATAGACGTTACTTGTCACATGTTTATTTATATTTTAGTAATATAATATATAGTAATAATGGAGATATTGCAATTTAAAGTTAGTATTATTATTTTTTCCTACTAATTTTATTTATTTTCGCAATTCTTATTTATAATTCTCATTAAGAAGTAAGAAATTTAATTTTTGTTTTTTGGTTTACTTCATGTTCTTTAATTTTATTTTTTTGTTTGCATAAAATACAGTAGTACTATATAATATCACGTATACGTAGTGTAGAACATTTGTGTATTGAATATTACTCATACGCCCAGCTATACCAATTATTTATATTGATATTATGTATTAAAATTGTACCGTAGACGGTAGTTTTCCTTAGCAAATAATACTTTTTGTTTAATATTTTCTTTTTATTTATTTTAATTAGCTACACATGTTTGATAAATAAAATAATTATTTTATATTTAATACTAATGCAAATTTTTTATATTTCTCTTTTCTCTTCTAGGTACGTATTATTTAAAAAATATATTTATATTTTATACAATATATTCTAAATGTGAAATTTACAAACTTAAATGATGTTCTTAACAGGTAACTTCTTTGTTTAAAATAATTTCTTAAAGATTCTTTAAACTGGATTTTTATACTTACTGCAAACCTTCTTGTTTAAGAAAATAATTTAGTAAGAATCCTTTTTTTTTGTGATTAACTTTTTTGTTATAAAATTTTTATACAAAAAGTGTGTTAAACATTTATATATGTACAAAGCAGTCAAGTCAACACGTTAAATGTCCTTATCTTAAGCATTGTTATTATCGTCATCCTTTCAGTTACAATAATCAATGACATCAAGTTTTATTACAATATCATGTAGTCTGTCGCATCAACGTCAATTATATTATGGGTTATACCCTCTTTTTTTTTGCTTTAAAAAATACTTTTTAATATTGTATTTCTTTTAGCCAAAAACCTCACAGTCAGGGGGTATTGTTAAGTTAAGACAGCCACACTTAAAATTTATTTTCTTTCTTTTCTAATATTTTTTCAATGCTGTATACTTTTTTCTTTATTTAATTTTTTTCTTTATATTGTCATGAAATTTAAAACCTAAGGACATTTTTGTTAAAGGAAAATGTTTGGCTTTTTCGAAAAGTTTAAATGGAAGAAATTTCGTAGCTTTTTGGTTTTCTTTTTTTTGGCTCAAAAAAGAAAAGGATGAATAATTAAAAATTAAACTTTTTTTCCTCCTTTTTAATCGAAATTAAAATATATTTAAAACATTCAAGTAATATTTTTATGATTTTAATTGGTAGCATACACTTCATTTTGTACTTTTCAACTCATTCATTCAGTAGTTCAGTTACAGTCATTTCAAATTTTTTAATATTCATGTCATGTTAACCACATTTAACCAGAAAAATCTTTATTCTCTAGTACATTTTACACAGTTTTGTTTTATCTGCTGCTGTTCAGTATGGTTTATCATTTATGATAGTACTTGTGTATTCTACTCTTGTTTGCTGCAATATTGATGGGCTGTTGATTGCGGAGTGTATCATCGTCAAGTAAACGTCTCATGTCATATCTATTTACACTGGGTCATGTCTTTTGATTAAAAAAATTCACACTCTCTCACACACACGCACACACACAGACACAATAGCAAAGCTACAAAGAGTGTCATAATGCAGCTTAGCCTGTATGGCACATTGGTTAAGTGACTTGCTGTCTGGTAGTTTCATTTGTTTTAACTATAAACATTGATTTTAATGTTAATGACGTTTATGATACTTTTGTCTTTTTAAACAGATGATGAAGAGGATGATGAGGATATTGACAATGATGTATTTGAACTGACTTTTTTTGTGCAGGTCATCTTACATGGTATTGTTGTAGATAGTATTTTGATTAAAAAAAAATTTTTTTCAAGACCAATTTAAATAGTGTGTTTTGTGTCTTTGCGTATTAATATTTGTTTTACTAAAAACTAAATTGTTTTTAAACTTACCACAAATGTTGTCACCATTAATATTAAGTTTTCGTTGAACAACATTTTTAATTTTGGTGAAAAATGGTCACAGCAAAGTTTATCAATTTTGGCAAGAGGATACTTTTTTATATTTTCTTTTACAGATTTTCTGAGCAAACCAGTATATATAGAATTACAAATTTCTAAAAGACTTTTTTTGTTGCCTAGCGATTGGTAAATTTTATTTTTTAAAAAATTTCAAATTAAACTGAAAAATCAATTACTTAAAAAAAATTTAATTTTTATTTATTTTTTATAATTTTTATCGAAAGTGGACACATTTTTCTATCGACAGAGAAAAATTCCTAGACCATTCGTTTTTCTCAGAAGCTGAAAATATCCATTTTCTAAATTTTGTTGTATCGATAGAAAAATAGGTTTTCTTTCGATTAAAAATATTTTAAAATAATAAAAATTATACACTTTTGATACAACAATTCTGTTTCAGTTTCTGTTTTTTAATATAGATTTAATTAAAATTATCATTATTAAAAGAAAAACTTCAGCAATCGATAAGCAAAAAAAAAAATAATACTTAATTCTAAAACCATGCCAAAATTATTTAATCATGTCAAAATTTATCAATTTTGCTATACTTGATACTGTTTAAAATTTATGAGTGAAACTGTGTATTTTAATATAATTTCATTGTAGTGTATTTAAATTAAATAATTAGTCATATTTTTTAGCAGCCATTTCAGGCTTATCTTGAATTTAAAACTTTTTTTCCACCATAAAAATTATTTTTCAGATCAAAAACTTGTTCACCTCAAAATTATTTTTTCGGTCTCAAATATCACTTCTACACACAGTTTCAAATTTCTAATTCGATTTAATCAGTCACTTTATAGAAATCAAATCAAAATTTTCTTTAATGTTAATACCGACTTAAAAAGAAATTAAAAAACACCTTTATTTTTATACATGTACATTTTTATATTACCGCCTTAAAAGACGGCTCAAATCATTACAATCTTGTACTAGATCTGATATCAGATATAAACATATCTGAAATTAGATATATCCGATTAGGGCTTAGTTGTTCATATCTGCCCATATCTGCCCTCGTTAGATACGAAGGTTGATCAATAAGTCCGTGACTTTTTGAATGAAAGACAGACTTTTTTTGTTCAAAAAAAAAAAAATATATATTTTTCAACATAATCTCATTTTAGCTCAATACACTTAGTCCAACGTTTCTCCAATTTTTGTATTCCTTTAAAAAAATAGGATTTTTCGAGGTCCATAAAATAGGGATTTTTTGGTTCAATAATTTCGTCGTTGGAGCTAAATCTCTTTCCACTGAGACATTTCTTTAGGTTTGGAAATAGGAAATAGTCACTGGAGGCTAAATCCGGAGAATATTGCGGATAAGGTCCAATTCATGTAAGTTTGCCATTGAGACTACACACGTGTGCACCTGTGCATTATGGTCAATTGAGAGCAAACGCGGCAGCAGACAGCTTTCTTAAATCAAACTGATCATTTAAAATTGAAACCACACTGCCATATGAAATGCCTTTGGCATCAACAATCTTACGCACTTTTACTCTTCGATCTGCCAACACCATATCATGGATATTTTCCACATTTTCGGGTGTATTGACCTCAATTGGCCGTCCAGAAAGTTCAGCCTCATTTTTACTTGTGAGACCACAACGAAAGTCAGTAAACCACTTTTTTACCATTGAAATCGATGGTGCAGAGTCCCCATAGTATTAATCAAGCTTTTACTTGGTTTGATTGACAATTTTTTCGCAAAAAAATTTTTAATGAGCACTCGAAATTCACTTATTTCCATTTAAAAAAAATCCACGAGGTTGCATGTTTTGAACAGCTGCTAAACGCAAAGTAAATGACGAAACTTTGACAGTAGTCTTTCAACAGGTCGTACTTGATGGGAGCATTGTTGCATTTTATATAACTACGAGGGAATTTCGAAAAACACGGAGTTATCGATCCGCCCTTGTATGAACAAATCTGGCACTAAATCTGATCAGTTCTGTCCCAAATTGTTATATCCATATATAAACTTATATAATCGGATCTGGCAGCAGATCTAATTAGATTCAATCATATCTAGTTGGATTTGTATCAGCGTTCTGTTTATTAAAACTTTCATAAATATGATGAAACTTTTATGAAACTTGTTTTATAAGTTCATCACTATTTTATAAAAAATGTAATCATTTTTTTAATATGACTCATATCTCGAATACTAATAATAAAGTTAATTTCATTTTAAAAAATTAGTATTATTTTTTGTTTTCAAAAACTTAAACCTAAACTAATTTCCATAAACATATATACTTTTCAATTTAACGGACATTTAACTGTCTGGTAATGAAGAAACTTTTGTGTATGGATAAAATGTTAACAAATGTTGTTTTACTAAAAGCTTAAATGATGTTAAGGATATGTATTGGAAAGCTTATATGTTTAATTTTGTCCACAAATGTCTTTAACCTGTTTATGACAAAATTTTTTGATCTCTGTGACTTTTTCTGAATTGATTAATATTCTATTGATTAATTTAGTATACATTTTTAGAAATATTTTTAATAATTTAAAGATGTTTGTAAATTTTAAAAAATTTACTATAGCAATAAAAAATAAATATTAACAAAAATATTTCTTTATTTATAACTAGCGAAATTTATGTGTAACAAATAACTTAATTTGTCAAAAATCTACTTAAAGGCCTGTTTATCTTCCCTTTTTAAACCCAAGAAGTGGTTTTTAGTTCATATTTTGTTCGGGTATTGTGCATTTTTACATATTTTTTAAATTGCTCATTTTTACAAAAAAGGCGCTGACCTGGCAACCTTGAATCTGATTTATTTGAGATAAAACACTGTAAAAAATCATTATGATTGAATACTTTTACAAAAACGGTTAAATTGCTTTATAAATGTTCCAATATCCAGCAAAAATAAATGGTAGTAATTTTTAAGAAATCGATTTTTCACTGATTCCAAAGTTTCATTTAGTTCTGATTTTCCCATTCTAAAGCAGTTCTTTTTCACAACTTCCTAACATGTGATTTTTAGTGAAATTTAGCTATTTTCAAATCTATGACGGGTAACTAATTTTAAAAATAATAAAAGTTAACCGTTTACAATAGATATTTTCACATACATTTGATATTCATAACTATGGTTAAGAACTAAAATTTGGTTATTTTGAAGCTAGTTACCAGGTTTAAGTAATTTGTATCAATTTTTTACTTTGAATTTCGAATAAAGTAATTCAAAAAATAACAATCGATAGTTATAAGTTGCCAACTAAAATGTATCAAACAGTTTTACTTAAGAAAAGGATGCCAAATGGGTTTTTTAAGATGGTAAAATTGTTTAGTATGCTTAACTAAATTTGTCTATTTGTTATCTGTTACAAATTGTCAACTTATTACCATTGATATAAAAAATTTTATATTGATCCTACAAAACTGTTTCTATATGCGTTAAAATTCAAATAAAAAATTAAAAACTTATTTGGAAAAATCAAAAGATCTCATTTTTAACTAAAACATAAGAAGGGCTTTAGATGCAATGAAAAAGGATCATAAAAGAAAACTTCCACCCTATGACACCCCTATGTAAAAATCAATGGTTCCGATCCAAATTTTCACAACAGCGGAATCAAAAAAATTTAAAAAAATTATTAAAAAAAACTACGCAATTTAAAACGCTGACTATGGGGAAAAATTAAGAAAAATCTTAAAAGGATACTTTAAGGTTCCAAACAGTGTAATAAAAACAAAATTCGTAATAAAAAAAATATTTTGTTTAACCAAATTGGTACCAATTTTGTATTTTAAATTTTTTTTGGGAATATGCATCCTTAACTTCTCTTATAACACATTTTGCTAGAAAAAAAAGTTCAAAACTTGCATTTTCTTTAAAAAATTTACACCATTTTGGCTATAAAAATTGAATTTACGAAATTTTGAAATTTTACTAATTGGGATCTACAAGTTTTAATAAAAATGTTTTCCATATTTTGTTCTTTAATACAAAGTTTCTAAGTGCTATTACTTCAACTCAGCATACATATTTTTTATTCTTATTTAATTGTATTACTCTATTTGAAAATGTAAATATCCTATAAAAAAAAAACTAATCTAGATCTACGCCATTTCGGTATTTTTAACAACTTTTCCATTTATACCGTTATACTTAAGCTTTAAATTCTTTTTAAAAAAAAAAAAATATCTATATTCTCTCTTAAGTTAAATGTTAAAACTAACAGAAAGCTCCGTAAAAGCTTCAGTTAAATTCATAACAAAATTATTTTGACCAGTATGATTTTGAACAGTACTATTTGAATTTATACATAATGTGATGGAATTAATGTTAAACCTTAATGTAAATATGTGTATAGTTTATGAGCGACCTACAAAAAATATTTTTGTTTATGTCTTACGCATAGGACTGTAAAAAGATACAATAAATTTAAGATAATTATTGCAGTTGAAAATAAGTATTAGTTATTATTAATTAGGACTTATATATAGAATAACTTTCACGCAATTTTTAAATGACTGATGCAGCAATTGAATTGTTTCTCTGGCTGTATGACATGTGGCGCCGTCTTGTTGGAACCACATTCCCTCCACATTCATTTCTTCAATTCTAGGCAAGAAAAAACTGGTTATCATTTCACGATACCGAACACCATTGACTGTTTGCGCTTGACCTGCCTCATTTTCATAAAAAAAAGGTCCAATGATTCCTCCAGCCCAAAAACCACACCACACAGTGACACGTTGAGGATGCATTTGCTTCTCGTGAATCACTCGACGATTTTCCTCACCCCAAATGCGACAATTCTGCCTATTGACGAAGCCATCAAGATGAAAATGGGCCTCGTCACTGAAGATGATTTTATCGGCAAAATCAGCATTTTCATGTTGTCTCTCCAATACCCAATTAACGAACTCCCTTCGCTGTCCATGGTCAGCTGGCTTCAGTTCCTGAGTCAATTGAACTTTGTATACATGAAAATGCAAATCTTTCGTCAAAATTCGCTGCAAAGTGGATTTGGAGACACCAATTTGCTGAGCTCGGTGTCGAATTGAGGTGGATGGAGTTTGAGCGACATCATCACGTACAGCTGCGACATTTTCGGTCGATCGACCTGGTCGATGGCGCGTTGTTGTCTTTACATCACTAACAAACCCAGTTTCGGCAAATTTATCCATTAATCTCTTTACAGTTGACTCTTTTGGAGCATTATTGTGACACCAAATTGATCGCAATTTGCGAACTGTAGCCCCAAACCTTTACCATTTTGGTAAAACAATTTCACAATGAGAATTCGACCTCGTACCTTCTACTAGCAAACAATAACAATTGTTCAAATGTCAAACAATGACACTTCGAATGTTGCCAGATTTAAAAATTGCGTTCTTCTTGGGACACCCTTTATAAATAACTAAATAAAGTCACACTTTTACTTTAAACAAAGGTGAACGTTACGGTTCATATTTGTAAATTTACACGCATTTACAGTAATCAAATTATTTTATCTTATATTGATGAAAATTGAAATCATTTAACTAATTGTTTGCTTTAAACTTTCAAACTTTGCCACAATTTCCTTAATTATTTGTTAATAAAAAAGGATTTTGGTTGATATGCATATTTCTTATTTTGAAAGTACAAAATTATTTTTTTTTTGTATCAAATTATAAAAACTCTTCAATACGATCATTTTTGTAGTTGCAAATTATGCACGGTTAGGCACAGGAGAACTAAAAGCAGTTTTTAAGTTACACGGCGGAAATGATATCGAAATATATTCAAAATATTCAATCAGTTCAGTTCAATCAGTTTGTATTTTCTAGGTGGTTGATTATTCAAAGGCGATTGACGCGTAGATCGCTAAAATTAGATTAGCTGGGAATTGGAAACTGTCCCGTGATATGTGAAAACAGGACCGATTACGAAAATATATATCACGAGATAGGTGAACAGAAAACCAATTCCTAAAGTACCTACCACGTGAGCGGTTTAAAAGTCTATATCACGTGTGGGTTTGGAAGCAGAAGTCCTGTGGTAGGTGAAAACAAGATCGGTTTCTAAAGTACCTATAACGTGATCGGTTTAAAAAGTCTCTATCATGTATTGAGTCTGCTAGTGCTAGTTCCGTGTTAGGTGAAAACAGTACCGGTTCTCAAAAAACTTACCACATGATATTTTTGAAAGTACTACTTCTTTGGGGTTAGTTGTGTGACATTTTCTTTTACACCAGTCCTGTGACATGTCACAGAGTAATTGACAAGCCCAGTGACCGGTCCTTTTTATATAAAAAGTCGGTCCTGTGCACGGTCCCTATCACATTGAACCGGTCACGTGACGTGGACTTGGATAGGTGCTTTTCCCCCAGTGTGTTTTTTAGTAGACACCTAAGTTACTGAATTTTAATAAGATAATACATACACAGAGAAATGTATGTATATAATTGAAATATTTGGTTTCAACCGAAATTGTATTAACCGAATTTCTGTTCTACTAACTGAATTTTTGTTACCACAAACAAATATTTCGGTGGCTCCAACCAAACCATTCTGTTTGGTTATTACAATGAATCTGTTTTCGTGTGTACTTAAAAAATTCATTTTGTTAAACAATTAGCAAATTAGTTTGTAAAAATAAAACAACTTAAAAATACGTTGCTAAAAATTTATGAAATTAAATTGGGAAGTAACTTTTAAGGGTGCCAGCATATTTCCTGGTATTTTCTTAGGGCATTATTCGAAAAATGACGGAAATGGATTAATTGGTTATTCGGGTTGATGAATTGGGTAAAAAATTGCAAAGTAAATGTTTTTCTTTCATAATTTTTTTATAATTTTTGTTTAAAATTTTTCCAAAAATAATCAGTTATATAGTTGAGAACAGATATTTCTAGAACCACTCGTGGATCTAGTTCTAGATAGTTATATCTTACATTTAAGTGTAGGTAAACGGTTTCAGGTACCATGGAATTTGTTCTAGTGTAACATTATGTAGAATTGTTGGAACCGATTGTAATTTTCTTGGTAGAATTTCTACAGAGTTAACATTTCAATTGTTTGACATCAATTTAAGACAAATTCAATCTTGTTTAGAAGGACATGAAAATATAGTTTCAATTAATTAGAATTTTTTAAAGAGCTAAAACTTTGTTTTCTAAAACCTTTATATCACTTGCTTTAAAAGTAAAAAGTTATATCAAATCCTCAAGTAATAATTTGATTTTATTTTAGTTTCTGTTTTTTGAAGCTTTATTTTGGGTAAAGTTAAGAAAATTGTAAAGTTTTTGTAAAAAATAATGTAGAAAATCTATATTTAAAAAAATTCACCGCTTGATCGACATAATTAAACGGATTTTGAATACTAATGGGACTCTGCATCATCGATTTCAATAGTAAAAAAGTGGCCTTACAAGCACGGAAGATGCCGAACGTTCTGGCCGCCCTGTTGAGGTATCTACAACCAAAACAATTGAAAAAATTAATGATATGGTGTTGGCCTATCGGAGATTGAATGTGCAATAGATTGTGGAAGACATTGGCATCTCACATGACGCAGTGGTTTCAATTTTGAACGATCACTTGGGCATGAGAAAGCTTTTCGCAAGATGGCTGCCGCGTTTGCTCACAATCGAACATCAACAGAATCGTGTGACAGCTTAGTTTCCATGGAAAAAATCAATGAAGTAGACTAATAATTGGCCCCTCATTCGCTTTATTCTCCTGATTTAGCCCCCAGTGACTATTTCCTATTTCCAAACCTAAAGAAATGGCTCGGTGGACAGAGATTTAGCTCCATCGATGAAATTATTGATCAAACAAATGCCTATTTTATGGACCTCGAAAAATCCTGCTGTTAAGCGCAAACTTGCTCAAAATTTGACAGAAGTATATTAACAGGTGGTACTTGATGGGAGCAGTGTTGCATTTCATATCACTACGAGGGAAGTCACGGACTTATTGATCCACCCTCGTACGCTTATCTGTCTTAATACTATTGGTTATAATTGCATTTTATTTTGGCTAGAGTTTGACATACCCCAGTTGGAAATTCTTAAGACGGGCCTAAGGCTGGTTATACAAAACTATTTTTTCATAAATTCAATTATTTTATATAAATCTTGAATATTTTTAAAGAATTTTTTTTTATAATATCTTTAATAATGAAAAAACCATTCAAACACTTAATTTAAATTTCACTGGATCAATTACACCTTTTATTAGACTGAAAAATGTTTCATTAAATTAATAAAAACATTTTTTGGGTTTACAGCAAAATTCGATAAATGTAATTGTGAGCAGACATAAAGTCTGTTTTCTTTTTGAGATTATGACCGAAAATGTTTCATAGTCCCAACTCACATTTTGATAACTAAAATTAACCATTCATATTAAGTCAAGTAATTGCAATTTTAAATAACGAAATTTCAAATAACGAATAATTCGAATAATTTTATACGACTAATCGATTAATCAAAATTGGCCAAAAACAATACACAAAATTTTTTCAAATATTTGTTTTTTAAATTTTAATATAGCACAAAAGCACTCATAATAACCTCTAGAAAATGATAATTTAAAAGCCTTAAGATTCAAAGTTTTTTAAACTGCAGTTTAAAAAGTAAAATAAAGATATCTTCATATAATTTGTTTTCAAGATTGTACTTAGTTCCACTTTAATATTTAATGGGAACTAAATAACTTTTCAAACATATAAGCATTTCAGAAGCCAAATCTCTTGTAAAAAATGTTAACAAAATTACTTACAAAGTTTTTCAAAATCCCCTGCGAAATATTTAGGACGTAAACATAGAATAAATATCGATCCTGAACAGAATTTCTTCCTTCATTTATTTTTCTATGTATTCACTGTGTATGAAAATACTAAAATTAAATTACAAGATTTTCTATTCTCTATTCACTTATTAAGGCCTGCTTGCTTATCACAAATAACAAAACACGATTTCAATTAATACATTTTTTTTTATAAATTTGAATTCTTCAAGTGTTACTGAACTTATTTTTGTTTCGTTTTTTAAATAAAATTATTAAAACAACAACAAAATTTTATACATTTTTTCATTTAACCGATTAATTTTTAAGTTTTATTCAATTTACGGGCTAAGAAAAAAGTCCTAATAATTATTTGAACAATTAATCGCTTAAATTGAAAAGTCTATTAATTGAATATGTATATCTTTTATTAAATACATGCAAGAGCCCTCATGGAAATGACTGGTGTTAAATAGATAATACATGCATAACATAATGTTAGTATTAAACTTTCGCAGTTTATGTCAATTTTGTGCTATTCTGCTCAATTCTGTTAACTTTTAACATTCGCATTTAAAGTTAACTTGTGTCGTGCTTTTATATTTATTAACATAAACATGTTAGTATATATTTTTATCAACGTTTTCTATATTGTATTTCGTTGTTCTTCCTTTGGATATTCGTATGTTGTTGGTTCTTCCTTTTTCTATTTTGAAATCCTTTTAACCATGCTGCTGTATGGCTTGCCATGGCATGGCATAGCATGGCATAGCATGCTTAAACCAATTTTAATACACTAAAAGCAACACACAAAAAGGAATAAAGTGTATATGTATCGGTGTGTGCTGTGTTAAGTGTGTGAGTGAATTCCTTGGTATGTGTGTAAAGAATGTAATGTGATTGCAGTTTGGTTAAGCGGTGCGAGCGCAGTATAGTGTAGTTTAGTAGCAAAACACACTTCATACGTTAGGCGGCTGTCAATAAATATTATTTTTTTTTATTTAACAAAAAAGTTGTAACTGAAGTAAAACAAATAAATTAAACATTACAGTAGAAAATGGTTATTAAACATGCATAAAAAATTTTAATAATTAATTATCAAAAATAAAATAATAAAAAATAAAAAAAAAATAATATATATTTTAAAATTATTTAAAAGTGAAAGATTATTTAAAAAATTATTTAAAAGTAAACATTTTTTAATTAATATAAATATTTTAACTTATAAATTATTTTACAAATCTGTGTTGTTATCAAGTGTATTCAAAAAATAAATTAATTTAAAAAAAATTTCCAAAATAATTAAATATTTCGAACTTATCTATTTTGAATGGTTTATCAAATTTGTATTTGTTTTTTTTTATGATGATTACTAGCCGTGGATTCCTACTCTACATATATACAATAAAATATTATTAATTATTTATACTACGAAAAAAAAACAAAAAAAAAAACGAACTACCTGACACAGTTTATAAAGCATGTTTTGCTTTGGTTTTACCTATGACTTGCTTTAGCATGGTTATATTATATACATTCATACATATACGTATATATGTATATATACACTTGGTTTTTTACATTTCAACTAGCATAATATAACAAAACAACAAAAACGAAAAGCACTAGCATACTCTACTAAGTTCAGTTTGCTAGAGTTTTCTCGTTTTTATAAAAATAAATCAAAATGTATACATGTATGTGTGTATTAATATGAGTGTATATTGTGTTTTAATTAACGTATATACAGTTGTATATTATTGCTTTATTAAGCAGTGTGAATTAGTAGAAGAAAAAAAATCTAATTTAATATTCATAAGTTAGAGACTTATAAACAAGAATCTGAAAACGTGCTAAAATCGTCAAAGAAAATTAAATTTTTAATTAAATTTTTCTTTATTGGCGCTAACATCATTATATGAGTTTTTCTCCTTTTTAAAAAAAAATCTGGCCACTGAAATTAGTTGTAATTTTAAATGTTTAATTGAAAAAGTAGTACAAATTAAGGTTTTGAACAATTAAAATAAATTTATTAATTGATTTTAGTTTTGGGATTATTGAAAAAAAAAAATCGTTAAAACTCGTCGTCAAAAAAACAGTCAATTGTATATTATAATTTTTCACAAAACTTTCAAAAAAATGTTTTGTACTACCTAGTGTATGGGTAATAACTTAAAAAATTAATACTCATACGCTTAGTAGTCCCCTAGATTTTTGCAAAAATTCAGTGGAAAACTTTGGAATTATCAATAAATTTTCTTAATACATTTATACTTTTATTTCTTTACTGATATTTCGATTAAGACATTAAATTACTCTTAACTCTTTACTCATATGCCGACTAAGACATTAAATTCTTAAATTACAGTCAATTGTGTGTCAGAATTCAGCACGTAACACGTACAAGTTTTAATTAACTATTTTTTGAACGATTTTAATTTTGTTTAATAGTTTTATAATTTTCAAAATTTATTGTTTGCCAGGTTCAGATTAATTTTTTAATATATTTTTGTCTATTTCACATAAAATACTGTATCGACTAAAATACGATTATTGTAAAGTTTCTTTCTCAATTGTTTGTCTTCACAATGATACCTAGTGTTATTCCTGAGCCGAAATAAAGTCGAGTCTTAAAAATTAAAAAAAGTAAAGCATTCAATTTGGTATTATTGAATTTTTTGTTGTACCCTTCACCAAGGATGATAAATGGGAATTTTAATTGGGTACCAAACACTTTTTATTATTTATGTGATAGTTTTAATGTATTTTTTGTTATTATATTTTTTTTATTTTTATTTTTTATTATGTGTAGTAGCTTTTATTATGCAATTCGAAGATAATAAATTCTATATTTATTATAAGAAAAAAATGGTAAATTTTTCGATCTCAAAAGTGCCAAAAGCATCGTTTTGGACATTTTCCAATTTTTTTTTTCATTACAATTCACAAAACCTTGAAATAACATATTTAATCGATTTGAGGAGGTACGTAGATACCGATAATGACAATACAACTGATTAAACTGAGGTCCATTGCTGACGTATATAAACTAGATTTTTCCATTAGCAGTATTCTGGCAAGTTATATTTCTTTCTCAAGTAGTGTGTGAAAGCTTCTTTAAAACCCACATATCTTTTAATATCTCCGATATTTACCATTAGAAAGGTGTAACATTATATCGTTAATTTTCTGAGAGCCACATTATATTTGAGGTTCTAATTATAGTACCAACTTTATCATCGCCGAAAAAATCATTTATATCAAAACATCATTTATAAAAAATTGTAACACAAAAAAGTTGTCATAAATAAAAATTTCTAAAAAAAGGGGAACATTTGTGAATGGTACCAAATGAATCAAAAGAGCACCATAGTACTTTTAAGGCTCCTATCTCATCGCTGCTCTCCACAGTGTTTTTGTTACAAATAATATATAATATTTGATGTGAAAATATTAGGGAAATAAGGCAAACAAATTTTTTGAGGTAAAAAAAAATTTGTGGTAAATTTATTTTTTTTTGAAGGGAATTTAAAATGTTGTAAGCCTCTTAGCGTTTGAAGGAAAAATATGACCAATTATTTTATTCACTAGACGTTTGTATGAAATTGTACTGAAATACACCTTTACTCTTGCACTTTTAACTGTTAAACCGCTGGAATAATTTTGTATTATCTGTATTACTTTGAAAGGAACAAATATTAGTTTTTATTTGTAGGGAAATACATATATTAATTTTTTAAGAAACTATTTTATAATTAGATTAGAAACTATTTAATTATTAGATTCATTAAATTCATTTTAAGAACCTTACTGAAGGCAAAGATTTGTACTGAAATCTTATAGAAGAAATCCAAAACTTTACTCTTAAAAGTCGATTAATTGTAATAATTAGTACAATTAATCCACTTATTATTATTTTTTATGAATATATTTAATTGGTATCAGAAAAATAACATTTTCTACTTTATTTATAAAAATTGTATGTTAAAAACTTTCGATGAAGGCTTTAGCTTCAATGGATACGACACACGACAGATAATTCTTTTTTTTTTTTTTTTGCATCAACTCGCATACAGAAAATATTCATTTTATAAATCAGTGAATAAGTCTCATTTATATTACATGTATAAATCAAATGAACTTTTTTTGGTCGAATTGATTTGTTAAAATTGAGTCATTGTGTTTGATTCTACGAAAAGGATCATAAAGTAGAAAACTATTTAATCAATAAAATCTGTTTTCGAAAAGCCAACGCGGATGAAAAAATTTCAATCAAGAAATTATGTTTTTAAATGGTCTGCCTAACGCAATTCTTTATTTCACTTATATTTTCCATTATTTTACGATAAACGATTCTATGGATAAACTTGATGTTGAAAGTCATTATTTAGCCAAAACTAATTATAATATCCAAAAAGGTTACTCCCAAATCCAATCCTATTCCAATATATTCTAGTTTGTCTAGAACAATTTAATTGACCCGTTGAAATTAAAATTAAGGTTAGAGTTTAAAAATATTTTTACGTGTTATTATACTCCTAAAAAAATAAATTTGGTACCCATAATGTCTGTTTTGTCATAGATTGCCAGCTATAAACAATATGGGTATCAAACTTTATAGTTTTTAAAGTCCATAAACGCTGTGCAAACAAATTCTAAAAAAAGTTAATTTTCTGAAGTACCATGTTTTGCCATGCAGCTGTGTTAAGATAACTTAAACAATAATTATATCAAAAATTAAATATAATAATGAGTATATAAACCATAAAATTAAGATGTGCTACAATGCATTCTTATTAACTAAGTATTAATTCAGGATTCTAGTGAATCCACAAATTGATGTCGAAAACTGAAAGATACAGCTATATTATATTTTGAACTCTTTTTTCAGAAAATATTGGACGTTGTTATAAGAAAATGCTAATTTCTATCATTTATCATTTTAATTTTTTTTTATTATCTTTAATACATTACAATTTCAAAAGCATACTATTTAATTTGTTAAAGATGTTTCTTCATAGTTTTTTAACTATTTTTCTAAATGTATTTAATAAATTACAACAATTAAAAACTACGAGTACTTACTTTTACAATAATACTGTTTAAAGGTAAAAACGAAAAAAACTAAGTTGCTACCCCATTTTAAATGAAATTACGAAATATAAAAACCTGGTATAAGAAAGTTCAAATACAAAGTAGACCCCCAGGGCGTATGAGTTATATTTAAATTAAACATTTTGTATAATAAAAATCATACGTATAGTATAACACAAATAATTTTTCAATGTGAAAATTTTAGAAATTTATGCAAAATATTTTTTTTAACAAAATTTGTATTTTAGCATTATCCAGCATATTTTAGTTTTAATAAAAAGAATTTCAATATTCTCAACCAAACTTATAATCTTGAGTATAAACAAAATATAATAACACACACACAAACACACACACACACACATGCACACAAGAACTAAATAGACAAACAGACAGTATGGCTTTAATAATGTTGAGAAAAGAAAAACAACAAAATTTGATGAATATCAACCACAGCAACAACACTAACAAAAAAACAACAACAGCATTCATAATAAGAGGTAAAATTTTGTAACAACAACAACATCAGTAAGCAGAAAAAATACACATTTGTTTATCTTCTTGTAACTAATGCACAAACAAATTATTCATATGGAAAAAGAACCAAGAAAATAGTTTGTGCTTACATAATAAGCTCTGCTTCATCATCATCAACGTCAACATCATCAACTACTACTTATACTTTTTCTTATTTTTCACTCTTGATATTGTTGTTGTTGATGATGATGATGGTACAAGTGTAAGTGCGTTTAATATCAAACCACACACAAAACTATAAAACCAAAATTGTTTCTCTTTTTTCACACATACATACACACATACATGTGTATACTTTCACATTATAATCATCTACTTTGATTATGTGTTGGTATTTTCTTGCAGTGTATGTGTGTGTTTATGAAAGATTGTCTTATTTAAATGTTATGATATTTATATAAGAAAATTTTTCTACTACACATACTACGACTGCAAGTTCGCAGTGTTGTCATAATAGCAAAAGGCGATAATTTTTGATTTATTTACATGCACAAACATTATTATTGTTGTTGTTGTTGTTGCAGTTGCTGCTTGATACAGCTACTGTTTGCTATTCTCAAGTACATGCATACATTTTGTTAAGTATATTCTTGGGAATTTTTGTTTTATTTTATTTTATTAAAAACAAAATATTATATTAAATTAAGGGGGTTGACCATTCTTTGAAGATATTTACAAAATTTAAAAAAAAAATTGTTTCATATATATATGCTTCTAGAAATTCAGAAAGTTGAAATTTTTTGAATTTTATTTACAATTTCAAATTTTGATTATAATAGTTGATTGCTTTTCTATTTATGGATTGTAATATTCTATAAATGTACCTTCTATAATTAGATATTTTACTAATAGAAACGCTTTCCACAAAATTTATTTAAAAAAAAAAATTATGCCACGGACTGGGCCAGAACCAGCGACCTTCCGTTTGCCAGGCTTTTGCCTGGAAAATTTGAATATTTATTTTGAATATTTTTATTTGAATATTTATTTATTTATTTTATTCATTAATCATATAATTACAAATTTTATGTTAATACCCTAACCGAGCACTAGCAGCAAAGGCCTTCGGCTCGTTGTAGCGAAAACAGACCAAAGCCTCTGGTGGGAATTGAACCCACGACCCCCGCACTGATAAGCTAGCACGCTACCAACTAGCCTACCGGGGCGCTCTTTATAAATATAAATAGTGGGTTTTTGTGTAGTTTTCCTTTCAAGCAAATTTATTTGTACAAATTTAATACTATTAAATCGTTTAAATTTTTTAGAAATTATTTATTTACATAATTTAATCATTATCTTTTTCGTTTTGAAAATATTTCAAGTTTTTAAAATTATTCCTCTTTGTTTCAAAAAAAACTATGTACAAATGGGTATCAAATGAAAATTCGGCTCAGCCTTATTACAATTTTGTTGCTATCTGATATTCATGTGAAACATTAAGCAATATTTTGATGTATTTTTTTTATTATAAACCAATTCAAAATTGCCATAAATCACCAGATTAAAGCAAAATATTCTATCGTAGTATGGCCTTTGGTATTTATTTAGTTATTTAATAAATATCATTATAATGTATGTAATATCTTTTTTTTAACACTTGCCAATTTTTTAATGATTTTTTTTTTATCTGTGTATATAAAATTTTTCAATTGAATATAACGTATTTTTAATATACAAATGAAACCATTATTGCGTTTGTATTGCTCTATGTATTGCTAAATAAAAACACATGACTCCTGTTTGTTGGGAATTTTTTTTCTTAACAAGTGCAATACTTTTCCTAATGATTTCGATTGCAAATGGCCTTATTTTTTTGAATTTTATTCTACAAAAAAGATAAAAACATTCACCAGACAGCCTGGTGTCTTAAAATTATGCCTTACTGCATCAGCGTCATACTCAAAGATATGGAGGTAAATGAGATCATATACAAGTGAATGTATATACTAGGAATATGTATAATTATGTGTATATATAACGAATGAAAAACAAAATGCATAGTACAAAGCTTTGTATATTTTTTACGCAATAGCTTAAAAATTTCTAGGAAATTTTTTGTATATAAAAAGAATTTTGAGATTTACAAAGGGAAATAATAAAGAGAAAAAAAAACGTGCAAAAAAGAAACTTGAAAACAGTAAAACGTTTGATATTTAATACTTTGTGTGTTTCCAAGCAAATCCTTTTTATCGCTTCGTACACACTTACATTTGATTTGATATCCATCTTTTAAGTTTTTTTCGACTCATTTTTTTTTTTTTTATATAAAAAATTATTATGCATTGAAGTATAATGCTGCATATTTCAGTTTTTTTATGAATTTATTCTTTTGTTATGTTTTCTGTTTCTTTTTTCTTTTTCTTTAAATGTCTTGTATTTTGACTAGTTTTATTTTTGTATATGTAGCAAACAAATATTTATTTTGTATTTATTGATATGTATTTTAAATGTACAGAGACAAATATTCGCATTTAATCATTTATTTTTTTAAACAAAATACAAAATTTTGCAGAAATAATAATTTAAGATTGCATTTATATTGCACTCGAAATCTCATTTTAACTAGATTTTGAAATCTAGTTCGCGTAACTAAAATTGGTTCCCTTTTTAAGCCATTTAATTCACAGAGTCTATTATGTAGTGTAGTTTCATTTGTTCAAAACTTATTAAAATTTACCCAAAAAACGGAAATTTGTGGATTATTTGTTTTCGTTAAAATTATTACAAATTTCATTTTTGTTTGCTGTCTGTTTCAAAAAAAAAAATATATATATTAAAAAAATTCCAATTCGTTTCAATTCAAATAACAAGAGCTTCACACAAACACACACACATATGGTCACTCACACAAAATATGTCTATAGACTTTGTGAGTATACCTTTTGTATTTTAAAACACAAACAAAAATACAAAAAACGAAAGAAATTTCAAAAAAAAAAGAATAATGATTCACGGAATAGGGATATACAATTTTAACATTTATTTTCAACTAATTATTAATTTGTTTTTTACTGATGTATCAATTGTTCAAATATTATTTAAAAATAAATAACAAAAGCCATTTGACTTAAATGAAAAGTAAGTAGACTGGTTTTTAATTGAAATATCATTTCTTTTATATGATATTTTCTATTATTTTAACTTACAAACTGTTTAAGTGCTTGTATTTGTTACGAATATTCAATCAGTAATTTCAAAACAGAAATGTTTAACGAAAGATATGTTTGGAATTCTCAAAAGTTTTATAAATACTTTGTTAAAATGTCTACAAAAATAAATTAAATTATTTTTCCAGTAAATGATATTTGCATTTGATTTAAAAGAATTACAAATACATGAAAAAAATTAATATTTTAAATTTAATACAAAATTTATGTGATATCTATAAAAATTTATAAATATATCGAGCCAAATCACAAACTAGTAGACAATTTTGGGTTTGTCATATATTCTGAAACAAATTTACTCGGTGCTTAACAAAAATGCACAAAATACGAATTGTGGTTGCGTATGAGTGATATTTATTTCATAACTAAATACTTTAATGCTCATACGTACATATTCAGCGCTGTTCTCAGTTTGGAATCAACATAAAAAATATTTAAGTAATACATACCGATTTTTTTTTCTTGCTGTTTTGGAATCCACATACACAAATAATTTTGTGGAATATTCCGTGTAGAGAAAGCTTGATGCAAGTAAAAACGAATGAACCTTTTCCCTAAGAAATATTTATTACACTATAAAAAGCTCATGTTACATATAAATCAAAATTAAAAATGATTACTTTTCATTTTTACTTAAATGTCGAAATTTTGTAAAATATTTAATATGTAAATAAATTATTTTAAACAATTTCTATATTTTTTAACATTTTCTTTCGGAATCTTAAAAACAAACAAAAATTACTTATATCATTAAGAATGAAATATTAAACCTGCGCAGATTCGGTCATTGTCATAGGATTTGATGCCTCCCTTAGGCATGGTTTCCGAATATTATCTTAATAAACTTATCGATGCCAAAGTTTAAGGTAATTCAAAATGAATGCTCCAGGCATTTTTCTAACTACTTTCCAGCTTAATGAACTATTCAAATGATTTTTTTGTGCATTTGAAATTTTGAAAATCGAATACAACTTTGAATACAAAAAAAGTGAATCTCAAAACAGTAAATTTCCAAATATTTTAATTCCATATGTTATTACAAATCTATTCTAAATTAAAAGTTACTTAACTTAGAATAGCGCTGATTATCGAATTATTCTAATGGTCTCACATGTTTTTATTTTGCTTTTAATAATATTATTTATTTTTTCATTTAATGTAATTCAAATATTTTTTTTAATTGTCATTAGTATAAATAACAAAAATTTCCTCCAACTCCCAGCAAAGTAAAATGGATGTTATTCTTTACGAATCTCTTTTTCAGAACATCCAAAGAAGTTAATAGTGAAAATGTTTCCATTTGTAATAAGTCATTTTAAACAACTTTCAAAATGGTGATATTAATCCCTACTTATGAAGTCATAAGAATACAATTTTTTGTAACATTTCCATTGAAAAGCGTATAAATTTTTTAATTTTAATATTTATTTATAATTGTAGTAAAAAAAAACAAATATTTAGTTGGTCCATAAATAGTTAAATCCTGCAGTCATTTAATGCCTTATTGAAAATATATTTAGCATACCAGTGATATCCACTTTGTGCTGGTTGGAATAATTATTCTTGGCGTGTTCAAATAACATTTTTAACTTTAAAACAAAGCCACTCCCTATTTTTGTTTTGTAGTCCCTATATTTAACAACTCCCGTAAACTAATGAAAAAGTCCATCTGATCATCGATTGTTCATAGCACCGAAACAAACTACTTCCTCCCAATGACACGCCAATGTTAAAATCATCAATGATACATCGAAATTTTCACAACTTCAGGTTCAGTAGGAGTAGTGTTTAACTACTTCTTCCTCAGTTCTTATTTTTCTGGGTTTATAATAAAAAAACGAAAAAAATTGTAAATACAATGTTTCGTCAAAGGTTCTTTTCTTACCGTCAAGTATTTATTTAGTTTATTTTTAAAATTTTTTATTTATTTTTTATTACCAACATAAATTGTTCCTTTAATTTTTCCAATATCTACACAATCATTTGATTGACAAACAATATAACTACAACAAAAGTAAACAATTGTATACAAAAGTCAATTATTGATGTATGAAAATCAGAATAAAAATGTACAATATTTAATAGAAAATGAACAAAAAAAAGTTAAGTACACTCTGAAAAATAAAATGCCAAACAAGTCGAAAAGTGTATTTTGGTTGGGACAACCAATAAATTCGCTTAGCACAACCATATTCTAAATATGATTTAAGTTGAAAACTGACAACTTTTTTCTCGTGTGTACAATTGAAAAGTCAAAATAAAGCTGTACACTGTATATGACTTTCAACTCTTCTACCTCTAACATTCCAATACTCCGTTTTTGATGAATCGTGGAAATGTTGTGGAAATAAAAATTCTAACATAGACCTAATGCGGCTTTTAGTCTTCCTTGTTTTCAAAATGGAGTTTAAAAATCGTTCCATTCCTGGGATTTTTTCATTTTTATATATTTTAAACAACAAAAATAAGTCAAATTCAAGATTTGTAGTCGGATTTTGGGATGACCTACATAATATTTCATAATCTTGAATTTAACTGGTTTTTGGTGTTTGTGTTAAGTTTTGGGTTTTGGTGTGTACTAACAAATATAGTAAAATTTTATGGACAACATTTTTGTAGAACATTTCATTCCCGCCTTCCCTGTTTTTAGAGGTGTTTTTTTACGATTTGTTAGAATAGAGCCAGAATTACCATTATGTGGGGGAGTTAGACGGTTAATATGATCCACAAAAATATTTGGGTTACTATTTTCTATAAAGTTGCTAAACATACCCTACACGTCAGATGTAAAGAACACATCGTTCCATATACCCCCTCAAAAAAAATTCCAATGTGATCTTTCAAATCGCTGACATACGTTTATGTTTTTTTCGTGTTGTACTATTAAAACTATCTGTATCTATCGATGTTTTTTGATTCTTCCGTAAAAAAAAACATTTATTATAAAGTTTCGCATTTCATTTAACGTTATCCCCTCTATTCATTACATTTATAAATAACTTTATGAAATTTATCAGTAAACAAAATAAAAATAACCACAAATTTTACCTAAAAATCAAATACTTTATTCATATCCTTGTCTAAATGAATCTCAAACTTGAAACAAACTAGAAATATGAAAAACAAACAAAACGAATTAGAAGACAAACTACAATTGAAATACAAATAATAAAACAAAAGTGACTACTAAAAATAGAAACACGAAATAAAATTAAATAAAAACACGCCGCAAATAACAATGCGGCTAAATAATGGAAATACTGGTAACTGAAGGGGAGGATGGATATGAAAATATACATATTTTGCCACTTAACACTTACATATCCTTCCCTTGTATAACACGGTTAATGTAGGAAACTGTCAAAAAGTCAAAAAAAGTTTTAACTTTACCTTAAATAATAATAAATGGCTTTATTTTGACATATTTTCTATAATAAGTATTTGTTAAAGTTGTAAAAACCGGTCAAAACTGCAATAAAAACTACCATCAAAATTTTAAATAAAACATGTATGTTAAAAAATAAAACATTTTTTAGCAGCTAATTAGTTCCAAGATTATTAGCAATTTACTTCTCAAAACTGTTCTGTATAAATTACTAACCGAATATTTCTTTATCTTAGGACAAATTGTTTTAAACTCACTCATAGTCTTGTATATTCTTTAAAGTAAATTCTTGTGTTTAAGGATAAAAAATCAAAATCAAGTGTTTAAAATTTTTGTTAATTAATTTTTATTAATAAGCAAATTTTTAATTTGCAAGTATTTTAATGTGTTATAATTTAAATGACAAAACTAAGTATAAATATATTATTTTTTTCCCTTGTTGAAAAATAAAAAGTTTTGTCCTAAAAACACATAAACTTTTTTAAAACAGATGAAACTGCATTGTAGCATTCAACAATATACGTGGAAAATAATCTATTTGTGAAAGCCGCATTAGAAAGAAACGGTTTTGTAAGCAACGGCGTTATACGAGGGATGGTTTTCAGTAAAAAATATGAAACCTGAATGTGGATTTTCCACTCAAACTATGTCATTTATTCCATGAGAAATTGCCACAAATATGTCAAAGACTGTTCCGATTTTCTTTATATTGTCAGCTGAGACAATCTGTGGAGTCAAAAACTCATTTCCCTCTTTAGTTGTTTGAGTCACGTTTTAATTTAAAAAAAATCTGAACTGTAAAGAGACACAATTTCTAAGGTATGCTGACTATTTAAAAAACAGTTAAAAAGCATCTGAAATCTGCAGTTGTCTGCTTTACAATTTGTAATATAAAATGACCGCTATTTTTTTAGAAATGCATTTATATTGCAAATGAAATTTTGAATTCATTTTAAACACCTCCTGCGATTTTAAGAAAGTTTAAATTTTTGCAAGATCCGGAATTTTTGACGTAAAATCGAATTTAGATATTTTGGGCCGAGAAGCCTGAATAATAGGTTTGTTTTTTTCCGAATTTTATATATTTATCTATAACTACTTGTGAAGAAAACGACTATCCCTACTTACCTGACTTTTCTTGTTTTTATTTTTTTTTTGTAAACAAATACAATTTGAACATTTGGGGCCGCCTTTGTACGAAAGCTGTTTTCGTATATGAACTTCGCTGGAAACAAACACATAATTTATTTGTTGTTTTTAATATTTTATAAATAAAAAGATTTCAAATATTTTTATAATAAATATTTTTGTTTACATTTAAAAGAGAAAAGTCGACAATTTCTAAGACTTGGCAGCATTTTTATAAATTCTTAGTTTTTAAGTAGCTATATCTATAACTACTAAGAAAGTCTATATCTACTTAAATTTGTATGGAATAAGTATATAAAATTCGAAAAAAATCAAACCTGATTTTTAAATTATTAAAATGCGACTATAAATACACACAGAAAATAAATCGGTGTAATTTTACGTACGCAGAGAGGACAGATTTATCTTGACAACTGAATTACTTGCCAACTGAATATTTTGGATGCAACAACCGAATTTTTTAGTTGTTCCAACCAAATGTTTTCCTGATACAATTTTAATGTTTGCATTGAACCGAAATTCTGTTGCATTGAAACTGTTATCTCTTTATTTGAATAGTTAAATGTAGTTATAAATATGAAGTAAACCGAAACATGTCACATTATCACAATATTCTCCATTTCCAAAAAACCCAACAATTTATTGAAGATATTAGCAGAAAAAAACTAAAACTCTATCTTAAATATTAGCTTATCCAATCAATTTTAATATAATATAATTTCCCCATTTTTGATTAATTTAATTATTATAATTTTAATTATTATAAAAAAATTTAAATGTACTACATTAGACAACAACTATAGGAAAGAATCATTAGAGACACAGCCTGATAGACTTAGGTCGAATTTTTGGGAAGTGGGTTAAACGAATACGAATTTTGTTTGCCATTTCCAAGTTTATTAATATAAATTCGTCGGAACAACTTTTCTTTGCATAGCATTTTGGTCTTTTATGAAATAAAATAAAATAAACTAAATTTTAAAAACAGTATTCCAGTTACAAACTGCGATAAACTGAGTTCAAAGAAAATCTACATACTAAAAACTCCGCCTTAGGGTTCTGAATTAAAATCACACAAAAGACATAAAAATTATTTTTTTTATTTTTTAAGAAAACAATTTTTTAGAACTAAAATACATAATTTATTCTTTGCGATAGCTGTAATATTACTTCTAACCAAAAATATTCAAATTTCAAAGCTGACAAACGGAAGGTTAACGGTTGTAGCTTAGATTGTAGCATAACAAATTTTTAGTTTTAATTTAAATTTTGTAGGACCCGTGTCTATTAGTAAAATATCTATTTATAGAATATCATTTATAGAACATTTTAGTCGATTATTAGAAAAGCAATAAATTATTACAATAAAAATTCAGAAGTTATAAATAAATTTCAATTACATGAATAATAAAAATGAATAAAAGTGATTGTAACTGGAACTACAAAAATTCAGTTCCAACTACGAATCTATTATATGTGTGTATCAGATATATAGCTGAGAAAGTATCGGTACTATTTTCGTGTATTTTCATATTTTGTATAAAATAAATTAAAATTCCTAAGAAAACATAAAACTGTTTTATCTTTACATGGAAAATTGAAGTAAGCTTTTTTGTAAAAAATCATTAAAAATAGTTAAGCTTTTCGGCCAAAAAAGCGAAAATTTTATTTTATATAAATTTAGCAAAAATTTTAATTTTATTTAAAATCGCAACGGGATTTACTCGTATAATAAAAAAAATTTTCATTATAAATCGTAAATTTTATACAATATTTTTAATAGAAATTATGAATGTAGACATTTTTGTATAGTACTTTGGCATTTTTTTTTTTAATTTTTACAAAAATATAAAAATGTTAATTAAATCGCGAATTTCTAAAATTTTGAAAATTTAAAAGCAGGAATGCTTTAATTGCTGCATAGTATTTTTCCGTCAACAGAATGCATCTAATAGAAGGACATGATTTGATTTTTTATGTTCTTTCATGGAAGGAACGATATGTACTCGTATATGATAAACGAAAATATACAATACAAATAAAAAATCGTTAAACTAAAAAATAACCTCTTTGTATCTTTTCTAAAAAAAATTGCATATAATATATCTTTTTTAAAAAACAACTACACGTGCTCTATATTATATTATAACTGTGAGCATATATATGTAAATTACAAACATTTGTGTGTGTGTGTGTATATGAGTATGTATGTAACCACAAATCACACACTGTAGCCAGCACGCAAAAATCTACTCTTAGATTCATATACACAGACATATCGTTACCAGAAATGAAAAACGGTTTGGTGTAAAAAATGTAACAAACAATCAACCATACTTTTGATTTACTATAAAGTTTTCTCAATCAAAAATAAAAAAAAATATTGCAGAAATTGCCCATAAAACCTCAATTTTTCTTAAAAAATAGCTAAAGTTTACTAGAGATATGTGTTAGCAAAAAAACAAACTTTGTTATGCAATTTCAGATGACGATATGTTATATTAACTTATAACATTCATAAAAGTGTAATGCATGCAAAATAAAAAAAAAACACTCATACTTACACAAAACATAAAAAAACTCTTAAAACAGAACTTACAAAAACACAGTGATTTTGTTATTTATATATATAAGTGTTTTTTTTTTTTATTTAATTCTTTTTCGTTTTCGTTTTTTAACAAACCTTTTTTTACAAAATGGTATTAGTAGGATTTGTTTTCCTTTTCGTCTCCTTTCATTACATTTTACACCGCTACTTGACTATTAGATGATAAAAATGTTAATTTTTTTCATAAATTTTAGCTTAAATGATTTAAATATGATTTTTATGCTTAACGAAATATTTAAGAACAACAAATTTAGTAAAATTTATTAAATTATTGCTTTGGTTAAACTTTTTTTATGACCTATAATTCTTTAACTTGACTACAATAAATTGTAAAAAAAATAATATTTCTTAAAACTCAATTTTTAAATTCTCAAATAGAAAAAAGTCTTTGTGTATAATAACTTAATAATTTTAAACTATTTCGTTTTTTTTTGCTGCTTGTTTTTGTAGCAACAAATTTTAAAAGCTTTAGCAAAATTGGAATTTCCAATTTAAATACTACACGAACTTAACAAAAGGAAAATTCTAAAACAACTTTGTTTTTTTCTATTTTCTCTATTAATAAAAGTAAGCACATGCCAATCGAATAACGAAAATAGGGCATAAAAACCACATAAAATAATACAATCCGTTTCAGCTATAATGAACATTATTGTTGATTCTAAACTGGGGTGCAGTGTTTTTTATATCTGTACTTGACTGCAGTAGATACTATGTATTTAGGTACATACAATATAAAGTTTTATTTAAACAAACTTTTCTCAAAATTAAAAAAAAAAAATAAAAAAAATGGAGAAAAACTATAATGCTGCTTGTTTTATAATTGGCGTAAATACGAATACATATACATTTCAATGTACATTAGAGTGGTCCAAACAAAAACATCAAAGTTTGAATTCTCGATCTCCACAATGTTGCCCTATTCCTTAATGTCTAAGAACTCTATGTGTTACAGCTAAATTTGTTTATATTAAGAGGTATCAAAAAAAAGTTAAGTTTTATGTGTTAGTAATTTGACTGTAGAGAGGTTTATCTAAAAAGTAGAGTTCTTTATTTTTTTTTTAACAAAATGCTATACTTAAATAAAATTTTCCACAAATTCTATGTACATTTCTGGAAAATTTTATTAAAGAAATTTAAAATCAAAATTTAAAAAAATTAGGAAACTTTTAAGTATTTGACGGTATTTTAAAAAATTATAGACACAAATACATATTTTAGTCCAAATTTCAAAATTTTCTGGAATGATGTAAATAAGTAACAATCCAAATTCATAAAAAGCACAAATTTGAGTGTTATTTTAAATTGAGCTTAAGATCTTTTATTTATAAAAATTAATTATAAATACACATTTTCATTAGTAAAAAAATTTTTGCTTTACCGCCTTTTTTAAATAAATTGTTATATATAAGTTTTCAATTAATAATTTTCATTTATTAATTATAAAAAAAATTCCCCTGAAGAAGTCACCCAATGTGGTGACGAAATGTTGGGATAAGTAAATATTTATGATTAATTTTTATAAATAAAAGATCTTAAGCTCAATTTAAAATAACACACAAATCAAGAAGATCGAAGAAAACTAAAAGAATTTTCAAGCACAAATTTCTTAAGTTTGATCTTAATTTTTATGAATAATAATTTTTATGAATTGTTTATTTATTTATATTTATATTAATCATAAAATTACAAATTATATCATAATACCCTAACCGAGCACTAGCAACGAAGGCTATCGGCTCGTTTTAGTGAAAACAGACCAGAGCCTCTTTTGGGAATCGAACCCACGACCCCCGCACTGATAAGCTAGCACGCTACCAACTAGACTACCGGGGCGCTCATGAATATTATTAAAAACAATTTTTGTGGTGTTTAAATTATTCGATTATTTTGTGGTATATTTCTATTGTCATCGAAAAAATCTATTATTTATCGCATTAAAATTAAATTGTCAACAAAAATCCTGTCTCACATAACTCAGTAATTACTTCAAAATGCCACTCGAAAAGCCCAGGACACGTAAACTTTTAAAACTCTTTTGCAATGATTTTATTTATTGCTTTTTTTACTAATTTATAATTTATTAATATTATTTTTAAAATACTCTAAAAGGTAAGGAGTTATCATTATTTGTATTTCAAAAAAATAACTATACCCCAACATTGATTCTATAATGGGATATGTTTTATTTGATTTAAAGTATACCAATACGTATACGTAATATTTGCATTTATAATACAAATCACTCATACGACTCTCGGCTCAATTACACATTAGTGTAACAGATTTAATGCCGCTTTCTTTTCAGGAAAAATTTTGATTTTTTTGGATAGCAAAAAATTTTACTTACAGTGTAATAAGAGAATATTCCTTTGTCATAAAATTATGCAAAAAAGAATTTTACGCCGAGCAAGATATAAGATAATTTCTTGATCAATAATATATTTTTGTATAAAATTTTTCAATTTCGCAAAATTCGCGACTTCAAAAATAATTTGGAATTTATATTCGTAATGTACACGAATGATTTTATGTGTCGCGATCATAAGAATTAGATTTATGCCAAAATTTAGTAAGTCCCTTGCGTTCAACTCATCACCTACACTTCACTTTCTACCGCCAACGCGAGTGTTAAAAAATCGAATTTTATAAATTACTACGTTATCACTATGTTATCACTTTAATTTTCAAATTGAAATAATTTCAGTGTTACCTGCATTTATGCATATATGGAATACATGTTTGATTTGTTACATTTATCGCTACTTTTGACAACATCAATGTTAACAGCTGATTGTAAATTTATATATTTAATTATTTCATTATTTATTTATTTATTTATTTATTTATTTATTTATTTATTTATATATTTATTTATTTATTTATTTATTTATTTATTTATTTATTTATTTATTTATTTATGTCAAATTACAAATTGTGGGTTTTTTTTAAATATTTTGAAAAAAATTTAAAACCAACGCTCAAACAATTCAAGTTATGATTTTGACATCACAAGTGAATAAATTTTCAGCGCAGTGATATATGAAATTCTAATTTGTATGTATAAAATTTCAAACAACAAATGATAAGTTTTGTTCGGCTTTAGGTTATAATTTTTTTAATAATAAAACCACAAAGATTTTGTTATTTAAATATTTTTATTTTTATTTTCCGATATTTCGATTATCTTCGATAATCATCTTCTGGGATCTAATAACAAGAAAAACATAATTAACAATTTTTACAAAACACATAAAGAAAAATTAACAGTTTTTTCTTCTAATAGTTACTTTAAAAATGTATCTATATTTCTCTCATTGAGTTGAGAACTTCACTTTTTCGCGAGCTTTTGACAACTAATTTTGTTTACGTTGTCTAAATTTGTCTATAGTGTTTTTATACATCCGAATGCACCCGTCGGTATCTGTCTTGTAATTTAGTCTCTTATCGGCCGAAATATTGATGATGTGAAGAGCTTCTAAAGTGAATCTCTTCGTATAATTATTCTCTTCCTGTAAAATGCTCACGTCTTCGAACTTTGGTTTGTGTCCAGTTTTGCTACAGTGAGCCGCAAGTGTTTTTGTTGTACCAACATATGTTTTGGTTCCGTCACCATTACAGTCTATTTTGTAAATAACATTGCATTTTTCTCCTTTATCTAATTTTGACTTGGTTTTGCTAAACAATTTATTCACGCAGTTTTGAGTTTTCAGTGCTAACTCATATTTTTCTTTGTCATATATGTTTGTTTTTTTAAGCCTTTCTGAAAATCCAGGTATATAAGTTACAGATTTGTAAATTTTTGGTGGTTCTAATTCGTTTCCATTCTGCTTTCTTCTGTTAACGTGTGTGATTAAGTCTAAGATCGTCTTGTTCGGAAACCCATTTTTAATCAAAATATTTGTAATTTTCTTTATATTTTCTCTATAAAAAATATTGTCGCTAATTCCAAGAACTCTTCTTATAAAATTTGTTGCGGTGTTAATTATTACTCTTCTGGGGTGTTTAGAGTTAAAATTTATCAGTCTACCAGACGACGTGGGCTTTTGATACCAGTTTAATTTTAGTATGTTGTTATTTCTAACAACTACCGAATCTAGATACGGTAATTTATTGTCTGACTCTAATTCCTTAGTAAATTGGATTTGTCGATTAAATGAATTAAGGATCTTCAAAGTATCGTCCAATGCTTCTCTTTTTACTATTCCGAATAAATCGTCTACGTATTTTGTCATTATCCTTGGTTTGATCATCATGTTTTCCATGGCGAAGTCGAGTAGTTCCTCCATAATTATGTCCGCGATAACTGGTGAGGCTGGAGAGCCCATTGGCATTCCCTTTTTTTGTTCAAAACACTTTTCATCATATATAAAATACCTAGTTTCCTTAATACAAAACTTCAACATATCCATAAATAACTGTTTTGATATTTTGGTGTATTTTTCCAAAACTTTCCACTTGTTTTCAATAGTCTGCAGAGCAAGATTAACCGGGATACTGGGGAATAAGGATACTACGTCGAACGAAATAAGTATCTCATCATTTTCAATAGTGGTATTGTTGATTCTTGATTTAAAGGCAATAGCGTCCTTGACATTGTATTTAGTGTCCTTGGTCGAGTTTTTTAAAATGTCGACTAAATATTTCGACAATTCGTAAGCCGGGGATTTTATTGACGAGCATATCGGTCTCAAAGGTGTTCCATCTTTATGAATCTTCGGTAAACCGTAAATTCGTGGAGCTCTGGCTGTCTTATTAAGTAATTTGTTTCTTGTATAGTTATTAATAACGTTTAAATTAAAAAGTTTTTCAACGAAAGAATTATTTTTAGTCTGAAGGACTGATGTTGGATCACGTTTTATTCGTTGATATGTACACATATCACAAAGAATATCATTCATTTTACATTCATAGTCGGATTTGTTCATTGCCACAGTTTTATTCCCCTTATCTGCCCTTAAGATTAATATGTCAGAATTTTTGTTCAAAAATTCTTTAACTTGTCCCACTGTATCAATTATTAATTTATCCCTCTGCGTTAATTTTGATTTGTTGATGTGGTTGTCTATGAGTGTAGTAAATTTATTCCTAGCTATCTCTTGTTGTTCACTATTCTCCAAAGTTTGAATCATCTCTTCACCATCAGCTATACAGTTAAATAATGGAAACGTTGTTGTTGTGTTTGGTAGAGCATGTTTTGGACCTAAAGAAAGTAGCCAACTAATATTTGTTGGTATAATTTTGTTCGTTTTATTTATAAACCGCTCTTCATTGTTTTTAATTTTGTGTTCTTTATACATCTCATCCTTTAATTTGTTTAGCTTTTTAATATGTGTTGTTTTGTTGTCTTTACTGAGTTTTTCATATAAAATACTCTCACTCTCTATTAGTAATGTTAAATCTTCGTCGTCCATCACCTTCTTCATTTGTTCTTTTGATTTTGCTAAGTGATCTTTGTTTATATTTATTTGTTTATGTTTGTGCTGTATGAGAATATTTAATATTATCATGTGGAAATTGTAAATATGTTTATTTAAGTCCCCCATTAAATTTGGTGCAATGTTGTTCTGTCTCTTAAAAATATTGTATATATTCTTCGTAGTATTAAAAATAAAATTCGGTATAATACCTACTTTCTTGCATTTAATTAGAAAAGTTGTTGATGTTTTTAATTTTGCTAAATTTTTGTTATGTTTCGAATAATTGTGAACGATGTTTGATGTTTGCTTGTTGTATTTGGTAACGGACAGCTGTATTAACGCGAGCAATCACCTACTTTATTCAAATGATTTACAAAATCGATTTTTTTTTAATTGATGTAAAATGAGGATTAATTTTTCTCATTTTCTAAATTTTTTTTTAATAATAGGACAACTGAAAATTCAATGTCTATCTGCTACCTATAAATTAAACCTTTTTTGAATTTTTTTTAATATATCATATATTTCCATAATGGCATATTTGTAGGCTTGTGGAGCTCGTGAATGCAAACTTTTTTTTGGATCACCTTAATGTACATATATATATTTTAAGCTCTACCTTATGTTATGATTAACAAAATTCCAATGGACATACATTTTAATTTTAATTCATTCTATCTTAAGTGATCAACATTTGAAAAAAATGTATTCATTAACCAAAAAATGCGGTATTTTAAAATTGAAATTAATTCGGTCATTTATAAAATAGGGGACACCTTAATGTTAGTAAAGAACATAAAGAAAATCCAAAAAAAAAATGAAACAAATCAGAAAAATTGTAGAGCCTGTAATTTAGTTTCATATACACAGTCCAAAAGAAAAAAGATAAAGGGAAAATTTAAAAAGTTTTTTTTACAAGGGCATATATAATTTCGGTCCTGTGCAAACTGACTAAATAAATCATAAACTTATTTCAGGTTTCCAAATTTCTATGAAATTTAAAAATATTTTTAAATATTTTTAAAACTTTTCAAAGAAATTTTAAACCCCTTTGCCAATTTTTATTGAGTTTAGAATTTATTTAGCTACTTCGCACAAGTCCTTAATAGCCGAATGTACATATATTCTGTTGACTTTTATAACAGTGTTATATATCAAAGAACATCAACAAATTTAACTTATTAGATTATTATAAGAATCAACAAATTGTCCATGCTGTGAAACTTTAAAATATACACTGTAATATTTTGTTTAATTAAATTTACTACCCTAATGCTAGGTTAATTATTCTCTACAATTTTAAAACTTAGAAAACTCAAATATGTTAACACATTGTGCCTAAAAATTAAATAGGTATTCATCAACTTTAAATTATTTTAGAAACTATACTTCATGTGGGTAAAAATTAAATTTGTGTACCTTATAAAACCTAATGTAAACATATATCAAAGGCTTGACATATATTTGTTTTCAAGGATATTTTCAATTAAACCTCTTAGATCTCATCTAAATCCACAATAATTTGCTCAATATGAAATGAATCCAACATTTGTCTGTTTTCGGAACTTTATTGATATTAAAGTAATTTACAAACAAAACTAACAATTAAGTTATATATTAAGAAAACCAGATAGACATATAAATACAAAGAGTTGTGATAACCAAAGAACACAAAAATGCACAATTCAATGTATTTAAAGCACAAAAATATTGGCCAAAAAAGCAAAAAACAGGCAAAAGTAAATATTAAAAAGCAAAAGTAAAAAGTAAAAAGTTTGGGAAAAGCACTTATTTAAAAGAAAAAAACAAAACCAGCAGAAAAAATAATTTTTTTATTAGAAAAAATCACTGCGACAAAAAAAATGTGAAAAAACAATTTCAAATTCAAAAATCAAGAAAAAGCTACTTTAAAGCTAAAAACTGGAAAATCCAAAAAAAAGCAAATATGAGTAAACAAAAAAGCAGAAACGGATAATAAACAAATTTGTCTTCTCTGGTGATAACATATTTACAATAATTATTTTTCAGACGCGATAGAAAAACTGCGAGCTCCCCTAACTGCTTAAATATTTATAATAAAGCTATTTCCTCTATCTCTAGTGGCTTTCTCTAGCGTGTAAATGTGCCTTTTTAGAAAAAGGTTAAATAATATTTCCGACAGGAAAGGCCGAAAACTATGAGGATTATTCCAATATCTGAGTATTTTTATACGAAAAGAAACCTCAAAAGCTGAGACTCTTTCGAAGGTTTAAATTCTTAAATTTTTTCAATTGGCATAATTTTTTAACATCAAATTCTTTTTTATAAAATAAAAAAACACTGAGACTTTTGCTGTAGGAGCAGTTATCCAGAATCGGATGTCTTTGCTATAGAAAAAATTCCAAAAGCTGTTCTATACACAAAAGTCCTCTGCATATAAGGCTATTTGAAACTTTTTGTGTAGCAACAGATCCCCAGAATCTGAAGGCTTTGCCGTAGAAAAAAATCCCAAAGTATTAGGATTTTGCTACTGTAATAAGCTTTCAGAATATGATGTTTTTTTAATGGAAAATTCTTTTATTTTCTGAGGCTTTTTTTTATATATTCCTCAGAATTTAAGATTTCCTATAAAAAAAAGCCTCAGATTGTTAACACTTTTTCCAGAAGATCTTTTAAATGAAATGCAGATAAAACCTTAAATTATGGAGGCTTTTTTTCAGTAAAAAACTTATGAAGTTCTTCTTTAGTTAGATGCTTGTTACTTTTTGTCAGTCTCATTTCTAAAGATTTTTTTAAAGACAAAAAATCCACAGAATCAAATTCCTTTGCTGCAGCTTAAAATAGATTTAGAAGCAGGAATAAGTTTCCAAAATCGAATGATTGTTATATCGAAAGCCGCGGATACTTTTCTATTTTTATTGAGTGACATGCATTTTTCTGTGTGTGATTAAAATAAAATGGAACCGAGAGTAAAATATAGCGTTCACCCTTTTTTTCAACGATATTTCTGAAAAGTTTAATTAATAATTATAATTACTATTATTTTTTTTTAAGGACAGCAATTCTTCCTACTAATTAAAGTGTTGCTTTCTTTAGAAAGGGGATAGAGGAGAGATGAACGGTGGTTGTTGAAGTTAATTCATTGGTCCTGAAACAATATTTTCAATATTTTTTATAACAAATATCTTTGCGGTATTCGCCTGTTTTGGTAGCTAATTTAGTTAAATTCATTTTTTCTTAAAATTTGGTATTTTATTTCGAAATTCCCATTTCTATTAATTGCAAATATTTTTAACATAATTACGAGTTTTTCAAGCACTTTATTTTTTGTAATTTTTTATAAAAATATATTTGATTAAAACAGGGATGCCCAAAAGTTCATTATGGAAGAGTAAATAACAATACATTTAAAGAATAACTAATTTTTATTCAATATTTTTTATAGTAAAAACCAATAAATACAAAGAAAAAGAAATATTTCATATCATACGTTAAACAAAAACAAAATCTACATTGATGATCGCTGTCGTCAATCTTTACCAGCAAAGCATACGAAAGTGTTGTTGCTTTCACTTGCGTGTATACAGTGAAGAAGGACAAAAAAAACTAATAAGGCAAAGTTGTTTGTGAATTTCATATTGCTATTGCTGAGCGCTCTATGTGTATTAAAATACACAGCCTATAGCTAAGCGCTTTTACAAAAACAAATGAGCATAGGCATAGGGCTTGGACACCCTTGGATTAGATAATTTTTTTCGGAGTTTACAGCAAACAAGTTTAAAATAATTATGGGTTGTCTTAAAAATATTAAAGATTTTAGAAAAAGTAATTTTTCAGAACTTATTATATTTATGATCACTTCAAATGTCCATTTAAAAGAAATTGGTATTTTTAAAGGAAAGCCTTTTGCCACCACTTTTTTTTCTACCGGGACAAAATATATGATCATTGAATTTGTATATTTGAAAAAACAAAAAAAAAATTTTAAGCTGTTGAAAATTTTCCAACATTTTCTTATTCGTCTTTTTTGTCAAAATTTACACCGTCATGAACTATCATGCAGATCAAATTTTATACAAAAAGAACCAGTTGTAGAACATAAATTAGAACCTATGTTTATGTTGTGTAAGGTGAGCTGAAACTTGTTTTATGGATTTTACCTTTTAGCTGGGTAATGTTTAAATTTCAAAAAAATCCACATAAGATTATCCCTAATAGCTTCCTGTATAAATTATTAGTCATATACACTTATACATATGTTTAAGTATCAACATATGACTGATTTTAATTTAATATATGTAATCGTAGTAGCTCCTAAAATCGTTTAAAAATATAAATTTTTATATATTTTTATATATGTCCCTTTATTTTAATTATACTAAATTGGAAACATAGCTTTGGAAACTGATTTAACCTTCCCAAAAAACAAGAAAAATGGCGCCTGTATAATTTGAAAATAAATATGTACATACATAGGTACATAGTACATACATTTAACGATTACGCTTAAAATTTGGTAATATTCCAAACAGAGATAAATTGCTCTATTAGATGGTCGAATGTACACATTTTATAATATGATAATGTTAAAACTCAATTCAAACGTTTTTTTTTTAAATAATATGTATCACACACACACATGCATATGCACATGCACACAAGTAATAACTTTAATATACATAAATTTAAATGTTACATTAAATTAAATAAAATTGTAAAGAAAACAAACCAGTCATTTAAACTCATTGTGAGCTTAAAACTGTTACTTAATTCATAACCAAAATGAATGTGAATTTAACTTATGAACAACATAATAACATGCAATGCTATAATTACGAACGAATGAAACCAACATTTTATTTTATTTTTTTCACTCATCAACACAACATTAAGTTTTTTGTTTTTTTGTTTTAATTTTGCACAAACTTTGCCAAAAGAAGAACGAATTTACAACACAGAGAAAACAGATTCATTATAACACCCGAATTTCTTGCCAACCGAATGGTTTGGCTGGAGCACCGATATATTTGTTTGTCGCAATCGAAATGCGAATAATGCAACAGAATTTCGGTTGAAACCAAATATTTCATTGTATCAGGAAAACATATGCTTGGGACAATTAAATAATTCAGTTGGCAAGAATTTCGGCTGTCACGATGAATCTGTATTCTCTGTGAATATATATATTTTTGTATATACATACTCTGTGTGTGTGTGTGTGAATTTCGATTTGTTTGTTAGTAGGTTTCATTACTTTTGTTGTTTTAGGAAAAAATTAAAAAAACTTTTTGTTTATATTCTGCTCTGCTATGATATAGTTTTTATTATTTTTTTATTGTTATTGAATAACATCATTCTATATGTGAAATTTAACAACCATTTAATTTTGTAGAAAAATTGCTCATAGACATGAAAGGCGGTAGTGTGCTTTTTAAATTCATTGTATTTATCCAACAATTTTTATAAATTGAGAGTTGATTATTATACGTATATAAAGTGAATAAATGCTTCAAATGTTTTAAGAAATTTTAAACTTTTTATTTACTAGTAGTAGGTGACATATGTTATAAATTTTTCGGCTTACCCTCGTAAATAAGTAATTGTTTAGCCTAACGTATGAGTAATATATTCAAATGGCAATTAAAAAATCACTTATACGCTGAAATTGAAAATTAATTCAACCGTTATCTAATAAAGACCATAAAAGCTATTAAAATGCCAGTAAATTGAATGAGAAAACACAATTTTCGTTTAAACATGTTATTAATTTTATTAAATTTTATCTTCATATGAGGCTTGTAACACCAATTGTGCATTTTTATAATAATAAATTAGAAAAAATTAAACGGTTTTACTAAACAAATTCTCTGAACACTTTACCCACTACACATAATTAACTTACACAGAAAAAAGTATCACAACATTTTAAGTAATTAAAAAAAAATTTGTTAAAATTCAAATTCGATTTCTTACAATTTTTTGTTTAAAATGTTTGTAAATTGTTACATATAAAAATTCTTTAAAAATAAAAATTGAAGTTACAAAAAAATAACAAAACTTTTTTTGTATTTACAAATTCCATTGTTGGTGCCTTTTTAAAAAATATTATTTATTTGTATTTACAAAAATATTCTATGAAAGATGTTTAACATTATAAACAGAATTTTGTAATTTTATTTTGTGTATAATTATAACAAATTTTTAATCTACGGCATACTAATCATTGTAGCACAACAATCACCACTACAATTTAAAGACCTGTGTTTGAAAATTTTTTGTTAAACAAAGACCTGTAAACATTCCATGGTATCAAATTCATCATTCTTTTTTTGCTAGAACAACACACTTATCCCATGTTGTCAAAATCTAATATTTAAAAAAAAAATACTTAGTTTCTCAGCTGTATTTTTACTAAACAATAAAATATTTATGGTGGTATGCATTAAAATTGTAAACACTTAATTAAACGTTTATAAGCTAATTTGGGACAGTATAAAAATGTATTAATCTGTTAAAATAGGTTTAAGCTTAAAATAAGTTTGGAAAATGAAAATTACTTTTCGAATAACACAAACAGTGTTTGCAATTATTCAATGACTCTTTCAAGGGTCATCCACCCAATAATAAGTAGAATCCAACAAATTACTATGATCATCCACAGTTGCATTATTTAATCCTTTTCTAACAAAATTTCTCAAATTGCTACATAAATAAAATAAAAAAAAAATAAATTATACAGAATAGTGATGCTGATTTACACAATCGTCATTCGAATACTTTCACTATTTCTAGTAATAAAGTGCCTTTAAATTATAACGTTTCCATCAATACTAGTTAGTTGTGTTTAAAGATTGTTTTTTTTTTTTAAAAAAAAATCTTATTCTTCTATGATTAACGTTCTATGATTAACGTCAATCGTTTACTCACAGTTTGTTTGAGAGTAAAGAGAATTTAAATAAGATTGTTGTCAGAATATAAAGAAAAATTAACAAACTGTTATTTCACTATTATGCATAACATTTTTTATTAGAGGTTTTATTCGGAAAAATTATACTTTAACAAATGAAACCTGTTTTTTCAGATTACCATTAGAATAACTTAAAATGAAATAAGACAAAATTATGCAGGATTTCGCTATAAAAATGCAATCAAAGTCAATGGGATACACCTACAAGTTCTAAAACGTTTTTTTGATTTCTCAAGAATTTCAATTTTGTCACTTACAACGTTATTCGCGGCTCTGCTTTAAATGTATGCCTTAATTTTTAATTACATATATGTAAAACTTTTCGGGTTCGAGGTCATAATTAAGTTAAAATGGGGAAAAAAATGTTAGGATCAGAGAAGAGTAAAAATATATGAAACAAGCTCATTCGTGCGGGTAATTAGCTTATTAACTGTGAAAAAATTAATCGCTTTTCCACTGAGGGATTGATATATAAGCCTGTTTAAAACCATGAGCTGTTGTGAGTCGCTCAGGTCGAAAGTGGCACTCCCTCTAGCGCAGATCCTGAGCATTTTTTTATCTTCTCTTAATTGTAATATCGAACCCGAAAAATATTAAATAAAATTAAAAACTTCCGGATCTACATAATCGATCCCTGAAGCTGCTTTAGGTCCGATATTTTGAAAAACTCTTTTCTGAACAAATTAATGTTTGTTTGTACTTTTTGATAAGAGCAATAATACTGTATACATATTTTTTGTTAGTAAATTTCAGTAAAAAAATAATGTTACGCACCCAGAAAACAGATCCGTGCTGTCAACTAAATTTTTGGTCAATCGAAAATTTCGGTTGACCAAATTTTTCATTCATGACTACAGAATTGTTTTTAAGGCTGCCAAAATTCTGTTTTCACAATCAAATAACTGTGATTTCAACTGGTTGTTTGTTGTCGCAACCGAAGAATAAGATAAAGATAAATTCGGTTTTGGTCACGAATATGTATGCTCTGTGCAACAAAACGTCTCTTTTTTAACATACTGCATGTTAAACGTGATATATGACGTGTGTCATATATTTGATGCTTTGTTAGTTCATATTTATTTGAGTTAAATCAACTATAATAATTTGTTTTACCATAATTTACTTAATTTGTGACGTGAACAAAAACAAATATACATATCCACACATACATGTACCATTGGCAATTGTTTGGACAAACAACGATATGAATGAAAGAACGTATTTGTGTGAATATCATACAAGATATTATCAAAAAAAAAATTAATATTAAATAACTTGATGGCTAAATGCAGAAAGGTGGAAAGAAAATCTGCCATTTCAATATTCTCCACATATATATGTGATGAGGGTATACATCAGTTTATCAAGTCATTTGCCAAAAATATTCGTGATACTTTTGCAATTTTACACTTAAGTAACAATGTCCGTCTATTAGTCTGTCGGTTGAAATGGTGATCATGATGCGAAGACTCAAACAGGGCTTCTTATTTTCACTCATATTGTTTGCATCTTCCCAAGCAGTTTGGTGTTGAAAATGAGCAAAATCGGTGCAGCGATAGAAAAGTGAGGGTACCTTTAATTTTTATACCCTCCAATATAGGTTTAAGACCCCATAAAGTATATATTCGTGATTCTTATGCAATTTAAAGTCGATTTAGCGATGTCCGTCTGTCTGTCTGTTGAAATGGCGATCACGGCGCGAAGATGCAAGCAGGGGCACTAATTTTACCCAGATTATTGGACTTCCTCCCAAGCAGTTTGCTATTGAAAATGAGCAAAATATTTCCAGCGGTTAAAAAGTTATGAGTGAACATGTGAAAGTACCTCTAATTTTTCCATACAAATTGGTGTATTTTAGTACAATTTCATAGTAGCGATAGGTAAAAAATATATTTTCTCATATTTGTCACCAGTCGCTTAGAAGTAAATAATATTTTGTACTCACCTCAAATATTTTTCACCTCAAAAATTTTTTTCAGGACAAATTTTTTTTTCACTACTAAAATTTTATTCACCACTAAAATTTTTTCATCACAAAAAATTTTTTTCACCTCAAAATTTTTTTCCACCACAAAATTTGTTTTCGCATCCAAAAAAGTTTATTACCTTAACAAAATTTTTTCCACCAAAAGTTTTTAACACTATTTGTATCAAAAACAATAGAGAGCATTTTTTAAGATATTGGTGGAGGGTATTCAAAGATTCGGAACAGTCGAATTTAAGCCTTTTTTACTTGTTTCTTGGAAATTTATGTATTTTAGTACAATTTTAGGATAGCGTTTTGTGGATAAATTATTTAGTTATATATTACACCGGACGCTGGAGATGATAATATTTTATATTCACCTTTAACCTTAAAAATTTATTTACCACCAAAATTTTTTTACATGTAATTTTTTTTTTCGCCTCAAAAATTATTTTCATATTCAAACGTTTTTCAGCTCAATTTTTTTTTTCAACGTCACATTGTTTTCTTAATTATTTTCAGGATTGCTTTACGGTCCCATACAACATTTACTGCCCAAATTTATAAATGTCATTTAAGCCCAATTCAACTAATACCTTTCTATAGCAGTAAGGTCTGAAAATGGATTGAATCCGACCAATTATAAACTTATACATCCAATTTCACAGAAATATCTGTATATATTCGATCTGTAGTTTGACTAAAGCGTATTTAAGCAAATGTCGGGAAGTGGGGACTACGTTAAAATATGTTCCGATCACAACCCACAAAAATAATAGAAATAAAGGAACAATTTTTTTTACCTCATTTTAACCACTTAAATTCTCTATGTGGCCTAAAAGCTAGGATAAGTAGATTTATAAGTTGTATCCAAGTTTTATCCAAAGCAGAAATCATAAAAAAAATCTCAGATTTTTGAGTTTAATTTAAATACTTTAATTTTCTAGTACTTAAATTTCCCAAAAGCTGAGACAAGTTGATCTTGGGATTTTGTTTTACAACATAGCTTGGAATGATTTTCTTGTTAGTGAAAATAAAAAGTGGAACAGTTTTTGAAGAATTTGCTTGGATTCAACGGTGACATTTTAATTCATAGACACGTTGGCATTTTTGGTTGTATTTAAAATGCACAATATTATTTGTAGTAAATACGTCAAAACTTCGTTTCGAAAAGTAGTTAAATCAAATTTAACCTTTATTAGATTTTATAGAAAACTAATTCTCAATCGACTAGAGTTTAACCAAAAACTATGTAATTTTTATAAGTAAAGTTTTTTCTTTTATAATACAAGTATATAAATGAAGTAATGTGCTGCTCACTCACTTGAATTAGTTTCACACATTCTCGTAATATAAATTAATACGCTAACAATCACTGTATTCATTCATATAAATGCCTTCTGCATAAATATAATTGAGCTTCCTTCCATATACTGAACCTATTATTCAATGTTAATATCACAAGGAATTCCGTTCTAAAACTCTCGACATACAAAAGCAAGTACTGTGAAGTTTGGCTTAGATATATTAAAAGTGAAATAACTTGTTAATGGTTGTACTCATTGAGACTTGAAAAATAAAATGTTAAATTTATTACAAAAAAAAATAATAATTCGCTATAACTAATCTCTACTGTTCTATAAAGTGTATACAAATTGTTTGTGTCGTTAGTTTAAGTGCAGTTTTTAGATTACGTTTCAACTCAGGCAATCTTAAATACGATGATGAAATATAAATAATCACTTGTTTGCATCACCACAATTGTCTTATGGAAATCAACCATTAATATGTGTGTATGTACGTGAATAATGTTAAGTTCAGTGTATACGATAACACTACCTTTGACAATAATGTGAATGTACTTTTAATGACAGCAATTATAGATTTACCACAAAGCATAGTCAGTCTGCTGTGCAGAAGAAGAACACTTTCTTATTGTGTAGATAAATGATGACAATTAGAATATTGTTTTATATCTTAATTAGAAAACTATAATTTTATTATACACTCTTTAACATACATGGAACTAAGTATTGATTTTAAGGGTTTGATTACATTGATCAATGAGATTGGTTTTAAATGCCTTTGAAATTAATAACATATTTAGAATTAAATTGAGGAAAAATTGGTGGAATATAAAAAAAAAAATTGGGGAAAATATGTTTAAATCTATAAATGCCGTTATAATATTGGCCTGTTTCATTCCATTTCGTTCTCTGTTGAAATTACACTCGTTCCCCGTCCCATTTAATTTTGTCTCCCCCGTTAAGCGGTCTAATTCCACTTATTTCTCATTCTATTTAATTTTGTTTTCCATGTTTGGTGTTTCAATTCCATTTGCTTCCCGTCCCTTTCCATGGCATCCATAAAAAATTAAGCAAATGCTTCTCAAAACAAATGTTATTAGTTTTTTAATTTTTATAATGGAAAATTATATCCACAAAAATAAAACAAATTAAGTAGATAGCATCAGAACCAAAAGTTTTGAAAAGTAATGAAAAATTCCCAAGTATGATACCAACACAATATATTACGACCTGATGCGGTTAATAACAAATTTCTGTTTTGTACACACAGAAAAATAAATTGCCAACCGAATTAAAATGTATATTTTGGTTGCGACAACTAATATATTCGGTTAGCACAATTAAATTCAAATGTGATTGCTGAACGAAAATTGCAACCAAAATTCAGTTGCATTAACCGAATTTTGTTGTAGAAATCAATATTTAGTTGTATCCACCGATTTCAGTTGCAGAAACCGAATTTTAGTTGGAAATTGGCCAAATTTTTGTCTGTGTATAGATGCTTATTGTTATGTACATATGAGATAAAAACAAGCGTGATTTATTTTCCATTTATGATATTAAAACACTAACCACAATAAATCGTGTTTAAATGATTTTGACTTTAAAAATATTGTGCTGTCACAAGCAGAATTTAATATTTTTTTTTTTTTTGTTGCGGTAATACAAAAATGTAATAAAATTTATTTTAGCATATGCTAAACCTTAATACAAAATAGAATATAAACTACACTAACACGGAAACTATTCAGTGATCTAACCTTCAGATCTTAACACACAAAAATAAAAATTTCTCCTATATTCCTCTCATTGACAATTTTGTTGAATAACAAATTCATACACTTGGAATAGTTTGTACGTTACAATAACAGAAAATGTCATTTACAATAAATAATATTTCATTTAAAAATCGGTCTACTTAATTTTCATTTAAATTAAATGCATTTTGTTATTTATTTTTAAATGTTGATTAAACAATTAACACATCCCTAAGAAAAAAATTAGTTAAAATAAATGTCAAAATTTTATCTACGAATTCCTTAAAAAATAAATGATTTTATCATTTATTTGAAATTGTTTCCCTTTTTGTATTTTTTTTTAAAACTATCGTACAATAAAAAATGTATGTACGCGTAGCTATATGCATAGCTGTAGATTTAAAAAGTAACAAAAATACAAAAAACGGAAACATCTTCAAATAAATGAATAAATCAGTTATTTTTTACGGAATTGGTAGATAAAACTTTAACATTTATTTTTAACTGATTACACAATTAAACATTAAAAAATAAATAACAAAAACCATTACATGTAAATACAAAGTAAGTAGACCGGATTTAAATGAAATATAATGTTATTTTCTGTTATTTTAATTTACAAACTATTTTCGGTGTAAGAGTCAATTTTGGGGAGAGGGCTCTTATATAGGCACTAGATGGGCATTTTGTGTAGACATAGACCGATTTAAATTAAAATATCTTAATGCACACATATTTGGAAACTATACCGTCCAAACAAGAATTCATGGACGCACAGACTGACATTGCTAATTCGACTTAATGGGTGATTCTAAGTGAGATACAAACACCAGCACAAACTCATTTTTCCCCCTTCAAATTGTGGTGTAGAAATGACATTAATAATCAACACCACATTTTATAACAAACCATAAATTGAATTTGATTTTATTTATAAAATTTATATGAAAATAAAGAACTCAATTATAACTATATTTGTATTACAAAAATAAACTATACTTTTTTAACTGAAACGTCATAACTATGACAATTTATATGTCAAATGCTATTATTTCAACACTGCTTGTTGTAATTCTCTCTGTCTCTCTCTTTCTCTCTCTGTTTACACAATATGAATATGACTGTTAAACAGTCTTTTAAGTTAGTTAGATTAAACAATAACATCAGACTCTGCTAAACTCGAATACAATATAAAATGTTATGAATGTATAAATTCGTATATAAACGAAACATTTACAATAGATGTCATGCCACCACCACTACCTTAGCATATTAAATGATATCCGGTTCATAGAAGCGAAAGCTAAAACCAAAATAAACGAAAAAAGTGAATCGTGTCATGAGACTTACACACACATACATATGTATATTCACTTGTGCATGGATGTGTGTTTGTAGGTATGTAAGCGAAATAAAACTAAAAAGTTTTTATATCATATCGTGACAGTAGTAAAATAACAAACCACATGAATATAGGATAACAACACAGATACAAAATGTAAACACAACAACAACAAAAGACATAAAAAGAAAAAAGTTGTGTTGTTTTTTTTTTTGTTGCTATATTTTTTATATAATTCTGTAACAATAAAGCATTGTGTCAAAACAAAGAACAGTATTGTATCAAAAAGAAAAAGACAAAAATAAACCGAAGAATTACAAGTGATACAAAAGTTAAATTGCATTTTAATAATTAAATAAGAAAACATGCAGCAATCAAAATGAAAAGAAAAAAATTTAACCTCAAAAAGAAATAACAATTTTCAAAAGTATGAGTTTAACATCTTCAAATACAGAGGCCTTACACAACAACAACAACAACCAACAACACCAACAACAACTACTTTGAATGTTTTTAAATATTTATTTTTAAACTACAGCTATTGAAGAGATGTGACCACAACCTTAGATAAATAACTTTAGTTTAGTGCAAAATGTTTAATAAAACTAGATTATTTTTTATTTACAAATAAGAATAAATAAAACGAAATTATTCTGTGATATTTGTAATAGTTTTGGTGCTTTATAAAAAATGGCTGCTGTTGCTGGCCTATATGGCCTTGGCGAAGATCGCCAACATCGCAAAAAACAACAGCAGCAGCAACAACATCAGATGGAACAACGTGAGCAGAAAGAAGAACAGAAAAAAATTGCCGAAAGGAAAGATGCCATTTATCAACAATATCTCATAGATAAACAGCGGCCATCATTTGAAGGGTGAAGTATTTGAAAAATTTTAAATTTTCTCTTTTTTTTTTTAACACATTTTTGCCTAATCTTAATTTGACAGTGATAAAATAATCTTTAAAAATGTTTTATGATAAATTTTACTTTATATTTTGAAAGTTTTTTATGATTTTATGACAGAAGATTATACACATATATTAAATATGTATATAACATAAAAATGTAAATGTAAATGACAAGTTTGTTCGTTTGTTGTCATGTACATATATATCTCGTCTCTTTCGAATAAATACGATATCATTACAGGACTATGAATTAAATAACTTCAACAAGCTTGCCAACTCTCGATTTGATGGCGGGAAACAATTGTTCTGTGTTGCTATATTTGAAACCATTTTTCTTTCACTAGCTTTCCTTCCACCATCTCCTTTCTTCTCTTAAAAAAAATATAAAACGAATCTGAGTAGTTTTCAAAAAATGATCCGCCATTTTTGATTCGGCAGCTCACGTTAAGTAAATTAGTTATCCCCAAAATTTTGTCTCCCTTATCCGGATAAACGAGCTAAAAGAAATTGGCTTGCCCATCAAAAAAAGAGAGCGAGTTATAATTTCTGGCTCTCACATTCGAATGAACACACCAACTTTATATTATGTTAAAACACACCCCAGTAATACACATGACATAGGATTTTCTAATTCAGTTATACAATTGAGTTTTGCCTGGCATAGATGCATTTTTATAAAACACTCCGATAATACAAATATCGTTAACCATTATTTTTTTATTCAATATTTTGTAATTTGAAAACCTAGAGGCCAAGTAATAAATTACAATATTCCACTCACTTAAGGTTACCTTAAAATTTAGAAATAAAAACCCTGAAAACTATTTATTGGATACTCTAAAAATAAAATATATAATATTTTGCTATCCCAATTAAAACGAGAACAAGAATTATTGTAGTTATCCACCCTATAGTTGTAATCAAAATTATCAGAAAGATACGAAAATTGTTGTAATTATTGAAAGTTATTTAAAAGTTTTCTGTTATAAAAATGATCACTATAATTGAATTGCCTTAGAGATGCTGGCAGTGCACACGCCATTTCCATAATTCCTTTTAATTCCAATATCATTCGTTCGATTTGAACAAATTTCCATTCCAACATCGGTGTGTAACAAGTAAATTATTAAAACATAAATAAAGTCACCCAGTGGCTATATATGTAAAAACGAAGAAAACGGGATATCTGCTAGACCTGATTTAGAACTTCAACGACCTTTTAAAAATTGTTACTTTATTAAAAGGCAAGATGCGCTATCTTAAAAGCATAGAAAGTGGTAAAAGTTTATAATTAAGCATAATATTTAATATTCATTTTTATTGTCCTAATTGCAAGCATATTGTAAAAATTGAATTGCTTTTTATGCACAAATTTAATCTAAAACCGTTAGGAAAAATTAGAAATCGTAGAAAGTCTACAGTCCTTTCAACACTGCATACATATATTTATTTTTTAAAATGCTAAATGTTTGCAAGAGAAGAAAACTTTAAAAGTATTTTCACTGAAGTCGATTTCGATATTCCTGTGGCGCATATTGTATTGAACCCCTGCACTGCTCTACTTTACACCTCTTTAGCTAGAAATAATACTTTTGAAACTGATAAGTTTTTTTTTTATATAAAAATTAAAATATCCAAAGTATTTTATACCTACGATAAATATAGCATAATAAAAAACAATTTTAACTATTTAAAACTTTTCACAAATGTCTTTAGTCAAACAGATCGTATTACATAGGATTCCACAAGTTTTCTTATTATTTCAAAAATGATGTGTTATTTCCTAGAAACTGTGAAGTTTGTCAGCTGCATTAAAAAAAATATAGATTTTCAAAAGGAATTTGTACTGTAAAAGTTTTCTTAAATTGTCTTGTTCAAAAACTAATTTATTTGTATTATATTGGGAAAGTTGGTGTTATTTGATTACTACAGATATTTTATAGATAAGATTTGTATGTAAAACTAAAAATGTATTTAAGATATAGATGGCTTTTTAGTAAGATTATATAGTCGACGAAAATAAAGATATATTAACAGAATCATTAACAACATACTTTCATTCCTATGAAGTTTTTCAGACACAACAAATAAAAACTGAAAAAGTTGTGTTTTTTTCTCTCATTGTTTGTTTCGGTTAACTATCTTAAGTAAAAGACGTTTTTATGGAACCACAATTTCAATGTGGTGAGGAGTAAGTACATTCACTACAAACGTTTTGCAATAATTTTTTTTTTGCTTTTTCTCAAAGGATTATATAAATTACAACACGTATTGAAATGTTAAGAATTAAAATTATAAATAAAAGACATACAAAAATTAAAGGAAATAAGATGTAATGAAACATTGTAGGTAAACCATGTCAAACCATGTCAGTGAATGTATTAGGATATAATTTGTAATTATATGATTATTGTATATCTGAAAATACAATTTTTAAAATTCTAAAAAGAAGTATTTGTTGCTAAACTGTGTTTTATACTGTCGGTAAACTTCGTGACGGAGTCTATACCCAGCAAAAACATGGTAATGACAGGTTATTACTTTATAGATTACCATGTAATGATAGATGATAATGGAAGTACTTATAAGTACATTAGGATGGGTCGATAAAAAAAGTTGCACCGGTCACCCCCTAGAATTAAAGATAATGCGAAGAGACGATGTCAAAAAAAAAATTTGTTTGCCAAGCGCCTTGACCCCGCGCTTTAAGTTTTTTGTTTCCTGTATTAGAGTCCGCTACATTTTCTTTTTTGATCACTTTTGACTCCGACGTCAAGGTCTAGAAGTGACTTCTGGAATTTCTGCCCCCTCCCCCTAATTTCTATTTTTTTCTAAACGATAAGAAGTTTTTTAAAATTCATGAAATTTTGTCTTTTACAGTATATATTTTTATTCATAAACAAAAAAGTTACAGAGGTTTTAAAAATGTACGATTATGTATAAATTTGACTTTTTATGCCAACATTCGTTAACAATATGCTTTGGTCATTAGTGACACTTGTGTGCTTTACTGTTGTGTCCAGTTTTTATGTTCTTTCTTTTTACTCATTTGGAATTTAAAAAAATATTTTTCGTTTAGAAAAAAATGGAAATTAGGGGGGGTAGAAACTGAGATTCCAGAAGTCACTTCTAGAACTTGACGTCGGAGTCAAAAGTGATCAAAGTAGAAAATGTAGCTGTTGTCATTCTAAGAACAATGATATATGACAAGTTACGATCGGACTATAGATAGTGGCACAGAAAACGAAAAACTACAAGCGCGGTGTCAAGTGGCGTGGCAAAAAAAAATTTTTTTTTTTGAGATCGTCTACACATTATCTTTAATTTAGGGGGTGACCGGCACAACTTTTTTGTATGGAGTGCGACCCACTCTAATGTACATGCAAAATAATTAATTACTGGTAGTTACTGAAATAAGTACCGAACTCAAATTTCCGTTTTTTCAATATTTATTGATTAATTTGTTTTGAAGAACTATACAACAAAATAGAAAATTATTTGCTGTATTATTTTACTAAAAGTAACTACTTACTTCACTATTTTAAGTCACCACTTATTTCTTCACTATGAGCAACTATGCTGGTAACTCATTATTCTCACTTTTTTTGTAAGCGAAAGGGTAATTACCACCCATGAATAGACTGGTAACTAGTGAAACCCTTTGTGTGTTACTTACTCCCTTAATCACTTGGTAATGAATAATTTAAAGTAGTTCGTACAAGTGTGCGTCTTGAAAACTAAAGTTTAACATTTTCTAAAAAGCTTAGTTATTTTTAATACATTTCCGATGATACATTTGTACCTCAAATACTTTTGGAAATAAAGTCAACTATATGTATAGGAATATCTGCACAGATTTTCCTGAAAACCCTAACATGTTGAAGAAGTATGTGTTTTTATGCTGTCTGTAAATTTCTAGAGCTTCTACTAATTGCCGAGTTATTTAAAAAAGCTCATTCAAATTTTTATTTTTAAAACTGAACTTTGACCTTCTTTAATACCTTTCCTATGAAACCCTGTACCTCGAATATTTTTAAATATAAACGTAATTATGTAAAATCATTGATATTTTTGGCATCCTTTAGACTTACCAGTATTTTTTCTGTAAGAAAGTAACGTTCTTACCAATTATCATAAAATTTGAAAAGAAAAGTTGCTGCCAAACTTGGCGGTAGATTTGATATGTATTTACTCAATGAATAAAATATTTTAATATCATAAAGGAATATTAAGTAATTTTCTTATTATGATTCATTAAGTCACGTGCACGATGAGACATGATGTAAAAAATAACCTAAGGAAACAGTAAATAAAAACAATGGAAGTTAAATTATTTTTTATAAAAACGAGAGTATACCATAGAGACTTGTGTATGTGTGTGTACATGTATGTTTGTCTTATGTATGTGTGCGTGGCCTTTAACTGTGTTACTTTTATTTATCATTTATACTCGATAGATAGAAATTTGTATATATGTAAAAGAATAATGTTTTTTTTTTTTGCATGTTCTTTGTCGGTAAGAACAATTATAGTTAAAATCCGGTGTATTTGGGTGTATGTGTGTATGTACTTACTTAATATTGCATAAATGCATTTTAACAATATTGTTGTAGTCGTTGCTTGTAGTTACATAATGAAGCAAGCACACACACAAAAAAATAACGCTATTTAAGACAAGTGGTCTGCAGTATAAGAAAAAAGAAGGAAAAGTGAAGAAAAAAATCATTACTCCTATTTGAACACAGCACTCTCACCCACACCCACACTTGAGAGGAAGTGATAACATGCTACCTACCTACACAAATAATTGTTATACATTTTTATATTATTAAGTATTTGATGACACAGCCTTTGTAACAACAAAAAATATAGAGACATGAAAATAAAAATCAAGTTGTTTTTAACAAATGTGTGTGTGTGTTTGTGACCGTATGTATGTGTGCAATTTGTGTGATTTCCAAATACATGAACATGTTACGTATAAGGAAATAAAGAAAATGTCAGACCATTGCACACAGGGCCAAGATGATAAGTAATAAATACCATAATACATAATTAATTAACAATGAATTTACATTTAGTTGAAGCTATTTAAATATATTATAAAAAAAAGTTATTGTTTTATGTAATATTTTTAAAAACTTACTACATTTGACACGCACAGTTTAGATGAAAATTCCAATAAATTTGCTTAGGCTTTTTTGCCAAATTTTAGTACCGTAGCAAATCAATATAAGATAATTTTTATTTCGCATTTTTAACTTAAACCTACATTATTTTACTTTGAAAATGCTGAGGTAAATATAAAATATTATTCAAAATGTTTTATTCACCAGCATCTAATATGAAATTATACTAAAATACACAATTTGTATTAAACTGAACAAATTTTGTTCATTTTTAACACCAAACTGCTTGGCAAAGACATAATCTAAGTAAGAATAAGCAAACAGGCTTGCGTCTTCGAGCCGTTATCACCATTTCAACGAAAAGACAAACGGACATCGCTAGATTGCTGCTATAGAAATTACAAATAGTTATAAAAAATATTTACTTAAAATAGTTTGTAAGTTAAAATAACTGAAAATATCATTTAAAAGAAATGATATTTCATTTCAAAACCGATCTACTTAATTTTCATATAAATTAAATGCCTTTTGTTATTTATTTTTAAATATTGTTTAAACAAGTGACACATCTGTAAAAAAACAAATGATTAATCAGTTAAAATAAATGTCAAAATTTTACCCACCAATTCTTAAAAAATAAATGTTTTTTTTCATTGATTTGAAATTGTTCCCTTTTTGTATTTTTTATTTTTTTTTAATATACTCGTACAATACAAAATGTATGTATGCATATGTAGCTATAGACAACTTTTGTGTGAATGTGTTTGTGTATGTATGTGTGCTTTTGAATTTCTTGTAATTTGTATTGAAATAATATATACAACCAATTTAAATAAAAAAACAAATTGAAATTTTTTGAATATTTTTTTTTTTTTTGAAACAGACAGCAAACAAAATTTAAATAAACCACAAATTTCCGTTTTGTGGGTAAATTTTTATTAAATTTCAAACAAATGAAAAAAATAAATGAAACTGAAAAAAATGGTAAATGATAGTAAATTATTTCGAAATGGAACGGAAAACTTTTTATACGACTACAAACAGTTAACTACATAATATTCTAAGTGCTTAAATTTAAAATTTTGGAAAAAATTTTACCGATTTTAGATCGATTGCCCTTTAGAATTTTAGCTCAAGTTATATATTTCTCCGATAGGGGTCGCAGTAAATCGTCAAAGGTAGCATATTTTGAGTCAGACTCTAAGTCACCTAAAATTTTCTTTAAAAATTCTATAGCAATTCAAATTTGATCCGGAATCGAAATAAAAATATATCCACCAACAAATTAAATTAATAAAACATTTTTTCTTTTGCAATTTTTACAGAGTAGGACATTTAATATTTTAATCGCCTTTAAGAAAAATACTGATTATTTTTTCAAATTTCTAGTTTTATTGGAAAGATTGAACTTTGTCATTTAAGAATGGAACATTATCATTCATATGACTACCACGACAAAAATGTGAGAAATGTTAAGTTCCTGAATATTTCCCAATTTTTTTCGAGCGTATAGCGTCACATTATGCAAATGTCAAACATAAACCTGAAAATAATAATAAAAAAAATGTTATTCTTCCTTTTAAAGTCAAAGTAATCGGTAGTTCAAATTTAAAATGGTTTTTAGCTGCAAAATTATAATTCTGATCCTGAGTGCATTGGTAGGAGTATTTTTTTATTTAGTTTTTCGCTTTCTTGTAGTTTAACTGCACGAAAAACGTTGACAATTCATTTTAATTGTACCTTTAGCAAACATTATGGCACAAAAGCACGTCATGTCTATACTACTTTCATTTTGGAAAACGCCTGTTTTTATAAGTTATTTTTGAAAATTTAATATTTTTTTAAAGTTTGTGCTTTATAAAATATTTATGTAAACTGAATTTATAAAATTTTCGAATATTTATTATATGATTTTTAATTAACAAAACTTAAAATTCGTTTATATTTTTATGTTATTTCCTATGCATTAATGGTATAAAAACAAAAATATATTTGTTATTGAAAAGTTCCATTTTTATGTGCTACGCCGCCATAAGCACAGGGTTTTTTTTTTAATTTATCATATAGTCAGTAATATATTAAAATGGCAATTTATTTATAACAATTTAAGTGGAAGGTTTGTAAAAATATTTTTTCTTTTAATTTAGTATTTTATCAATGAATTTAACAGGGGATTTTGTTATGAAGGGGGGTAAACCAAACATGATTCTTTGGATGTGTTTTTTCCCCTTATAAACTGCTTTAAAAGTTATTTTCCTAATACCTGCATAGTTCTCATATTATTTTTTCTTAAACGGTGATTAACACTTTTAAGTTCAAATTATGAACTGTTTAAAAAAAAACACGATTGTTTTGGTGAGTTGATCAAAATATAACTAACTTTATTTTTCATTATTTTTGGTTCTTATATACTAATTACAAATATTTTATTGAGTTGTATTTTTATTTAACAAGTAAACAATTCTTTGGAAAAAGTTTAGTTTGCAATTCTTTCTTTTAGTAATTTTTTATAATTTATTAATTTTGTATTTATTAATTTTGTATTTATTAATTTTATTGCATTATCGTTCATTTATATGGGAACGGAAATGCAAGAAAACAATTCTTAAGAAAAAGTCTGGTTTTAATAATTTGCTATGTCTTAAATAATTTTTTAAGAAAACAATTCTTAGGAAAATAAATTGTTAGGTTTGTAGTCGTTTATTAATTTTGCGTAATTGCATTTATTTATTTTATTGCATTTTCGTTTATTTGTATGGGAACGGAAATGCAAGAAAACAATTTTCAAGAAAAAAGTCTGGATTTAACAATTTGTTACGTTTTAAATAATTTTTAAGAAAACAATTCTTAGGAAAATGAATTGTTAGGTTTGAGGTCGTTTATTAATTTTGCGTAATTGCATTTATTTATTTTATTGCATTTTCGTTTATTTATATGGGAACGGAAATGCGAATTAACTTTAGATTATGTTATTGATATGGTTTAGGGGAGTGATGGGAGATATTATAACACCCCCACCGTTAGTCTGAGGCTCCGCCGAGGAAACAATAAGGGTTCTTGTTTTAATTGTTTTTACATAGATTATGATAAAGATAATAATTAAAATAATAGAAATCCCTAAACTACTACCGGTATTTACCAGAGTGTTTTTTAGAAACTTATTATTAACAATTTTTATGGTTTCATTAAAATGTATATCCTTGATATCTAAGTCAGTAAGTTGAACATTGTTTTTATTTATTTTTAATATAAATTTTTCTAAGACAAATATTTCTTTGTATTTACTTTAAAATTTTCATAAGTCTTAAGTTTTGTCTTAACAATACAATTTTCGAATTTTATTAAATAAGTTTTAAATTTTTCTAGTTTATATGGATGTTTACAGTTAGTTTCGATTTTATCTTGATAGTGTTTGAATATAAGTAAGCCAGGGTAAATTTCCTTTTCTTCTGAGTTTTTTGTTAATTTCATATTACATTTAGGTTCAAGATTTTTGACAATACTCGTTAGACAATTATCATTTATTTTTTCCAAGTTTTTATATTCTAATGTGTTCGATTTATATACTTCGTTGTTTTGAATAAGAACAGTGTTCCCATTTAGTAATAAGGTTCTATTTTTATTATCCGGAATTGGTTCAAATACTACTTCTGAAAATGATTCGTTCAAAAATCTTGGAACATTCAATGTCAATACTATGAAGTTTTCTTTATATGCTAGCGATACTTTTGTCTGAAGATAAGATTCTATATTTCCTATAAAATTAAATTCTTCCTCTGTTAATATATCCGAAGGGATTATTCCTAATTTTGAATTAAAAATAACGTGTCCAATCTCGTTCACATGGTCCATTAGTAGGTTAATGTCGTTATTAATGCGGAAAACGTTCTGTAAAAATAGGGTTTCGTCCTCTAAGTCGAGAATTTTATTCTGCGTCTCTGTCTTGAATCTGTTTACGTAGGTCTGTATTATTTTCTGTTGTCTATTTATGTGGTCCGTAATATTTGATATCCTGTTTGATATAGAAGTGCTCAAATATGAGACTTCGTTTAACGCTGTCATTGTGTCTTCGTTATTTTTTTCGAGGTTTATAATTTTGTCGAAAATTTGTTTTTCGTCGTCGCTGTCCATTGTGCCTACCATAAATTTTAGTCCTTTCCCTATTGCGTTCCCTAATCCTCGTCTTTTTCTGAATCTAGGTGTCAAGTTATTTATCTTCGTCTTACATATTTCCATGTTCTTATTTACGCTTTCCAATAGTGGAGTGATGTTTGTGTAGGTATCCGAAAGTTTATGTATATTGTCCTGTAAGAAATTGGCTGTTTCCATATATTGCGTAGTATTGATAGCGTGAATTATTCTAATGTATTTATCGATGATCTTTACATCCTTTATCTTAATTGGTATATAACCATGATTGTCAGATAGGTCTTGAATGTCGAGGTATTGTCCGTAGGTAGCCATAAAAATAGTTGTCAGAAAAATCCAAAGTGTCATCTGGAAAAATTGTATATTATATATCTGTATACTCAGGCAAAATATTATTATTTAACTTTTATTCTGGGGTTATCCCTATCTTGAAATTTCTTACTTCGTCTGATATGGGTTTTATAATACTTGTGCCCTGTCTTAACGTTCTCGACGTGGTCGTCATCGATTTTCTTACTATCTATCTTCCTATATTTCCTATGGTTTTTACCTCCTCTAATCTCTTTGATATAATTTGAACCATCCTCTATTGTCACATCTGTCCTGTCTTTATTCAATTTGCCTATGTATTCCTCCTTTTTCTTAGTCATTAAATCATGAATCTCTGTATATTTCTCCTCATTAATTTTTCCATTCAGGAAATCAATAGGTCTGATCTTCGTTGTGCTATGAATTGTGTTGTTGTAGTATCCTATTATCCGCAGAATTTTTTCCTCTGTTGTTTGTTCTTTATTCTTTTCATCGTGCCTTAAAAGCCTTATATGCTCATTTATGGTATTGTGTAGACGTTCTATGTCTGCATTGGAAGTGTGGTTACTGCTTGAGGTAAAGTGTATGTTAATTTTTTCTTCGTTGAGGAATTCGCGCATTGGAATGGCTTTAAAACCTAGCTCATTGTCTACAACTATTTTTTCTATCTTACCAAATGTATTTATGTACTGTAGTAATTTAATTTTAAATTCTGTCCAAGTTCTACTGTTTATCTTGTATGCGACTGCATGTTTTGCAAATTTGTCTATTATTGTCATAAAAAGTTCCTTTTTCAAAGTGTAGAATACGTCTATATGAGCTATCTCTCGTGGTTTGAGTGGGGTTTCACTGACTCTAAATGGTATTTTAGGTGGTCTTCTATCGTATTTTTCAATTGTGCATACTTCACAATTGTTAATGAATTGTGTTATTCTTAATTTTAGGTAGGGGTTGTATATTTTGTTTCCTAGTTCCCCGAAGACAGCCTCTATTCCCCGGTGATTCTTACTTAAATGTTCTTTTTCTATAGCGTTCGTCAGTTCTTCTTCGTCCTTGATGTCTCTAAGCAACTTGGTACATCTTATTATCCTAAATTTCTCATTATTTGAAAAAAGTTCCATATATACGTTCTCCAGAGTGTTAAAAAATTCGTTCCCTATGTAAATTGCATTCAGTTGGTTTGGGTTGAAATGATTCTTCAAAAGAGATATTGAAGTTTCCCTGTCGAGTTTCTTAATTCCTATTACTTTTCTATTATTCCTGAAGACGTTCTCATTCTTTATCCTGGCTGCACCTGAAGAAATTTTCTTAATGATGATTTGGTTCTTAAACATGTTAATAGGGGATTCCGTTTCGTTTATCTTAAGCACTTCTGATTCCAAAGTATTGACGTTAGCGAGTTCGGGTTCTATTCTCGATAATGCGTCAGCGTTGTTATTTTTTATCCCTCTTTTATAAACGATTTTATAATCAAATTCAGAAAGTTTAAGCCTCCATCTTACCAATTTGGAATTTGGCTCCTTAATTGAAAATAGCCATGTGAGAGGTTTGTGGTCTGTTTCTATTTTAAACGGTCTTCCAAAGAGGTATGGGCGGAAATATTTGGTAGCCCAGATGATGGCCAGAAGTTCCTTTTCGATGGTGCTGTAATTGCACTCGTGCTCGTTAAGAGTACGACTCGCGTAACAAATTGGGTGGTTGTCTTGAGAAAGTATTGCCCCTAGTGCAAAATTGCTGGCATCCGTCGTAAGTGTGAATTCTTTTGAGAAGTTTGGATAGGCCAGAATTGGGTCGTGAGTTAGTAATGTTCTAAGGGTATTGAAACTCTCTATGTATTCTGGGTCAGCAATGTTCATTTTAGTGTCCTTCTTCAAGTATTTGGTCATAGGTTTGGCTATCCTGGAATAATCTTTTATAAATTTTCTGTAGTATCCTGTTAGCCCTAGAAACTGTTTTATTTGTTTGGGAGTTTTAGGCATTGGGAAATTTTTAACGCAATCTATTTTTTTAGGGTTAGCTTTTATTCCAAGAGGTGTCACTATGTGTCCGAGAAATTCAGTCTCCCGTTTAAAAAACTCTGATTTATCTAATTGTATTTTAAGATTAGCTTCTTGTAAGCGTTGAAAAATTAAATTAATTGAATTAATGTGTTCTTGTAGGGAGGTGGAAAAGATGATTATATCATCTAAATAAACCAAGCAAATTTTGTTAATATAGTCTTTAAGAACATTATTCATTAGCCTTTGGAATGTCGCTGGGGCTGTTTTCAACCCGAACGGCATTCTAATGAATTCGTAGTGTCCTCCTTCCACGGTGAAGGCGGTCTTATGAATATCCTGTTCTCTAACTTCGATCTGATGAAATCCTTTGGCCAAATCTAATGTGGTGAAATACTGGCATCTTCCCAGTTTATCAAGGATTTCATCGATGTTAGGAATTGGGTATTTGTCGTCTATGGCTATGAGCCTCCATTTGGTTTTCCCACTTGCATCGGCCTTCTTCGCCACGATCCAAATGGGTGCGGAATAGGGAGAGTTACTGGGTCTAATAATTTTGTTGTCGAGCATTTCTTGTATTTGTGCTTCTACTTCGTTCTTATGTATATAGGGATAGCGATATGATTTGGTATGTATGGGTATGTTGTTGGTGGTTCTGATCTCATGTTTTATAGCGGATGTGAACGTTAATTGAGTACCGTCCCGATAAAATATGTTTGGGTATCTCCTTATTAATTTCAAAAGTTGTCCCTTTTCTTCAGCATTCATGTGCTCCGTTCGAATTTGTTCTATTGGTGGTTTACTATTTCCACCTTCAAAAGTACTGAAACTATCGTAGTCTACCTTCTGCGTAGTCAAACGATCGTTCTCAGGTAAGTTGATTGTTTCTATTCTGTCTTCTATTCTAAAAATGTCTTCTGCTATAATTTTCTCGTTATCCTCTTCAAGACACATTACATCGTCGTTGAATTTATTATCTCCAAAAATCATTGGCAATGTTTTGTTACCAAAAGTTATACTCTTAGTCTTATAATTTATGTTAGCATTTAATGGTTTTAGGATATCATTGCCTATTAAACCATCATAGAAGTCATGGAATTTTATTATGAAAAATTCAAGTGTGCCTATTGCTCCTAATTCTTCAAAAGTAGGTATTATAGCTTTTTTATTAACAAAAAGTTGGTGTTGTAATGTTTTTATCAATAGAGGGTTTGTTAAGTGAATTCTTTTAGGATGACAAATCCCAGGGTTTAAGATTGAATTCGTTGCTCCTGTATCTATAATTAATCGTATGTGTCCCAACTTAGTCTTAATTACTATAGATGGTAGCCTGCCCCCGAGGCTGGAGCCCGAAAATTTTCTGATATTTCCATTTTACCTATGTCCATAGGTTCCGGTGCGTGTCTGAAGTTCTGCCTGTTTGGAATGAAAGGTGGGTTCGATGGGGTTTGATTGTGTGGATTCCGATGTGGTTGTTGGGGGTGTCTGTATTGTCCCTGAAACGTTCGAGGAAAATTTGTTCGTTGGTCATTAAAAGGTTGTTGGTTATTCAAAGGTTGTTGTTGGTTATGTCTGTATTGTCCCTGAAACGTTCGAGGAAAATTTGTTCGTTGGTCATTAAAAGGTTGTTGGTTATGTCTGAATTGTGTGTTGTTCATGGGTTGGTCCTGGAAATGTCTTCGTTTGTTATTAAAATCTAGACGTTTGTTTGGTTGCGAGTTGTTTCTTTGGTGTAATTTATTATTGTCCGTCGAGTAAGCATACCCGGCTTGGAACAGAATGTCCATTGCTCCTTCTAAATCCGCTGGGTTTCTGCAAAATAGTACTGATTTCATCGGCTCGGGCAGTTTGCTTTTGAAAATATTTAATGCGGTGTGCATGTTATTGATTGCACTTTGTCTGGCGGCTTCATCTTCCCCTAATATGATTTTTATTTTGTTATTTAGCCTCTGTAGTTTATTTTTTATATCTTCATAAAATTCCACTGTGTTTGTTTTAAATGTTACGCTCCTTAACTCATCAAAGAGCTCCTCGCAGGACCGCCTATCCCCAAAGTTGTTTTGCAAAATGTTCTTTATCTCTGGCCAAGAGACGGCGTGGCAGTTGATTTCGATAGTCTGCCTGGCTTTTCCTTTCAGTTTTGACTTGATTATGTCCGAAAATAGTAGTTGTGACATTCCGTCAAACGTGCGCAGATGTGGGTGTACCCTATCTATAAGTGTAGTGAAGATTTGTAGGTCCCTATGGTCCCCATTAAATTCTGGTAAACTGTTCAAGTATTTTAATGGGTTTATTGTTAGACTGTTAGGTTGTTCTACTACTTGGTCTACCATTTTTGTAATTATTGTCTTTCTTACACCCTAATATGTTTTAATTTTCTTTTCTTAACTAAATATTTCTTTCTTGCAATTTTCTTTATTAATGTTATCTGTTGAGAGTATCTTTCCAGGATTTCAATATCCTCTTCTTTTGGAGTATACAAAATAATTCTCTCTATTTCCGATTCTATTGTTAATTTCTCCCTTATATTCATTTAACACTTACAAGATACTAGGTTTTAATTATAATTTGTATTGTATATGTATATGTATATGTTCTTCTTTACAAAAAAATAAAAATAAATCTTACTCTTAATATTGATTTGGTGTGGGCTGGCATCGAGGACTTCTGATTCCTTTAGGTAATGGTTGTTCTTTGGATGTGTTGTCACTTGATGGTTTAATTTTGGTGAAGCAAAAAATTTTCCCTCGTTGAATATTGTTGCTCTTATTATCCAGAGGTTCTTAGTGAGGCAGAAACTTTTCACTTGTTGAATTAAGAATGTTGTTTATTTTTCAAAGGTTCTTAGTGAGACAGAATAAAACTTTTCACTTGCTGAAGAATGTTTTTTTTTTTTTTTTTTTTTTTTTTTACAAAATTTTTCACTTAAGAATAGTGTTATTTTTATTATTCAGAGGTTCTTAGTGAGGCAGAATATTTTTTCACTGGTTGAATTAAGAATGTTGTTCTGAGTGAGACAGAATAAAACTTTTCACTTAAAAATATTGTTATTTTTATTACCAAAAAAAAAAAAATTTGGAGTGTTTACCAAGGGATTTTCGATATCCTATGTATGTTCATCTACGATCTTTCGTGGGATGAATACAAACTTGGCTTTGTTCACGGGTTTGTGCACAGATACCGCACTAGAAATTGAAATTTCGAGTCCTACCGCGTGGATGAAGAAATCTTTTGGTTTTTCTTATCCTTTAAAATTTTTTTTTTTCACTTTTTGAAACTTTATTTTTATTTACGTTGGGTAGGACTTGCGGTATCCTACCGACTGCGCCACTTTTAAGTTCAAATTATGAACTGTTAAAAAAAAAACACGATTGTTTTGGTGAGTTGATCAAAATATAACTAACTTTATTTTTCATTATTTTTGGTTCTTATATACTAATTACAAATATTTTATTGAGTTGTATTTTTATTTAACAAGTAAACAATTCTTTGGAAAAAGTTTAGTTTGCAATTCTTTCTTTTAGTAATTTTTTATAATTTATTAATTTTGTATTTATTAATTTTGTATTTATTAATTTTATTGCATTATCGTTCATTTATATGGGAACGGAAATGCAAGAAAACAATTCTTAAGAAAAAGTCTGGTTTTAATAATTTGCTATGTCTTAAATAATTTTTTAAGAAAACAATTCTTAGGAAAATAAATTGTTAGGTTTGTAGTCGTTTATTAATTTTGCGTAATTGCATTTATTTATTTTATTGCATTTTCGTTTATTTGTATGGGAACGGAAATGCAAGAAAACAATTTTCAAGAAAAAAGTCTGGATTTAACAATTTGTTACGTTTTAAATAATTTTTAAGAAAACAATTCTTAGGAAAATGAATTGTTAGGTTTGAGGTCGTTTATTAATTTTGCGTAATTGCATTTATTTATTTTATTGCATTTTCGTTTATTTATATGGGAACGGAAATGCGAATTAACTTTAGATTATGTTATTGATATGGTTTAGGGGAGTGATGGGAGATATTATAACAATTAACCACACCGTTTAAGAAGAAAAGAATGTTTTAAGTATAAAAACCAAATATATTCGTGTATCGCTTACACACTCTCTATTGTCAATATCATAAAAAACAATTAATTAAATTTTCAATTAATATTTTAATTGATATGATTACCATATGCGTGGAAAGTGCACAATATATTAAAATAGTTATTGATGTAGTGGATTTCGTATTTTAATATTTTCTCTGTATGATTTGATTTTCTTTTTGTAGAATGGTTGTGCATACATACATAAAATATTTCTACTTTTTTTCTGTTAGTTATTTTTTCTGCCCTTAATATAGTTTTTCGTTTAGTTTTCAGTATCTATTAAAAAAAAAACGCTGGTTATACTATTATTTTATTTTTTTTTTTGTATTCGGTTAAAAGGAGAAAAATACTTGTTATTATTCATGTGATTTCTTTTATATATGTTGTCGTCTTTTTTATTTTCCATTTTCAAAGTGCCATAGAAATGTAATTTCTAAAGGGTTTTTTTTTGGAAAATTCTTTAGCATTTAAAGGAGGTTCGGGTAAGTTGGAATACCCATTTGGTTTTTTTTATATATTTCTGTCAATGTAATAAATACAAATTTTCGCAATCAAGTTTAATAAACGAAATATTTGATCACATTATTTCGAATAGAGGAATATGGATTTTCCTTTTTGTCTTAATTTATCAACGTCAATTAACTCCACGAATTTTTTGGCAAGCTCTGCTGCCAATTTTCAAATTTCAGCTTCTTTCTTTTCTTTTCTTTTCTTTTCTTTTCTTTTCTTTTCTTTTCTTTTCTTTTCTTTTCTTTTTTTTAGTGTAATTTTTATAATTTTGGCTTACATTATGATATTTAATTCAAAAACGTATAGGTAATATACGTAATTAAAGTTAAAAATTCACAGAAATTTGCCAAAAATAGGCAAGTGCTAAAAATCAAGGTATTTCACATTACCCGCATATACCATATTACTCAAACTTACTCTATATTATGTTGTGTAACAACATTTTTCAATGACTTTTATTTTTAGTTTTGTTTTCTCCTAATTATATATTGAAGTAATTCATTTTGATATTTGGTAAAATGCAATTTTCATTCATTTAAAGTATTTTTTTTTTTAAGTAAACCAATTAATTAGTTAAGATTGTTGTGAATGATAAAAACTAAAAACAAGTAAGAGCGGCTAAATTCGGCTATGCCGAATCTTATATACCCTTCACCATGGTATTCTGAAGGAGATGAATACATCGTTGGAATCTACTACCTCATAGCTCTCCACAAACAAGCGGTATCCCCATTTATTTTTTCTTAAATGTCCAAAAATTTTAATCCAAAATAATATGTCATGTAAAATCTCAAATTTATATTTTTCCATATGTTTCAGCGCTTTTCTTGTCAAATTTGGCATTTTCTAGGCAAAAAAAAGTTGGCGACACTACTATTTATTTTTTATTTATATCATTCACAATAGTTGTGAAACGTATTTAACCTACGTATGTATCTTCACACTCTTATTAAACAAAGGGATTTTACTGGAAAAATTAGAGGTAGTCCTGGTTTTTTGCTAATATCTCAGCCATTTATTAACCGATCTGTCTGATTTTTAATAGCAAACAGAAATGGATCACATGTAACAGAAATAAAAAAGAATCAAGTCCTCATCATGTCTGGGTTCTTCGGAAAACCCATTTCAACACACAGACGGACAGACGGACAGACGGACAGACGGACATCGTTAAATCAACTTCGCTCTTCATATGGACCCAGAATATATATACTTTATAGGGTCTAAGATCAATATTGTAGAAATTACAAACGGAATGACAAACTTATATATACCCTTCCACCTATGGTGAAGGGTATAATAAACTAATTGTACAATAAAAATTTATATCATTTATAAGGTTTTATTTGAAAAATCAAAACCAATATATAAACAAATAAAAGTATTAAATTCGGTTTTACTGACTTATTTGTGTACCTTCCAACAGCAATGATGAGAGTTTCAATTGGGTACCAGACATCATTAAAAATAGTACTTATAGTTTTAAAATAATTGAGTAAACTAAAATCTATTGCTAACATCATTAAAAAAGAATTGTTCTATACATATAGCAGTACTTTGGTCACATAAGCAGCTTTTCCCTCACTGTAGTGTGTATAAGCTTCCTCTAAACGCACATATTCTTACCTCAGATATCTCTACCATATTATTGATATTAAAAGTTTTCATATGGTATTAGAAACTATATACAATAATATGGGTAACTACAATAATACCAAAAGTTGTACTAACTTTACCATCTTTGAAAACGTTACTTTCTAGCAAAACAACATTTACAAGAATTTTACGAGCCGATGTTGATTTTAAATAAAACACAAATTATTTAGGAAATTATTGTCATTTCCTTTTATTATGATAATATGGTATGGTTCAATTATGTAAATGGCCGCCGCCGGCCACCCAATGGTCCAAATTTTCGATGACGCTGAGACTGAGGTGCCGAATTATCTCATCCTTTAGCTCTTGAATTGTTACCCCAAAGAAAGATGACCAACGGTGTCAAATCACATGATCTTCACGGCCAATTGACATCGCCACCACGTGAGATAACACGGCCATTGAAATTGCCGTGCAAAAGAGCCATTGTTTCGTTAGCTGTGTGGCAAGTGGCACCGTCCTGTTGAAACCACATATCGGACAGGGTCTTTTCCTCAATTCCTGGCCACAATAAGTTCGTTATCACCTTGCGATAGCGAACACCATTCACGAACAACAGCAATGTTTTCCGCAGAACGAACTGGGCGAGCATGCACAGGTGTTTCCACAGACCCGGTTTCCCGAAATTTGCCCACAATTCTCCTGATTGTGGACACATTTGGTCGATTATACTGACCAAAAAAAATCACGAAGTGCACGAAATGCATTTTGATTTGAACGCCCATTTTCATAACTTTAACGCGTTGCTCGATTGTGTATCTTTCCATGGTTCAAATTGAGTTAGTCTGTAATTGAGAAATGTCAAATGAAATGCAGAAAAAAAAATTCACTTTAAAAAGTATATAAAAAAGTTAAAAGGGAACATTTGTGAATAGTACCAAAATGACTGAAGGAAGTACGTTTCTAATAGTACCACAAAAATAAATATATTGCCAGCTTTATCATCCCTGTCCTCTACAAGGTTTTTGTTACAAATAAAGCACAGTAAGTTGTTCGGGTTTCACGTTAAAAAAACTGTTATTCTCTTAATAAAAAAAATTAATTTTTACAATTAAAATAACGATTTGAGACCATTTAATTTCTAGTGAATTTTTTGTGACGTGAAAACAATTTGCTGTACTTAATCGAAAAATTAAAAGTGAAAACAACATGAAGGTGAAAAGAAAATTTTGAAGCGCAAGTTTGGTTTATATGTGTAAACTATTTTTGTGGTGAAACTTAAGGTGGATATAATATATTGTTAAACTCTAAGCGTCTGGATAAAGTATTATATTCACCAGGCGCTACGGTGAAATTGTACTAAAATACATCAATTTGTATGGAAAATTTAGAGATATCTCCACGTTTTCTCCTTTAAATATTTAACCGCTCTTCCCATTCTGTTCATTTTCAATACAGGTAGGCCCGGAAGGAAGCTCATTAATCTAGCTAAAAATTAGCACCCCTCATTTTTTTTTGTTGAAATTCTTGACAAGATACCGGCAACAGTTGTTAATTTGAATTTGATTTGCTTTGAAGTGTTAGGAAGTAACGACAAAAATCGTAAACTTGAACTTAAAAAAATATCTGTAGTTAAGTTAACGATTTTTGTAAGCACATACAAGTATCGGTAGAAAAAATTTAGAGAATAACTTTTAACGAATTTTGTTGTTAATTGTCGAATTTTGACAATATAAATACCGAATTTTGTCGTTAGAAAGTTACGCAATCCCACTACAGATCTTTTCAGTCTAGAGTTCTTTTTAAGAGTTTCGCCCAGGTCGCTCTATCCTTGGAATAATTTTTAAATACTTTAGTGTAAACACCCTTCAAAAATAGTTGTCATTGTTTCTTGCTATCTGGTACGCGAGGCTACTGGTCTTACTTCAATCACGTTCGACAAGCAAATGAAATCCCGTAATTAATTTAAAAGTAAATCCCAAAAAGTTAGGATATTATTTTTTAAATACTTTTTATAAGTTTACTTTTATTTTTTATTAAAAATTCTTTTAAAAACTGAAGATTTAAATTAACCCAATTTTGTATTATTCTTTAATTCTTGGTTTTGCCTCAAATGGAATGAAAGTTCTATAAAACATTTATAAAAAGGCATAAAGAACCACCACATGCCCATACATACATACAAACATACATTCAGTTCAAGTATTTGTATAATTTCTCTTTTAGTAACTTTTTTGCACTGACATTATATCAAAAACAAAACAGTATATCCTTCGAAATCCGGATAATCTGAATATGTTGTTATTTTGTCATTGCAACGTTTGTGTGTGTTTTTTTAAGCATAAATTAACCCTTTAACCGGCTAAACAACCTCTAGTTGGCAAAGTTCTTAAAACTTACAATAAATATATCAAATTTAGCCTTTTTGATAGATGTAGAACTTAATTTACAGAATTTTTCGTTTACCTAAAGAGTATGGTTTAGAAGCGAAAAGTACCTGAAACGATTTATGGGGAAATAAAAAAATATTTTGAGCAAATAGCAAATTTGTATAGAAGGAAACCCGACATTAGCATAAAATAAGTTATATATCACGATGGCACCAATCGACGATTTTTAAATGTCAAATTGTATGGAAAAATACTCCTCAATAATATTCTGGGCCCACACTTCAGTCGAATATCGGAGCTACTACTGTACATACATACGTCATTCATTCAATCATTCATACATATTAATATTCTGATACATCCATACATAAAATCCCTGAGAGATGATGCGGTATATTTTTCTTTTTTTTTTTTTCTTTCTTTTTGTGTTGCGGTTAAAATGTATATAAACACAGCCGAGTTGTGTTTGAGTTCACGTGGAAGTAATGATGTTTTAAGTGAAAAAATGTACAAAAAAAAAATGAAATTGTAAATAAAAAATCAGGGACAGTTACTGGGTGGATATTTGGGTTAAGTAAAAAATGATGGTATAACTAGATAACGCAATAACAAAATGGTAGTAAAATTTCTTTTTAAATTTTCTACCTAAAAAATTCTGTTTAAACAATTTTGCTGAAAGATTTACAAATCTTTTTTAATTAGCAAAGTTTTTCTGAAACAAAATGTTTTAATTTAAATATAACTACTGTAGAGGTTATTTTGAAACAGTCTAAATGACTAGCAACAAAACAAAATAATATAAAAAGTTTTTAGCCATAAAAGCAATACTATATTAAATTACGCAAAAAATTTGTATGGAATAAAAAATTTTGTGATTTTATGGCCTTCAGAAGATGGGGAATATAAACGAAGTAGTGAGTTTGTGTGCGTGTGTAAATGTTGTCAGAGTAAATGCATTACCAACGATGCTAAAAAAACAGAACAAAACATCTATGATTAATTTTTACCAACAGCAGCAAAACAAAGAAAACTTTGATTTCTTTAATATAAGTAACATTTCATATATATACAAATGTACTTACGAAGCTTCTTTTTCTAAAAGTAAATGTCATTGGATGGATGGATATATATTATGTAAGTCACTTACACACTCTCACCCAAATATGCAAATATAGTTGCCGAAAAAAAAAACATATGAAAAAGCGGTGAAAACATGCAATTATATATAAAATTAAATAACGTCCCTCTCTCCTTATTATTCGTTTTGCAAATTAATGCAGATTCCTTTTACAGTTCAAAACTTTAGACTTTCTTAATAGTCTAATTTTTTTAAAAGGTCGAAACCGATCTCAACGAAATTTTGATAACTACGTGATAGAAAAACAAAAATAAAGCAAAAGTGTTTGAAACACGTATCCAACGGAGATTTGTATCTTCGGGACTTGTATATTGGAAATACATTAAAATTAAATCGATTTTGCAGTTACATATTTTGCCTACACGAACACTTAAATATAACGCAATATTAATTAGTTAAAAATGAAATTGTGTTGTACACTTGCTTAACTACAATTGCAGTTCAGTTTACATACATAATTCTCAAAGTTACAAATCTCCATTGAAATGCAAAATATACTTACTTTTTCGACTTTTTCCCTCACATAGCAAAATCCGGTTAAGATAAATTCCCAGCAAAACCACACATTACCAAATAATGGGTAAAGTAATGTATAGCCATAGGGGCCGATGGATTACTTTACACCTTACTTCATTGATGAATTTTATAGGCGATGAGCCTCAAAGTAATGTATATATCCATTACTTTAGAGGTGATAATGTAAGGGGTTACTTATATGGTTACAAGAATGGAAAAAGTAATGTGTCTAAAAATAGATTTTAAAAAAAGAGGAATTTTTATTAAAAAAAATTATAACAAATATTTTATTTAAAATATTTGTAATTAAAAATAATGTGGTCAAGATGGGAAGCGAACCAGGGAAATCTGGTTGCCAGCCAAGAACTCTACCCACTGAGCTATCGACGCATATAGTATTTGATTGCTTTGAATTTTAATGAATTGTTGAGCTTTGTTTTTTCGTTAGTGTTATCAAAACAAACATACATTACCCTTTTGCTTACAAAAAACACAAAGTAATGTATCTAAAAATAGATTTTCAAAAATATTTCAATTATTACTTTACATTTATAAACCATATATTACGTAATTAATAATCAGTAACAGTAACGAGCTATCATTACAAGGTAACGCATGAGAATATCGCACCCATTACCAAAGTTTTGCTGGGTTACAAGGCACTGCACAAAATTATTCAGTAAGACCTGTAATAACTGGAATTAAATTTGTTACATTTTTTTAAATTAAATTTTTATTTAAGAATTGATAAATTATCAAAAAAAAATATAGAAAAAAATTTCAAAATTTTTATATTAAAAATGAAAATTTATACAAAATTTTGTATATGAGACTTCAAACTCCAAAAAATAAGCCTTTAAAAAGTAATTAGTTACTAATTGTTAATGAAAATATTTTTATGACCACTAAAAATTCAGTCAGCATGGCTGTAAAACACGCACTAAATATTATGTGGTTAACTGTTTGTAGTTTAATAAAAAAGTTTTCCGTTCCATTTAAAAATAAAGGAAGATACATTTATTTTTCAAAGAAATGTCTATATTAAATTTTTTATGCATTTATTCGAAATAATTTACTATCATTTACCAATTTTTTTCAGTTTCATTTATTTTTTTCATTTGTTTGGAATTTAATAAAAATTTACCCACAAAACGGAAACTTGTGGTTTATTTTTGTACGTAACAGTTATTACAAATTTAAATTTTGTTTGCTGTCTGTTTCAAAAAAAAATATTCAAAAAATTTCAATTTGTTTTTTATTTAAATTGGTTGTATATATACAAAATTTTTCAATACAAATTACAAGATATTCATAAACACAGATACATACACAAACACTTTCACACAAAAAGTGTCTATAGCTTCATATGCATACATACATTTTGTATTGTACGAGTATATTAAAAAAAAAATACAAAAACGGTAACAATTTTAAATTAATGAAAAAAATCATTTGTTTTTTAAGGATTGGTAGGTAAAATTTTGACATTTATTTTAACTGGTAATATCATTTGTTTCTTACGGATGTGTCAGTTGATTAATCAACATTTGAAAATAAATAACAAATGACATTTAATTTAAATGAAAATTAAGTAGACCGGTTTTTAAATGAAATATCATTTCTTTTAAATAATATTTTCAGTTATTTTAACTTACAAACTATTTTAAGTGTACATATATGAAACTTTGTATATGATACTTCAAACTCTAAATAATAAGTCTTAAAAAAATAATAAATTACTATTTTTTTAAGAAAATGTTATTTTTACCACTAAAAATTCAGTCAGCATGGCTGTATAGCGGTCGCTGTTATAACGTTACCGTCGCTTCGTCCGAAAAATATGGTCCAATCAGCTTTTTCGACAAAACTGTACACCGCACAGAGACTTTAAGAAGCGTCCCTCAGAACCGAGAATTTAGCTTATTAACATGGCCGCTGAGTCATACCATACAATTTTCTACTGTACCCCATGTTTTTCTATATTTTGGAATTTGAATTGAGGCTAAAATGCAAAATCGTAAATATCGTAAATAAATTTGATGATTTTGATAATTAAAAATTTTTACAGGGCAACCAAAAAGCGGACACTTAAAAGATTTCAGATTCAAATTTTGTTAATAAAACCGATATTTTTTATCTTAAGTCCAAAATTTTTGTAGCCTGGGGTTAGCCAAATCCATCATAATCATCGAAAAAACCGGTTTTGAAAATTTTGTTAGTTACGCCCTTTTGCATTTTAGCTGACAATATGTAAAATAGATGCAAAAGTAAGCAAAGTTGTAATTATTTATAAGAAAAAAATTCAGAAAAAGGTCTGATTTCAAATTTTTATATTCAAATTCAATCTCAAATGGTCGTGCCCTTACAGGAACGGGCCTACAACTTAAATAAAAAAAACCGAATAGTTTCAAAATCAATTATATCGAACTAAACATATTGGGTATCAAGATTTTTTCAAATTATCTAACCTTATCCAATTTGGGTTTATAAATTATAAACTATTTCTTAAAAAATGTTACATGTTGTGTTATATGTTCTTCTTAATTTCTGTAAAAAGATCTTTAGTTAAGTAAAAATACTGTGTATTTAATATAATTACAAGTGTACTGGCAAACCTCCTACTTCTAAATCTCCTTGAAAACAAATGTGAAACCGTATAGGGTTGTCTTCTCTTATATATTTTTTTGGCACTTTGCCAAAAATTGTTTTGAAAAGGATAATAAGAAAAGTTTTCTTTTTTGCTTTTATATTGTTTTTTCTTTTTATTTTTTTTTTTTCAATGGCTCCATTTTTTAGTTACACTTTCAATGGCAGTTGCACCGATGTGTTGTGCAATTTTTAGAGACAGCATCAGGAAAAGAAAAAAAATAATAGTGAAGTTTCATTTTGTGTTAAATGAGTGGTAGTAAGCAAAGTACAAGTTGTTTTATGCGGTGTATCTTTTTATGTATAGGGAAAATATTTCTTTTGTTTTTCATGATTGTGATTTTTAAAGTATTCTTAGGGGATTTATTTTTTTTTTGTTCTCTTTTTTGGTTAAGGGGTTATATAAATATATTATTTACAAATTCAAACTAAACTATTGAATATATAACTTAAACTACATTATATCATATAAATAGTAGAAAAGTTAATAAACCCGAAATAATTTATTGCAATATTTAAAGTTGTCTACATTGTAAATCACATTTTTTATGATAACACACAGATTTAAAATAAGAAAATATGCTTGTGTAAGGATTTACTAAATTCATGTTTGTATTTAAATTAATTTAAAAATATTAATTAAATACATTATCGGAAAAAACAGATCGAAATAGATTGAATAAGCATTATCGTTACTATAACTTAAGTAAATGATATTGTGATGTTTAAGCAACATGTCGCTCATTTACTTCAACACTGTCATAAGTCAAAAAACGTGATTTTTGAGTTAATAATGCAGAAATATGGGTCAAAGTACAATCTTTCAAGAAAACTTTGATTCTGTGGACTTTTTTAAGAAAAATACTTAATTTTTTTTTTTTTAATTCTAAGGACTTTTTTTAAAAAAAATCGTAGTTTCTAACGAGATTTTTTAGATTTTTTAAAAAAAAGTTCTTAGAAAGTTTTCTTCTACAAAAAGTCCTTAGAATCTAATTATTTTTTATGATTAAAGGTCCTCAGAATCTATGAATTTTTCTTAAAATCTAAGTTTTTTAGGAATATATGAATTTATATCTAAGAAACAGTTTGCAGAATCTGAGAATGCTAGATTAAGGAAAATTCCATAGAATCTAAAAATGTTTTTATCAGATAAATTTCAAAATATCTAGGATTTTGTATAAGAAACCTTTTCATACAAAAAAAAAATGTTGGTTTCTACAGACTTTATCTTGAAAATAAATGTTTTATTAATATTTTGAGAACTTTTTACAAGAAATGAATTAATAAACATATTTTATTAAAAAAAAATATTGTTTTTATTGCAAAGAATTAAAAAAAAAATAAAATCTTTAAATAATTTTTTTTTCAACAAACCATTTAAAAAACTCCTATAGTTAAAAAAAATGAACTGGATCTTAATGGGTCAATTGATGAAGTTATGTTTTATTTGATGTATAATTATTTAATGATTGTTGCCAGCATTTTATGGTTGCATAATTATAATATTTTTTTCATAAACAGAATTTTTGTTGCCACAGTATGGTTACAGCCAATAATGTTATAAAATAGTGACAACCATACCCGATTGCAGCAAGCACAATATGGTAGCAGTGATCATGTTGCAACCATGTTTTTCTCTGCGTGTTGTACTTTTCTCAGTAGTTAGGTTTAATTGAAAATTTAAAACGCGTTTTCTGCAAAATCGATTTCTTTTTTTTTTTGATTTATGACAATCTTGTGAGTAAATGAGCGATATGTTTTTAATACAAATACATTAAAATGTAATTTCTCTGTTCTGTTGAAAAAAAAAAGAAATTAGCACTCAAAAGAGCGGGTCCCTTATTCGAGCAAAATAAAAAATTTAAAAACTATTATTATTTCGGCCCACATTTTCAGCTTAAATATCTTATAACCAAGTATCAGTAAACTCTGCCCATAAATTTAAGAAATTTTATTAAAAATTATTTTATTATACAATTTCATTTAGATAAGATCAATGAAGCCGAACTTTTAATATGGGAAAGCAGAAAATGCCCTAAAAACCATACAAATAAATAGAAATTGTTTAATAAAGACACAAATGGGAATTCCATATTACCCGACAAGGTATTTCACATAACCCTCGCATTTTGTAAATCAAAGGTTTTAAGGGACTTAAAATCTTTCATGGGTATCTTTTCGAAATAATAAGATCAAATATTTTTGTAAATTTTGTATATATTATTCGATCTCTATGTTAGAATTACATATTTTTTTTAGAATTTATCACAATTAAAAGTTACAAAGTATCTCGAACCTGATAAATTCTAAAAATATAAAATATTTTTTGTCAGTTGAGTAATTAAATAATAAAGGGATTAATGTAGACTGTGAGAATTTTACACTATTGCTTTTGTTAAAAGAAAAAAATAATATAAAAAGATGACAACTATTTAAATTATGTGAATAATTGGACGATTAAAAAATAAAAAATAAAATTATCAATGAAGACTATTACGTGTGAAAGTTTTAATTTTTATAATTTATTGATTAAATTAATTACAAAATTAATTGTTTATGCCCCTACTGCTACAAAATTGGAAGAATTTAACCCATTTGCTCATAAGCATTTCTTGTTGCTTTTGTACTTTTATTCAGCCCTCTAGTATACATAATTCAAGTTGAAATTGTGTGCGTACATAAAGGGTTAAAATCTTATATATATTTTAATTTTTGCTTATTGCTTATGCAAAATACTCGTACTGTCCAATTAATGCATACAATTTATCTGCTTGTCTTTCACGATTTTGGAGAATTTTTCATAATGTTTATAATTTTACACAATTTTATAAAATTTTACTATGGCAACACTGGCTGCCCAATTTTTGGAGTTTTGATCCACAATCTACCTATGATACTTTTAATATCAAAATTCTTTAAAAAACTGGTTCTTTCTCCACCTATTTCTCCCGTCTTATAAGAAACCGATTTTACCAAAAAAAAAATAAGGGTACTTTAGTTTTATCAACTCTATCACATATCCGAGTTCCTGTGAAGTTAAAGTTCTCACTAAGGAGAATTCTCTGGCAACCAAATTTTTTGGAACGAATTATTTTGAACTTCATTGAAATAAATTTCAAATATAATGTATTTTCCCATACAAATTAAAACCCGCTGAGCGTTGCAGTTTGTGAAATAGAATCTATTTTATTTTCAGAACGATTTTTCTTATTTTCTTGTTTTTTTGTTTCTAATTCTCTTAACAGAGTTCCGCATTTTAAAAGTTTTTTTTTAAACAGAAAATATGATGAGTAGAATTAGCATACGATTTTCTATGGCTCTACATGATAAAAACTCGGCCTTAAAATACTACAAATAAAATTCAAATGAGGGAGCGTAGAATAATAAATGTGGTTGAAAATAGTTGAACTCCATCACTGTAACTTATTTTGAATTTACTTTTTGGTCAACTAACCAATCGATTAAATTAACCGATTAAAAATAACCCCACAAAGGAGGAATATCCTTTAAACTTGTAAATTCAATATTCGTTGTCAATGTTGTATTTTAAAAACACAGTTGCACGTTAATAATGCTTCGTAATCCCTTAACATAAAACCACCACAACAACTTTGTGTAGATTTAAACTGTAAACAAAATTCTGATAAAAAAAAAATGGAAAATTGTTAAAAAAAATTGAATGAAAAAAAATAAAAATAATAACCGAAAAGTTCAGAATAACAACAACAACAACAATAAGTTTTAACAAAATTTATAGCTGTGTTGTAAATATTTTGCTATTTCATATTGGCGCCACTAGGACAAGCCATGACGGTTCTGTATGGTTGTTTTTTATATATTTTTATTTTGGCATTTAGTCGGTTGGATTGTTGGCTTTTTAAGAGTTAAGTTTTTTTTTTTGTTGGTTGGTTAGCTAGCAAATGCATCATTGCAAGGCGCCAATGGTAAAGAAAATAACACGAAATCAAGGGAATCCATTGCTGATGTTATGATGCCATAATGTCTCTTAACGAAATATTGTTATATTTTTATTCTCACTGGTTGTGACAAAAAAACAAAACAAAAAAAAGTAAAAGTATCTTCGAAAATTGTGTGAAAGCAAAAATTTGTGCCACTTCCGCCAGATGCTGCTGCATTGTAATGGTTGGTTGTAGGGATAGTATTACAAGTTAAATATATATTTACCATTATGGGGTTTTACGCTTTAAATTTTTCCTATAAGTGGTTTCTGTGTGTCATGTATAAATTTACCATATATATTTTTTTTTTGTTTTACCTCTTTTATTAGTGTTGGTATTGCTGTTGGCTTTTACGCAAACATATGTAAATGGCTTGATACGAGTATCTTTTTTTACAACATTCACATGATGATACTCAGCACCATATTTGTGTTTGTCATACAAAAAATATTGTATTTTTTTGTTCATTCTTGTACGCTACTTGTTTTGGCAAACGAGTTTTAACATGTAAATCATGTATAATTTAAAAGCAATTTTAAATTTAATATTTAGCTCATACATAAAAAACAATATTTTAGACACCGTAATTGTGGGTATATTTACTCAGCAATACGTTTTATATTAAACTTTCCCGCTGCTTCATAGCAATGTTTTCTCTTTCCTAAAATCTTCTGAATCTCTTCAAAATGTCTGAAAAATTTCATAAGTAGGCTTGGTGGTAGCATGCTAGCTTATCAGTGCGGGGGTCGTGGGTTCGATTCCCACCAGAGGCTCTGGTCTGTTTTCGCTACAACGATCCGATGGCCTTTGTTGCTAGTGCTCGGTTAGAGTATTAGGATATAATCTGTAGAATACATGATTAATATAAATAAATAAATATATAAATAAAACCCTTTAATTTTAAGCTTATTTGAATATATTTTCAACATTCATAAATAACTCAAAAAATTAATATAAATGTTATATTAATGGCTCAGAAAACTATTCAATTTTCTAAAATTGCACACTAGGAAGTTTTAGCCCCTGATTCAGGCAGCTGGCACAAAGTAGAATTTGTAAAATTTCTGAATCTGGGGTTTAATGTTTTGAAGGAAAATACTCTCAAAAGTGGAGGAATAAAAAAATTCTAGAGAATTATAGGAAAATGGAAAGCAACTTGCAATAAAATTAGATCATTGAAACTATAGAGGGGTGTATACCTGTATTTAGAAATTTTTATGTAAATCATTGAAGTTTTGTTCAAAAATTTAATTACAAATTTCTTAAACCTTATGAAAAAGTTTAGTACTTTTTATAAAACTAGATTTTAATAGAGGTTCATTGAGTATATGAAACTTTTTATCTTACCATTTTTCATAAAATCTGCACTACTTTAATGAAAAGTTTCAAAGGACGATTTCCAACTGAGCTCCATTGATTGAATGCAGAAAATTATTAATTCAGACAAGAAGTTCTCTCAGTGTATCAATTATATGAGTTCAGCAATGAAATTTATATATCTTAAGCTATTTTAAAGCTAGAGAGTGTTTCGGCGTTATCAATCTTCGTACTAATTCGAGTTTAAGCCCAGTTTTTCCAAAGCGCTATTTTCGCATATTACTCTATGTTAAACTTACTTTACTCTATGTAAAACAAATTTTAATTTCATAAATTTCAGATATGTCCCCATACAAACAAGTTTTCATTATAATATCCTCCACATGTGATAAGGACATACATATATAAATTTGTCATTCTGTTTACAACACATCGAAACATAGGTCTAAGATCCATAAAAGTGTAGATATTTATAATCAATATTATATATAAAGTCCATCTAGTTAGAGCCGTTTGTCCGTTAAAATTGTGATCAGACGGCTAGAGGTGAATGTACAATTTTATTTTTTCACTCAAGAAAAAATTCACCACAAAAACTTTTTACAATACATTTGAAGCATAAACACATAATGGCTTCAATTAAAAAATTATAAAAATCGGGTATCAATAATATAAAATTTGATATTACTTCATTTATGTTTATATGTTCACAATAAAATCGTACTTTCTCATCATAAGTAGTTATATAATGCAACACCAAAAAGTTATTTTTTGTAACCTTCTTTTTCAGATATTACTTAGCACAATGTCAGCAACTCGTTTTTTAAAAGCCTCTAAATAAGTAATGATATCTATCAACATCGGTAACTCATTATTTTGTTGCTTTCAAATAAGTATGATATATCACAATATTTCAAAGTAAAGCAAAGTGTAATGGATACCCTTTAGGATATAATACATGAAATAGGTCCAACCCCTTACCAAAATTTTGCTGTGTCAGTTTAATTATGACAAAAATTGTCATGATTAGGTTGAGCCTATGAAACAATTGTATTGTCTGTCATGAAAATGATGAACCTTTTTGAAAGGCAATATATAAATGAAATCTAATATGACATATTAGATTTTTGGACTTTAGGTAGAACAATATTCTAACTATTATTTATTTACTTATGGCAAATTAATTTCCAAAAAAATATTAATTAAGTGAGAGCTGGCTGCTGAGGCCTTCGGTTCTAAATAAAATTTAGATATGCGTAGAGTATTAGCGTTAACTCATTAAATAAATTTAAAGTACTCTTACACAAACGTTTTATTTTACCGTCAACTACTACACAACTCTTACTGACATACATTAAATTTTTACATTAGTTTAATTTTTTTAGCTTTAATCGGTTTAACGTATAATGGCTTTAAAAGCGAAAATACAGCTCTTATTAACAAGATTTAAAATATTCTTACATAATTTTTTCCTTTATTCATTATGCACTCGATTTATTTAATTTATATGAGCAAGGACCAAAAACAAAATCTTGAATAATTATAAGCAAATCATAATTCATAATTTAAGTTTAACATTTATAAAAAACACCATTAAAAATTCATAAATATGCCATCCATCATATAAAATATTTAATAATACTAACGATGAAATACTCCCTCCACGCTTTAACATTTGAAATTGTATTAAAGTTATTGAATAACCAATTAAAATGCCCTCGTTAACATAAAATCTCAATTTTCCCTTTGTTAAATAAAACTCAAACTTATCTTTGGTCTGCTTTTATTCACTAATATTTTAAAAGCTTTCTTCATTAAAACAAAAACGAAAAAAAAAATAAATTTGCAAGGTTGATTATGCTTATGTATAAATAGCATAATGAAATTGTATTTGTTGCAAAATCAAAACTAAATAAAAAATAATAATAATAATTAAATAAAAATCGTACAAACTCAAACAAATTATCAGTTACAAATAAACAAAAATGAAAGTCATATATAATTAATATAAAATCAAGCTAAAATTTGGACATATTATAAATGTGATAAGATTTAAGGACCTGTAGTGTTTCTTAATGATCTGAATAAAAAGGCAAGGCTGAAAGAAGTTCTTTCTATATTACTTAAAATTTAAGAGAACGCAAAACATATTTGAAGATTGTATAATATAATGAACATTTTAAAATATTTAGCTGTTTTTCGTTTCTACACATAGAAAAAATATTAGTTCGATTTCGATCAAAATCATTAAAATGTATTTATCTGGACATTATTTTGTTAAGAATTACCTATAATGGATTAATAGAACTAAAATATTGTGTTGCGAATTAAAAAGAGCGAAAAAGAAAAACAAAACAATTATATTACGAGGTCGGATCAATAAGTCCGTGAAACACAGTTTATTTGGTATTTCCAATAAACTTTAAAAATAAAATTCGTTTAGTAATTGTGTACAGTAAAATCAACCATTTACTTAGTGAATGTTGATTAAGCAACAAGAACTTAAAAGACAAAAAACAAAAATGAAAAATTATAATCTTTTAATGCTGTTTTTCATTAGGCAAAAATATATTGCCTTTTTAAGGCTTTTGTATGTAATGAACTGCATTTTTTAAATTACTATACTTTAATTGAGTGTGACGTACACACAATACCAGCAGTTCTTAATCTGTTGTTAGTAGGACATAACGCACAAATTATCAGAATAATTTTTTAAAAACACTGGATAAATAAGGAACTATGCTGTTATAGCATTGCATGAAAATTTCTAATATGTACAATTAAAATAGTTTGTAAGTTAAAATAACTGAAAATATCATTTAAAAGAAATGATATATTATTTAAAAACCGGTCTTCTTAATTTTCATTTAAATTTAATGCCATTTGTTATTTATTTTTAAATGTTGATTAATCAACTTATACATCCGTAAGAAACAAATGATATAATCAGTTAAAATAAATGTCAAAATTTTACCTACCAATCCTTAAAAAAGAAATGATTTTTTTCATTAATTTGAAATTGTTTCCGTTTTTGTATTTTTTTTTTTTAATATACTCGTACAATACAAAATGTATGTATGCATATGAAGCTATAGATACTTTTTGTGTGAAAGTGTTTGTGTATGTATGTGTTTTTATAAAGTTCTTGTAATTTGTATTGAAAAATTTTGTATATATACAACCAATTTAAATAAAAAAACAAATTGAAGTTTTTTGAATATTTTTTTTTTTGAAACAGACAGCAAACAAAATTTAAATTTGTTATAACTGTTACGGACACAAATAAACCACAAGTTTCCGTTTTGTGGGTAAATTTTTATTAAATTTCAAACAAATGAAAAAAATAAATGAAACTGAAAAAAGGTAAATGATAGTAAATTATTTCGAATAAATGTTTAAAAAAGTTAATACAGATATTTCTTTAAAAAATAAATGTATATTCCTTTCTTTTTAAATGTAACTACACCCAGTTAACTACATAATATTCTGAGTGTATTTATCAAACAAATTCTTAGGCACTTTTTTGACACACTTTTTGCTATGAGTTTGTGGACGTTATTTGTTATGAAAATGTCGAAAAATCTACATAAATTAGTATTTTGTTATCATTTAAGCATAAAAGTAACTTCGCCACTGCAAATGAAACAAGTGCCATTTCTATCTATGTATATATTTGCTTAAGGGTGTCATTTCAACTGAATACTTACGTGGTGTTTTCACAAGATGTTCCTCGCGAAACGACTACATGTATTATGTTTTTCTATTGCATATATTTTGTTATTGTATTTTCGTTTTTCTTAATCAAAATGTGATACGGAAACACCACCTAAGTATTGTTCAACACTATTTCAGTTTCAGATGATGCCTTGGGTTTAAGAACCCATGTTTTATACATTTTCATACAAATACATATATAACTAACAATATTGAACAGTTTGGCTTTTTATTTTTAACTATCAAAAATATTCCCATTAGTAACATAAATTTCTATACAAGTTGCATTTTTACATATACCCCAAAAAAAAAAAGAATAAATTGCAAAAAATACATTTTTTATTTTGTTCTCTAATATGATCTCACAAATGTATGTAGTATGTACAAATAAATGCTTGTGTTATAGTGCAAAATGTGAAAATATAGTATAACACATAAATTTTATGTACAGCACTCTATTGTTGATGCTGCTGCCATTAATGCTATTGGTTTTTTTCTTTTTTTCTTGTTGCAAAAATACATACTGCTGTGCCCCAACAAATATTACAAATGTACAACATGACACTAAAAATTTCATGTTATATTCACTACTCTTGGCACTTAGTCTACGAAAAAAAAAATTGTACAAGATCCGGAACAACCTGCCATAGACATGGTTATTTTATTTATTTTTTTATATACTTGTGCATTAGGGTGTCTCAATAAATAACATTTTTCTTAATTAATTGAAGTGGAATAACAAAGAATTCTAAGTTCTCAACCAGTGATTGCTAGCAACAAAACAAAAGGTTTGGAATTTAAAACAAATTTTTTTTGTATCGAATCCCTTATCAGATGGAGCTGATTGAATTATTTACTACCATGATTCAATCTTTATCTTCCGGAGTAAAAAATATTTATCAGGCACAATATTTAATCATATCCAATTTTATATTCCTTAATATATAAATTGATTCCAAAAAATGTCAAATCGAATTGTATCAGATTAGATCCAACATAATTGTGTTTATATAATTATATCTTCGGCACTTATGTATAATTATATTTTCGGGAATTTGGGAAAAAAACAACACATTATGTCTGAATTAATGAGACTAAATTGGTTCTGTACTTATCTGATTTTATATAATTACTTATAACTATATATAAATTTATATATGTAATTATATTTAATTATGTATAATCATATCTTATGGGCAAAGAAATAATTATATTTAAAAGAAAAAAATATATATATAAATTTTCAGCACTAACGTAAATATGGTACCGTTTAAACTGTATATAATTATATATATTGTTATATATATTTTTATACGATATAATATATACCATATATTATCATATAAATCATATCTAATTTTATAAAGATCAATATTAGGTAATTTTTAAAAATTCTTTTAGTTTTCTTTGATCTTCTTGATTTGTGTATAATTTTAGATTGAGCTTAAGATCTTTTAATTACATATTTTTAATTTTTTATCAGGCTCGAGATCATAATTTTAATGTTACTAGCGAATAGTAAACACTAGTTTTTTATTAAATGGAGAAAATTGTAAGGATCAGCGGTAGAAGAAATGTACACTTTCGACCCGAGCGACCGAAATCTTTTATTTATAAAAAGTAATTATTAATATTTATTTATGTTTAAGCTCAATTTAAAATAATACGTTAATTAAAAAAAAAAAACAATTATGGAATATATAACAATATATGGTAATGCATACTGGCATATGTAAACATATATGATAATATATTATTACGTAAGGTCACATATGATTACATCTAATCTTTTTTACTCGTGTTATTAGAAGAACAAGTTGATTTAAATAATTATTTTTATTAATCAAATGAAATAATTCTATTTCAAAAATTCAATTTTAATAAATAATTCAATTTTTAATAAAGAATTATTTCTTGAATATGATTTGATTCGCGAATTCAAATATTTTTTTTTTTTTTGAATCACGATTAATTTTATTTTAAAACCGTCATTACTTAAATTTTGTTCAAAAATTTTAAACTTTTTTTATCAATATAAAAAAACATAACACTACCAGAAGGGAACAAAAAATCCCCTGCAAAAATTGCTTACTTATACCTTACCATATTCAGCTAATAAATACTTATCATTTGAGTAGTTTTACTTTAATTTTGTTTTGGTGGGACACCCTATTGGCATATAATAAAAAGGCATGCAAAGTCTTGCACAGCATGTATTCAATATGATAAGTATACAACATGCTATTTTTTTAATGTAAACAAATATGAAAGAAATTAAAAGTAAAATAAATGTATTTTTGCATATCTGTAAATATACAAACATATATCAATTTATAGGAAAATATTTATTTAAGCAAATTATATTATTTATATTAAGAACTTCTTAATAATGACCAAACATAGAGACAATTCACAATCATTCCAAATGGAATTTTTGGTTTAAAAATGTATCATACCTGCTAAAACCTTTTAATAGGCCATAAAAATAAATTGTTCACCGCTTACTTAATCATATGGAACAAAAGGTTGACCAAAATAAAAAGTTTCCTCTATTTATCTTTATTGCAAAATTAGTTTTACTTTGAACAAGCATTTTTTCTTTTTTGTGCTCTAAATTTAGAAGTAGGTAGTATATATTTATGTATATTAGGGTGGAATTAAAATATAAACCTAGAATTTGCATCAAAGCCCAGGCAAAATATTGTGGCACATGGTAGAAAAGTAATATAATAAAAATTTTTTAGCTAAATCGCTAATTTTGAGGTCAAAGTTTAAAAGTTTTAACAAATTATTTACTTTCGCGTAATGAGTTTTTCCAAGTGTGTTAAATAATATTTGTGGAAAAAGAACCCTTTTGCTATCTAGAGTCAAATTGATACATATTTCTAAATCCTTTTTTCAGTGGTATTTGAGACTTGATAAAATTTTGCTTTGTCTAATATTGGCTAATTTTAACTCTTATAAATCGGAGTTAATTTCAAATCATTAATTGAGAATTTAGCCTCCTTGGGCCAAATTGGCAGAATATTAACAAAAAAAAGCAAACTCACAAAAGTTTCATCTTTAATATTTATAATAAATGTTTGTACGATATGATGCATTCAAATAGTTTTTAAATTATTATTTTAATATTTATAATAAATGTTTGTACGATATGATGCATTCAAATAGTTTTTAAATTATTATTTTTACTCCAAAAAGGCAGAGGTATTAATTATTTATATTTATAAAAAAGTTTTTTTTTTTTTAATTTAAAATATGTATTTAGCAAATATTCCTACATAATTATATACACAGAAAAAAGTATTACAAAATTTTAAGTAATTAAAAATATTTTTTAAAATTGAATTTCTAACAATTTTTTGTTTGAAATGTTTGTAAATTGTTATTTTTCATAAAAAAATTCTTTGAAAATAAAAATTTAAGTTACAAAAAAATAACAAATTTTTTTTTGTATTTACAAATTCCATTGTTGGTGCCTTCTATGAAAGTTAATCAATATTACAAACAGAATTTTATAATTATATTCTGTGTACTAAATGACTTTAAAAATAATAATACGCACCAGACAAGTTAACTTTTTCCAAAGCATTATTTTAAATACCTAGAAAAATTAATTTAATAAAGTTTTGACATAATCTGCAAAAAAAAATATTTAAATAAAATTATTTAAATTTTCTTTAACTAGTACTTTGACCTGAAATGTGTGTGTAACTATGTCTTAAGGCAGAAACATAATCAGTTTAAGTGACTTGAGCTAGGTATCGGCATGAAATAAAAATTATTATTTCCTTTTATACAAAACCAAAGCTTAAGTCATTTAAGCCAATTATGTTTCAGCCTTTAGAGTTGTCCGATTTTGCTAAAGTTCTCACCACATTAGTCTTAAATCATTTGTAAGAATATTCCGCCTGGGCCATTATGCCGCCCTAATACACAATACATACGTACCTTAAAAACACCTTTGCTATACACAGAATATTACGTCAATACATACAGTAAAAAAATCGTTAATTTTTCGGCTTAAAATAGAATTATTTAGAATTAGATTAATTGATCTGTTTGTAATAAAAAAAATTGCAGTAAAACGATTTCTTTTAATATAAAAATATCAAGAAATCCAATGCAATTTATTAAATTTTTTCTTTATATTAGGCTTTTCTAAATCTTTATATAGCATTTTTTTGTCAAAAAAATGTAAAAAGTGACATGACATAACTTCAATGGACATTATCCCAATTTTCAGTTTTGGGTCCAGGCATAATTCCCACACTGGAAGTTGTGACTATATTTATTTATTTATTTATTTATTTATTTCCATCGGTCGTGATCTCTAGAAGATAACTGTCATACAGCCCATAAAAAGTTTAAATTCTTTATTATGTTCACCAACTACTTTGCGAAAAACAGTTTGTTTTTCGTAGAAGGCCGGTCTTCCAAAGTCATTTGCAAATGTGTCTTTAACATCCAAACACAACTTCTTTAAAATCCCCGTCCGCTATTTTGGATCCGACATCTGAATTTTTTTAATTTTAATTACGATCTCATATTCGTAATTAGCAGCTTCCGAAACTTCCTATGTGCTATTTTTTTACTCTTAATCGTTCCTTCAGCTATTTATTTATGTATTATTATTTTCTATGGATTTGATTTACTACGATTACGTATGGCAATACAGGCTTAACTTTGTTGAGAGTACTTTATTGTTTTTTGTTTTGTTAACGGAATGGTAAAAATTGATGTTAAATTACTCAAAGGAAAAATTAAAAAAAAAAAGAATTTATTACTTAAATCTCTGCTTTTAATGCAGCACAATTAAAATAAGATGAATTAGTTATTGTACTAAGGTAAACACACTTACAAGGAAGCAACATTGATTGGTATCCGCCGATTTCAATGAAATTTAAATTTTGGAAGAAAAAAAAATAAGATATATGTATCCTTTTGGCAGCCAATCCCATTTTTAAGAGATCAAGAATGGAGTCAGATATTTGTTTTGGTATCAAATGAAAGGTTTTTTGAAGGGCTCATCAGTTGGTGTATAATTTATCCGAGTATGTTCATCCTTTTTTTTTTTTAGTCAAGCTTTTTTCATCTATGTATATTTCAAATAGTTTTTAATAATATGCTTCGCATAAAAAAATTTAAATTCGTAAATTTCGGATATGTATGTATTTATACAAAAATGTAATATTTTTGACCCCACCTCGTAACTCTTATGTGTCTCTTATTTTCTTTTCTAACACCTATCCGAATTTCATCGCAATCCGAGGGAACGCATCAGCGGGTGCTTCCTTGCAAATACATTTTGTATTCATAATGCAGAAAAATGATGACACTGATAAGAATGATGTTTTGCATTTTCCCCACATACCAAATGACTTGAGAAAAATATTATTATAAGCTTACAAACACAAGCCTTAAGCTTGAAAAAGACTTGAGAATATATTGAAAAAGGCTATCGTGACAATTGTAGAAAAATCAAAACGGAACCCTCGTGAAAATATTATGTGTGTATGTTTACTATAAGCTTGCAATTGTAGAATAAGCTTACAAAAATAATATTGTATTAACTTGCGTATAGAAAAGTTATTTTAATCAATATATTTATAAGCTTTTTTTCATAAATGTAGAATAAGCTTCACATATAATATATTATTAAGTGTTGAAAAAGAGAAATCATAATTATTTTCTTTAATTTCATTTATTTTGTATTTTAATTTTAAATATAAATAATAATAACTCATTTTAACCATAAATAAAAATTATTATAAAAATAATTAAATTTAATATGCAATTGCACGTTCACTTTATAAAATTTACAACTAAATGTACACGCAAAACACATTTGACAAATTAAAAAAAAAGTAATCGCACTTGTTGTATGCATTATAAGCTTATAACAAAGACAACAAGACTAGAATGTATTGAAAAATATTTCTATTTCAATCTTCATATTGCGTTGTTCAATATGTGCATGTTGTTTATAAGCATACTTTATAAAAAGTTATGTATAATAGTCTTTTCTCAAGCATTGTTAAATACTGCTTGTGAATTCACATTTTATAAACATTATAATAAGCGAAATTAAGAAAAGCTTAAAACACACTATTTATATAAGCTTATTCTCAAGTTTGATTGTTGTATGGTATATTGGGATGTCCTAATATATAATTTTCTCTACGTATTGTTTTATATACAGTGCCGGTCATTAGAATAAAGCCAAACATTTTATTTCATAAATTGGCTGTAATCAGAATTGAATATAATGTATTAAAAATGTTATGGCACTGATTCAATTATTTCGAATTAAATTAATTAACAAAATATTTGAATCCTATTCCAATGACAAATTGTGTATTAGGGTTATAACTTATTTTTTTGGAAAATTGTTGCCTATCACAACGATATGGACAATACTTCATTTAAAATAAAATTAGTTTTCTGGTAATTTTAGATCAAAATTCTTCCGCAAAAAGTAACAATCGTGAACTAAAATGTCTGCACAAAATGCTTTAAATAGTTTCTCCGTTATGCCTTGCTGGTGGTTTTAAATATTGGTGCCTACTTTTCTAAACAACTTTATACATTTTATTTTACTCAAATACAGGAAGCCATCAAATTAATATGTATCCTTAAATATCAATACGCATTGTTTACATTTAATTACTTCAAGATTTTATCGAAATATTGATTTTTAGTATCATTAAATCCAAAAACTTCATCCTGAAAAGTTCTTGAAACCAGTAACTTTTTTTTTTTGCAATTTGCAAATGATTAATATCATTTTTGTTTTTTTGACTTTTCGGCTAGGACAGGTAAAATTTGGTAATTAAAAAAAAACACCAAGGTTGTAACCCTACTATGTATGTGTGCCACTCAAGACTGGGGTGGTAAATATACAAAATTTATATGGCAATTAAATATTTTTCTCAAGTGACAATACAAAATAAAGTATGATTTACATATTTGCTCTGATGGCATAATCTCCAAGTAATTTTTTAAAACTATTTTAATGATCCTTAGAGTAAACATGAATAAATAAATTGTGCATTTAATCCCTTATAAATTAAATTAAAAGTTTTATTTTTATAGATGTATGTATATAAATCACAATTTTGTTATTTCCTTTACGCAAAGAAGGTTTTATCTCAAAAACTTATCAAATGTAAACAACTAAAAGTTTAGAAGCTTTTTAAATGTACAAAGAAATTTTCACAACCTTACATTTACTACAGCACAATACATATTTTTACATTGAAAACTAATAACTTAATTTTCCTAAAATACATACATAGTTAAAATGTTGCGTCAATTCTGTTTGTTTTATGTTTCAAAAACAATTTTTATTGAAGTGCACCTCACCGAAGTACATAAATTATGAGATAAGAATGTAACTATTTATTGTCATGTTTCAAAATCTTTTTTAAGTATGTAATAAATCTTAATTTAAGTACATACATATGTACATTAGAGGTGTCCAAAAATATTGAATTTTTATTTGAACAGTTCCAAATAGGCCAATTTTTTTCGTTTTCATATACTCATGTTTCATATACTCAAATTTTTGCCCTGAAATCGGTCAAAATCATGAAAACAGATTCATTGTGATAACCAAATTTTTTGCCAACAAAAATGTATTCCTAACACCACGAAAGTAACAGACTTCATCATACTCAAATGAAAGTGTATTTTGTATAGTATATTAAAGATTTAAGAGTTCAACTTCCTATGTTAAAGTGTAGGCAAAAATGCTAATCCCGGATATTTAGTTAATATCAAAATTACTTAAGTTTTTCTAATTTAAGTATAATAAACTAAAACCTTCTGTTATGTTGTTTATGATAAAGTAAATTAACAAAAAAAAAATAAATGTTGACCTAGTGCCATTGCATGTTTTACAATGATGATGATGATGATGACGATGAGATTGTCATAAATCCTGCCTCAGTGTATATGTTTGATTTTTTATTTGTTTGCAAGTGTGTGTGTTGATGACGATGTTGCTGTTCATTGATAACATTTTATACAAGGTTGATGATGATGTATGTATGTAAGTAAGTGTGTGTGTGTGTGTTAGCCTAACTGCTATTGATTGCATTTCATGTGATTGTGCATATACTTTTTTATGTAAAATACTCAACTTATTACCTACTACAGACATGATTCATTCGAGCATTACAATTTCAGTTTAATTATCTTCACCGGTTCGCATGTATTTGTTGTTATGTTATTGTCAATTATGCAAATTATTTATAAATACTGCAGTTTATGTGACCAAATTCAGTTATACGCGAATGTTTGTTATTGTTTACATGAAAAAAAAAAAAGTTATAATAATAGATATATGCAGTGTCGAACAAAAGATATTGGACAAAATACAATGTTTACACATACATAAAAAAAAATAAAGGCGAAAATTACAATTTTATTATTTCTAAAGTTATTTAAGCCAATTATATTTTAGCCTGAATGTTCATATTCAGACTATTCAAAAATCGTACCATTAAATCATTGAAGAAAATGAAGAATTTAAAATAAGGCCAACAAATAATCAGTCACGTTGCTATGAGTTTGTTTCGTGGTAGAAGCTTAAATTTTTTGTTTTCAATTTTATCTACACAGAAAAATGCAATAAAGTACCAAGGGAATTGTAAAGTATACTTTGATTGCTACAACCAAAAAATACGGGTAGTACAGCCATATTCCTTTGGGGTTTCTAAATATTATGGATACTGGAATTAAAATTTATTTGTATTAAACGAATATGTTCATAAATTTTAGTTAAGTAACCGATTTTAGTTAAAGTACCGACTTTCAATTAAAAAATGATAAATTTGTTTTTCCTGTGTATGGTATTTTTTATTTGAGTAATCAAACGTTTCAGATTCTGTGATAAATTTTAAGGGGTAT